>OVBL01001058.1:0-600000 GCA_900406555.1 Pseudoturritis turrita | reverse complement strand
ACATCATTTTTTATAACGTATGATGTTAAAAGGTTATAAACTGATTTATAAAACTATATTTATAAGGTTTTGTAATTTTTATAAGGTGTTTAAAATTTTTTATAAGATATTTAAAAGGTTTTGTATTTAAAAAGTCTTATAAGGTATTTAAAAGGTTTTATAAGGTTATAAACTAATTTATAAAACTATATTTATAAGGTTCTGTAATTTTTATAAGGTATTTATAAAGTTTTATAAGGTATTTAAAAGTTTTATAAGGTATTTAAAAAAATTTATAAGGTATATATGATTGTGATAACCTACAGAGGAATTATATGCTTAAAAGCAAACAGAAAGACAACTAACTACACAAAAACCTAAAACATAGCTAGCTAGAGATGTATTTCAACAAAGTTTAGTAAGAAATTTTGAATAAATGCAACTAAAAGTATGGCCTAATCTTTTTACAACTTAAGAAATGAACTCAAGTCCACATTATGCACAAACGTTAAGAAGAACTAGTTACTTTTGAGGTGTCAAATAAATAGCTTCTGAACCCACATTGCTTCATATTTGCTTTAGATCAACAAAACTGCTCAAATGGTAAATATAATAAAGATCCACCTGCACAAGTTGATGAAAAACTAACTAAGCCTTGAGGCTAAAGAAAATGTCTAAACATTAGAATTCATCATCGAAACACAGAAACATACATTTAGTGGCATCCCTTTAGTGGCATCTCATTGCTTACGATCCAGTAAGTGTTGAATGTAACTACGAAAATACACCAAATAGAAATCCAATCCTCGTTTAAATAATTTCGTGATACTTACAGGCCATGATAGATATGGTTTTCACGTTAGATAAAAAAAACTTGCTATATCTCCAAACTCGTAGTAAATAAAAGAGAATAAAATGTACATGTCTTCATTTGAAGATGGATTATCGCCGAAAACCAGCCCAACAATGCCATGTACAAGTTCTCAAAAAAAGTTAAGAACAAGCATAAACACCAGAAAATCTGGTAATGCTGTTGTTCAAGTAGCATAACAGCATGTCAAGAATTACAAAATGGTAAGAATTTCTCTGCCGCTTTCATGTTAAGTAGTACACTAGTAGTCACTCTCTCCACCATTGAAAAACTACCAAAAATCGTATCGAAATTTACACCAAGCCAGATGCAAAATAGACTTCTCTCAAAATCACAGCAATTAGAAAACCCAGAAAAAGAAGAAGCACTAGAATTTAATCGACAGCTGAATTAAGCTCGAAAAGATACATCACAACCAAATAAAATCTCACCTTATAATGGGATGCCAAATCCATTATCTCGTTATCGCCGAGAAAATTACCTAAAACAACATAAATCGAGAAATTTCAACCAAAATTGGAGCAGAAACAATGCAAACCAACACAGAAACGGAGAATCAGACTACAAAACCCTAAAACTCCGAAATTAATCACACAGACGAAAAATAAAAACTGACAATAGCGAGAATCGAACAGTTTACAGACTATGCAATATGAACAGGATCAGACAAGGAAGATAAATCCTCGATCCAGTGAACAGTGATAGATCAAGCCGATCTCTCCCTCAATAACTTCCTCATTAAGATCCTCTGTCGTCTTCGCTCTGATATTTTTCATTTCCGCCTCTTTTATCGAAATCATCACCACCGTCACCGTCGAGGTTTTACGAGACGACAACATCGTCGCTGCCGGAACGCGAGCAGAAACCTGGTGCTGAATCCTGACACCGAGATCGTCAATTTCAGAGGAGATGAGTGTCGTCGACGACAAAATCGTGAACTAGAAAATTAGGGTAAATTCCGTCAAGGACATTTCGGGAATATGATATAAAAGAAGTGGCACGCTTGTAAACTTCTTCAAATGATGGCATTTTTAAAAAGTGGTATCCCTTTAGTGGTATTTCTTAAAATTTCTCTTAAAATAATAATAAAGACCATCGTATGATACATACATACATATGTATATATATATATATATATGCATACATGTTCATAACTTTTATTTTTTTATTTTATGGATTAACTATCATATTAAATTCAAATTTTCTATTTTACTGAAATTTACCATTAACTTTATTTCACAAATATATTAATGTACGAACTATTAAAAATATTCGTGATCTATAATAAAAATATTAATGATCACATAAGTTTTGCAATTAATCATCAAATTTAAATTAAAATTTTTACATATTCATCAAGTTTAGCTTTATTTTTTAAGAATTTTTTTTAACCTTTTATTTCATTTTTAATTATAAATTTTTTAAATCACGCGTCAGATAAAAACTTCTTAATACTTTTAGAAATTGGAAATAATATGTCTTTTGTGCAACATGAAATAATGTCTTATTTTCTTTTTTATAATTTTTAAGTTACTATTTTCTTTTAATTTTCCAATAATATGTCTTATTTTCCTTTTCTTTTATCTTACTATTTCCATTTAGGTACACAGCAATTTGATCTAATAAATAACTAATTTACAAAAAAAAAAAATCCTATTTTTACATTATTTAGATTTGACACGTGTCACGATCTAAATTAAAATTAACACGTGTCATGATCTGGTAAGTTACAATTTTGCCTATGTGTTGTGCTCACGTTGAGCGCAGCTTTATATAATAAGATTTAAGGAAAATGGAGAAAAAGAAGAATTGATCTCATGTATAAAAAATGTAAAGGTAAAAAAAATATTCAATGAAAATAAAAGAAAAAATAACAGTTTAGCTCATATATATAGAGCTATTTGTGTTCATATATGTATAATTAAGAATTTTTGTGGTTGTTTTTTGTTTTTATCATAAAAAATTTATGATGTTATGATTTATGAATGCATCTATTGTGGTGTTTTGTTTCGTTATCATGAAAAGTCTATGTGGTTATGATTTATGAATGCATCTATTGTGTATATACAATATATATAATTATTGTTGTGTACGAATTTCCATATAAAACTATTTATATATTATATTAATTTTGATCTATTTTAGATTATAGCAATAATTTTTTTTTTGTGTTTCAGGTATACTAAGAGATTTGAATTAATTTGTTAAAATTCATTAAAATAAATATGACTCTTACAAAAGTCCCGTTAGTGACACTGGGTTACGAGAACAGCGATTACTCTTGGAGTTACTCGTGCCCTCCTAAAGGTAAGTGCAGACCATAGATCACCTCTGAAGAAGGAAGGTTTGCTCACTAGAGACGCAAGAGTCGTTGAAAGAAAGAAGGTCGGGCTAAAGAAAGCGCGTAAAGCACCACAATTCTCCAAGCGTTAAAAGAGTTTTACATTATTGTTGGATCAACTCTTTCAACACACTCCTTTACCTCCATTTAACTCTTGTGTCTATTTATGTGTGTTTGTTTTTTATTTAAGTTTATGTGTAGATGAACCCAATCTCTCTTCTGTTTTGAATAGAATGCAAAGTTGTTATGATTTTGAATCGTATGCACTTATCGATTGTGATCAATTGTTTGTTACAGGTTTTCTTGAAACTATGTTGAAAAGTTTGGATATATTATTAAGAAAATACTTTAGGTAAGTTAAAAATAACAAATATGTTTGAAAAGCTGAAAACCAAATCTTGTTCATATTTGCATAGAGGGGAAGAACAACAAATTAATCTTGTTCAAAGAAAACAAGAATAAATGAAAAGACATGTAAATTAGGCTTTGTAAATTGAGACTAATCTTCTTCTGCTTAATTCGCTTATCATATCTCACCATGTTTGGATCATATCGACACTCCTAATCGCTTTGTCTTTTTCTTTTGCGTCCTTCAGGTAGCTTAATTTCCACTAAACTTGGAACATAAGAGCACATAATTGGCCAACACTTTTTGTCTGAAGGTTCTCCAAAATCCAATTCTCTATAGTATCCAGCCTCTCCAAAGATCTTCACTGTGTCTAATCTTTCTTCTCTATCTTTATTAAAAACCATGGCGATTTTCTTCTCCTCGTCAATGAAGAAACGCCCATTTGAAATCCTCAAGTCAGTGAGTGGTCCCATATCCACTCTCAAGAACATGCTCCACGACACCTTTGTGGCCTTTTCATTTTCATCCAATCTCAAGGACTTGCTCACAAGATGTATTTCTCACAAGAGAGACACGTTAGAACGCATGAATGTGTTTTTATGAAATGGTTTTTAACATTGTCTTATACAGGTAACGGAGGAGTCCGTTGCCACCACCATGGAGTTACAAGACATTCGAATCAGCCAATTGGAGCTTCTTGTTACGTGTCGCTGCTCAGTGCTTCGTGCCACTAAAAGCAAGTGGTTTGTTGATCCTTATCACTGTGATAAGTTTGTTGGAACATGGGAGGGGTCCCTGTATACTCTTATGGATCAAGCTTTGCGGGGAGTAGCAAAGAGTTATCTTGGGCAGCAGGTAAAAAAAAATTTCTTCTACAATTAAATGATGTTTAAGATTATGAGTAACCTACTTAATCTGTTTGAAATTAAAATTTCAGAGTGGGAAATTCTCACATAGAAGACAGCCTATCCAAGGGCCTGTGGAAAAATTATGGAAGAAATTCATAGGTTTGATGAGTTTTACTAAACACGCTAATGTGGAGGCTGAGATTGATGTGGTGGAAGATTGAACTGGAAGAATCTCTAGCTCTCAAAGAGGTGTGTACTCTTCTCAGTTACTCTTGAAATAAGTTTTAGGCCTATTGATTTTCCAATGGACATAGCTTTCTAACTTGTATTTTCTTTTCTTAGGATCAACGTCATTTTTTACAGAAAGAATGAAATTAGAAATCAAGGGTGGATAAGGAGAAAAGCGTCCATTCTTCTATAGGACATAAGTGACAGTTCTTCCAGACAAATACAAGTATGCTTTTGAGTGTTCAAAGATTTACTCTGTGATTGGGTCTAGATATGTCAAACATTTCAGTATTAAGAGAATAGTCTTCTCCATTAGCAATTCTTTGAATATAACAGAGCAATTTAAACGTCCTCACAGCCTTCCATCAGCTTACTCAATACTCACGAACCAATCCCACATAATATGTTGTCTTTTAATGCAATATATGAGTTCAAACGAAAATAACAAGAAAAGATCAGTGCTGATAATATCAATTATGAAAACTAATAGCAAAACATGTACTTAAAGACACTAACAAAGCAATATTGCATAAACACAAAAGCTTCTTTCCAATTTTGCTTTGCACCCATCTTTGTTTTAAAATAACACCTCTTCTGGTCTTTAACAGATAATTTCTCAGAAATCAAGTCATAATTTGTAAGATTTCTTTTCATCTCCTAATTGACCCACCAAAATGGTTGTAACCATTCGTGTAGCAGATTCAATACGAGATAAAAAGCTGTGTAGTTTACAAGAAGAAAATGCAGCCAAAAATCCAAATTTACCAACTAGTTAACTGAAAAGATTTAAAACTTTCTGACATGAATAAGCTCCTTTTGACATAACAATGCCACAAAAGAGGAGAGCTCCTCGGAAACAGAAGAATGTGGACAAGAGAACTCTCTCTCGAGCCAGAGATATCTTTTAAAATCTGAAATCTTCATGAAAGGTGTGTGTGGATCAACTCTTGTTCGAATACTAACAGGGAAATAACAAAGAACAGTATCAGTCATGTGCATGAAGCTCAGACACAAAAGTAACCGAATATACACATGATATATGATGTTTTGTTGAGGCAATTAAGGACTTGTATTATTAGATATGTGACATATCTATCCACCTGTAACATGAGAAACACACGTTGAGAAGCAATCAATATAAACGCAACATAGGGTGCAAATGGTTGAGATCAACAGATTAGATATTTTTTCAAATCTATAGATTTTATTTTGAACAAGTCAAAGATGAAGCGCAATATTGAAGACATTGACTTTGAGGAAGCAGATTTAAGAGTTGATTTACATGGGCAACACAATGTCAACGATGATGCGAATAATGATCAAAGTGTTGGTGTGGAAGAAGAAACAGAAACATGAACTTATATGAAAATTGTTCGTGATCAAATTGCTGAACAAATGTGGATTGAATATGTAATAAATAAGTTTTTAGTAATAATTTTTTTAGTTTTTTTCTTTATTAAATTTAAGTTCGTAATAATCAAAATTTTATTTCAAATAATAAGATTTTTTTTTTTTTTGGTTTTATATGTAATAAATAAAATTTTAGTAATAATTTTTGTAGTTTCTTTTGCTTTGTTAAATTTAATTTAATATTAAATGATATACTGATATTTATTACAAACATATTTAATATCAATTATTAGTATTCCTTTGTGTTCCTCTAAATGGTTACCATTTCTCTTCATATATTATTTATTTGCAGTTTATTCTTCTCATTCATTCAGCTTATTTTTCTCAGTATCATTATTCCACTCATTCTTATTCCTCTCACTATCATTATTCCACTCATTCAACTTATTCCACTCATTCACCACCATTTGCACCCATAGAGAGTTGATTTACCTCACAACTTTTCTCTCAAGGGTGATTAAACTGTTTAAGAAAGCATGCCAACATAGAGATCACTGTGTTGTAGGTTACAACATCAGACTTCACTCCTCTGAGGTTACAACATCAGGCACTCAACAATTTACTGAAATCGACAACTGAACGCAGAGGACGAGACTTGACCATTTCACCGAACAGAGCAAGAGCAAGAGCAAGAGCATCATCTAACTCAATGTTCTGTAGAAACCCATTTCTAATTTTCTCATAACTAATACCAGATAAAGCTCGAAAACCGCAAAGGGAAGCAGTTCCAGGATTACCTATCTCCGGGAGCAAATCTAAAAGCGGTTCAATGTCGGTTCTGACACAACTAGTTTTCTTGAACCTTATTCTGCAATCGGTTATGTCTTATCAAGTGTATAGAGTTTGGTTTAGCATAGGCTTGGTCTGGATAAACCGGACAATTGAATTCATCGGTATGTCTCACCTTCGCGTGTTGAGTAAATCATTAGATTTGGCACCATCATTTTGCTTCATCTTAAGCGCCAATAACTTCAAGAGCGTCTAATTCAGCAACTGTCATGACTTCTTTTGGTTAGGGGAAGCATTTCAGAAAAACCAGCGCTGTGTTTCTGTAGCATTGAACATCAACTAAACTATATGAGAAGAATCCAAAGCACTCACTCACCCACTCCTTTAGCAACGTAGAACTCTATATAGCATTGCTACTGTCAGAATTAATTACAATCCAATACATGAAACTGATACTGACACTGAGAAAGACCATTGACCAAAACGAATCAACTAGTGAGCACTGAGCAGACTGAAGTAAGAATCAACAAAGAGCAAACCATGGGACGACTAATAAATGAAAACCCGGGTTTTACACGTTTGATAACGTCTCAGATACAATTCTTAGCAAACTTGGTCTGTTGAATATAGACTTCTATAAGAAACAAAAATTCAGAAAATTTGTATCAGAATTCAAAGCTATCTAAACCAAACGGAACAATAGATCATTCCAAACCATGTCTATGATCTTCTTATAGGGAAGAGCTTCTTCTGACCCTCACCACTGTTCTTGTGTTTAATATATCGTTTATCTTTGGATTTTCTTAGCAACAAACTCCGATCTTTTTACATGTATAGGTCTCTCTACTAAATGGACATGTCTAAAATTTGGTTGCAAGAGTATGAATGAATGAATGTAGTACTTGTCTAGGCACAATCAAGAGTAAAATCGAATACACTGAGTTAACCAATAATAGCAGAGTAGTAGGATACAGATAGATATAATAAGTTAGTAATCACGTCACGCGGCGTGCATGTCCAAGGACTTGGGTCAAAAAAGGGGCATTTGGGTGTAAACATTCGATGATCTGAATTTAAGACAAGGGGAAGCGGATGGCTTGATTTTAGAGGAAGATGGACCAAATTTTGCAGGTAAGGAGATATAAGCCAAGTGTCTGAGGAGAGACAACGAATTTCATGTGTCCCAGGATTATATTTGAGCAGCCTGCAGTAATTGTCATACAAGACAAGATCACTTTGCTTAGAAAGGGCCACCGGCCTGAACAAGTAGGGCATTCTGTTTGTCGGGGAAACAAAGGTATGGGGTAAACTGATGGAGTAAGTCTTGCTCCACCTTTCTTCTTCTGCGTCCATGGTCAGTATCTCTAGGATACATTCAGGCCCAACTTGTTTGGTCTGTGCCATGACAAGCGTGTTTGACCACATAGAAAGGTAGTGGACTGAGTTTCAGCCATTCACCAGTTTCAACACCAAGAAGAGAACATTCCATAACATGATGAGAATAACAAATCTTTACCACTTTATAGATACCCGTGACTTTGTCTCTACCGAAACCCCTCCCCTCAGGTAAGTCCACGACGACCTTCCTGGAAAGTTTTTGATTTTATGCATAATTCGACTCTAAAACCAAAAATAAAAAGAAGAAAAAGTGAAATATTTGGGAATGGATTACCGAAATCCAACTTATTACTGCCGGTAGGGAATCGCCGGAGTTGTGTGGTGGAAGGGTTCAGAACGTGGATCCAATCGGGATCGGGGAAGCAGACCAAACCGTCGCAAGTCATCCAGGCTCGTGACATGTTGCAGTGCAAATACACCATCTCTTCGTCTCCTTCGATTAACCGTGACTCGGGGAGGAGTCTCGGGGGCCTCATGCAGTCACAGGCGTGAGCAGCTAGGATTTTTAGGCGGCTCTTTTGAAGACTCCTACGTCTCTCCAAGAACTCTTTTGATTCAAGGATTGATCTCCAATGTTTTGAGACGCATCTACTTCTCAGGATGGATCCCACGGGGAGCAAAAGGAAAATTTCTTCCAATACATCATTGGGAACTCGGTAGATCGTAGAGTTAGAATTCCCCATATTCTTCTTTTCTTTTTGTGTTTCTGCTTCTCAGAGATTCTCAAATATATCAAGGAACCTCAAAGATCGACTTTCCTTTCCAATTACCCTAAACCCAAAATACCCATAAAGGTACACAGTATAGCTAGAATCGAAAGCCCAACAAAGACCCACATCAAACACGCTTGCAGATAAAACAATACATAACTTATACATGTGTATGTGTTAAATCAATGGTTCGCCCACGTGGTCACATTCGAGATGGATTTAGAAGCTTCACGATCCACGTCATCACCATCGGAAATTGTCTCCGCCGGTGATGCTTTTCAAAACTCCACCATCATCTTCGTGAAGCTCCAACTTCCATTAGCCTCCGATGTACCGATGTATCTCCTTCCACATAAATCGGCAACTTATATCCATCTAGATCTCCACGCTACCATCTTGAATCCAACCTTTGAAGAGAAGCTTCACCAATACCTATCACATAGGCCCTCTCATGGGTTGATGAAGATATTACTCCCTCGCAAAAGTAGAAATCGAGTTAGGTGAAGAAGCACAGAGATATCAATGGAGAAACAGCCGGATTTGAACCTGAGAGCACAAAGTGGAAAGGAAAAACAAAATCAGACAAAGCTGAAAGAAAATCCGAATCAAGGTCGGAATTAAGAAAACCGGTCAAAGCCGAAGATCCGATTTAGACAAAATCAGAAACTAGAACAAAGAACCAAAAAAGCATCTAAAACTCCCAACCATCAAATCTCGAAATTTCTTCTAACCCCTAAAATTGAAACTTCCGTTAACACCAAGCATCCACGCAATTAGCCAGATCTGCTAGATCTAGGATTTGGTGATCCCGGAAAAGTTTCGAAGAGAAGATCAGAAGAATTGGGAGAGAGAAGTGTATATTTTGCAGAAGAATATTTACAACGACATGGTGCCGGCGAAAAGAAAGTCGCCGGACACCGGCCAACAAAAACAAAGATTAGATCTGATCAGAAGAAAATTTCAATAGCTAGAATTCTCCAGAGAGAAGGCATAGAAAGAGAGAGAAAATGTATAATTTAACTTTCTTTTCTTCTAAAAAACCCAGGTAGCACGGAAGTTTCGTCGGAGGTCCTCTTCCCACTTCGGAATCGAAATCAGAATCGAAAGCTCTCGGAAGCTTTCGGAAGCTCGCTTTCATGTCACTTTCTAAAAACCCCCTTTGAAAACATGTTGGAAGCTTGCGATTCCGTTTTGGAAGCTTGCGATTCCGTTTTGGAAGCTTGCGTTTCCGTTTTGAAAACATTATGTCGTAAATAAATATGAAGGGTAAAATTATTTTTTATATGTCTTTCATTATAAAACAAAACAAAACTGAAAACTAATTTAGTATTTTGACTTTTGTGCATACTAATTTTCATTTTTTATCTATAAATTATCTTGCTTAGATATAGTATTTTAATCATATGTGAGATGTTAGAAATGATTAATTTGATTAACTGAATGAGATTATTTTGGAAGATTTGAGTTTGGTGATTACAACATAGAATTTAAAGCAAGATTATTTGATGGAATTAACAAAATTGAGAATGAAGATGGTGATTTATATTTTTGATTTTGAATCATATTATTTTGAATTATTCCTATTGAATTATATAAAAATGTATTGAATTTGTGTACTTCTTAATATTTTTTAAATATAGTATGATATTTAATTATATATATATATATATGCGTATATATAATACGCTTCCAACACGTACCCGCTTCTTAATTTTCTTTAAAATGTCGCTTCCGCGTTTCTATACGCTTTCGCTTCCGTATACCCGATTCCGATTCCATGCAACGTAATCTAAAACTAGGTGATTAAACAAATAAATAAAAAATTAATGAAGAATTTCGTCTGAACGGATCGATGGATACTATTTTATAGGAGCCTATTTTTTTCTTTAAACATATTAAAATTTTGGCTTTACATAGGAAACCATCATTTGATATTTTTGTATTACTATAATATTCTTTTCACCATTAAAAATGAAGTAGATTTGAAAACTAACTTTGAGTCATGTGTTATAATATTACACAAAATATAAGGTTAAACTAGAATCAATTCATTAAGAACATTTTTGAGAAAAAATTTTAAAACAGACTATATAATAAATAGACCATCTCTTCGTCTCCTTCAAACCGCTATTCGGGGAGGAGTCTCGGCAACCTGATGCAGTCACAGTTCTGAGCAGTTAGGATGTTTAGGCGGCTCTTTTGAATCTCCAAGAATTTTTTTGATTCAAGAATTGATCTCTAATGTTTTGAGACGTTTGTACATCTTAGGATAAATTCCACATGGAGTAAAAAGAAAAAAAATTTCCATTAGATCATCAAAAACTATGTAGATCCTCGATGGACATTAAAAATTTGGGTTTACCTATGAAATCATCATTTAATATTCTTGTATTATTATAATATTCTCTTCAACATTAAAAATGAAGTATTTGAAAAACTAACCTTGAGTCATGTGTTATATTACACAAAATATAAGGATAAATTAGACAACTTTAAAACGGACTATATAACAAATAGACCATTTCTACGTCTCCTTCGAACCGCGACTCGGAGAGAAGTCTCGGCGCTCTGATGCAATCGCAGTTGTGAGCAGCTATGATTTTTAAGCGGCTCTTTTGAAGACTCGTACGTCTCTCCAAAAAATCTTTTGATTCAAGAATTGATCTCCAATGTTTTGAGACGCTTCTACATCTCAGGATGATTCCACATGGAGTAATTAAAAGGAAATTTTTTTTTCAATAGATTATCGAAAATTCGGTAGATCGTCGATGGACACTGTTTTTATAAAAAAATTTTTTTTAATATATTAAAAATTTGGGTTTACATATGAAATCATCATAGATATTCTTGTATTATTATAATATTCTCTTCAACATTAAAAATGAAGTAAATTTGAAAAACTAACCTTCAGCCATGTGTTATATTACATAAAATATAAGATAAATAAGAATTAATTCATTAAGGATATTTTTGAGACAAACTTTTTCCATTCTTTCAGTTCCATCTTTGTCTTGTCCGACTTCTTTATTTTTTTTTTTTTTTATGGTTTTCTTTATCTTCTTCATCATATGCGTGCTTATCTTCGGTTTTTTTTTCCTCCTTCATTTTTATTCCTTCTTGTTCTTCTACTTATTTTTCTGTTTCCTCTATAATTATTACTTGTAGCCAAAATCACTAAATTTTTTTATTTGCAGCTTCTTCATTCTTCTCCGATTTCTTCTTTAGATTTTGTCTTCCTTTTCTTCCAATATTTATTCCTCGTCTTCTTTTCACTATTTTTTTTCATCGTTCTTGTCTTCTTCTTTCACTTTTTCTTTTTGATTTTTTCTTTTAGTTTCTTACAAAAAAAGAGCTTTCAAGTCTTTTACAAATATAATTACCAATATCCAACTCTTTGGATCTGGAAAAAAAAAAATATATATATATAGTTGTTTTTTGCATAGATTGGAAAAATGAAAAAAGTTTCAAAAACTCAGTTGAGAATTTCAGTTTTAATTTGTGAAGAATCTGCCTCCATAAACACCACCATTTCAATAGATGCTGAGGGGTTATTTGTATCTTTAGAAGCAAACCCTATAAGGAAAGAGAATTTTGTGTTTTCTATGAATTCAAGTTTCGGTCGAAACACGATTGCTTCAAATATGTATATGATTGAAGGGTATTTGGATATTGGCTGATTATGTGTCCTTAAATTTCTGATTTTTTAATCAAAATCTAGGAAAAACATAATTTCCGATTTAGAGCTTCGATATCGTTTAGTTGGATCTTCTCTCTCTATCTTCTTCATCAACCTCTAATGGTATAAACTCCAAACTGAAACCATATATATTGCTTCATTATAACCTATTATGATCTTAAAATATAATACTTTAAGAAAGATAACATGGAACCAAACAAAATAATTCTTTCTTTTTGTTTCTAGGTGATTCACCTATGTCATGCCCATAAATGAAGAATTTGTAAAAAAATCCAGTGATATTAATCATCTACGTTTTGTTCTCTTTCGCTAATATTCTATTTTTTGGTTTTGACATTTATATAGAATCCGTTGGATGTAGTAATTATCCACGTTTGTTTTGTTTTTCTTCTCGGTCTGTTTTTTGTTTTCTTCTCTTTTTCCCCTTCTTCTTCTTCTAATTTTTATTTCTCTATTCTTTTCATCGTCTCCATCTTTGTTATCTTATCCGACTTCTTCTTTTTCTAGTTTTTCTTTATCTTTTTCCTCGTCTTTATGCTCCTCTTCAGTTTCTTCTTTGTTCTTCCTTCTTGTTCTTCTACTTATTCTAGGATTGTTACTTGCAGTCAAAGTCCCTAGATTTTTTACTCTTTGCGATTTCTTCGTTTTTCTCCGATTATTTCTTCGATTTCTTCTTGCAGCTTTCTCTTCGTCTTCATCTTCTCTTCCTTCTTCTTCTGCTTTTTATTCTTCCTCTTCTTTACCTTATTATTTTTCATCATCTTCATCTTCTTCTTTTTATTTTTCTTTACCTTTGTCTTTAATGATTAATATTAATAATAATGGACAAAACTCTGATTTAAAAACTCACATGATATTTTTATTGTTTCTATAAACCCTAAGAATTTCTTCATGGTATTTTGTATAGAGTTCATATCAAAACATCCACTGCACAAATTTTCACTATTTTGTTTGTTATCAAAACAAACACAAAACGCAAGTAACACAAGGCTTTTGTTTAGAATTGGAAAACCATATAACGATTCATTATGAAAAAAATATTACACTACATAAAATAAATGAGTAATGATCGGATCCTAACGAATTATGAGAATATTCCAAAAAATTGATTTGCATATATAATGATATCTTTTATATGGGTAATCATATCTATGGTATGCGATAACTATTAAATGGTTTTATGCGAGTTTCCAAACAGGTCTAGATTTGCTAAGTGAATTCTACGGTATGAAACCACGAGCTTCTTTGCTCGTCTAGTCACAATCACCATCTCTGATATCAGATTATTGTCCTTAATCGACTGGATTTGTTTCGATCTGGCGTGAGCTCAATTGTAGCAACCAATACGATACAGGAAATGCAGTTTAGTAGAGAAGTTTCCGGAGAGACAATCTATGAGAACCCTTTGCATCAAATCACGGGAGTGCAAAGGTTCTTTTCCTTCACTAAGAATCTATGCGGCCGTCATATCCAAGTAAACCACTCGAGGATCCAAATCAGTGGATTCCGCTAGGGTTACATAAACTATCTTCTCGAGGATTACATCCTCAATTTCAGCCGGCAATCATTGAAGGCTTTCTCGTCGCCATTGACTATATATGATCAAATCAACTCACGAAATTCGATTTGAAAAACTTTTTATCACCGACGAATCGCCGAATCCTGTTTAAGATGTGTTATCGGTTTTCAGACCTAAAAATACTGCGGCTGATTATGAATGTCAAATATGAGATTTTAGGTTTGGTATTTATAAAAGATCATGGGGTTAGTGGTTAGGGCTTGCTTATGACCAACATATTTTTATGGGCTCTGTTTAGTATATGAGCTCAAATTAAATAGTTTCTGCTCGAGTTGATAAGGGTATTTTAGGCATAACAAATTTCATGGCAAAGAGCGTAATTAGGTCAATTTCATTAATGGTATTACGGTAAATTCAAGTCTGAAACTCGCTGTGGAATTGACACAAAATTTAAAATATTGCGGCGGATTATGAATGTCAAATATGAGATTTTAGGTTTGATATATATAAAAGATCATGAGGTTAGTGGTTAGGGCTTTCTTATGACCAACATATTTTTATGGGCTTTGTTTAGTATATGAGCTCAAATTAAATAGTTTCTGCTCGAGTTGACAAGGCTATTTTAGGCAAAACAAATTCCATGGCAAGTAGCGTAATTAGGTCGATTTCATTAATGGTATTACAGTAAATTCAAGTCTGAAACTCGCTGTGGAATTGACATAAAATTAAAGGGTTAATTAGCTGAATATTATTTTTGAGAGAGATAATTGGGAAAGTAGCAGTTCCATTTTCGAAATTAGGTAAATAGCAGAGAGAAATACAACTAGACGAAATTACCCATGTATAGTTAACTATATCATATTATTTGTAACTATCTAAAAACATAGTTAACTATTTTCATCGAAACTATCTATTCAATTGATCTCGGAACATAGTTAACTACATCACATTATTTGTAACTATCTAAACACATAGTTAACTATTTTCAGAAAATAGTTACCAATTTAAAAACATAGTTAACTATTTTCAGAGCATAGTTATCTAATTTCATAACATAATTGACTACCTGAAAATATTATTGTAATAGTTATTTATTTAAACAAACATAGTTAACTACGTTCAGAATGTAGTTACCTATTATAGTTTGCATAATGGAAAAATAACATACATAGTTAACTATTATCAGAAACATAGTTACCTATTAATTTCCGAACATAGTTAACTATATCGATTTCCGAACATAGTTAACTACGTTTATGAGTCTTTGTTATTTTTCATTAATGGTAAAATCAGAATTTTAGGAGGGCTAAATGCTAGTTACTATATTCTGTTTTATATGATGTTAGATAGTTAATTATAGGTGTAAAGACTAATATAAAGTGCAATTTCCCAAAATTAAAAATACTGCGGCGGATTATGAATGTCAAATATGAGATTTTAGGTTTGATATTTATAAAAGATCATGGGGTTAGTGGTTAGGGCTTTTTTATGACCAACATGTTTTTATGGGCTTTATTTAGTATATAGGCTCAAATTAAATAGTTTTTGCTCGAGTTGATAAGGGTATTTTAGGCAAAACAAATTACATGGCAATGAACGTAATTAGGTCGATTTCATTAATGGTATTATAGTAAATTCAAGTCTGAAATTCGCTGTGGAATTGACACGTAGGATTTTCGACCTCTAAAATAATAGTATAGATAATATATAATAAATTTAATTATTTATTAAAAATATTTTTTAATGGTATCTTATTATATAAAGCAAGATGCGCTCAATGTGAGCACGGTGACACATATGCAAAATTATAACTCACCAGATCGCGACACATGTCATTGCTAATTTATATTGTGACACATGTTAATATAATTAATATAAAAAATATAAATTTTTCTTTTCTACATTATTTACTTCTTAGATCAAATTATAGTGTAACTAAAAAGAAATAATAAGCAAAAAAAAGAAAAGAAAATATATTGTTAGACAATTAAAAGAAAATAGTCAATTAAAAAGACTAAAAAAGGAAAATATGATATATTATTTCCAATTTGTAAAAATATTATTGTAATACAGTAGAACCTCTATAAATTAATACTATATAAATTAATAATCACTATAAATTAATAAATTATTCCGGTCCCAAGTTGGGCCAGTATAAAAATTGACGAAATTCGATAAGATAATAATTTTTTTGAAACTTCTATGTAAAATATGGTCCCAATAATAGCATAAATTAATAATTATAAATCTTATGCGCATATATATAATATATATCTAAGATAGTTTAGTAATGTATGACTCTAGTGTTGTATATTTTCTTCTTAGAGTTAAATCTTGTTAGAACTAATATCTATTTTTTTTTATTGCATCAAAATTTCAGGGTGTTGTCATCTTGATATTCATCCAGTTGAAGAATTCTAGACGTAATAATTATTTTCTTATGATTAAATACTTCCAATAATATTGTTATCTCGTTTTCAACTTCATCATCAATACGAAGAATTGTAGTCACAATTTTTTTTTTCTTTTTCATGTGGATAGTCAAGTAGGCTATTAGCATCCATCTTATTATGATAATCGTGATTACTAACATAATATGGAATAAGATGAATATGTAAACAATATATAAGAAAATTTAAAGTAAAAGAATTTGTATGAACTTTTAGGTAAATTTTTATTTTAAATAAAGAAAAATTTTCAAAAAATCATGGACTAGAAAAATCACTCTATAAATTAATAAATATTAATTTATCGATTAATTAATAACTATATAAATTAATAAATTTTCAGAATCCCAACATTATTAATTTATAGAGGTTTTACTGTACATGACAAACTTGATATTTATAAGATTGAGATATATGTCAACAAATTTGTTATTTTTTAAACTATTTATTTAATACTAATGATATATATATACACTTAGATTTGATAGATGTATATATGTATATATATATATATATATACATTAGTATTAAACAAATATTTTATTAAATGACGACATAGATTGCATGAAATAGAAATTTAGTTTTAATATGATGGAAGAAGTAGATGAATTGTATTGCGAGATGAAGGGAGTGAAGTTGAACTCCATTTTTTAAAAAAAGTTAACAATCGGAATCCAAAATAAGTGTGCGAGTAACCAATCAGAATCTAAAATAAATGTGAGATTAACCAATCATAATCTAAATATTTAGGGTTGGCTGCGTATTCCCCCCTCTTGAAGTGCCACTAAAACGATTTCCCCCCAAATTTTTTAGCTCTTCGTTTTACTACACAGACTATGTAAATCGATCAAAAACTTCCACGAACTAATTTTTTCTTCGAAATTGACCAAATGAAATTGGTTAAGCTAAAACCGTTGATTAAACCGTAATCATGGTTAAGTAAACCGAAATCACGTTTTGAGATTTTAGTTTATGATTATTTAAATGTACACGTGTCATTTTTGAATAAAACATAATTTTAATAGTATTTGATATATATTATAATTAATAAATTACAAAAAAAAAAAAAAAAATAGAAAAAATGGAGTTTTTTCATCTCTCTCTTTTCTCTGCCATTGATAAGATTTTGAAGTTACAGAGAAAGGAGAAGAAGAAGAAGAAGATGGGTTGTGCACAATCGAAGATCGAGAACGAAGAAGCAGTAACTCGTTGTAAAGAACGAAAAAAATTGATGGAAGATGCAGTTACTGCTCGTCGCCGCCGTGATTTCTAATTCCACCGTAGATCTGGTCATCTCAGACAAAAGCCATTGCTGCAAAAGCTTCACCGTCCACGAGCCTCTCTCTCTCTCTCTCTCTCTCTCTCTCTCTCTCTCTATTTCAAAGACGGAGAAAAGCAAGTGTCTTTTTTTTTTTCTGGGTTTCTCTGCTCTGCTCCTGCAGAAATCTTACAAAACTCTTCTCTTTCTCTCTGTCTCAATCTCAATCTCAACCTTATCTCTTTCTCATTTCAAAAGCCATTGTTGCAAAAGCTTCACCGTCAGCCATTGTTGCAAAAGCTTCACCGTCCACGAGCCTCTCTCTCTCTCTCTCTTTCTCTCTCTCTCTCTCTCTCTCTCTCTAAGACGGAGAAAAGCAAGTGTCTTTTTTTTTGGGTTTCTCTGCTCTGCTCCTGCAGAAATCTTACAAAACTCTTCTCTTTCTCTCTGTCTCAATCTCAATCTCAACCTTATATCTTTCTCATTTCAAAGCCATTGAAAAAGTTAAAAACTGGAGATGGCGTTTGTAACAAATTGATCAATTAAATAATTGAGAATCTATCTAATTTCAGAAGGTTTTCTGGTCCTTTTAAAAGTGGAAAGCCAAATCTATAAATAGAGAAAATTCCAGGGACGAAAGTGCAAAATTGAGAAAAACTGGAAAAATTCGAGTCATCCCTTCCGAAAATGTTGGGATTGATTTTGGCTTCTCAAATCTTCGTCTTTCAACCCTAATATCACGTATATATATGCGTTTCAAAACTCCCACGATTTAGAAGCCGTTTTCCTTGCAAATTGGAGATTTTTGGTAAGTTTCGAGACTTTGTTTATCATCTCCGATTTAGAATATTTTTGGACAAGTTTTGATCGGAAATTATGGTGATTAGGTTGAAAATTCACCTCGGTTGATAGTGTTCTAGTTCTTGATCGTTGGCAACCTTCATCGAAGTGTTTGGTAAACTCCACCTCCCTTCTTCTTCAATTTTCCTCCACTAAAATGAGTTTCAAGATCTTTAATGGCGATTTTGGTTTCATGGAGAGTTAGAGTGTGATCTATAGCTCTTTAGAAAATTCTCAATCTCACGAATCCAAATCCACTGACCGCTTGTCGAGTGGAGGTCGGAGTTGATCGGAATTTGATCCGTAAGTTTTCTAATCTCTGAGTTAGTTAACCAAATCGGATTTTTTTTTTGACCGGTTCTTAAGGAATTGAAACCGGTTTTGGATTGCTGAGATTGCGTAGATTAATCGTGTGAAATCCGTTTTTGATTTGAACATGTTTCGTTTTTAAACCAACTGCAATTCAGGTCAGTTCGCTAATTTTTAAGCCGGTTTTGGTAAAACGGATACCGGATTCGGATTGCTCTCGATGAAACTTTTCTGTTGGTATATCAACCATAGTTTATGAATTCGCGGTTGTTTTTAGGTGAATTATTTGGTCTCTGAGGACGTTCATAGGTTTCTTGGTTCGATCACTTTCTTTTAATTTCAGGTGAGTTCTAACTCCCTTAGTAATATTATACGCTGGTATAATATTTTAGGAAGATTTACAATAATAATTTAAATGGTAAAATTATGTGATTTAATTTAAATTAAATTAATATAGCCATAAAGAATTAAGAAATAGTTGAATTATCTGAAAGCATGATATTTAAAAGTATATGTTTATATGGTTTAAGTCTGGATCATGATTCTGGTACGATATATGTTTGGTTCTGTTAAGACCGGTATCAGCATGTTATTCTGATTTAGTAGCTCTATTGGGCAATATGTGGTAGCCGGCACTTCCACAAATGTATTTTGTACTCTAGTATTCTGTTAGTGGTATTGGGGTCGACTAGTGCCGTGGCGTTCTTCATTACCACCTCGGTAGGCACCAGCATGGCTATCGAGTAAATTATGTATATAATCTGTTAGTATATGGTTTGGGTTGACCAATGCTAGGGTCATACCATTCCGCTTCTGATATTGCATTGCTAGATACCTGGTCGCTTTGTCATGATGATATCTTTATTCTATTGGTAATTATGTTATGATGATATTATGTCTGCTAAAGTTATTTAGATATGTCAAATTTATTTATTAGTATCTGAAATTGAATTATTTGTTCTTTGTACCAACACATGAACATTTTCTGTGCGGGATCAGACCGTGTTGGTATATGTCTATTGGGTTTGTAGTCTCACTGAGCGATTTTGTTTGCTCACATAAGTTCTGATTTCTGTGCAGACATAGCTTGAGAGGAGGAGCACGTGGTTGAAGCTTAGAGTATTTGATTCAGTTGTAGCGCGAGACTTGGTAGTTTTCCTGTCGATCATTTCCTTACGATTTGAGACTTGGATTTTTATGAGTTTTTAGACTTTGTCAACTTTGGAGTTTAGTATTTAATTTTATTTCTTTTAGTGATGTTCTGAAAATTCCCTTGGAATTTTTGGGGCGCTACAGGTGGTATCAGAGCATGGTTTTACGAAACCCTGGTACTCGAAAATGTTTTTCGTTGTTTTTCATTAAAGAATTTTGGGCCTAAAAAAAAAATTAGTTAATTAATTAATTATCTTAAAAATAGTATTTTTTCGAATTCATAGTGTTAAGGAAAGATTATACTTTGTCTCGCTATAGGATTCTGAGTTTGAATTTTTTGTTTCAAGTTATTAGCATGAGAATTTATCTAAGTATAAGTATTTGATTATATGGGTAATCTTGTTTAGATGGCTAGACGTGGACGTGCTCGAGGTGTTCCTCAGGAACCAAGACCTGCTGCTCCCCTTGGTCGAGGTGCTCCAGCTGGTCTGGGACCTCCTCCTTATGTTCCCGCAGATCCCCAGTTTCCACCACCTCCTCCGCCAAATTTTGCACCAATGGATGATATGCGATAAATGTTTCAGTCTATGGGTCAGATGTTTGCTCAAAATACGGTGTTCCAGCAGGCTTTACTGCAGCAGTTACCTCAAGCAGCTGTCCCTCCACATGTGCCACAGGCAAATCCTCAAGCTAACTACTGGGTATTGCAGGATAGGTTCAAGAAAGAAGTTGAATTGCAGAAATTCGAAGGCTCTTTGATCCTATGGAGGCAGAGAAATGGCTTGATCTAGTGAAAGAAGCATTAGTGTATTTGGGAGTTCCAGAGGCTTTTAAGTTGCGCATGGTTACTCATTAGCTTGCAGGAGAGGCTCAACATTGGTGGAGAAGCATTGTTACGTCTCGTCCTGGTGTGGAGTTGACATGGGACGATTTTCAAACGGTATTCATGGATCTGTACTTTCCAGAGTCTGTCAGGTCCAACTTGAGGATGGAGTTTGAGGAGCTTAAGCAGAAAGACATGACAGTGAGAGGTTACCAAGCTGAGTTTGATCGCTTATCTCGGTATGGTGCCCACATTGTTCCAGATGATCGATCCAGAGCTAGGAGATTTGAGCATGGACTTCGAGACTCCATCAGAGTTTTGGTTAGTAAACACACATTTGAATTTATCAAATGCCTATTTGTTTTTGTACCATCTTTTGATAGCTCTTGGGTATAAATTTAGGTGGAACCGCAGATTCTGCCAACATATGCAGGAGTTGTGGGGTGTGCTCTCATTGTGGAGAGGAATGAGCAAAGAGCACAACCATTTGCTGGAAAATATTTATCAGGAGGCAGTAACCGTGTGGATAGGCACAAGCATCTAGAGGTGCGTGCGACACCGTATGGTAAATCTTCTAATCACCAGACACCAGTGCAACGAAGCAACCAGGGTTGTACTTATTGTGGTCGGCCTAACCACACAAGTGAAAATTGTAACCGAGCAAGAGATGTATGTTTCCGTTGTGGTCAGTCTGGGCATTACATACAGAATTGCCCTAAAAATGCTTCAGCTAAGCCTGCACATATGCCTCGTGCTCCACCGCATGGACCTCGCCCACCAGTTCCACCGTCTGGGCGCCAAGCAGGTACAGGTCGAGTTTATGCATTAGGTGGTCAGGGTGAGACTGAGGATGGAGATGCTATCGAGGGTATGTTATATATTCTTGGCAATTCTACTTTTGTGCTTTTTGATACTGGTGCCACCCATTCTTTCATGTCTATTGCTTGGTGTGAAAAATTGTCTACGGTAGAATTTGTTCCTTTGTGCTTGCCTATTCATACCCCTGGAGGAGAAATATATCAGTCTCGTGGGATAGTTAAGGAGTGTAGTGTGCTAGTGGGAGAGATATCTCTCCCAGCTGATCTCATTGTACTACCTTTGAAAATGTATGATTTTATTTTGGGCTTTGACTGGTTGTCTCACCATTTCGCAAATCTCGACTGTCATCGAAAGAAGATCACTTTTGCAGCTCCAGGTTCTTCAGTGATAGAGTTCTGTGGTTCGAAAGTAACTCCCCAATTACCAATTATCTCATTTCTGAAGGCGGAGAAATTGTTGATTGAAGGTTGTTTGGGATTTTTAGCCGTGTTAGTGGGTGAAGAGAAGTAGTCACCTAAGTTGGAGGAAATTCCGGTTGTGTCAAAATTTGCTGAGGTTTTTCTAGAGGACATACCGGGATTGCCAGCGACTCATGATGTTAACTTCGAAATTGAGCTTACTCGAGGGACATCACCGATCTCTAAAGCACCTTATAGGATGGCTCAATCAGAGATGGCAGAGCTAAAGAAGCAGCTTATGTATTTATTAGAGAAAGGTTTTATCCGCCCTAGTTCATCTCCTTGAGGTGCACATGTGTTGTTTGTAAAGAAGAAGGATGGTAGTATGAGACTGTGCATTGACTATTGACAGTTGAACCAGGTGACTATAAAGAACAAGTATCCCCTGCCTAGGATTGATGATTTATTGGATCAACTCCAGGGAGCAAGCTGATTCTCTAAGATTGATCTGAGATCTGGCTATTATCAGGTGAGGATCCGGGATAATGACATCGCTAAAACAGCTTTTCGAACCAGATATGGGCATTTTAAATTTGTGGTTATGCCATTTGGTTTAACTAATGCTCCAGCAGTGTTTATGGATCTGATGAATCGAGTGTTTAGACCGCACCTGGACGAATTTGTCATTGTGTTCATAGATGATATATTGATTTATTCTAAGAGTAAGGAAGAACATGCTGAGCATTTGAGAATAATATTGCAAATATTGAAAGAAGAGCAGTTGTATGCTAAATTGAGCAAATGCTAATTCTGGCTTCAAAAGGTAGGATTTTTGGGACATCTGGTATCATGAGAAGGTGTTGTAGTTGATCCTGCTAAGGTTGAGGCAGTCACTAAATGGAAGCAGCCAACCAATGTCTCTGAGATTCGCAGCTTTCTGGGATTAGTAGGGTATTATAGAAGGTTCATTGAGAATTTATCTCAGATCGCTAGACCACTCACTCAACTACTTTGTAAAGGAGTTAAGTTTAACTGGAGTAACTCTTGTGATTAGAGCTTTGGAGAGTTGAAAAAGAAGTTAACATCTGCTCCAGTGTTAACTCTTCCTAGACCTGGTGTAGGGTATGTGTTGTACACCGATGCTTCTTTATCAGGATTGGGTTGTGTATTGATGCAGGGTGATAAGGTGATCGCTTATGCATCTAGGTAGTTATGAAAACATGAGGTTAACTACCCCACACATGACCTTGAACTGGCTGCAGTAGTTTTTGCGCTGAAGTTGTGGCGTCAATATTTGTATGGAGAGAAAGTGCAGATATTCACAGACCACAAGAGCCTAAAATATTTATTCTCGCAGAAGGAGTTGAACCTAAGGCAGAGAAGATGGATTGAGTTGCTAAGCGATTATGACTGCGAGATCCTTTATCATCCAGGAAAAGCTAATGTTGTTGCTGATGCTCTTAGTAGGAAGCAAGCTACAGTGGCATCTCTAAGATCACAATGGGACTTAGTGGAGCAGATGCGCCAACTGCATATTTCTATCCAGGAGGGACAACAGGGATTTGTAGCCACCTTGGATATTCAGTCGGACTTGTTGACACGCATTCGTGATGCACAGAGACATGATAGTAAGCTAGGTTCTATTTGTGAAAAACCTGCGGATTTTGGTCAACTAGGGTACAAGCTTAGAAATGATGATGTGTTATCATTGAAAGGCAGAGTTTGTGTTCCAAATGTGCTAGAGTTATTGGAAGAGATTTTGCGAGAAGGACATCAATCTGGGTATGCAGTTCATCCAGGTAGCACTAAGATGTATCAGACGCTTAAGCCTTACTATCATTGGAATGGTATGAAGGGTGATATTGCAGAGTTTGTATCAAAGAGTTTGGTGTGCCAGCAAGTAAAAATAGAGCATCAAAAGCCAAGTGGTAAGCTTCAGCCCTTGCCTATTCCCGAGTGGATGTGGGATAGGGTTTCTATGGATTT
Organism: Pseudoturritis turrita; assembly: GCA_900406555.1. Taxonomy (NCBI): domain Eukaryota; kingdom Viridiplantae; phylum Streptophyta; class Magnoliopsida; order Brassicales; family Brassicaceae; genus Pseudoturritis; species Pseudoturritis turrita. The sequence continues at coordinate 575,889 of OVBL01001058.1, read as the reverse complement.
TGTCACTGGACTCCCAAGATCTCAAAGGGGAAATAACTCGATTTGGATAATAGTAGACCGATTAACTAAATCAGCACATTTTCTCCCGGTTAAGACGACATTCTCATCATCCCGACTTGCGGAGATCCATGTGCAAATGATTGTGAGGTTGCATGGTGTTCCAAGTAGCATTGTCTCATATCGTGATCCAAAGTTTACTTCTCATTTCTGGAATAGCCTACATCATGCTTTGGGTACAAAGTTGCATTTCAGTACAGCCTATCACCCTCAGACAGATGGGCAGTCTGAGAGGACTATTCAAACACTTGAAGACATGTTAAGATCTTGTGTTTCAGATAGTCGGCAGTCATGGGAGAAGTTATTGCCTTTGGTTGAGTTTGCTTACAATAATAGTTATCATGCGAGCATCGGTATGGCACCATTTGAAGCTTTGTATGGTAGGCCATGTCGTACTCTGTTGTGTTGGGCGGAAGCCGGAGAGACCAAGGGTATTGGTCCTGAATTGATTTTGGAAACCACAGAAAAATTAAGGTTGATTCGAGATAGGATGAAAGCTGCCCAAGACCGTCAAAAGAGTTATGCAGATCGACGGAGACGTGATTTAGAATTTGAAGTGGGTGACCAAGTTTTTATTAAGGTTCAGCCTATGAAAGGCAAAGTTCGATTTGGACAGTTGGAAAAGCTAAAACCGCGCTTTATTGGTCCTTTTATGATTAAAGATCGTGTGGGTAATGTAGCCTATCGTTTGGAATTACCTTCAGAGCTGGGGCATGTGCATAATGTTTTCCATGTCTCAATGTTGAGGAAGTATCATCATGATCCTTCGCATCTGGTGGATTTCGAACCTTTGGAGATTTAGGAAGATCTAAGGTATGAAGAAGAACCGATTCAGATAGTGGAAACTTTGGTGAAAGAACTCAGGATAAAGACTATTCCTCTCGTTAAAGTCCTTGGGAGGGATCATGGGGCTCAGGAGGCGACATGGGAGTTGGAGTCATAGATGAAAAAGAAGTACCCCCACTTGTTTTAGGTAAATCTCTGAATTCGAGGACGAATTCTTTTTAAGGGTGGTAGAATTGTAACACCTAAAATTAGAAGAACCAGATTTTGGGTTAAATTGATCAATTAAATAATTGAGAATCTGTCTAATTTCAGGGGGTTTTCTGATCCGTTTAAAAGTGGAAAGCCAGATCTGTAAATAGAGAAAAATCCAGGGATGAAAGTGAAAAATTGAAAAAAACTGGAAAAATTCGAGTCATCCCTTCCGAAAATGTTGGGATTGATCTTGGCTTCTCAAATCTTCGTCTTTCAACCCTAATATCACGTATATATATATATATATATATATATATATATATATATATATATATATATGCATTTTAAAGCCCCCACGATTTAGAAGCCGTTTCCCTTGCAAATTGGAGATTTTTGGTAAGTTTCGAGACTTTGTTTATCATCTCCGATTTAGAATATTTTTAGACAAGTTTTGATCTGAAATTATGGTGGTTAGGTTGAAAATTCACCTATATTGATAGTGCTCTAGTTCTGGGTCGTTGGCAACCTTCATCGAATTGTTTGGTAAACTCCACCTCCCTTCTTCTTCAATTTTCCTCCACTAAAATGAGTTTCAAGATCTTTAATGGCGATTTTGGTTTCATGGAGAGTTAGAGTGTGATCTATAGCTCTTTAGAAAATTCTCAATCTCACGAATCCAAATCCACTGACCGCTTGTCGAGTGGAGGTCGGAGTTGATCGGAATTTGATCCGTCAGTTTTCTAATCTCTGAGTTAGTTAACCAAATCGGATTTTTTTTTGACCGGTTCTTAAGGAATTGAAACCGGTTTTGGATTGCTGAGATTGCGTAGATTAATCATGTGAAATCCGTTTTTGATTTGAACATGTTTCGTTTTTAAACCAACTGCAATTCAGGTCAGTTCGCTAATTTTTAAGCCGGTTTTGGTAAAACGGATACCGGATTCGGATTGCTCTCGATGAAATTTTTCTGTTGGTATATCAACCGTAATTTATGAATTCGCGGTTGTTTTTAGGTGAATTATTTGGTCTCTGAGGACGTTCATAGGTTTCTTGGTTCGATCACTTTCTTTTAATTTCAGGTGAGTTCTAACTCCCTTAGTAATATTATATGCTGGTATAATATTTTAGGAAGATTTACAATAATAATTTAAATGGTAAAATTATGTGATTTTGATTTAAATTAAATTAATATAGCCATAAAGAATTAAGAAATAGTTGAATTATCTGAAAGCATGATATTTAAAAGTATATGTTTATATGGTTTAAGTCTGGATCATGATTCTGGTACGATATATGTTTGGTTCTGTTAAGACCGGTATCAGCATGTTATTCTGATTTAGTAGCTCTATTGGGCAATATGTGGTAGCCGGCACTTCCACAAATGTATTTTGTACTCTAGTATTCTGTTAGTGGTATTGGGGTCGACTAATGCCGTGGCGTACTTCATTACCACCTCGGTAGGCGCCAGCATGGCTATCGAGTATATTATGTATATAATCTGTTAGTATATGGTTTGGGTTGACCAATGCTAGGGTCATACCATTCCGCTTCTGATATTGCATTGCTAGATACCTGGTCGCTTTGTCATGATGATATTATGTCTGCTAAAGTTATTTAGATATGTCAAATTTATTTATTAGTATCTGAAATTGAATTATTTATTCTTTGTACCAACACGTGAACATTTTCTGTGCCGGATCAGACCGTGTTGGTATATGTCTATTGAGTTTGTAGTCTCACTGAGCGATTTTGTTTGCTCACATAAGTTCTGATTTCCGTGCAGACATAGCTCGAGAGGAGGAGCACGTGGTTGAAGCTTAGAGTATTTGATTCAGTTGTAGCGCGAGACTTGGTAGTTTTCCTGTCGATCATTTCCTTACGATTTGAGACTTGGATTTTTATGAGTTTTTAGACTTTGTCAACTTTGGAGTTTAGTATTTAGTTTTATTTCTTTTAGCGATGTTCTGAAAATTCCCTAGCGATTTTCGGGGCGTTACAGCGTTCGATTTCAGGTGTCCAATCTCCCTTGAGATTATGTCTGATCCGGTTATCATCCAATCGGGTCATACTTTCGACCGGGTCTCTATCCAACGGTGGATTGACGCCGGAGATCGGACTTATCCAATCACCAAGTTTTCCTTGTCGGAAACCCCTTCTCTGATTCCCAATCATGCTCTCCGGAGCTTGATTTCTAATTTCGCCCATATGAGCCCTCAGAAATCACGACCTCAGACTCAACCAGAACACACTCAGTCTCAATCCTTAATCTCCACTCTAGTTTCTCGATCGTCGTTTTACTAGTCAAGACTCCATTTTTTTTTTATTTTTTTTTGTAATTTGTTAATTATAATATATATAAAAATAATATTAAAATTCTATTTTATTCATAAAATGACACGTGTACATTTAAATAATCATAAATTAAAATTTCAAAATATGATTACGGTTTACTTAACCATGGTTACGGTTTAATCAACGGTTTTAGTTTAACCAAATTTATTTGGTCAATTTCAAAGAGAAAATTAGTTCGTGTAGATTTTTGATCGATTTACATAGTCTGTGTAGTAAAACGAAGAGCTAAAAAGTCTGGGGGAAATCATTTTAGTGGCACTTCTAGAGGAGGGAATACGCAGCCAACCCAAATATTTACATCAATAAGATTTAACATATAGTTTTTACATTTTCATAAATTTTATCTTTATTAAATCTAATCGATTACCGATAACATGTATTTTACTTTACTTTTTATCATATATAAACAAATTATTATTAAAAATCAAAATAAGTGTGCGAGTAACCAATCAGAATCTGAAATAAATATGTGAGTAACCAATCATAATCTAAATATTTTCATCAATAAGATTTAATATATAGTTCTTACATTTTCATAAAATTTATCTTTATTAAATCTAATCGATTACCGATAACATGTATTTTACTTTACTTCTTAACATATATAAATAAATTATTACAAAAAGACGCGTATTACGCGGATCCTAATCTAGTCTTATTATGTAAAGCAGGATGCGTTCAACGTGAGCACGACACATAAGCAAAATTATAACTCACCAAATCGTGACACATGTGAATTTTAATTTAGATTGTGACAAGTGTCAAATCTAAATAATAAAAAAAAATAAACTTTCCTTCTGTAAAGGTTATTTCTTATATCAATTTGTTGTGTACCTAAATGAAAATAGTAGGATAAAAAAAAAAAAATAAGATATATTATTATACAATTAAAAGAAAATAGTAAAAAAAAAACTTTTAAAAAAAACATATTATTTCTTGCTTCACAAAAAGACATTATTTTCAATTTCTAAAAGTATTAAGAATTTTTTTTCTATACGTGATTTAAAAAAAATCATTTAAAATGAAATAAAAGGTAAAAGTTTTTTATTAAAATTATATAAACAATTTTATCTAAAAAATAATTAATTTACGAAAGGAAACTTTTTTTTATTAAATAATGTAAAAATAGAATGTTTCCTTCTATAAATTAATTATTTTTTAGATCAAATTGTTTTGTACCTAAATTGAAATAGTAGGATAAAAGAAAAGGAAAATAAGACATATTATTGGACAATTAAAAAAAAAATAGTAATGAAAAATTATAAAAAAGGAAAACAAAACATATTATTTCATGTCGCACAAAAAGATATATTATTTATAATTTCTAAAAGTATTAAGAAGAAAAAATTTAAATATATATTTATAAAAATTTTAGTTGACATATATGAATAATAAATAGTATCAATTTCTAAAAAATTTATTTAAAATAGTTAAATAGTGAACTTGACTAAAATAGAAAATTGAATTTAAATTTGATAATTAATCACGAATCATACATGACCAATCATTTCAATATAATAGAATATTTTTGACTTTGTGTTTTAGTTTTATATAAATAAATAAAATTCTATTTAAAGAATTAAGCAAATGGTAAATTTCAGTAAAATAGAAAAATTTGAATTTAATATGATAGTTGATTCCATAAAATAAAATAAACATTTATTAACATGCATAACTTTATATAAAACGCATCCAACTTTATAATAAGATATATATATCATACGATGATTTTTATTATTTTATTATTTTATATTGCTTAATAGTTCATACAGTACTATATATGTTAATAAATGTTCATGCTATTAGCTTATAAAACTGTCTACATTTAATTTAAAACATCCAATAGTTACATGCCACATCAGCATTTAGAATTAAGTTAATTTTCGTTTTGTTGTTAGTAAGAAATTAAAACATACTTTCCTTATTTCATAAACTCATAATTTCAAGTAATTTCTATTTTTGTAGAGTCTTTTAATTTTGATTTTTCTTTTTAAATTTGTCAAGTAATTTCCATTTTGTTGGCTTCTTTTTATTGATTTTTTTTTTAACTTTTATACATTATAGATTAGAAAAACAATTTAGAGTGTCAATTATAAAATTTTCCCAAGTCTAAGGTAGTAGTAGTCTTAGTTATAAATAATCATCTATAACTTACCAATTTAAAGCTATTAGCCTTTTAAATTGTCTATATATGGTTTTAAACAGCTAATTACAATAGATCATCTTACACTTATGTCCCTTATTAGTTTATAGATACAAATCATGTATTTACTTAATCGATAATAAAGTGCACAAGTGACAAAAAAAAGATCATCTCATTAATATGTATGTTATAATGTCTTAAAAAGGTAAAACATAATTAAAATCGAAAGTGATAAAATAATGAGAACAAAAAATAAAAATAAACAAATATGTCTTAGTTTTTGTGCCCTGAAAAATATGATAATCTTTAAGTTTTTCTACAAGTTGGATTTTGATACTACTTGCTCTTTTCCACATTTTCTCAAATACTTACCACCCAAACTATAGCTTATGATTCCAAAATTAATTAACAAAATGGGACAACACAATAAAAACGGAAAAAATACCAAAATAATGTTGTATTTTTCTACATGTTATGTCATAGCGTTACACCGGCAGTGGTGGCAATAATGGCAATGTGTGGGCAGGAAAAAAAGAGCATCGAATAAGAATGGTAGTCAAATATAAACAAAGATTATTGAACAAGTGAAAGATCAACAAAGAGAAAAATGAACTTTTATCGTCGATCATAAGTTCTTTAGCCTTTTCTCCCGAACTCGCTAATTGTGACGATGTAACAATATGAATATACATTTTGTTTTTAACGTTGTATATGTGTATATTTTTTTGCTATAAGTAGATAAATTCAGGTTTAGTGTAACGTTTTTGGAATGATTGGTTTTATATTTGCGTCTTGGATGTATTCAAATGCATTTAAAATACTAAAATAAATAATTTTTCTAAGTCGAAAGCAAAAAAAACTAGGAACGAACAAATATAAATAGTCAAATACGGGGAAAAAAGACTATATATATATATACATATATTTATTTACCTTAAACATAAATACATAAACAAAAGATAATGATTTTGATTGGTAATATTGTACCATCTTTGTTCAATGTGTATCATCTTTTGTATGACCATTCAGTGAAGCCGTAAAAAAGATAATAATACAAAATATACAATTTTAAAATGAAATGACATAACAATAACTAAATTGGAGTGCATGTTTTATAACAATTTAACAGGCTACAAAATTAAAAAATATATATATATATACACACAGTTGAAGATCACTGATAATTAGATATTGTAATTGGATTGATTTCGTGGCTGAATGCTCTGTTTGCCTTAGAAAGTTGAGTACCTATGTGCAAAAGGTTCCTATTTTCCTTAGACTTTGTTATGTTTTTTGCTGAAACTTTATTCCCTTTTTGCTACTTCTTATCTTGGTTTTGATCTTCAAACAAATTCAGATGGAAAAAGAAAATCAATAACATGAACAGTTCTATGAACTCAAATATATACAATCATCAATTTTGATTCCAAAATTATACATATAACAAACTAATTAAGAAGTACAAATTTTGAAAACTTCTAAAACGTTTGCTAATAAAAATTTGAAAACAAAATTTCATGCTATTAGCTTGTAAGGTTTTCCACGTAGGATTTAAAACATCCAATAGTTACATGCCACATCAGTATTTTAGAATTAAGTTAATTTCATTTTTATTGTTAGTAGGAAATTAAGACATAATTTTTTTATTTCATAAACACATAATTTCAAATAATTTCTATTTTTGTGGACTCTTTTAATTTTGATTTTCCTTTTTAACTTTTATATACTATAGATTAGGAAATTTTCTTCATTTTAAGATAGTAATAGTCTTAATTATAAACAAAATTATCAATAACTTACCAATTACCAACACTTTTGTTATTATTACCTTTTTACTAAAAAAAAGTCAAATATGGTGGTATGTGGAAAGATTTTTTTATTTATTTATGAAAAATATTCGTTTACAGGATCGTAATCTTATATTATTATTTTGGTATTGCCAATCTATAAGACAAGCATGATAACTTATTTAATGACTTGAACTTGAAGGAAAACAATGAAAGATACGAGTTGAGAAAATTTCTTTGTTGCAAGAAAAGTAAAATAAACTGAATTTTTTTACATTGATTGATTATTGCATTTATGGTGCTTCTTATGTTTAGTTTCCAGTGAGATAGACAATATAAGGTTTGAATGTTTTAAAAAATTCTCTCTTTTACACTTTAGACTTAAGCAAAAATTCAATGTATTTAGTTTTAGATACTTTTAGTATTTAAATGAGAGACTTAATGGATTGTTGTCAAAGAAAAAGAAAGAGGGCCAAGAGAGTTCATCAGGAGCTCGAGTGATATAAAAAGCAATTGGACCACATGATACAGAGACTTTGTGAGTGGTTAGACTGTCATAGTGTATATGAGCCATTAATAATCATCAACATCTTTTCAAATCTAAATGTTTTTGAAGGTGCAAAATGTGTAACACCTGAAATTAGAAGATAAAGAAGAACCAAATTTTGGGTTAAATTGATCAATTAAATAATTGAGAATCTGTCTAATTTCAGGGGGTTTTCTGATCGTTCAAAAGTGGAAAGCCAAATCTGTAAATAAAGAAAAATCCAGGGACGAAAGTGCAAAATCGGGAAAAACTGGAAAAAATTCAAGTCATCCCTTCCGAAAATGTTGGGATCGATTTTGGCTTCTCAAATCTTCGTCTTTCAACCCTAATATCACGTATATATATGCGTTTTAAAGCCCCCATGATTTAGAAGCCGTTTCCCTTGCAAATTGAAGATTTTTGGTAAGTTTCGAGACTTTGTTTATCATCTCCGATTTAGAATATTTTTTTGACAAGTTTTGATCGAAAATTATGGTGGTTAGGTTGAAAATTCACCTCTGTTGATAGTGCTTTAGTTCTGGGTCGTTGGCAACCCTTTAATGGTGTTTGGTAAACTCCACTTCCCTTCTTTTTCAATTTTCCTCCATTAAAATGAGCTTTAAGCTCTTTAATGGTGATTTTGGTTTCAAGGAGAGTTAGAGTGTGATCTATAGCTCTTTGGAAACTTCTCAATCTCATGAATCCAAATCCACTGACCGCTTTCCGATTGGAGGTCTGAGTTGATCGGAATTTGATCGGTAAGTTTTCTAATCTCTGAGTTAGTTAACCAAATCGGATTTTTGGTTGACCGGTTCTTAAAGAATTGAAACCGGTTTTGGATTTCTAAGATTGAGTAGATTAATCGCATGAAACCCGTTTTTGATTTGAACATGTTTTGTTTTTAAACCAACTGTAATTCGGGTCGGTTCGCTAATTTTTAAACCGGTTTTGGTAAAATGGATACCGGATTCGGATTGCTCTCGACGAAACCTTTCTGTTGGTATATCAACCGTAATTTATGAATTCACGGTTGTTTTTAGGTGAATTATTTGGTCTCCGAGGACGTTCGTAGGTTTCTTGGTTCGATCACTTTCTTTTAATTCCAGGTGAGTTCTAACTCCCTTAGTAATATTATACGCTGGTATAATATTTTAGGAAGGTTTACAATAATAATTTAAAAGGTAAAATTATGTGATTTTAATTTAATTAAATTAATTTAGCCATAAAGAATTAAGAAATAGTTGAATTATCTGAAAGCATGATATTTAAAAGCATATGTTTATATGGTTTAAATCTGGATCATGATTCTTGTACGATATATGTTTGGTTCTGTAAGACCGGTATCAGCATGCTATTCTGATTTAGTAGCTCTATTGGGCAATCCGTGGTAGTCGGCACTTCCACGGATGTATTTTGTACTCTAGTATTCTGTTAGTTGTATTGGGGTCGACTAGTGCCGTGGCGTACTTCATTACCACCTCGGTAGGCGCCAGCATGGCTATCAAGTATATTATGTATATAATCTGTTAGTATATGGTTTGGGTTGACCAATGCTGGGGTCATACCATTCCGCTTCTGATATTGCATTGCTAGATACCTGGTCGCTCTGTCATGATGATATCTTTGTTCTGTTGGTAATTCTGTTCTGATGATATTATGTCTGCTAAAGGTATTTGGATATGTCAAATTTATTTATTAGTATCTGAAATTGAATTATTTGTTCTTTGTGCCAACACGTGAACATTTTCTGTGCGGGATCAGACCGTGTTGGTATATGTCTATTAGGTTTGTAGTCTTACTGAGCGATTTTGTTCGCTCACATAAGTTCTGATTTCCGTGCAGACATAGCTCGAGAGGAGGAGCACGTGGTTGAAGCTTAGAGTATTTGATTCAGTTGTAGCGCGAGACTTGGTAGTTTTCCTGTCGATCATTTTTTTTTACGGTTTGAGACTTGGATTTTCATGAGTTTTTAGACTTTGTCAACTTTGGAGTTTAGTATTTAATTTTAATTCTTTTAGTGATGTTCTGGAAATTCTCTTGGAATTTTCGGGGCGTTACAAGTGGTATCAGAGCCGAACCCTGACGAGTGTGAGACTCACACTGTCATGGGTGACGATCTTGGTACGCAACGAGGACGTTGCGATCTGTTAGTGGGGGTGATTGTAACACCCCGATTTCTGGAAATAGGTGGTGCATGCGGAGAGGCTTATAAGAATTGATTTGGCTACCTGTAACGCCCCGACCGCCACCATTCGTGGGCCCCCACGCCCTCTCTCGGCCCGTGGGCCCCACCTTCGTCCAACGGTCGGTGCGTTAGTCCGGAAGGCTCGAAAGACTTGTTTACTGACCCTGCAAATCACCACGTGATCTTTCCCCGTGTTTTGTCCTCACTCACACGGTACTGGAAATGACTTCCGAGTAGGTCACCCATCCTTAAATTGCTCCAGCTCAAGCACGCTTAACTCTGGAGTTCTCTCAGGATGTGTGACGGAAAAGATAAGTGCACTTTGGTGATATAGGTAGCCAAATCAATTCTTATAAGCCTCTCCGCATGCACCACCTATTTCCAGAAATCGGGGTGTTACAATCACCCCCACTAACAGATCGCAACGTCCTCGTTGCGTACCAAGATCGTCACCCATGACAGTGTGAGTCTCACACTCATCAGGGTTCGGCTCTGATACCACTTGTAACACCCCGACCGCCACCGTTCGTGGGCCCCCACGCCCTCTCTCGGCCCGTGGGCCCCACCTTCGTCCGACGGTCGGTGCGTTAGTCCGGGAGGCTCGAAAGACTTGTTTACTGACCCTGCAAATCACCACGTGATCTTTCCCCGTGTCTTGTCCTCACTCACACGGTACTGGAAATGACTTCCCAGTAGGTCACCCATCCTTAAATTGCTCCAGCTCAAGCACGCTTAACTCTGGAGTTCTCTCAGGATGTGTGACGGAAAAGATAAGTGCACTTTGGTGATATAGGTAGCCAAATCAATTCTTATAAGCCTCTCCGCATGCACCACCTATTTCCAGAAATCGGGGTGTTACAATCACCCCCACTAACAGATCGCAACGTCCTCGTTGCGTACCAAGATCGTCACCCATGACAGTGTGAGTCTCACACTCATCAGGGTTCGGCTCTGATACCACTTGTAACACCCCGACCGCCACCGTTCGTGGGCCCCCACGCCCTCTCTCGGCCCGTGGGCCCCACCTTCGTCCGACGGTCGGTGCGTTAGTCCGGGAGGCTCGAAAGACTTGTTTACTGACCCTGCAAATCACCACGTGATCTTTCCCCGTGTTTTGTCCTCACTCACACGGTACTGGAAATGACTTCCCAGTAGGTCACCCATCCTTAAATTGCTCCAGCTCAAGCACGCTTAACTCTGGAGTTCTCTCAGGATGTGTGACGGAAAAGATAAGTGCACTTTGGTGATATAGGTAGCCAAATCAATTCTTATAAGCCTCTCCGCATGCACCACCTATTTCCAGAAATCGGGGTGTTACAATCACCCCCACTAACAGATCGCAACGTCCTCGTTGCGTACCAAGATCGTCACCCATGACAGTGTGAGTCTCACACTCATCAGGGTTCGGCTCTGATACCACTTGTAACACCCCGACCGCCACCGTTCGTGGGCCCCCACGCCCTCTCTCGGCCCGTGGGCCCCACCTTCGTCCGACGGTCGGTGCGTTAGTCCGGGAGGCTCGAAAGACTTGTTTACTGACCCTGCAAATCACCACGTGATCTTTCCCCGTGTCTTGTCCTCACTCACACGGTACTGGAAATGACTTCCCAGTAGGTCACCCATCCTTAAATTGCTCCAGCTCAAGCACGCTTAACTCTGGAGTTCTCTCAGGATGTGTGACGGAAAAGATAAGTGCACTTTGGTGATATAGGTAGCCAAATCAATTCTTATAAGCCTCTCCGCATGCACCACCTATTTCCAGAAATCGGGGTGTTACAATCACCCCCACTAACAGATCGCAACGTCCTCGTTGCGTACCAAGATCGTCACCCATGACAGTGTGAGTCTCACACTCATCAGGGTTCGGCTCTGATACCACTTGTAACACCCCGACCGCCACCGTTCGTGGGCCCCCACGCCCTCTCTCGGCCCGTGGGCCCCACCTTCGTCCGACGGTCGGTGCGTTAGTCCGGGAGGCTCGAAAGACTTGTTTACTGACCCTGCAAATCACCACGTGATCTTTCCCCGTGTCTTGTCCTCACTCACACGGTACTGGAAATGACTTCCCAGTAGGTCACCCATCCTTAAATTGCTCCAGCTCAAGCACGCTTAACTCTGGAGTTCTCTCAGGATGTGTGACGGAAAAGATAAGTGCACTTTGGTGATATAGGTAGCCAAATCAATTCTTATAAGCCTCTCCGCATGCACCACCTATTTCCAGAAATCGGGGTGTTACAATCACCCCCACTAACAGATCGCAACGTCCTCGTTGCGTACCAAGATCGTCACCCATGACAGTGTGAGTCTCACACTCATCAGGGTTCGGCTCTGATACCACTTGTAACACCCCGACCGCCACCGTTCGTGGGCCCCCACGCCCTCTCTCGGCCCGTGGGCCCCACCTTCGTCCGACGGTCGGTGCGTTAGTCCGGGAGGCTCGAAAGACTTGTTTACTGACCCTGCAAATCACCACGTGATCTTTCCCCGTGTTTTGTCCTCACTCACACGGTACTGGAAATGACTTCCCAGTAGGTCACCCATCCTTAAATTGCTCCAGCTCAAGCACGCTTAACTCTGGAGTTCTCTCAGGATGTGTGACGGAAAAGATAAGTGCACTTTGGTGATATAGGTAGCCAAATCAATTCTTATAAGCCTCTCCGCATGCACCACCTATTTCCAGAAATCGGGGTGTTACAAAATGTTTACGAAGCTAATCCTCCATGGGGAAGTAAAATTCAAGGATTACATGTTTGGATTAAACTCCACAAGTCTGAAATGATTAAATTGGATTCTTTTATTATTTTTTAATATTTATGTCGATTGAGTATATATGTTTGAAAAGATTCTTAAAAAACATTTTGAAAACTACAAAATTATTTAAATATGGAAGAATTATAGATTGTAACAAGAATTTATAATCGTTTTCTAGTTAGAAAACTATAGTTGAACATGTTGGCTTACAAAAGACTTCGAACAACAACAACAAAATATTTCAAAAACGCCAGTAACGTCGGTTCTCTGATGACTTCCATTGAGAAAACTTGGAAAATTTGCTAAGAAGATGAGATAATCCTATGTATATTAAGTTATAATTTATCAATGCAAAACTGAAAAATATAATCATATTTGATTTTTATTGTTGATGTACTATGGTTTATATGTTCTATGTAATTTTGCAAAAATAAGTAATTTTTACTCATTTTGTTTTGTGTCAAAAAAAAACATATATATATATATATATATATATATATATATAATATAAAAATAAATTCGTTCATTTTCATAAACTCTTAAGCCCTAACAAAGTAATGAAATAACTAATACGCACCAACTTTTAATGTCTTAATAGTTTTAATGCATTTTTTATGATTTTGTAAGAGAACAAAATTCACTCGATAGTTATTATTCACAAGCACACAAAATCAAGATGATTTGGAATTTTGGTTTAAATTTTAAGTCTTTTCTAACTAGTCGGGAAGAAATATCAATTTAGGGACGTTCGAGACAAAATCATTGATTATTTTGTGGAATTTTTGTTTGTTGTCAATTATTCGCAGATAAATTGTTATTTAACGTTTGAAATTGGATTATATAATAAAATTATATTACAATGGTTTTCTTTTTCCAATTTTGGTAATATCTTATCTAAAAACTTATAGTGGTCAATTAGAACCGGAATACTATCGTAACTGAAACCTACAATATTTATATATTAAATTATTTTATTCACTAAAAAATATACAGTAAAAACCTAGTATCATTAAAAATTTATTTTTCAAAAATACTACAAATACTAAAAATAATTTTAAGGGTTTATAATTTAAATATTTGGGTTTGGATTTAGGGTTTAGTTTTTAGGGTTTAAGATTTAGTTTTGATAGTTTAAAATTTAGTTTTAGGTTTGTAGTATTTTTGGGAAAAAAACAAATTTTAGTGTTATTTTTGGAAAATAAAATTAGTGATGATATGTTTGGAACAAAACCTTATTTTATGGTATTTTTTTATAATTGCCCTTAAGTAAATGACGATGAGTGATTTATTATTTTAAATAGTGTAAATTTTCTAATTACTTACGATTTTATTCATTGAACAAAATTTGAAGCGCTATTTTGTTGAATGTACTTTTAAAATTTTATTTATTTGGTGAATGAACATTAATATTTATGCTAAATAATAATATAAAATTATAAGAGAATAGATCACAAGTTTAAATAACGAAATAAAAATCTATAATATAAATTAGATATATTTATCGATTAATAACATTGTACGGAGAAAATCATGCATTTCACCGTTGTATGTAAAAGTCGTCAAGCATTTGTTTGATAATTAAATTTCAACATAAAAAAATTTAACATGTTACGGAAAAAATAATTACGCTTTATAACAGCTAAATAATTGATAAATTCGTCCAGAGGGTTAACGTTTTAACTCATTATTATTTATTTAATTTGTCTCCAAATACTTACCAGCCCACCTGATTATTCAAAAGAAAACACCACTTATAGAGTTGACAAGATATTTGATCAAAAACAAAATTTGATCCCACAAAAAAACATATAGAGTTGACAAGATGTAAAAGTATACGTCACTCGACTCAACTAGCATAGTCAATAAAATTCAATGGTCAGAAAACAATATTTGAATTGAACCAATCAATAAAAGACGGAGTTGAGTTTTAGGGAAATATACACACTCGCTTTCGCTTACTACAATAAAATACAGTATATGATAAGTTGATAACCATCGAATAAGATCACGTCGTTACTCGTTAGTAATAGAGACTTAACTAAAAGACATAATCAGAAACATGTCCTTTGACACGTAAAGTCTATGTTTACGTATTTTCGATGCGACCCTTTACTTGTTATGTAACGTTATAAATTGAAGAATTTCTTAAAATACGGTAAAATATATTTTTTTCCAAACATACTATTACTTAGTTTTTTTTCAAAAATACAATTAAATTTTTTTTTTTTTTCAAAATACCACAAACACTATAAATAGGAAAAATTGCAAAAAAAAACCCAAGGTATTGAGATTTTAACTAAAAACCCCAAAAAAATAAGGTGTAAAAACAAATCCCATTTTATTTTCTGTAAATTAAACCCCAGAAGTTAACGGGGTTAACTCCTTAACAGAGACCAAACGCACCGTGTCACTTACTCTATGATACGACGATGTTTTACTTTGAGACATAAAACTCGAGAGAACGGAGGACGGAGAACGACGAGCGAAAAACGAAAAGGCAAAACCCTAATTCTATTCTTCGTTAGCTACTTCTCAATGACTGAGGTATGTTTATGGCTTTTATGGTAGATTCGAGCATCTCTGTTTGTATTTAATCGATTTATGGTTTTAGGTTTGAAATTTGGTTGAGAGATTTAGGGTATTTGATGCAATTTTAAGCTCTAATTCGTTGTTCTAATTATTGATTAAGTTTTCTGTTGGGATGGTTTGATTTAGGGGTTAATATGATATATCCAAACCTGTTTTGTTTTAATTTGCTCATGACAATGCTTTGTGCTGTCTTTTTTTTATATGAATGGTACAAAATTTTGGTTTTAGGGTGACTATGGTCATATTTTCAATGGGCTAAAGAAGTTAGGTTGGAAGAGTTCGATGTCCTTGCGGAAAACAAGATATGTTTGTTGAATACATGAGCAAAATCATAAATTCCGAGAAGAATATGATGGAGAAAGTAGAGAAACTCATGGAGAAGATAAAAAAGATCGAATATGAGTTAAATTTGTATGTGTGTATTTTCTCTATGAAATGTACGATTGATTTCAATTTTGGTTCCATGTTGTCATGTATTGAGAATATAAACATCATCCTCACGTTTTTAGTATAATGTTTACATAAGACTGTATAATACTTTTCTCACATAACTAAGATTTGAAAACTCACTTTTCTATATAACAAACACTTGGCAACGTGAAGCAAAAACTTGCAAGGAGCAAAAGAAACAAATGTAGTCACTACTTATCAGACAGAGACAAGATAAAAAAAGCCAAATATCTTTAAAACATAGACAAAGTGACACAAATTACAAATGTGTGAATTCTTAGGTTACTAAGAAATCTGAAACACTAACTTCAAGCCAAAACCAATATATCCAAAATACTAACTTCACCCAAAATAGAAATAGAGTGAACATATCCGAGATTACTAACATCCTCCAGCCTCATTTCCGAGATTGTTAACTTCACAAAAACCATTGTCCTTGGGATTCCTAAAGGAAAACAAGAGAAGAGCCAATAAGATTAAAATAAAGAGGTTGATTTAGCAAAAACAAATTGTGTTACCTCTACCACAACATGTTAACTATGAAGAATTGGTTGTGAAACCTCTTCTGAATTTAGGCTAGTCTTCTTAGGTCGGCCTATTCCCCATTTTGGTGCAGGTTCTGGTGCTGGAGCCACCATATTTTTGCATCGTCTTTTGTTATGTCCTGAAGCACAACAGTTGCTGCATTTCTATGAAGGTAAACAAAAGATTGCCATGAAGCTAACCATCAAAATATTAGTAAATAATAACATAACTATCTAAAGATAATAAGTTACCACAATAAATTTTGGTTTTTTGCTTTGTTTAGGTGCTTTCTCCCATGATTCAAGTACACGTTTGTTACCTCGACGTCTTCCCTTAGAAATTTTTTTCTGGTGGAGGCAATACCGTAACATCTTTGCACTTTTTCCACATATCAATCCCCTGAACAGGCTTTAGGATCTCTTCACAACGCTTCTGGTTTCTTTGTCTTGTCATCTTCTGATAATGCTTTGATTATGTGAGCACATGGTATTCCACTAAGTTCATATTGCATGGAAGAGAATGAAACATTACCCCGAACATTCACGATAAATTTCTTCTCCCATGATCTACTTCTTACAACCTTCTTCTCGAAGGACAAGATTGGCATTTAGATGATTTTTTTCTTAAGGAGATCAAGAGCAGCCTTAATACGAGGTGGTAAGTATCCTCTACACTTATGAATCTCCTCTAGTATTTTCGTGGTGGTTTTCATGACATAACGACGAACAAACTCCAGCAAAATCATCACATGTTTGTAGCGCTCAAATGTGATAACATTGTTGAAAGACTCACTCATGTTGTTATCCACCACATCTGATTTTATGCATTCTTGAAAAAATGCTCTGCAATACTCAAATAAAAAGAGCAGCAACATAAATAATCATTAATATGAACAGCAACAACAATAAGAAACAAAACATAAGGCAAAAAAATAAGAAGAAGCAAAACAGAGTATCACAAATTTAGGTGGTCCATATATATTAAACAACAAAGATTTTATCTTTAATTATTCAATTAAGTATTAGTGCATAGTATCAAAAGGCAACAAACTAAACATGATCGTATCTTATAAGATAAATATCATATTGAAGAGAGTTTATGATTCAAAGTCAAACCAGCAAAAGAATCATTATAAAAATATACAATACCTTGACCAATGGCTTGAATATCGATTAATAGACTCATGAACTTCCGGTCTTAGTATCTTTAGATCTTCAAGCCTATTCTCAAACTCCCTTGTGTTGTAAGCCTTAGCAAGTTTCCAGAAGGATTTACGAAGTATAGGTGACTCACCGTGCTTCTTTCTTAAATTTTACCAAATGTGCCTTGCACACATTATGTGTTCAACATTCGGACACACTAAACTAATGACACTTATTAGACCTTTTTGTTGATATGAAACCAGTGTGGTACCATTACCGCTGCCAAACCTCAAATCATCTCGTAGTAATTCAAGAAACCACTCCCAATTGGGTTTATTCTCCACAGGTACAATTTCCCAAGCAAGTGGATACATTCTATCATTAGCATCTCAACCAATAGCACTTAATAACTGTTCTTTCATGCGCCATTTGAGATGTGTTCCATCAAGATGTATTATGCGCCTACACGCTTTTTCCATCCACATTTCTGAGCATGGAAACAAGCATAGAATCTCTCAAATACTTGTGCTTTTGTTCCAAGTATGATTGTTGATCCAGGATTAGTCTCTCGCAGCTCAAACACATAATCTCACATTCTAGAAAATTGTTATACATACTCATCTTCAAGTAATTAGTGGCAATGCTCCCGAGCTCTTTGACATTTATCCTTCGACATTTTAATTTGATCACATTCCAACCTAGCCTTGATTACACGACCCTTCAATGGTTCTATCCTAAACTCATTAACGAAGGTATTAGCAATTTTCCTTGTTGTATACAAGCGCACTTTCCCGCTCCATGAACAAATATGTGTGTCATTGTAATTTCTTACCACAAATTGCCCATTAGAACTGCTATTTATAGATGCATATATCCTCCACTTGCAGTCCTCTTCAACACAAATTGTTGTCACTTTCTTACTTTCAGATCTCTTGTAAGCAACTTCTAACTTCCCTCGAATTGCGTAACTATCAACAACCTTCTTTAAGTTGTCTTTGCTTTGAAAAATCTGTCCTACGTGGAATGTTATATTCTCACCATCCAACTCTTCATTATCTGAATCAAATGTGATTCCCTCTTCTTCTTTCTCGGAGTCACTGTCATTTCTGGTACCATCTTCATTTTCATAATCATCACTAGAACTGTCATGAACATCAGTAGTCCTATACCCCTCAAAATTCGGACTCACAACATATACATCTTTGATTCCACACAAACATCTGACCATTTCATCAACATCATTGTCATTAGCCAAACTTTTTCTCTCAGTACCTACTACACCTGATGGAAAATATGAGAATGAATCCATATTCTCACTATAGCCTTCTGCGACAACGACATTTAGAAGATCTGACATCTTCAGTACCGCAGAATCTATTCGAACTATATGTGTATTCCCACCCAGATAAATTTCATCTTCAGTCCAATATCCACGTACATGAAGTCTTATATCATATAACCTGAAATTGAGATTTTAGTTTTATTAGTGCACAGAAAGTTAGAAACCAACACAAGTAGATGTGATCCACGAATGTCTAACTTCTCGATAAATAAGCCAAGATTTTTGCTAAAATGCTTCATTTCTCGAAAAAATTATAACAGAAATATTTTAAAAAGAAAAGAGACCCCTCTATGGTGGAACTTTGAACTGGACCCTCCAAAGACTTATCAAGTGTCACTCCACCCTTCTTTAAAGTTCCACAAGTATAACACGTTTTTTGTTGGTGTATAAAATAAATCGATCATTTTCACAATATAAACACAAGCCATTCAACGATATAAGTTGTAACCATTTAGAAGGAAGACATAAATCGATCACTTTCACAATATAAACACAAGCCATTGTTTATTCAAACAAACTTCATAATTGACAATAGGATACTAACTAATTGATAATAGATTACTTGTAACCATCTAGAAGAAGCATCCGACTATGCAATTCACTCAAACTTTGAATTATGGCATATTAGTCCTACGTTATGATGATACTTTGAATTATGGAAAATTAGTTATACGTTTATGATGATACTTTGAATATAAATACTGTCCAAATCTATTTGCAGTGTCTCTCTGTGAAATTTTCAAAGACATCTCATACTCCATGAAATCGACCCACAAATTAGAGTTTCAGCACAAACCCTGAAATAGACAATAACGATAATGATTTCAAACTTACTCCACAATTCGACTTTCAGCCTCTTTGTTCTCTCGCCGTTCTACGCTTTTCGTTCTTCGTTCTCTCGAGTTTTATATCTCAAAGTAAAACACCGTCGTATCATAGACTAAGTGAAAACGTTCGTTTTGGTATCTGTTAAGGAGTTAACCCGTTAGTTTCTGGGGTTTAAATTGCGCAAAATAAAACGTTAGGTTTTTTTATACCTCATTTTTCTTGGGTTTTTTCAGTTGAAATCTCAAGACCTTGGGTTTCTTTTTGCAATTTTTTACCTATAAATGAGTTTTAAGGGTTTATAATTTAAATTTTTGGGTTTGGGTTTAGTATTTTGAGTTTAGGGTTTAGTTTTTAGGGGTTAGAGTTTAGTTTTTAGGGTTTAGGGTTTAATTTTGAGGGTTTAAAATTTAGTTTTAATTTTGTGGTATTTTTGGAAAAAAAAAAATTTAGTGATATTTTTGGAAAAAAAACTAAGTAGTGATATATTTGGAACAAAAATTTATTTTTGTGGTAGTTTTGAGAATTGCCCTAATAAATTTCATATATCACATCATTTATATATTTTATAGCGATCAACGGGTTTAATTGTATTTTAAAGTATTTTGATCTCTAACACATAGAATAATGTTTACTTTGCATAATACATAATCAAAAAAAAAGAAAAAAACTAGTTTATAGCCTCCAATAATCTTAGAGAATTTTGGGTGTAACTTTATCTAAGTGTTTTAGGTGGCTATAAGACCAATTCAAAATTTAAAAAATAAAAGACCAATTCAATTTTCACACATGAAATTAATGAAAGTTAAAAAAATTTTGGAATTTTGTTATAACAAACATAAATTACAAAAGCAACCACAACTAATATTGAGACGGGAATAAACGAATATGCTTTGAATATGATCTCTCCAAATAAAATCCAATATTAGTGGTACCATCACTGGGGATGAGGCATGTTCGTCGCACGTCTTCGAAACTCTGTTTATGATAATAATAATAATTATTATTATTAAGATACAATTTTCAAAATAATATTTAATATAAAGTTACATCATCCACATGTGTGATGTATACATGTAATTGGATTATTTAGTTTGATTCTATGCTTTTTCTTTTCATCAGTTAGGCCATAAGCGACGACAAGATAGCACATGTCTTTTGCACATATTCAACTTTAATTAAGAACTTGTACCTAGTGATGTTAATATGCGCTTGATACCCGCGGGCCCATACGGGCTCGGTACAAAAAAATTGGCCTCTAACCCGTTTATTAATGTGCAAAAATAAACGGGTTCTATCAGAATTAGTCCATTGAAGTCCGTTAACTAAACGGATATACCAGCGAAATAAAAAGATACCCGTTTATGTTTTATTTTCTTCTGAATTATATGAAAATGTCGTCGTTTTTGCATTTAGAATCATTTAGGATTTTGTTTTTCCTCAACCGATTTCGTTTATGCGAACGACGAAGACAAGAACAGATACGGCGTGTTCATCATTCAAAATTTCAAATCGTCCAAGCGAAGAAGATTCTGGCGAGATCATAATCTACCAGCGAAAAAGATTCCGGCGAGACCCGTAACCTCTGTTTTAGAGCGAAGAAGATTTCGACGAGAACTACCGCGATTCTCTTGGTCCGTGGTCTCTGTAAGTTATAGATCTTCTTTTGTTTTCGATCTTAAGATTTGGGGAACCAAAAATTGTTGCATTGTTATTTTACCTAATCATAACTCTTTTGAGTTTGGAGTTAAATTCGTTTTAGACTTTGTACAATTAAACAATTATCTGCCTCCTTTTGATTATGTATTTTTATGATGGAGATTTTAACTTATAAAACCACTAAAGTATTAATTTGATATAAATTAACGAAATAAACTTTTGAAAATCATGCTCAACAGAGACACTTGAATGTCTTCTTGTCTTAGTCAAAAAAATAATTTAAAATCATGTTGTAATCATACGATTTTTAACCCAAAAATATAATTTGAACACAAAATATATTAAAGTAATGAAAAATATAAAACATGGTAATTAAAGTAATGAAAAATATAAAACATGGTAATCGGGACCAAACAGATTTGTGTAAGTCCTCGGGTTTTATTGTAAACGGGTTTTATTCGAACTCACTTCTTAACGGATCTAAACGGACTACATTAAATGTGGCGGGCCTAAACGAACTCGGACCTAAATGGAACGGACCGGCCCGTTTTAACATCACTACTTGTACGGTTGTACCACACAAATATATGTGATGTTCAGTTTGGTGGATTCTCATATTCGAATCCTTGTCTACAAAATGACAAGATCGGTTTTGTATGAGCGACCTCGATATACATATGAATTTTTCTTTCTTTCTTTTAACTCTCAATGTAATCAATTTAATAAATAAATTAGTGCAAAACACAGCCCAAGATTATGAGGCCTTCACTACAATTTGTCCACACAAAAAAAAAAAATTTAAAAATAAAGATAAAAAAAAAAAACCATTGCATCGATGTAAATCTTTTCTCCTTTTCAAAAATATTTCGCAACCACCTGGGAAATCCCACCGCTACATATGATTGACGACGGTCCTTTCTTGTGTTATAAGATCGGAAACTACAAATCTAAGTGATCACAAAATGAATAAGAGTTGACAAAGTAGATGGATCGAGGATCGCCACGCAAAGGTGTGGAAGTCTTTGTGATGAGATCACAAGCCTAAATCTAAGTGATTCCACACAAAGACAGAAACTCACATGATTTTTAGACTGAGGAATCCACACATCACTCTAAAGATCACACGAACACAAGAGAACAAAGATTCTACCTATGAATTCTAATGAACAAACACAAAGACAAAATCTTTGCAAGAAAAAGTGAATTTGTTTATTAATTTCTAAAATGATTGGTTGATCTTTACAATGAAACAAATAAGCTTTAATTTCCATAGCTCTTACATGGTATACTCTACATTAAAAGAAAATATTCAGAATTTAAACAAAAACCAATTGAGATAATGGAGAAAGCTTGATTGGTTGTGGTAATGGAGAACAAATCGTGGGCATTGATGGAGCTTTATGTCTTGAGAGGCTTTGAGGACTTCTAGGTGCATTTTTTGGAATCAATGGAGGGTTAAGAATTTCCAGCAAACAATCAGCTTTGCTAGTTAATGGGAATTTGACTAAACCGAATAAGAAAAGTTTGTTTAATGCGGTTATCTTTTTTTCTTCTGATCCTTGTGCGTGTTTAATCCTTTTGAAATCTTTTAGATGGTTGGGAGACTTCACTCTATCACATAAAATTTCACATAAAAGGTGTGAAAGTGCTGATTTTCTTAAATGGACAAGAAAGGAACTGTCGGGTTGATTTGGTGGCATCATGCGGATCTTGTTGGGTCTGGATCGGTTCTCCAATGTTATGGACTCTTGAGAGGCTTTGAAGACTTCTAGGTGCATTTTTTGAAATGAATGGAGTGTTAATAATTTCCAGCAAACAATCAGCCTTGCTAGTTAATGGGAATTTGATTAAACCGAATAAGAAAAGTTTGTTTAATGCTGTTATTTTTTCTCTTCTAATTCTTTTGGGGAAAATCACATAAAAAACTTTCAAGGTGGCACGTATTGACACTTTAAACCTCCAAAGTTTATCACTAGCACTTTAAACCTCCAACATGGCAATGTTTACACTTTAAACCACCAACGTGGCACTTTTATACACGCCGTCAAATTTTTAAACTGAATAGTAGACGCCGTTAACAGAAAAGTAACCCCGTTTAAAATCCATTAACTCCATTTTACTTTTTAAAAGGGCAAATTGCATTAAAAACCTTCAAAGTGGTGACTACTAGCACTTTAAACCTCCAAAGTTTGACACTCGCTCTTTAAACCTTCAAGGTGACAACTTTAACTAAATAAACCTCTAATGTACGTTTTTTATTTGCGCCGACATTTTAGGGAACGGAATAGTTAACTCCGTCAACATAATTTTAATTTATGATTATTTTATTGTACACATGTCATTTTATCAATTAAAATATATTTTATATATTATTTTTATATATTAAAATTAATAAATTATTAAAACAAAAAAAAGGAAAGAAAAAAAAAAAAAAAAAATTAATGTTCTTCTACTTCCTCCTCCGCTTTTCCTTTTTTTCTCAGATCTCTTCAGATTTCCTTCAATCGGAGACCATTTATTGTTTGATTCTTCAAAAATCATGGCCCAGGTTATGGTGGGTGGAGAGGATCTAGGGTTGAGGAATCGGAGAACGGATTGGAGGCGGCGGCGGCGGAGGATGACGGAGAAGAAAATTAAAGAAGAAGATGAAGATTAGAGGAAAAGTGGAGGAGGAAGAAGAAGATAATTATTTTTTTTTTTTTTTTGTTCTTTTTCCTTTTTTTTTTTAATAAAAATAATTTATTAATTATAATATATAAAAATAATATATATATATATATTATATTTTAATTGATAAAATGACACGCGTACAATAAAATAATCATAAATTAAAATTATGTTGGCGGAGTTAACTATTCCGTTCCGTAATATGTCAGCGCAAATAAAAAATGTACATTATAGGTTTACTTAGTTAAAGTTGTCACCTTGAAGGTTTAAAGTGTGAGTGTCGAACTTTGGAGGTTTAAAGTGCTAGTAGTCACCACTTTGAAGGTTTTTTATGCAATTTGCCCTTTTTAAAAGTAAATCGGAGTTAAAGGATTTTAAACGGGGTTACTTTTCTGTTAGCGGCGTCTACTATTCCGTTTAAAAATTTGACGGCGCGTATAAAAGTGCCACGTTGGTGGTTTAAAGTGTAAACATTGTCATGTTGGAGGTTTAAAGTGCTAGTGATAAACTTTGGAGGTTTAAAGTGTCAATACGTGCCACCTTAAAGGTTTTTTATGCGATTTTCCCAATTTTTTGCGTGTTTAATCCTTTCGAAACCTTTTAGATTGTTTGGAGGCTTCACTCTTTCACATAAAGTCACATAAAAGGTGTGAAAGTGTTGATTTCCTTAAATGGACAAGAAAGGATCCGTCGGGTTGATTTGGTGGCATTAGGCGGATCTTGATGGGTCTGGGTCGGTTCTCCACTGTTATGGACTCTTAAGAGGCTGGTCAAGACATGCCAAGGTGGCTCGGGGATGGATTGATCTTGTGCTCGTGTGCTTCATCTTTTAGGCCATACTTTCATTCGGGTGGATCTGGTGGTTTCTCTTTGATTTTTCGACGGCTCTCCGACGCTCAAGTCAGCAAAGAGAAATAAAGAAGGGTGAAAGAGACCACATGATAAGACGTGGAGAGCAAGAAAACAAATCTAAAAACAAAAAGAATGAAAAGAAAGGTGACACCGGGCCGAGCGAGGAGTGGTCCACGGTGTATCAGCCCATTTGAGTGGAAAAATTTGGGGGTGAGATAGAGAAGGAACATAGTATTTGGTGAAGAAAATGGTCAAAAACGACCGGAGAGGTGGCCAGAGATGGGCCAGAAAGATGACCACGAGAGATCAGAAAGAAACTAAGTCTCAGTTACAAGAAAAGGAAATGGGCTTTTGTGTTTAAGGAAATAGCCTCCACTTAGAAGTTTTACCCGAAAGTTGAAGTTATTTTTATGTAGGAAACTAGTAAGGTATTTATAGAGTTTTACCTGCCCGACCTAGGATACCAGAATTCGCATCTATACTCGGATCGGGTCCGAGTCCACTGATTCTCCCCTGTACGATGCAGTTGAGTGCTTTTCACCTACCATCTTTGTTTCTTTGTGCCAGCTGTTCGACAACACGGCTCTATGATGCAGAACCCATCTTTTTTGTATTGGTCGTAGCGCCTGACGCGGCGGATTGAACACCGGGAAGGCCCTCTGAATCAGTTTTGTCTGCTTTAATCGTTTCGTGGAGTAGAAACCTATTGCGTTTACCTATTACACGCATAAGGTGAATAATTTTAACCGTTTGACAGTGGACTAATTCAAATATATTTAAACACCTTAACATTCGCGATTTAAAAGAAATTTTTATCTAGCCCGAGTTCCTGATACGGAAGTTCAGGCTCCGTACTTTGCTTTTCCCGTGTGTCTTTACTACATTTACGTCTGACCACTCAGTTCCTGATCCGAATCATCTTTAGCGGTGTGGCCACACCACTATGGATGGAGGTAGGTTACATGTGGTCTAACCTATCAAGTTACTTGGACAACAGTAGATCAGACCCAAGTACCTCTAGGACCGGCCAATAGACCCACTATACAAATAGCGTTAAGAAATTTGCCTAAACTAGCTACACGTGGCGCTAAGAGATCCGCCTAAACTAAATAGTTATTTTATCCCCAACATTTATAAAATATTTGGTAATTTTAGTTAATTGATCTTTATTTGAAATAAATTATTTTTGATCTAAACAGGTATTTCAGTTATATTTATTCTAAAAAATTGGATAATTTGGATTAGATACAAATTGGGTCGAGTTAATACCCCAAAGTTTCCAGTTCTATCCCAAATAGTTAGGGATGTACTTGCAATGCAAGTTTCATCAGTTGCATTAGAGTTTGCATTTAGCATAAGTGATCGCATTTTGGACTCGTATAGGAGTTGTTTAACGCACTACACGCTTGAAGTGTTAATGTGTACAGAGTAGTAGTTGAAATATGAGATACGTATAAATGACAGAGGAGCTACTACTGCTCAACAACTGCTTGCTGGTGTTGAAATGCAGGATGATCTTGAGAGAGTTAAGTCATTTTCCTTAATGTCTCTTTTATTTTGGACCTTCTGGTATATAGTTTTATGCTTTAACTTCTAACATTCTTTTCCTTCAATTATCTTTCATAGTTTGAGGGTGAAATCTGATTACAATGATCTTGAGAGAGGTAAGTCATTTCGCTTAATAACTCTTAAGTCTTAACATCTCAATCTTTTCTGTGATAATGAGTAATGAGTCATTTCCATTAATAACTCTTCAGTCTTAACATCTCCAAATGTTTAAACAGACACTAGACCTTTGTTCTATCTTTTTGTTGTAGTAGGACGTCTAGAATGGAGAGTCATAATATATTATACTATAGTCTTGCTTTCAAGTTTCAAGGCTCAAACCATGAGCATGAGTGATGATTAAGCCTAGGCCGTTAGAGATGTGCTTGTTTTCTATGCATTTCTGTTTGTTTCAGTCTCTAGCACTTGTTGTTATCTATTTGATGCTTCTATGACAATTTGTGGTATTTTTGCTTATGAAATTAGGGATTAAATCAACACTTTTTGCATTTGGATAATTGTTTAAACAGTTTCGGATTCGGGTAATTTACTGGGATATCAAGTATTTTACAGAGATTTCAAGTATTTTAATTGTATTTCGGATACAATTTAGGTCGAACCGAATGAGATCCGATATTTTGCAGATATTTACCGGTTTTTATATTACAGAACCGAACCGATCCAAAACCGATTGGTATCAAACCAAAACCGAACCAAAACATATTCGGTACTTATATGGATCATAAAATCCTCAATCCTAAAACACACCAGAGTGAACGGCTCGTCGTCACACGTGATGAGCTGGCACTTGCCGTTAAATTCACAAAAACGCCGACTCACGTTTGTAACCCCACGCGTCAAACTTCAACCGTAGGATTCTTCATTATCTTATTCACACAGATTAAATCCAACGGTTTTAACGCGTGTTTCTAAAAACTCTTCTGTACGCTGAAACGGACCGTTTCTTCGAAAGGTCGAAACCTTTTAAAACTCGGAAATTAATTTCACTTGTAATAATAAAATTTTGTTTTTTCTGTGGAGAAAATTAAACAGGAAATCTAGTGAATATTTATTGCCTTTTTGTTTCTTTGGATTTACGAGATTCCATTCCTTAAAAGGCTCTATATTTCCATTGGTTTTTTTTTTTTCTTCCTTTCGTCGATAGAGATTGGGGAAAAAATAGGTTATTAAGGTTTTTTCCGGGAAGCCAATAATTCGTGAAGAAGTTTGAAAATTTCATATTTTTTCGTTTCTGGGTTTTTTTTGTTTCTGGGTATTTAATTTGTGGATTAAACGATTTCTTGGCTTAAGGCATTAGACGAATCCTCTGTTGTTTTCGCATCCAAATCATGTCCGATGGATACTACAGTTCGAAGAAGACGGATGATATCTGCGAAGATGTTTGTGGACAGGTTTGTTTCTCATGTTTTTTTGTTTTTTTAATTACATCTCAAAATTATGTCAATTTTCTCGTATAAAGTTTGTCTTTTTAAACCTTTTGAAACCGAGTTGCTTAAAATTCGTTTTCATGAAATTTGTCATAAAGTTTGTCTTTGTTCCGATTTTGTATATCTCGCGAAGAATTTAATCTTGAGATCCCTTTTTCCGGGTTAAATTTCATAGTTTTAATGTTCCAAGTTTTTCTCGGAAGATTGAGAATTTATCGAATCGCTTAACAATAAATTATGAAAGCTCTTTTTTTTTTTTTTTTTTTGGGGTATGAAATAAACTTTAATTTTTTAACTGGCCAGATTGTTTCTGTTGCTTGAAAAGATCTTTGAATTTTTCCTAGACTAATATTAAAGTATGATCTTCAAAATTGATTTCAAAATTTTTCATGAGAATTATTGTTATTGAATGGTGTCAAAATATCTTATGAATAGTTTTTAAATTTCTTGTTGCAGGGATCAAAAGCAGCTGCAACATTCTCAAGGCTTAAATGTGTTCTTCGAGGTTTCGACCTAAGAAGTTACTTGTTCCTCTTTATTGTGATGCCATTTGGTATCTTCGCCATTTATCTACACGGCCAAAAGTTCACTTACTTCTTCCGTCCGCTCTGGGAATCGCCTCCGAAACCGTTTCAGACCATTCCTCATTACTACAATGAGAATGTAACAATGAGAAGTCTCTGCAGTCTTCATGGTTGGGGGATCAGAGAATCGCCTAGACGGGTTTTCGATGCGGTTTTGTTCAGTAACGAGAAGGATCTTCTAACGGTTCGTTGGAAAGAGCTTTATCCGTATGTGACTCAGTTTGTGCTTCTTGAATCCAACTCTACGTTCACTGGTTTGCCTAAACCGTTGGTTTTCAAGAGCAATAAGGATAAGTTTAGCTTTGTGGAGCCGCGGCTAACTTACGGGACCATTGGAGGACGGTTTAGGAAAGGCGAGAATCCGTTTGTGGAAGAAACGTATCAGCGAGTTGCGTTGGATCAGCTTCTTAGATTAGCTGGCATTGAAGAGGATGATTTGTTGATTATGTCGGATGTTGATGAGATCCCGAGCGCTCACACCATCAATCTTTTGAGATGGTGTGATGATATTCCTCCGGTTCTTCACCTTCAGCTGAAGAACTATTTATATTCTTTCGAATACTATGTCGATAGCAAGAGCTGGAGAGCATCTATACACCGTTACAGTCCAGGGAAAACTCGGTATGCTCATTTCCGCCAGAGCAATGTTATGTTAGCAGATTCAGGATGGCACTGCAGCTTCTGTTTCCGGTATATAAGCGAGTTTATATTCAAGATGAAAGCTTACAGTCACTCGGACCGTGTCAGATTCTCTCATTACCTGAATCCAAGGAGGATTCAAGATGTTATATGCAAAGGAACTGATTTGTTTGATATGATACCTGAGGAATACACATTCAAGGAGATTATTGGCAAAATGGGACCTGTACCCCGGTCTTATTCAGCGGTTCATCTTCCTTCATACCTGCTGGATAACGCCGAGCAGTACAAATACTTATTGCCCGGTAATTGCATAAGGGAAATACAGACAGGGTTTATATGATGAACACATTTGAAAGTGTTCTTGTATAGTCTTGATTAAGCTTCAGGGCCACTTAGTCGGATCCTTGCATCATTCTTGAGATAAAAGGCGCAATCTTTTGTTCGAAAGAGGAGAAATCGAAGAGAGTAACGCCATGAATGTATTTGATACTTCGCCAGGAAGCGCGCATAACCTGAATGTTGGATTCAGTTGGTGGGCTCTGAGGACTTTTTTCATCAGTTTCTTATGATACAGAATGGTTTGTGAAAAAAGCTTACTTTGAGTTAGAGCTGCACAACATTTCCCAGGTTTTTCGACAATGGGAAAAAAAATGTTGCTGCCTAAGGCTGATTTAGTAGCATAGATGTTTCAGGATCCATTTGTTTATATAACATTTCTGAGTTAAGTTCTGATTATATCAGTTACTTCATTCTTATTCAGTTTCCCTCTATCTATTAAGCTTTCTTTGCTCTGATCAAATTTTGACTCAGTATGACATAAACATCAGCTTCTTGGTTTTCATGTCTTATCTGCAAAAGTTTTGTTCAAGTTTAAGCTGTGTTGTTATTGTTGTTGTTGTCAGATTCTGGATTGTTCTGAGCTTATCTTTCTTTAAGGGTACTTTTGAATACCCAACTTAGCATTGAATCAAGAAGCAAAAGTGGCAATAGGGATCCTTTCCTTTCAAGTTAAAATTTATATAAAATGTGTTGTCTTCATAAGGAATCTTCCATGTGTCTCTGTTATTCATGAAACTGCTTTGAATAGATTCTCCTTTGACTTCAAAGAGGAGGTTACCTTGTGGAATACGTATAGTCTGATAAAGCTAATCTCAAAAGTCGACTTTTACAACTTCGTAAAGCAATTAGGAGAAATTACCAAAAAAAATTTACAATTTTTGGCTGAAATTTGTTAATTTTCATTCAATCATAGAACTTAAATTAGAAATGCAGTGAACAGAGCTTTGGCATATCATGTTCTTCGTCTTCCACTGAATTATCAGAAACCGAAGCTAACAACAGAAGTATCAGCTTTCAATAGTCAGACCAGAGTTTTAACATTTTTTCAGTTCTCATTTAATAATCAGAAACCAATGATGACAAATAAAAAGATCAGAAACTCTGTGATCTCTCTCTCATGTTCTTTATTTCTAATCACTATCCCAATCCTCATCCCTATGTTTTCCACTCTTTGTCTTCGAATTGTTGATAACATCTCTTGAACTATTATTGTTCCTGAATCTCGGTTGTTTAGATGCTGATATTGTCCTGTTTCCATCTTCGTCCCCATCACTGCTGCTCGAAATATAATTAGAAGGTGCATCTTCTTCATCTTCTGAATTCCACATTGAGTTATCAAGATCACTCAACTCATTGTCTTCATCACTCCTCACTCGAGGTCGAGGATCGGGGCTTCTTCTCTTAAAATCCTCTCCCTGCCTTCTTGTATTTGGTCTTGCTCTATCAAACCTCTTTGGAATTTCATCATCCTCAGAATCCAATTGATCACTGTCATCAGCATCATCGTCATCACTATTGTTGGATCTCCTCTGGCTACGTGTATCCCTTTCATTTCTTCTAAAGCCATGACTTGAGTCTCCATAACTACGCATTTCGGGCCCTCTGCTTCTTCCTGCAAACTCTTCTCGGTTCCAATACCTTATTCTACCAGATTCTTCTTGCTCTGCAGCTTCCTCTTCCTCCCACTCCTTGTCTGCTGCATCTTCTATCTCAGCTATGAATCTGTCGAGCTCCTCCTGGTCACTATCTTCATCACCCGCTTCTGGTTCTTCTGTATTGACGATGCCAGTCCCTCGTTCTGGTTGTTTATCTCCATGGAAGACATACGGGCTTCCTTCTTTTTTGTCGATTGCATTGAAGAATGTTGAGGCCACTCTCTGGATACTAGCCATGGCAACTGGATCTTCGGGGTTAACACCCATTCGCCGTAGCAGCTGTTCTGTTTTCTTTATGTTCAGCTTCTGGGATTCAAGCGCTTGTTCGAATCTCGCTTTAAATAACGCCTGCAAAACATTACTACTTGTTCATACCATAGCACTACAAAACAATTGTAATGATTCATAAATCCTAAACCTAAAGATTTTCTGACCCGAAGATTTGGTCTTTGAGCATGTTGTTCAGAAACGATATCCTAACCCGGATAGTCTAGATCAACCAAACTTTAAATCCTAATACTGATATCAACTACAGTATCATTCTTTAACCAAAAAAATCCTCAACTCTAAGGAAGAATTAAGAAACTGAAACTTTAAATTCAGAGACTTATACTGCTTTACCTTCCGTTTTGTGAGGGTATTGACAGGGATTAGGTTCTTGGGCTGCCGGTAGTTTCTACCACGGAACATAATAATAGTTTTTACATTATGTATGTTTATGACTACCCCACCGCTCAGTCTAGCTATCATGGTCGCCATCTCTTTTATCTTTTCCTTAGGAAAGTTATCGCAGCAAACTTGCACCGTCTCATGAAACTTCCAGTGCATATGCATATTTTGGACCACTCCTCCAAAGACTCCACGAACACCTACAGGGACGTAGTTTTTATTCTTGAAACCGATTTTCTTGAACGCTTGGGTCTGCTCAGGGGTGAAAAGCTCGGGATCATGCACCGGAGATGGTAGCTCAGGAAGATCGTATTTCTTGAGCTTTTGCAACAGAAGCGCAACTTTCTTCTTTGCCTGCATCATATTCAACAAATAAGAACATTTCAAGAAAAAGCAAAGAGAAACCTCATCAATCCAACTTCCTATCAGCAGAAAAACATTGAAATTTCCTATACAAACCACGCTACCTAACACTATTTCAAGCTTTTTCTTTAACCTAACACTATATTCACCTTACACTATTTCACAATAAAGTCTCAAACTTTTAACAAAATATGAATGCTAGGCCAATACTAGATCGCCAACACAGAAGACAAACTCATCAGATTATTATCGATCAGTTGCAATATGATAAAAAGGCAAAAGAAGTAGTGAATGATGATTGATGAAGCATATACATACCCTTTTGAGGTTGTAAATGAGCCTTTCTTCATCAGTCATAAGTTTCTTCTTCAACTTTTTAGCTCTCCTAATCTCTCTCAAAGTCTTACCAGACTCTTTACGCATTCTACTCTCCACTTTGCTCCTCATGCTCCCTCCTCTCGATGTTGACATAGCTCGAGACCATCCCTTGAAAGCTTGACTCATCAATGGCGGAAGTGAATTGTAATTGCCTTCACTAGAACTACCAGGCTGCATCATCACATTACTTGTAACCGGATTCGATGACAAAACCAGATTCCTTCAAAATCGAAATCGGAGAAAAACATAAGCAAGAAGATTAATCTTCACGATTGCTCCAAAACTCGGATTATAAATCCCAACAAAACGATAGCAAAACCAATCATTTGGGCACAAAAGCTATAAAATTTGGGGGATTTAAACAAATCTGGAAGATGGGTGTTAGGTAAAATCTCAATTATCATTGAGAAAAACAGGATCGGAGGCGAAAAATGGGTAGGGTTTGGAATCTGAAAATTACCTGCAAGAATCGGATTGAAGGAGAGACGATAAAGACCATTTACAAGTTCTCGAGCAATATCTCGAGAGATTCCTCGACGCGAACATTTGGGCTTCTGCAAGTGAAGCTAATCAAGTAGCAGCAGAAGAAGAAATGGCAAAAATTTCGAACAACAGAGGAGAGAAATTGTTAAAAGTCCCACAAGGGTTTCAGGGTTTTAGAAGACGATCCTTAAATGTTTACGTTTATAAATATACTTTCTCTATTATTAAACAACAAAGTCGTTGTAGTATAGTGGTAAGTATTCCCGCCTGTCACGCGGGTGACCCGGGTTCGATCCCCGGCAACGGCGTAAATTTTTATTTTCAACCTTTTTTGAAATTTTTAAAATTTACCCAAAACTAGAATACACCATAAACGTATAAAACTAACTTTGAAGCTATTTTTATCATTCATAGAACAATAATAAATAAATACATTACATATATTTTCATAAACATTTCCTCTTGTTTCCTTTACAAATTACAAACGAAAATACAAATGGATCATCTATGAGCAGCAGAAGAAGAAGCTTCCTTTTGTTTGTTGCTCCGACGAATCAGCAGTGTTAACGGTCTGACCAGAAACATCTCTGTCTCTGACAGCCATCAGAGAGCAAGTTCCGGGAGATTCAGGTGACAAAATTACGTTTTCCGACGAGAAAACTCTTCTAATCGGAGGAGGAACGATCTGTGGGGGCGAAACAGTGGAGAGGTAACGGAGGAGCATTTGAATGATCTCTGTGAAATTTGGCCGTTCGTTAGGATCTTCTTTCCAGCACGAAGTGACAATCATCCCTAACTCCTCTGGTAAATCTTCAGCACTCGGCCTCAAGTTCTATCGAAAAAACACAAAAACAAATTATAGTCACGATGCTAGTTTCACAACCTCGAATTCATCATTGCTATTAGCTAGAATTCTTATACAAGAATCTAAGGATCGTTCAAATAAGTAAAAATCAAAGGCAAGAGAGACCATAGGGGAGATACAAGGGTGTTCAATCTGAGTTTTGGTTTGGTTTCGATTAGTGGTTCTCGGGTTTTCGATTTACCAGTACCAGTAACCAATGTATAATTTAATTTTGTATAGATCAGTTTGCCAAAGTTTTGGTTTTGGTTTGAATTTAGTTTTTAATCAAATATATCATTAGTTTTAGGAATGGGCAAACCAAACCATATGTTTTTTATAACCTGATTGGTTATCTTGTTTTAAACTCCAAAAACCTGAAACCAAAACCGACTTTTGTCTAATCAAACCAAACCGAAATTGAGTGAAGTTTTACATCTTTTATGTATATATATAGATGTATTGAAAATAGGTGTAATATTTAATAAATCATTATTTATTTTTATATCTTCAGTCAATTCTTTTAAGTTTTTAACTAAATCCAAACCAAATCCAAGCTGAAAACCAAATGAGACAAACCGAAATTGCATCAAACCCAAAATCAAACTGAATCAAAATCACACCGAGCTACAAACGCTTATATGGTTTCACTTTCTAATAAACTGACAGCCAAAAAAAAATTGTAAACCGGGATTCCACACCCTTTTATTTTTTAAAGAAATTTCAATTTCAGTTCAATTTTTGTTCGGAATGTGTTTTGGTTTTCTAGATATAGAAAAAGTGAATCCATTATGTGGTTCGGTTTTCGGTATCAGTTATTTCGGTTCTGTTTCAGATCAATTTATCCAGATTAAAAGCTGAGTCATTTACCTTGAATGCAGCTGCATAGGCTGCTTGTAGATTTGACATGCCTTCAAATGGTAACTTGTTGAGAATGAGTTCCCACAAGACAATGGCGAAGCTGTAAGCATCTACTTTATGGTTATAGTGTTTCTTCTCTCCATGCCTTAACGTAACCGTACTGTAAAGCTGTTTCATTCATTCACCGTGATTTCAGGGTAAGACAAACGCAAGAAAAACATATTTTGTTTTGCGGGTTTAGTCGTAAAATAGTTTACCTCGGGGGCCATCCATCGGTATGTACCAGTCTCTGCGGTCATCATCTCTGTTAATGATTCTTCTCTAGCTAAACCGAAATCAGCAAGTTTTACGGTCTTATGATCCGCGGATAAGATCAGATTCTCTGCAAATGCAATAAGATTATAAGTTTTCCATCTATGCTTAGAAGTTGCGTTTTGATTTTCCTATCTTATATTACCCAATTACCTGGTTTGAGGTCCCGGTGGATGATTCCGTGGGAATGCAAACATTCCATCGCGCGAGCGATGTCAAGAGCAAACGCTACAGCCAAACGCATGTCTAAACGCTTTGGTCGCAAGCTCACTAGATATTTACGTAATGTACCGCCTAGTAGAAGCTCGGTAACTATAACCATCATGGGTTCTTTGCACGCTCCGATGAACTACATAAAATCGATTTTCAAACGTTTTTTGGTTATGACGCGATACACGGTTAGCCAAATGAAGAGGGTGGGTGAAGAAAAAGGCGAAACCTTGACCAAATTCTTGTGCTGGACTTTGGACAACATAGCAATCTCTCTCGCGAACCGGTTATCTCTCTTGGCGATCTCTTCAGGGGATTCTCCTCTTTTAATAATCTTAATTGCCACTGTTTGGTTTCTATACCTAAACAAAGAAAATGCATTTTCAATCAACCAAACACTTCTCAACCTTCAAGCATCTGCAGAAACAGAGACTCTACAAGAAACTGATTATTTTCGTGATAGCGAACCCAAAGGAACACTAATCAAAACATAAATAGTTACAAAGATTAAACCAATAAGCCTCATAAGTAATTGATTCAGACGAAAGTCCGGAAAAGAGTAAGCAGAAACAAGGGCTTCGCATACACAAAGCGTAAAACTTTTCAAGACCAAGTTCTAATTCAGACACAATTCTTGAGCAACAGTTGTTTGAAATGTTCAACATGTCTGAAAAATAAAAAGATTGAAAAGTTCTATCTAAGTTCTGAAATTTCTCTGTAGCAAGCAATGATTATGGATTAAGAGACAAATTATACTTCTGTTTGTACTTTTTGGATCATAAAGTTGAAGTCAAAGCTTACTTTCCCTCATAAACTTTGGCATGAGCACCTTCACCGATCTTGGGACCAACAAAGAGATGACGAGGATCAACGAGCCATTTAGGATCCAATTCGAACTCTTCATTAGAGTAAAACCCACTTGCAGATCCCATTTTCCACAAACAAAATCGAAAATTTGAGATTTTTATGTTTCTGACACAAAACCCTAGCTTAGAGAGATTTGTCAAAGTCGGGCCCTTTTAATCGATTAATCATTTTGGGTTGAGTAAAGTTTTGGAATTGGGACTATACAATCACAATCAGATTAGAAAGAAGATGCCTTTTGGAGAATATAAGGCGAAATCCCATAAATACAGAACACGGAATAAAGAAAACCAGAAGAACAAGACGACAATCCCAATTGGTCAACTACAAACAAAAGAGAAGAAAATCGATTGGTTTCTTTAATTAAAAACCTAAAGTTTGGAATATGAGAGAGCGATAGAGAGATGAGAGAAGAAGAAGAAGAATGGAGGAACTGAAGTTGACACTCGAACTGAAGGAGAATTGGTCAAAATTTGATGATTCGTGTTTGCTTGGTTAAAGATTTTGTGAATTAAAAAAGGATGAATTTAAAAATTATTTATAAATAAATTAAAAACTATTTATAAATAAAATAAAAATTAAAAAACGAAAAGAAATTTTTTAAAATCATAAATATTTTTTAGATTTAGTTTAATTATGTAAAATGCTATTCATAGTCGATACTGTTCATCCGCTGTCGATATTGTTCATCCGCCACCAACACTGTTCATCCACCGACGACGATACTGTTCATCCAAAACCGCCGACGATATTGTTCATCACTAGATACATAAAACAGACTGTGATTGTTAGTAGATAACAAATTGATTAACATAATAAATAATATGATATCGCGATAAGTTTACGTTTATCGGATTAATTCAGTTGCCATATCATTCAAAATATGAAAATTCAAATTAAAATCGTAAATTTTTTTACAATATTAACATAATAACAAATATAATAATATGTTGTATCGAATATTAATATGATAACAATAATATCTTATATTTATAATATATTAACAATAATATTTAGCACAATATTCAAAATATATGTCACTTGTATTTGACATTTGTAAATTACTCATTAAAAAAAAATTCTTTTTTTGGCATTTCAGAACAAAAAAACAAGGTTAAAGAAATCGAAAGTTGTTTGCTTTTTCCGCGTAGGCGTCAGTGAGGTGACAAGAAATCTCCTCACCTCTCTCTATCTCTCTCCAAGAATACACTTACAGCGGAAGCACACCCACGAGTCCTTTTTACCCTTTTTATGTTTATGTATAGAGCATAATACTAATAAATAAAACATTCATCAATCATCAATAAAAATTACTAAAAAACATCTTGATTGACAATATATGTAAATTGTAATAACATATTGCTTTTCGAAAATAATTTCGTTGATTCACAAGATTGATTTTGATTTGGAATTAGTAAAAAAAACCTGATATCAATAAATTTGATCATATATAATTTAATTATTGAGAAGAAATAAAATAACATTTTTGAATATTGGTTGTGAGGTTTTGGTAGCATTGCAAAATGTTACTGCAAGAGGTTTTACGAGAGTGATTGACGATTTTGGGTTTCTTGCGAATCATGAGAGTTGCCTAATCTAGGGAGGCAGCGATGCTAACTTAAAACAACAATATAGTATAATCACGATAGTCTTCGAAAAGACATGATATAAGTGGTTGACTTCTGGATCTCCACCTTCATGTTGCTTCTGGGATGCTTGAAAAGGATTGAAACTCTATGCTCTAGGTTCCTCTAGTCTGGTAACATAAATGTTAGAAAAAGAGCAAAAGTGGCGTGGTCTGGTCTCATAAATCTAATTGGTCCAACTGGTCCCAAATCTCTTTGTATTCCATCTTTAGCAAAGGTTGCTGACGTTTGTGATGAAGAAGGATGGAGACTACCAGTTTCTAGATCTGATTCAACATTAAGCATGCATCTACACTTAACAACCATCCCTCTACCGAGACAAACTTGACCTTCTGACACTTGTCATTGGAATATTGAGGACATCGACTGCTCTTGGTTTTCTTCATCGAAAACATGGGAAATCTTAAGACCAAGACAGGCGGTGCAAACGTGGAATGACTTAGTCTAGTTTAAAGGAGTTGTGCCAAAATACGCTTTTAACATGTGGGTCTCCCAGTTAAACAGACTCCCAACACGCCAGAGATTAGCCTCATGAGGTATTACTACAAATGGTAGTTGCTATCTATGCTCTAGGCATATTGAAACAAGAGATCATTTGCTAATTACTTGTGACTATGCTTCTGAAATTTGGAGTCTGGTTTTCTCTCAACCGAGCCCAACACAGCAACTGCCCTGCTGTTGGTCTGAACTGCTTTCTTGGATAAGGCAAAGCACGTCCAAAGCTCCTTCTCTCACCAGAAAAGTTGTAGCTCAGGTTTCGGTGTTTCACTTATGGAAACAAAGGAACAATGTCGCCCATAACCGGCAATCCATCCCTCCTCAAATCATCTTCCAAAACATAGACCGTGAAGTGCGTAATACCATCAATGGCAAAAGACACAAAAGACACTGGAGAAATCTGATGTCTACTTGGATTCGGTAATCAACACCCAAGCCTAACCCAAATGTATTATAACATTGTTTTTATCTTTTTTTGCCAGCGTTATTTTCTCTTAGGTAATCTCATGTAATGCCTACACATTTTATTTTTAATGATATTAACATTCTTAGTAAAAAAAAAGACGTGATATAATTTTTTCACGCTCAAGTAAACAAAAACATCACGCGATTGGTCAGAAAATCAGAAAATGGGAGGGAAAGACAAAAAAAAAAAGATTTATTTGTTAAGTAATGTCAAGAGGTGATTTATTATCTATGTTGTTGATGTAGTGAGTTTAGAAAAAGATGTAAAAAAAAGTAGTATTGCTTTCGGACTCGGTTTTGGTATGAGGGAAGGATAAATCTTAGTAGATACTGATATATCATGGTTTTTACCGGTTTTCAACTATGATATTCATCGTTTTATCGAATCTTTTCTACGTTTTAGAGTCTTTTCAGGTTGAAATGTGTTTGGATGGAGTCTAAGGCATAAGGAGTAAGGAATGGTTGCAAACGGATATGTGAAGATGCATTATCTTGCTGAAAGGTCGGAAGTTCGGCACTCGTTGAATATGTTTCCACCAATGGATCGACCTGAAATTTTGACACAAGATAGAGCGCCGAGTTAGCTTTCGTTTTCAAGTAACTTTAGATCATTCCAACGGTGCGATCGAAAGTTATGCAAGTTTTAGTGAAGACGTGTCCGTCTGGCGAGTAAAAGAAACATGTGCAGAAAAAAAGGAAATTTCAGTTTTTCCTTATTGGGCTTGTATTTGCCATAAATTTCGACCATAACATTATTAGACCTATTTATATGTTATTTTTAGCCATTGTTTAGGCAACACTTTTTTTTTCTACACAAGTTTTTAAAAACACTTTCTATTCTATTCAGACTTTTGGTTTTCTGCAATTTGTAAGCTTTGGGGAGACGAAGCTCTAACTCTACATCTCTGAAAAGATTTCTGAACCTTTTTGGAATTCTATTTATTTGATTATGAGTTTTTCTTCATCTCCTTCTTGTTTCTTTGCTTCCATGTCTGAGTAGTTTTATAGTTAGGTTTAGGATTTCAAGGGAATTTATGAATCATTGAATCAGACATAGATAGGGATTTATCATCTTGTCTTCACCTATCGTTGTTCTCATTGCTTAGATTAAATTGATCACTTAGTCTCTGATTTTAGGTTTAATCTATTCATCAAAAGTGTTATAGATTGCTTGATAGAACATAGGTGAGCAAATTGTCCTTAGCCAACGAAAGCTGATGTTAAGGCAATTTGTGAACATATCAAACATGCTCGTTAATGCTTGTTTATAATTCTAAGATCAAACGACAGTTTAGATTCTTAGGTTACTAGATAAAGTAATTGATACCACGATAGTGGATTGGTTAAACATTCATGTTTGAGTTTAAGACTGCGCTTATTATTCTCTGAATAATTGTCTGGTTCATGATCTCTAAATTTCTGCGAATTGCCCTGGACTTAACGCTTGTTTTTAATTGATTTTACATCGTTTTTACATTGCTATTTCGTTTCACTTTTCAACAAACAACCATATTACCATCTTAGCTTAATTTCACCCATTATAATTCGTAGTGTTTCACTTGGTTCTCGTGGATTCGATCCCTAAATACTACTTTGTTTGATGTGCACTTGCAGTGATATTTTAGGGTTAAAACTCTGTGTATCAGATACCAAACATAAGGTTTGGATCCCATCATAGTCACCTTTTGTGTACCACCAAATCATCTTTTCAATTCATCCTCTCTTTTTATAACATAAAATGAATGGATGTTTAAATAGGAGTCTGATAACTTTAGTTTGTACACCAAATTTTAGAGTAATTAGGTTGGATCACGTTTAGTTGTACAATAATAGACGATCTACTACAATTATGTATGCGACGAATGAGACGTGACACAGATAGTTTTAGAATATTAGGATAGTTTATACAGTACCATATATATTAGGAGATAACATATTTGATATGACTGAACGAAAGTTACGCTGCGAATCTCTTGCGGTAACATTTTTTTACTAGGTGTATCACTATTTAGTCATTAAAAATGCCGAATTCGTGTTACTTTATTTGCCAGCCGATTTCATGTTGTTAACTTTCGGAATTTTTTTTTAACAGATAGGTTATTTTCAAATAGGTTGATTACTGAATCAAAGATTGTGATAAGTGGGTGGTTGGAGCTAACTTTAGTTGGATTCACATGAATTCTAGAACCCCTTGTCTTGTTATATAAACTTATTATGGTAGTGAAGAAAAAACAAAAAAAAAGACCAAAAGTGAAAAATGTCAAAAGAAAATCTCGTCGGTGAGGAGGTAACAAACCAAAAATATGAGATAGGTGGAACCCATTTACTCACCACCGTCCTTGTGTACTTTGCATGGATATTTTCACATTTT
The DNA here is from genome assembly GCA_900406555.1 of Pseudoturritis turrita. Taxonomy (NCBI): domain Eukaryota; kingdom Viridiplantae; phylum Streptophyta; class Magnoliopsida; order Brassicales; family Brassicaceae; genus Pseudoturritis; species Pseudoturritis turrita. The sequence goes on along the minus strand of OVBL01001058.1, from coordinate 534,885 downwards.
TTAAGATCAGTTTCATTTTTTATTTTATTTATATGTATTTTTTCAGCACCTAGACTTTTTTTTTAACCGGCAAGACAAAACAACACGTTTTTCCTACAATCTATTGGAGGCGCAGTCGATTGAACACGATTCTCTAAAACGACTCACTAACCGGATATCACTTATTATTATTAATATATAATTAAAATTATTAATGCATTTCAATTCAACTAGTATTTAAAAATCACTAAACGAATGACACAAAATTTTGACAACTTTTTTATCAATTTAACCAATAATAAGTTAATAACACATGATTTTATTTGGATTCCAAATCAATAATCTAAACCAGATTCTAAATGATTTTATTTGGTTTCAGTTTCCATAAAACCAATATAACCGAGAAACCAATTGTCAACTCCTAACTGTGACTTTGTAATTGCCTCACTGCATAAGCCTCGGTACCATTAAAATAAGCCGTTATTTCATATATAATCAAACCAGAAAAAGATTGATATCCATGTAAATTGCTAACATAAGATGATAACCACACTAAACCGATTCGATCCAATCCAAAACCAACACAGAATTCAGGGGAAAAGGCTATATTATTGCCAAACCGATAACCCAACAGACCAAATGATGGTTAAGTGGTTCCAAATGATTATTTATTACCTCCCTCCCATGTTTTTCCTTTCCTTTACTGCTATATAATATGGCTACCAAAAATAGGGATTTATACTTTTGTTCTTTCTTCAAAGGTAAAAGAAGGTTCTTAACCTGACTTCCTGTAAATGCTGTAAGCCACGGCTACGGTTGCGACTGCCCCAACCACGGCTGCTCCCAAGAGAATCTCTTCTTTCTCTATTGACCTTAACCAGTTTAGCTTCGCGGTTCCTTCTTTCTTGACTGGCTCCGGAGTTTGGTCCTGGCAACATGAAACCCCGTTCGCACCTTGGCAACAACCTCCTGTGAATCCTTTCTTCTCCACAGGTTCGCGTTCCACTACGCTGTTTCCGTTTGGGATTTTATGCTCATCCTCTTTCTCAGCTTCCTCACCCTCGGGTCTTAGTCTCATCTGGCCCCTGAAACAGAAAATTATCTGGGTAAAAGACATCGCTATTTGAAAACAGAAACGAAACAACAGAAATACAGCGTTGAATGAACATAACCATTCAAGAAATCAGAAAAGGTAAGAACCTGAAAGGTCCCTTGGCAATGTTTTTTCAAAAAAAGAAAAGTGAATGAGTGAAGGGTTATGAGCTTCTTACTTCGGCAAACAAAAACCTCAGCCAAAGTAACCATTACATGTTACCATTTGCTGTCTCTACGCAGAAACTTGTTGACTGTGATTCTAGCAATTACGTTGCATTATCATTCTAGTAAGACATAATACGGTTGCAACTATCATTAGCAAACACAAGTTTTGTATGTTGAAAAACAATTCGATTCCAAAACGTTTACAAGTGTAAGGTATACATACATCTAAGTGCAAGGTTTACAAGCATGGATGTCGGTATAGAAAATTATACTACTATGCATGTAAAGCTGTTTTAACAGAGACATATCTGCAACTAGCTAGAAGCAAGAAGTTGAAAAACAGACCTGGAAAGGTTTTGTAAGATTTCTCCTTTTGCAATATGCTGATCAAGCATTGCAGGCACGTCATCAGGAGTCACATAGCCATACCTGCATAATAGCAAGATCGTTTTCTGATACATAAGATATTTCTTTTCTGAACTATACAAGCAAGTTGGATTTGACATTTTCTTACCAATGGCCAGAAATATTTCCAGTTGAATCAGGGCTGAAGACAATCAAATTTCCAGCATACTTGTGCCCACCGATATGAGAACATGGCTTAACGAAGATTTGGTTTGAAAGTCCACGCGAGCCTATCTCCTGCTCGAACTTCTCTATAAGAGCTGGTCCACAAACGCCACATCTCTTGTCACGGCTACCATGAGCGCACACAAATACAAAGGAACCTGATAACTCTTCCTGAATCCCAGAGGTCCATGGTTTTCCATTAACAAGCACATCTTCCACAAAAGCATCCACATCTGTGTCCTTAAGCGCCCTTTGGTTATAACAACAAGAAAAGGAAGTGTACAAGGATAAGACACAGAGTTAAGATCTCCAAAGACGGCTATAAGATCCAAAACAACGCAGATCCAAATCTCGAGTTTAACACCATCATGTTTATAACTGAAAGATCCAGAATCTGGGTATATCTAGAGTTTCGAAATGGGTCAGTTTCGACTTTCCCTAGAAATCAAACAAGCAATAATTCGAAACAAGGAAGCCAAATCCTAGTCAAAATTTCCCTAAAAACCACAACACAAATAAGCTGAGAATCGAATCCTCGATGCACTCACTTGTATCTGATCATTTCTGGGAAAATCAACACATCTCCATCCGATTCACCTCCCCCACATACCGTCAGCTTCGTCTACAACAACAAAACGCTCAACATTCAGTCACCAAAAAAACGATTGTTCACACACACAAAAAAAGGCAAATCTAAACACGTTTTGTGTACCTCAACAGCGAAATCAGCTTTCCGATCTTTAAACGACTTAGCGAAACGCTGCGGAAGACCTTCAACTTCGACACGAGGAAGCCAAGTCTCGTGACTCTTGTAGCAAAGGAAAACATGGCGACCGTACGGACCAACGGTGCCGGCGAGGCTACCAGTGTACATCTCTTGCCGTTTAAACCCATACTGTTCGTCTTCAGAGACCGGAACAGCGTCAATGTTCTTCTCTACTTCCGCCATTGAAGAGTACCACGTCTTCTTCTTCTTGCTACCTCCAAAATCTAGGGTTTCGCAGAAGGAGATAGAAGAGAGAGAGTTGAAGAATCGAAGCGATCGAAATGAAGATGTTAATTTCGTTATATCATTTATTTTCGAAAAAGAAATTTTCGTTTTTATCATTTTTTCTAAAATCTGAACAACCGTTGTGCCCATCCCCCACGCCATTTGGGCCTCAAATAAAGTGACTGGTCGGTGACATAAGCCTTTTGCCAACCCCCAGATCAATGGAAGGGAGTCGTCATGCGTTTGCGAAACACCTACCACTCTTACTCGTCCGTCAAACTGCTTCGGTGACAGACAGTTACTTTTAGGAACGCCACACGTATTAAATCCTTTTTGCAAGCTAATTCTCTGACTATTACACACATAATTCTTTTTCACTGATATGTATATTTTCTGAATAATGAAAAATCAGAATTTTCTTCTTTATAAAAAAAAAAAAATTCCTTTCTGTTTTTCTTTTTCAAAGATTCCTTTTCAGGAAAATTACTAGAGCATTTGTCATTTTCCTCTCTAAAATTAAAGAGGAAGATTAATCTATTTGCAATTGTAAAAAAAAAATCCATTGATTGATTAAATTTACATTTTCCATAGTTGCATTAAAGGAAACTTGTTTTGAACATATGTATTGGAAAACTAGGTACAACCTCACCATAATGTGAAGAAGAACAGTCAAATCATTTGTAAGAAGAAAAAAAAAAACACATCAGCACAGAATCTAGACAAAACCCCAAAAGCAAAAACATGATATAGTTGACTGATATACGCCGTGAGATGAAGCGAATAAGAACGAACCAAAACCGAGAAAGAAGAACAAATCAGAAGAAATCAATTTCCAAATAATTACCAGAAGGCTTCACATCCACAGAAGGAGGCTTATCATGACCACCTTGACCACTACGAAGACTGTGACCATGGTCAGTGATTTTTACCGGTTGAGGAATCTGAGGTGGACTGGTGCATCTGATCAAAGCCCAATTCACACTTTGGAAAAACGGATGCTGCTTAATCTCAGTGGCTCCTCTCCTATAAGCCAACCGATGCTGAGGCTCTTTCACCAGCAATCCTCTGATCAAGTCTCTAGCCGCAAAGCTCACACTCGGATGCTCGGGGAACCGCAATGGCTGTCCAACTACGTTAAAGAGTGTCGCTCTGTTTCCTTCTCCTTTAAAAGGTGTTTTTCCGAACAGAAGCTCGTAAAGGAATATCCCGAAAGTCCACCAGTCAACCGCGCTTCCATGACCTTCTCCTTTGATGATCTCTGGTGCTAAGTACTCGTGTGTCCCAACAAATGACATGGATCGCGCGCTAGTCGGTTCAGCGATCAGCTCGGGGAGCGGTCTGACTTGGCGTGTTGTATCGTTCGGTTTCTTCTTGTTCTTGCTTTTAGACAAGAACCGAGGAGTGAAACACACGGGTTGGATGCAATCTGGCTGAACTATGCAGCTCGATTGGTTTACACAAGTCGGCTGGATGCAGTAGCTTGAGCTTTTGGAGTCGAGCGTCGTGGTTGCTGCGAACCGGACTAGTGTTGGAGAAACCGCACATCTCAGGGAGAGGTCGAAATCGGATAGCATTATGTGTCCATCTTCACGAACTAAAACATTCTCAGGCTTGAGGTCTCTGTATATAATCCCAAGCATGTGTAGATACTCCATGGCAAGAAGCACTTCAGCAACATAAAATCTGCAAAGAAAACAGCAAAATCGAAACTTTAAGCTATAACGAAAAAACATAAACCGCGCAAACCGCAGTGTTTGAGTATTTACCTAGCGGCGTGTTCCGGGAAGTACTTTCCGGGCTGTTTTTGCCGGAGAGAATATAAATCACCACCAGGACAAAACTCCATAACCAGACACGAATGATTCTCCGTTTCGAAATGCGAATAAAGCGTAGGCAAGAACGGATGGTCTAACGATTGGAGTATCTCTCTCTCTGTCTGAGCCCTAACAAGCTTCTTCCTCGCTGCAATCGCTGCTTTCACCATAACTTTCACGGCGAAACTCGCTCCTGTTCCGATCAACTCCGCTAAGTAAACATTCCCAATATCACCTCCTCCGAGCCGTCTCATCAGCTTGAAATCTTTAGCCTCCAGAGACGATCCAACCCGAGATCGAACCTCCTGGATCGCGACCCATCTCTTGTCGTTATTAGCTCTGTGCGGCTTGTAACCTGCGTTGCTCAAACCGCTCGAGCTACTCTCGTCGCTTACATCACTCCCTGTGCTTCCTCTGTATGTCATTATACCAGTTTTCTCCAGATCGATGCCTCCTACGCCGATTGAGCTTGCGCACTCGCTGACTTCTGTGTTCGTGAAGCTTTGCTTCGCTTCTGTGTAGAGTGGTGCTGTGTAGAAAGTGTTGGTTGGGCTAGGGTAAAACCTTGGCTCTGATTGTTTCTTCATCCGTATAATCGAGATTGGTGTTTGAGGTTCAGCAGAAACAGAGGATGTTTTCGAACTTTCTAAAACTTCAGGGGAAGTTTCTTGTATTAACGTCTTCAAAGGCGGTTCTGGTTTCTTGGTGATTCCGTCTCTGGAATTGATCGAAAAAGATGTAACGGAACATTTGGATTTAGCTGGAGTAGGGTTTCTGGTTTTGGACGATGAACAACCGTAATCGACTGGTGATGAATAATCCATTGAAGGTGTTCGACACAATTCCTGAAAGAAAGATTTTTAAAGTTTCTGCTTTTAGTTTCTCCTTTTTCTTTCTGTTAACTTCAAAACCGAGGAAAGAAAGCGAAAAAGTGAAAAAAAAATCGATTTTTATATTCAGATAAAAGAAACCCAGCAAAGATTACGGTAACGATAACATGATTTCGTCTAAATCAAACCAAATACTCAATGATTAGGGTTGCTTAAACTCAATCAAACGAACAATTCTAAGTAACCGCCGAGAAAACGAAGAGAGAAAGATTGGAAAATAAAACGTTTTCGAGTTTTTTTCCCGCGAAATTTTCCCATTACCAGAAAAAATTGCAGAAACAGAGAAGAAGACGAAAGAAATTAACACCTGATCATAGACAAATCAGTCCTTCTTCCTGAAGAAATTTACTTCTCAGCGGAGGAGGAGTGAAGTGAAAAACCACAGCTTTTTTGACGTCGATCGAAAATCTTTGGCGAGTTTTTCTAGATCCGATCCGGTCAATGTCCGAGAGAGAAGAGGAAGAAGCAGAAGAAGAAGAAGAGATTTAAACGATTAAAGAAAAAATATATCGCTGCTTTTGTTCTTTCTCTCGTTCTTTAAGGTATTTTTTCTTTCAGGTGAATGAGGAAGAAAAAGAAAATTAATAAGAAAAAATCGAAATCTGTTCGTCGTTTAATGGGAAAGTTTTATTCAACTTTTTACATTCTCGATCTTGCGATGTTCCCTCAAAAGCAATGTTTCTTGTTTCTTGCTTTTTTTCATCTTTTTATTTTTGTTTTTTTGTAATTTGTTTTATTTATATGTAAAAAGGCTAATTACTGTATTTAAGTAGGGGGCCGCTTCTAAGCACTAATTAGTAGATTATATTATACACTCGTAGTTTATGAATATTCGTGTAATGTATTTGTTATTTCTAGGCTATACCGTTTGAGTATTAGTATTATTTAATAGTAGGGCTATAAATAACAAGTTGTAGGGCCACATTAATTCTTGGCATATTCGACGAATCTGAAATCCAAAATTTTAAAATATGAAATCGACTGGTTTTTTTTTTTTTACTGTGAAAAATTTTGTATGTGAATAATCCAATTTTTTTGGTTGACTGTGGTTTCAATCTTACGGTTTTGAATTGTGGTAAAAAATTATTTTGGTTCAATTAACATGGTAAATTTTTTATTACCATGTTAGAATAAAAAACTACCAATTACACCATAAAGTTTGAAATATTAAAGAAAATGTATTTACTTCATAGGAATAAAATTTTAATTTATCTAAAATTGTTTTTGGTTTGTTTAATTATGTGCGGTTTTGATGCACTAATTGTGTCCAATTTTGCTTTAGTTTGGAATTTTATATTGGGGTAGCGCAATATGGACACTAATAAATATTATTTTTAGGATGTAATTATTAACTTGCTTATAATTGATTAAAATAAGAAAAAAACAATCTGTGTTGGATAGCCCTACGCATTAAACTCTCAAACTAATAATTTATTAATTTGTGCTTGAAAAGAAATAAAGAAAAAAAAATTATGTACTTTAGTATAGAATACGTAAAATATATGTGACAAGGCCTATCCATTTTCATAATTTGTTGATTTGAAAACTCTATTTTCCAATTAGTATCTATGCAATGAGATTAATACATGGAATCATAATCATTAGATATTAATTGCCCCAATGCAATTTTGTTGCTAGATTTTAACAAAATTATTTTATATCACGAGACATGTCCTCGTAAGAATTCGAGACGGCTGGTACATTGAATCACCGATATTAAATTTGTAATACCATTAATTATTAGAACACTATATACTTCTCCATTTTCTACAATAGTTATTTTAACTTATTACATTCCATTAATTAATTATTTTCGTGGATGATTAAGAAAGGAGTAATTAACTTTTTTTTTTGAAATTTTTTTAAAATACTATTAAATTTTTTTTTCCCAAAAATACCACAAAGTGAGTTTTAAAGAGTTATAATTTAAAATTTTTGGTTTGTGTTTAGTATTTTGGGTTTAGGGTTTAGTTTTTAGGGGTTAGGATTTAGTTTTTAGGGTTTAGGATTTAATTTTTGGGATTTAAAGTTTAGTTTTAATTTTGTGGTATTTTTTGAAAAAAAAACTTTTAGTGGTCTTACAATATTTTTGGTATATTTAAAAAAAAACTAATTGCCTTTTTCTTTTTTTGAGTTTTTGATAGATAAACCAACCAGTAATTCTAATTTATTAATTACACTTACGAATTGATATAACATAAGTTACATAATGTAGGAAGCGGAAGTTACGACCGAGGTGCACCCAAAAGCCTCACATGGACGCACGTGAACTCCCGGCAACAGCACGTGGACGACGGCTGTCGTCGTCCTCCGGCGCATTTTATTATATTGCGCTTCATATCTCCTCGTCTCAGGCAACTCGTTGTCTCGTCTCGTCTCTTGGGGAGTGTGGTTTCTTAACTATTATCGAAGCTAGGACAATGATACTTGTTATCCATACTCGATCCGGATATACTTGTACCCAGTTAAAAAAAAAAGAATATCCCTAGTTTCGAATCGGGTAAAAATCTATCATAATTCTACTACTACTCGTGGATAAAAAAGTCAGACAATAGGTATCGATTTTTTTTCTCTTTCAACTATGGTTTTGAATGGTTGTGGAGTCTATTCCGAATCAGACCAAAGTTAGACCAATCCATTTTTTTTTTACTATTCGCATTTTTGTCTGATTTACTTTGGATCGAAAAATATGTGTTAGTACGCAGTCAACAGTAAATGCGTACTAAAATATTACGATTCGTTAGCTTTTTTCAGTCCACTCCAAAAATAAAACGTATTAATATGCAATTTAGCGTATCAAAATGTTGATCCAATTGATTTGATTTGGAGTGATTGAGCAACTATTCAAAGCCTATATGTTTTGTATCCGCATTATTAGCATTTAACTATATAAATATTATCTTATTATATATAAATAGACCGCGTCTAACATGAATGCGGCACATAAGTAAAATTATAACTCACAAGATCGCGACATATTTTAAAATTTTATATTGTTTACATATGACTTTTAGCTTCAAATATTGTAATATTTGGTTAAATATTTTGAACAATATGCTTATATAATGTTTTAAAATTTTGAATATTGACTAAATTGTAATGATTTGAATTTAGATGATCGCATAGTCTGCAAGTATCCTTTTTTTTAAGATTGTTTGGATATTTTTTGTTTTCAAATTCAGTAAGAATAATAAAAATCTAGTACCTGCAAAAACCGAATAGGATAACAGATATCTCAAAAATTCAAAGATATCTATATCTATCTCATGCCAACACTAATCAAAGCCACATAATACTTTTAAATTTTAATATTGGATAGAATAAAAAAAAAAGAGAGATAATATAATGAGGCCAATAGGTCATTAAAATGTTGATGTGACAAATGGGTCCTAATTGCTTTAATAGACTTCAATATGGGGTCCAACATCAACATGAATATATACTATTGTGGACGTTTGGTTGAAGTCCGATCACTTCAAAATATAATTTATATCATTTTTCCCCCAATTCAAAATATTAATGGGTTTCTAAAGTTAGTTAACCACCCGACCCGGCCCAAACTCTACGTCATGAAATAGATTGATAATGGAATGCAAAGAATCATGTGATGTAATGGTGAACAAATCCAAAAGAGATGGCAGTACAAAGTAGGCGCGAATCTATCAAATCGTAACCAAACTCAAATATGAGTCAAAGAGATGATACAAACTAAGTGCCGACACATCAACCGAATTTATAAAAATCGAAACCAAACTAAAATATTGGTCAATTAGATCAATGATTAATTAGAGTAAAAGTAACCAAGAAGATTGTTATAAGAAGACAGCAAATTAGAGGGTTAGAGCAAGTGGCAAGTCTATCATCCTGTCAGAGGTCAACTGCTCATGGAGAGGAGATGAGATGGGCTTCGACAACCTCTTTTAACTAGTGGGCTTAGACAATATCTTTTACATAGTGGGTCTCTTCTAACCCAACAAAAAATCTTTCCTCAAAGCCCTTATTTTCTTAACTATGTTTGGTTCAATTTCCTCCTTCAAGGAGATCACTTACACAAATTTCTTCTATTTTAAAGAGACCACTTACACAAACTTCCTCCTCCGTTTGGAGAGATCGACTTTATTCCGTCATTCGTTTTAGAGAGAACCTTTCCACGAACTTTCTTCCTTATAAAAAACGTCCTTAAATGCTCAGTTTTGAAAGCATCACGAATAAATTTCGGGTTATAATCTACGATTATAACCTCTTATATTATCTTTATTATTTTTTGTATTTCAATTATGTTTTAAATTCGAAATTCTTGGCATCGAGTTTTCGATTTCTTTAGGTTATAACCACTTATTAAAATTAATATAAGTATGATTGTCCAAAAAAAGAGCAAATAGCGAGTTTGATTTTTTTTTAGCAGGGCCATATTATTAAGTCTTTGTTTCAAAAGTAGCAGGTGTCGCTGCTTGTTGTTTGTCACGATGTCGCATGATTGATTGCTGCGACTGGTCACCGAGTTGTTCGTTACGTTTTGCGACCACTCGTTCTGACTAATCGCTAAATTTTTTATAATTTATGAGATTATATATTTTAAAAAATAATTCTTTAAAATACCACTAAAATATGTTTTTGTTCCAAACATACCATCATTGAGTTTTTTTTTCCAAAAATACCACTAAAAATTTTATTTTCCCAAAAATACAACACACTAAAAATAATTTTTAAAGGTTTATAATTTAAATTTTTGGGTTTAGGTTTAGTATTTTGGGTTTAGAGTTTAGTTTTTAAGGTTTAGGGTTTAATTTTTAGGGTTTAGGGTTTAGTTTTGAGAGTTTAAAGTTTAGTTTTAATTTTGTGGTATTTTTGGAAAAAAAAACTTTTAGTAATACTTTTGGAGAAAAAAAACTAGTTATGGTATAGTTGAAACAAAAACTTTTTTTTGTGGTATTTTGAGAATTGCCCTTTTTAAAATGAGAAAATATAGTTTATACATATTTATTCTTCAATAAGATTTTTTTCATTTCATTAACATAAAAAATCATAAATATAAATAGTAATCAAACGTAAAAAAATTATAAAATTATTGATGAATGACAAATATTATATTTTTCAAAAAAAAATTAATTTCATGTGACATAATTTTTAAATTTTGAATTCATTTTTGAATTTTAATTTATTTCAAAAAAATTAATTAAAATTAATTTTATTTATTTTTTAATTTTTTTTAATTTTAATTTTAATTTATTTAGTTTTATTTTTTATTTTATATTTAATTTATTTTATTTTAATTAGTTTTTTTTTTTAAATTATTCGCCGCAACCAAAAAATGTTCGTTGTATCGCGTGACTGGCTGCTGGGACTAGTCGTAGAATTTAAAATTCCGTCGCTAAAAAATCTAGCGATTCAAATTTTAAATTGCGGGTCCTTGTGATTGATCGTTGCGACAGATCGCGAGATGCTGCGATAGGCAAACGAATAATATTTGGTCGCAATCGATGTAACATGCCAAACAAACATGGCCGCACTCGATTTTTTAAAATAATGGCACAAAAGAGCTAAATTACATGTGTACGACGCCAACAAAATTCGGAAGAAAAGTTGTGGTCAAGGAAGACAACGCCGGTGAAGTTTGGAGGAAGTTGAGGCGGCGCCGGAGAAAATTGATTTCCGTGGAAGAAGTCTCGGAGCAAAGAGGAATCAATTTTCTTAGACTTCAATTTTGAAAACAGATTTTTGATTAATTGGAGATTTGTTTTAATCAGAACATAGTGCTAAACAATAATTAACAGTGTTAAACATGAGTTATTTTTGACTAATGTTGGGATAAACATTTATGAAAACAAGCTTTGGTAATGTGTCCGAGTAACACTTTTATTCAAAGGGCATAGCCATTTTGGGATCTTCTTCATGCACTTCTTCAAGCTTGATCTAGTCCCACACGACTATCCTTTGCACAGTAAATTAGACCCCTTACATGTTGGACAAGAATATATCCCATATTCCCCGTTAACATACGTATAACAAACTCTGCACGTCCATTTAGCCTTAACACATTTCGAAGAACAAAAGAACAAGTCTTTGAATTTGAAGAGGGAGGGACCTTGGCAGCGAGAGGAACAAATATGGCAATGTGGCCGAGTAACATTATTGTTGGAGACCACTTCAAATTCCATGCCTTTTTCTTTCAAGGCGTATCCAAGCTTGTAACGTGAGTCTGCTCCCAATACACACCGAGTATGAAGAGTTGAATTACCCTCACGGCAAGTGTAGTACCACTTATGTGGATCTAGACGCTTCTCGCATATATCACACCAATATTCACCGTTGGAATTTTCACCGTAACATAAAGAAAGAGGATGCTTATCATACTTGTGCTCTACCACCTTGGGAAGAGTAATACAACGAAAGCACAACTCGAAGTCCTCGCATACAGTGCATCCCATCGTAAAATATCCATCCCAACTCCCATCTCTTTTGCAATTTGAGCAAATGGACGATTGGGCTTTGTCTAGAATGACAAGCCCCGAATGAGGGTGACTTACATGGACATATCCATCTTGAAATGAAGCGCATAGTACATCAATGCTCTTGTAATCACTCTTGTATGAAAAGCCATTGACGGTCTGGCTGCAGCAGATGCAAGAACTAAGATTGCTATATTCAGAACCATCGTCTGAAAAGGTAGATAAAGTGAACTGACGAGAGTTGGCAGGGTGTCTTTTTTTCTTCAGAAAGTTAGCACAAACTTCATGTAAAAGGAAGTCACAATGATGTGTACAAATGTAGCATGGATCCGAATAGATTGGAAGGATGCACACAAAGCATTGTTTGTTTCTATCATGAAGAGTTTCACCCTCCTCAAGAACCGTGAGCCTTAGATTGTGTTCATGACCAAAATAATTGATCACACCTTCTTCTACAACCTTGAACGGCATAATCTCTTCCGGATCTTCTTCAGGTACTCCTTCCAGATCTATCTTATCCCACACATAATGGCCAGTCGCACATTTGGAATGAACAACATAACTAGAACACGTCAAACAAGAATATGCCCCATATGATCCATTGACGTATTTACGGCAAACTCTGCAAGTCCAATCTCCAGAGCCAAGAGGCAAACGAAGAGAGATACGATGATCATGACGATTGATGCAGATGATACGTGGTAAGCGGACGCATACCAAATGGATGGCAAAACAACATGGGATACACAAACAAATAGATGAGCTCTCATTACCCACCCCACAAGCATCACAAGTGAAAACGAAAGAAAATTTGGGAACGAAGGAGAGTGGATGATTATGGGTCTTTCCCGGGTCAACAACAAGTGGATTCTTGTTCACACAAGATAGACATAAATGGAAGTGGCAAGCTTGACAAAAATAGCTTATGGGGGAACGCTCTTGACACAGTCGACAAGTTTGAATTTGGTTAAAGCGGTCGAAATAGTTCTGCCACCGCTTGAAAGGGTGTATGTGAAAAGAGTTTTTGATTTCGATGGGTCCGTCACCAAGAACAAGCTCGTGGCTTTCTATGCAATCCATTAATTTTGGGTGGCTGCAAAAGATGTATGCATTGATTGATCCTATATAATGAAAATTGCCATGGCCAGCTTATGTGCATTAAATTTAATTACACTTGTATTATTGAAAAGAGCGACTTTCATGCTGATACGTAATTATTAATTAATCATAAAATATAATACTTCAACTTGATGGCCTAAATGTACGAGAGTCAACGCTAATACTTTATCTCTTGTAATGGATGACATGTTACACCATATATAGTCTTATATCATTTACTTGTGTTAACCATCCATTACAACTAAATTTTATAAATTAAATTCATGTTGTTTTATAATGGTTGAGCTGTAATCACTTTCTTCCTGTTACAAATGTCAAACAAAAATCTAATAATGCCCTCCACAAGGGCTGGGCAAAAAATCCGCTAAATCCGATTCGATTCGCTATTCGCTTTGATTCGAATCGAAAAATCCGAATATCTAAAAAGTTTCGGAGCAAAGCAAATATTTAAATGTGGTATCCGCAAAAAACAAAGCAAATCGCAAATATTATTAAAGAAAATACCGATATCCGCTCCGATCCGCATTGACGTATTATATATATATATATATATATATATATATCATTTATATAAAGTAACATATATTTTAATGTATATAATTTGCTTTTTTTTTTGTTATTATAGATCTACAACCGAAAAGAATTGTACTGGAACCACTTATCCTCGCTAAATTTTTTTTTTGTTATTATAGATCTATATATATATATACCTATTTTTTTAAATTTTGAGTTTTCAAGGTACTTTTAACGGATCGGATCAGATATCCGCGGATATCTAAAATTTTTTCGGATATTCGACTTTTAACGGATCGAATCGGATATCCGCGGATACCTAAAAAAAGTTCGAATATCTGAAAATTACCGGATCGGAGCGGATCATAAAATCAACTATCCGATTAGAACGGAGCGGATCGCGGATACCAAATTTTTTTAGGATATTTGATCCGTACCCAGGCCTATCCTCCACAACCCAAACAGCTGTGTGAATTACCAAATATCTTTTGAAAACCATATATATACGGGAGTCGAGTTGATGATGTATGTTGTTGTTTTTTCGAAACCACACTGACATTCATGTGAAAAAATAAAAGAAAATTATTATAACAAACCTCCAACTTTTTAATTTTTTCTAACTTAAACATCCAATTTTTTTTGCGTTTTCAGAACAGAGTTCCAATTTTTCAATTTTTTCCAATTTAAACATTCAGCTTTTTGCGTTTCCAGAACAAACCTTCAACTCATTTATTTTTCTGAAATAAACCTCTAAGTAACCAAAAGTGTATGTGTTCGAAGGTTGACCAACGATCAACGACAACTCCGTTAAACATCAATAACCCCGTTATAGCTCTTGATTATTTTTTGTAAAGCTTACGTTTTTAGTTTGTTATCTTTTATTGCTCTGTTTATATATTATAATAGAAAATATATTATAATCACAACATCCACAATTCGTAACTCAATTAAAAAGCGACTGTTGTTAATTTTCTTTTAACGGACGTTAAGAGTGTTTAATGGAGTTGTTGTTGACCGTTGGTCAACCTTCGATCGCACACTTTTTGTCATTTAGAGGTTTATTTCAAAAAAATGATTGAGTTGGAGGTTTGTTCTGGAAACGAAAAAAATTGAATGTTTAAATTGAAAAAAATGAAAAATTGAAAGTTTTTATGGTAATTTCTCAATAATAAAACCACACGGTTGGAGAGCTGGAAAATTGCTAGCTAGAAACAAAATATGGATCATTTAATACGAGGTTAGGAAAGATGCTCGATATATTTTAAGTTCCTAGGTTTAATATGCTTTAAGAAATATTAGGGGCAGAGTAAACCAAGATGATAATATACATTAAACGGTAATCTTTTATCTCTTGTAATGGATTACACCATAGTATTATATTATTTGCTTATTTTCATCATCCATTACAATTTAATTTCATAAATCAAATTGATGTTGTTTATAATAGTTGAGCTGTAATCACTTGTTACAAATGTCAAACAAAAGTCTAATAATGTCCTTCACAACCCAAACAGCTTTGTGAATCCCAAATTATTTGACAACTCATATACATGAGTCAAGTTTTTTTTGTTTTTTTTGTTAAACCACATGAGTCAAGTTGATGTTATATGTATTGTTGTTTTTCTAAACCTATGTGAGAAAATAAACTACATGCATTAATTCGTTGCAGAGCCGGAATGTCACAAGAAACAAATTATGGTTAGCAAAGATAGGTCAATGCTTAAGGAAATATTAGGGGTTTATCCGAAATCTTTCTCCCCCACCCCATACTAACAAAACAAAAAAAGATCGCTTATTCGGTTCTACTAGTAGAACTTCCTCTTCTATTATTGCTGAGATCTCCCGGACAATTAGAAATAAATTCTATGTCATTGATCGAGCGGCGAATAACACAAGCCACACTCCTTTGGAAGACTCCAATATGGCCTTTTGGTTTAGACACTTCCATCCAACATATTAGCGGCGATATCGCTTCAGCTTCGTTACCCACTATCCCTCTCTCTGGTTACTTTCCTCCTTAATTCTCGTCAGCCTCACAGTTTCTCTTCCTACCAGCACTGCTTATCATTAGGCACATACTCTTCCATTTCTATTTGTCTACCGATTCTAGTCATGTAAGCTTTTAATTTTTCTAAACCCAATTAACTTTGTCTTGGAAAACATCTGTAACCCGTTTCTTTTCGGTAATATATTTTCAACTTTTACCAAAAAAAAAAAAAAAAAAAAGATTTCAAGTCGGATTCCTTGTACCGAGTCAGATCATCAAGTGGGTGGGTGGCTTCCAGCCTGGATTTTTTTTTTTTTCATCCGGTTGATTTTATTAAAATCCAAGTTGAGATACAAAACCATCGAACAATAAACGTCCCCAGAAGGTAAGCCGGCAGAAAAATAAAAATTTTCAGAGACTACGCCCTACACAAGGGAATCTAACGACAATATATTACAACGAAAGGATAAAACAAAACATAAACATACCTAATTGAACCAAGCCAAACCCCGATTAAAAAAATTGATCAACAAATAAAACCAAAAACCAAGGAACGCCTTGATAGAAACCTGATTAGAAATCTAGATTTCAAAAAAATTTGTACGTATATACAAGGAGCAAAACTGGTCACACTCGGGAGAGACCAAGCTTGGTAGACCGAGACAGTCACTTGACCGAATTCGGTGAGACACCAAAGAGAACTCTAAACGAGACATATAAACCAAAAATCGGTATAAAACGAAAACCAGATACACAGAATTAGTAGAAACATAACCCAAATCATGATCTGTCTCAAAATAAACAAAGCAAGAGTATCATCGAAGGTGAACATGCGTGAGCCCAAAGGAGACCAAATGTACCATGACTCCAAAATCACCACCAAAGAGAAGCATATCGAATTTATCTGGTTACCACCGAGAGAAACTTATCATCACAAACGACCTAACTCACCACCACAAACCTAGGAAACCCATATTGGCAAGGGGACAAGCAAGGTCGACCCAACAAAGGACGACGACAACGAGACTTGACGAGCATACGAAGAGATCCCGATCGCTCGACCTCCATAAGAAATGAGACCCAAATCTGCCTCGACGGAGAATCCGCGGCTACGCCAAAGAACATGAACCACCAGCCAGATCTGTGATGATAGCAGACTTGCTGCTTCATCGCTCACCGAGCCGTCACTACGAACTCACCGATGTCCTTAACCTTTGCGAGAAACGAAACCTCCAATGCAGACCATCACCAAAGACCAAACTCTTGCGAACCTAACAAAACAAAGACAGAGGAAAGGCAAACACAGCAGGGGACCAGCGTCGGTGCTGACAAAGCCACTGCACGCTGGTCCGAGCTTCAAGTCGAGATCTAAAAGTTTGCGGCAGATAGGGTTTTGAGAAAGTTTGAGAAAACGACTTCTCGTCTATGGTTAGAAAAAATTGTATTTTCTTAAACCCCAAATTTTTATAGAAAAATTTGTAAAAGTATATTCCAATTTTTTTATGTATTTTAAAAATGAACTCAAATACTTTTAGTCAAATGGTTAAAGTTAATATCCGTATGAGTGTTTTAGGAAAATGAGCACTTTTAAAAAAGTTATTAGAGATATAGACACAATACTATAGAAAATTAGAAAATATACAATTTTGTACTGTTATACTACTATAGAGTTATGGGTAAAAAGACGAAAAATGAGCATTTGATGCTGATATGGCCAGGTGCACATGATGACAGTAGACGGGTAGTGTACACTGAAGTTTATGGCAGTAACATGCGTGATAAACGGTGTACATGGTGGTTTGATGTTAGTGGTGAAACACCCAGGTGTACACGGTGGCAGTGGGACGACCAATTGTACAAGGTAGTAGTGGGATGACCAGGTGTACACGATAGCAGTGTACGGACGGTGTACACTGCGGTTAAGGGTGTACACGGTGGTATAGATGTGATAAGAGGAACAATGTTTAAGCCTTAAACTTTCAAGATTCATTGTGATTCTCTGCAACCAGACTTCAAGATTAATCTTCTTCTTTGTAATCTATGCAACTGGACTTCAAAATGCTCTTATCTTCATTCACAGTTTCATTGGTTTGCTATGGAGAAAAAAAAGTTAAAGATTAGAAGAAAAACTCTCACTAGAAGATGAATACGGTGATGAGAAGGAGAGGTATACAAATTATCTTGTTCAGTTTGAATTTCCACAAGGTCAATTTCTTAAATCTTAACCAGAAAATTCACCAATTCACTCTTCAATCAAATTTTCACCAGAAATCCTAATCCCCAAATTTTACAATCTCTGATTTCCCCACTTTCATATTTTCGATATAGCTATCACCTTTCTCGAATCCATGGCTCTCTCTTCTGTCGTGCCTTCCTTCTTTTCCGTCACTATCACAATCTCTCTCTTACGCCGTGCTTTCCTCCTTCTCCATCGCCATCGCAATATCTCTCTTCTACCATGGTTTCCTCCTCCTCCGTTGCTGCCGCAATCTCTCTCTTCCGCCGTGCCTTCCTCCTTTTATGCCGTCGTTACAATCTCTCTCTTCTACCGTGCCTTCTTTTTTCTCCATCGTTGATTTCTGTTAATCTATTGTCATCTTCATCCTCTACCAAAATAATATCTTTTTGTAAATAAATTTTAATATTTTATTAATTTATTAATAATGGCAAAAAGACAAATAATTATAAAAAAAAAGATATTTATCATGAATTACAAAGTGTCTAAATTGCTAATTGTGATTAGTAAACTGCCTACTTTTCTAATTTAATTTTTGAAATCTACTTACTGAGCCAATTTACTCTATCCATATTTGTTTTCACCGAAATTTGACTTCATTTATTCCAAAGAATTAAAAAATAGACCAGCGAACCTGTTGATAAAAAAAACTAAACTCATATTTTTAAAAGTTAAAAACTAACTTTTTGCATTTGAAACTATCAAAATATCTTAATAAATCATAATATATAATTTAAATAAGTTGTATTATCATTGAGTAATTACACCTATTATGAAAATAACTAAAAAGTCATTTAATTTCACGTGATCAATTAAAAGAAAAAGAAAATGAAATGAAAGAACGTTATGGATAAAATCAAAAATCATAAAAAATTAAGAAGAATTTCTTAAAATACCACATTTTAAAGTTTTGTTTCCAAAAATACCACTAAAATTTTTGGTTTTTCAAAAATACCACAAACACTAAAATTGAGTTTCAAGAGTTTATAATTTTAATTTTTGGGTTTGGGTTAACTATTTTAGATTTATGGTATAGTTTTTTAGGGTTTAGGGTTTAGTTTTAGAGTTAATAGTTTAGTTTTGAAGGTTTAAAATTTAATTTTAGTTTTGTGGTATTTTTGGAAAACCAAAATTTTTAGTGGTATTTTTGGATAATTAAACTAATGGTGGTATTTTTGGAAACAAAATTTCAAAGTGTGATATTTTTTAGAATTACCCAAAGATTAAACATGTATAAAGATTATAAATGGTGAAATGTGAGAGCTTATGGTTTGTGCTCACGTTATATAGTGTTTGTTTCACTCGATTAAATCTTTCATAAATAGAAGATTATAAGAAAATTAAGCTGAGAATTTTGTTTAACACTTGTTTTAATAGGTCATGTATAGACAATAAGAAATAAAAATATATATGTAAAATGATTTTGGTTTGTGTATCCATGAGCTTGTTTCAAACTTATATACTGAATGATATACTTTTATATTCTAGTATCTTGAATGATATTGTATTATTTAAATATTTTGTAGAAAATGGTGAATAAGATAAAAAAAAATTTTGTTGAGAAATGACATTTTTGGGACCTTCATTTCTAAAAGTACCACCAGGTGAAAACTCTTTAAAAATTGGGAAAATTCCATAAAAATACAACAACTATATTCCGATAAGACTTTTAATACTCCAACTTTTTGAATATCTAAATAAATACCGCAATTAATTTTTCTGTCCAGTTTAATTCTCCAAGTCTTGTCCGTCTGATCATTTTACACAATCGTGTTAACAGAGATTAACGGCACTGTAGACGGAGTTAAACATGATGTAGTTTTCTGTTTAGTCTCTGACCATGGATTAAGAGAATATCCCACGTGGTCTAAGCTCCTTTATTTTAAAAATCCCCAAATCAGATCTAGAACCCTAAATCGAGATTGAGAGCAAGAGAGCGACGAAGGAAAGGAGATCGAAGATGAATCGAAGCCAAAGCTCTGGAAGTGGGTCGAATGCAAACGCAAACAGTGGAATAAGCTTGATGGTTGGTGAAGTGTGTTGTCACTGTGGAATAGCGTAGGCGGTGAAGAAGTCTTGGACGGATGATAATCCATGGAGAAGATTCTACTCTTGTGGAGAAGCAAAATGGAGCTCCTGCAATTTCTTCCGCTGGTTCGACATTGAAAAACCTCACGGGTGGCAGAAGACTGCGTTGTTGGAAGCTCGAGATTTAATCCGTGAGCAGCATGTAGAATTGAAGAAGCTGAGAGCTTTGGTCGGGCATGACACTAAAAGTGAAGGTAAGGAGATCGAATCAAGAGTCGAGAAATCAGAGCTCTTGTCTGAAATGGAAAAGGAAAACAAGAAGCTTAAGCAAGAAATTGTATTGAGCAATGAAAAGGAGAAGCTCCTTCGACAGTTTGTGATCATTTCGTGGGTTGGATTTGTAAGTGTTACTACTGTAATTGTCAATGCTCTGAAGTAGTTGATTTGGTAATGTTGCAATGGTTTGGTAATGGTTGTAATGAATTTATAAGTTTGCTATTGTTGTGGCTGTTAAACAATGTGATTGTTGTTGGTTAAGTTAATTTTGCAAAGTTATTGCTATTGTGGAAAGTTAAAATCCATTCAAATTTCACCAAAATAAACCATCACAAACTGAATTTAACATCCAAATGCACCAAAAATAGACCACCATTGAACACAGAGTTTAGAACCAACCATGAACAGTCAATACACACCAAAATAGCCGATAGTCTTGTGATGGTTTATGGTCCTAAAGATCATAACTAAAAGATACTACTTTTGGTTGTTTGGAGCCTGAGAAGAACCACCTCGTAACTCTCTTGATGTAGAACCCCAACATTCAAAAACCCTATTAGAAAAGGGCACATGTAGACCCCTTGACCTCTTGGCACATCAACTTTTTTCCGGCTCTGCTTTCCAGGAGGACGACCCCGACAAGCACCAGAAGCTGCAGTACATGAAGGTAGTGTAGTAGAAGATTGGGATAGATTAGCCGAAGGTGTTGGAATGGACGGCTGGGATTGAGTAGTCTTGGATCTTTTGGGTGATGGGTTGCTGCCTCCATTTTCCTAACATGTGAAAGAGTCTAACATGTTAAAAATATGTTATAGAAATAGAACATGTTATAAATGAGAAAGCATACTTACAGGTAGCTTCCTAGGTCTTCCACGTTTTCTTTTTTACCTTGAACCACAAAGGCATTATTTTTGCAAGTGGTACAGTTACGTCCTTCCTTTTTACAATGACCACATGTGATTGTCCTGCCACCACGGGTCACTCTATTTGGTTTAGAAAGAGACTCGTGTGCAGGCTTTATCCTACGTTTCTTAGGTCTCCCCGGCAGCTTCCTAAAGCCTGGAACTCCAATGGGATCTTTATTTGTTTTCTCCCAAAATAGTTCTCCATTAACTGGTCTTATGTTGTCACTGTAGTTTTCTATCCAAACAGTAGTCTTGTAACAGTTATCAACATGGCTGCAATTACAAAAAAAAATAAGTTAACTCAAATAAACAAACAAATCACTCATCAACTGATAATCAAAAGGACTTACTTCTTTGGCTGTTGGTGGTTCTCATTGATGACACGAATTGCATGTGTGCAAGGTATGCCTGTTAGGTCCCACTCATTACAAGCACAATGACGCCTATGAAAACTGACCTCATATCCAAAACTGTATAACACAACTTCAAACAGGTTGTCAGAACTTGTAATGACATAACAATGCTTGCTCTCTTTTCAATTTGCTTCCAACAAATCCCCAATTTTCTTTGGGAAAGGCAGTATACACTTCTTTGCCTTCTTCAGTCTTCGAGTAATACGGTTCATAGCCTGTCTCCTTATAGTTTCCAGCATATTAATCAAAGATAATTCTCTAACTGCTTTGATAGTTCGGTTGAAGCTCTCTGATAAACTGTTACAAACATTAGCAGATCTGGCATTCCTAGAGAAGAAAGCTAGACACCAAGTCTTTGGTTCAGCTGCCAACAAATAATCATGTGCCTCTCTGTCAAATTGAAGCAGCTCCGCCATGCAAATCATATTCTCCTATAGTTTTATTGTAAGCCACATTCCAGAAGAAGGGTTTGTAGTCTGCATCACCATTTTTTTTTTCCAGTTGCCGTAGACATGCTTTGCACAGCGTCTATGTTCTGCATTTGGAAGAACAGTTGCCAAAGCAACTTTTAAACCCTGCAACATACATGAATCAAATATCAGAGAGCTTGGACAACAATTGCACATGTGATTGAACTAGGGAAGAATCATACCTTTTGTCTGTCAAATATGAAGGTAACTCCATATCTAAGACTCTTTATTCTCACCCCTTACTATAGCCCAAGCAATAGGATAAATCCTATTTTCTGCATTCCTACCAACTGCTGCTAATATCTCTCCCTTTAACGCCCACTTTAAGAAAGCACCATTTAGGCCTAACAGAGGCCTACAACATTGCTTCCAAGTTCTCCTTAGAGGCTCAAAAGAGATATAAATTGAGCAATATATCCTCCATTTACATTCTTTGTGTGTGCACACGGCTGCATGCTTCTGAGGTTGCCACTTATCCAACTTAACATCAAATTGGATCTTCAAAACATACCTCAGTAGTTGATCCTTGAACTCATCCCCATTCTGAAAAGTCTGCATCAGCCATAAGTAGAGGCTTATCATAATCAGCTTTACTTTTTCCTTTGGCCTGCCTTACATTGTCATCCTTCTGCCAATTTGTCCATTCTTCATCAGTGTCTTCTGCAGAATCTGGATATACACCAGGAGGAAGGTGTCTCTCAACCTCAATTTCACTGTCATAACCAACGTTGTCATCTACATCAGTCTGATCATATCTAGGAGCCTCTTTTTCAGCTTGTGCAAACAAGTTCTCAAAACGAGAATCAGCTGCACCTTCACCTAATATCTCATTGTCATCCTCAGATTGCACATCAGCTTGAACCTCTTGTTCACCTTCTTGCTCTCTGTCTTCTTGTTCACTTTCGTCCTCTCTATTTTGGCCATCACTTTCTTGCTCTCTGTCTTCTTCTTCACTTTCTTCCTCTCTATCCTCTTCATCACTACCTTTTTCATCATCAGCCGTCTCACCATCATCCAAGCAGTCTTCATTCACCAAATTCTCACAAGCAACTAAATCGGGGACACTATGTTTAACATATATGTAAACCTCTCCAAATTCTATTGCTTCTGACCACATCTTCCTAATCTCATTATCCTTATCAACGTATATGCATCTTGCAACACTAATGTCCTCGTTGGGTAGTCTATACCAAAGTTTCACGACATTGCTCTCACCTGTTGCAATTTCTGTATTACTCGAGAAATCCTCAAAAATTGAGAATGTTAAAGAAATCGGGATCGATGAGCATATCTTCTGCAATTTCTCCACCTTTATACGAGAACTTGCTCCCTTTGATCGACGTCACACCTCCAAGCGCAATGTACATCTTCAATTTACTCTCTTCACCCCTGCAAAAAAAATCAGAAGTTTCGATTGTTGTTACGAAAATGAAAGTGAGGAAGAAGAATGGTCCATCGCAACTTACCTCATGTTGCTTAATTTTGATGGTTTTGACTAGATAATACACTCCACTGGATTTACGCACTTGCACATACTCGATTTAGGATTCATCGCATTTGAGAATTTTTAGGGTTTTCGAATTTTTGGGATATTCGATTTGCGAATAGAGTTGATATTGGGGTTACTCGGTCGGTTTAATTGGGTCGGGTGGGGGGTTTTGGGTCGGTTTATCGGGTGTGGATAGATTAGTCTTAACCATCGTGTGGTTACAGCTAACTATAGTTAAATTCTGGACGGATTTTCAACGCCGTTTACTGTTCCGGTAACGTTTGTTTCGTATCTGATGTAAAATGAGCAGACGGACAAGACTTGGAGAATTAAACTGGGCAGAAAAAATAATTGGGGTATTTATTTAGACATTCGAAAAATTAGGATATTAAAAAACATATCAGAATATAGTTAGGGTATTTTTATGGAATTTTCCCTAAAAAAATACCATTTCTTGAACTTATTTTTCATTTAGCTTTAATAAAATGACATAATTGAATGAAAAAACAAAAAAGAGGGTGTCAAATCTCGTCGCCGCAATTTAAACAAAAATCGACCCAACTCTCTCGACACTGATGTCGAGGAACTTTGTTGGTTGGTCGTTAGGAGTTTCGTTGCAGTCATATTTTGCTTTTTTCAAATCGATAGCTTCATCGACGTCTACCGTAAGCTATATGTTGCGATTTTGACATTTTTTTGAGACGATATGGTTTTGGATGTTTGTAACGATTTGGTTAAATTATATTACTATTAAGATTATAGTTATTATCGATGTTTTGTTTCACTTCTGTTTCGTTTTATTGTATATTTTATGTCTGTCCATTTTGGGTCAGGTAATCCGATTCTATCTTTACCCGAGTGAAATTACCTGATCATTTTGGGTAAGGATAATGATATTATCCATTTGGGTAACGAGAATTTATTTTAACGGGTAAAGGTTAGGGTCGGGTAATTACCCGGATACCCAATTACCCATTTGGGTAATTTTTTTTTTTTAAATTATATAATTTTTTAAAAACTTTTATATAAAGAGGATAAACATCATTCATTTAATAATTTTAGAGATGGGTTTTATAACATTTTTTAACATTATCCACTATTTTTAAAATAATCCCAAAAACTATTTCAAAACTTAACAAATTTGTTACTAATATTATCCAAATTATCCATAATTATTCGTTCGAAAAGATATTTTAATTATCAACGTTACCGTTCTGGTGTAATTTTAACTATCCGTATTACCCTTACATGATTCTTATGCGATCCTTACCCTTAAATTACCATTTGGATAATGATTTTTGATACTCTAAATCCCTTACCCGACTCTTACCGCTATTATCCGACCCTTTATCCGTCATGTGCAGGCCTAATACATTTGTCATGAATTTGGATGTTGTGATTTTGGCGATGTGGTTTTGGAAAGTTTTAGTCCATTTTATAAATCTTCATAAGTTCTACATTTTTCATGAATTTTGGAATTGGTGTTGTGATTTTGAAGATGCCTATGTGGTTTTGTAAGTTTGTAGTCTTATAAACCCTTATAAATTCTACCTTATTTCTCAGGTAACCATGCTTGATTTTTATTCTCTGTGGCGTCTGGAGATTAACAAATCATTATAGATTATATCTTCGTTGATGACACTTGAGACCCTCCTTTTCACCATCAATTATGAATTAGAATATTTTGGGATTAGTTTATAGACAGACATGATAAATCTTGATTCACCAATCATTAGGGGTGTCTTATTTTAAATTTTTAAGAGAGAAAAAATATTACTTCAAAATTTCAATGGTAAATTCTTTGTAAAATAACTCAAACATTTGACATATACATTCAATAAGAAATACATTTTTAATGTTATTACCCTAATATAAGTTTCATTAAGAAAAAAATAGACATCACATATATACACATTAATTTTTATATATTCTCAAAAATATTTTTTATTTTCTGTAAACTTTTCAGTTTAGTCATTCAAATTTTCTATTATTTTTTAAAATTGTAAACTTTCCATTTATTTCTTACAAAACTATTTAATAGGAATACAAAATTTTAAGAATGGAAATTTATTTTCAAATGTTAAAAAATGTAAAAATTCATTTATATTTTCTAAAAAATATATTTTTGCTTGAACTTTCCTATTTTATCATTTACTTTATTTTTTCTTACTTTTAACACTTTCAATTTAACTTCGTACAAGTATTTAAAAAGGTAAAAATTTAAAATGGAAAAAATCATTTTCCTTAAAAATATATATTTTAAAACAAGCAAAAATTATCCAAAAATAGAAAACTCAATTAAAAAATCTTGTTAGAAGAAACTATATTCACATTTAAAACATGTCGTAATCTCATGCTTTATTATTTTCAAGTCTCACACTGATATTAAACATGTTTTATAATATTATGTCTTTTGCTTGATAACGTTATGTTTTATAGACATCTCCTTTATTTACACTAAAACTCTATTATTGTGGACTATAAAATTTTATTAATTTATAGAGATATTAATTTTATCGAACTAATTTTTGGTTGATAAATCAATTTTGGAACTGAGGGAATTTTAAAAGTACCATTTTGGTGGTATTATTTTTCAGAATCACCACTACACGCTGAACATGTTCATAAATACCACAATTTAATATTGAAAGGACGAAATTACCCCAATTTAATTGTGGATGAGAAAACTCTGATTTTTTTTGCGACTCAGATGACGGAAAAACCTTAGATCGGAGAATCTTCGACGCGATCCTTCTCAGGTGAAAAACCCTATATCGGAAAATCTTTGTGCAACTTGATCCTTCTCATAAGGTAAGATCGATTACTCTTTTTAGTTCTTAGGTTTTTCTTCGTGAGTCATCCGTTTTTATACGGTGATGTCATTTGTGGTGATCGATGTGATTTCAGATTCTAAATTCGAAATTTCTGACTTGTATTCCAAATGTTCAACACCATCTATCTATTTAAGTGTTCGTGCTTTTCGTTGAAGGAAGAAGGTAGATAGATTTTCGTTTCATTTACTCAATTTTGCCTGTTTAGTTGCATAGATAGAGAATGAGATGAAGATTCGACGAATATGTAAGTAGCAGCTTCGGATTTTATTGCAATTTTGTAGCTCGTCAAACAAAATTAAGTGTGGGTTTTGGGATTTAAGATCCCTTTTGATTCTCAGATTTAAGTCTACATTTTTTTTTAAATATTTCTGCGGATTCAATTTCTCAATGGTTGGCTATTATGCTAAGATATAATGACTCTTGGAAATTCTTTTTACAAGGGTGTGAGACTAGTGTGTCAACCCTGAAGTTGGGCCTTGTGTATTACTGGCCCGTTCAGATCAAAAGATACAAGAGCTGGGCTGAAGAAAGTTAAAAGCCCAGCCAACACATCTGTTACAATCTGTTTAAGTAACAGATTCAGAGGAGAGAGAAACATGACAGAAAAATAGAGCAATGGTATAGAGAGAGAAAGTTTGATCGGAATCGTGATATGCGTCTTCTTCTCCGATAGTTTCTGAAGTTTTCGACGAAGTCTCCATCGCCTCTGAAGACTAAACCGATCAAGAGAAGCTTCAAGTCCAGGTTCTTGTTATACCTACAAAGAAGAAGGTTCGAGTTCTTGTTGATAATATATTGTATTGTTTTGTGATCATAGTGATGCTTGAGAGTTTTGATCTCTCAGGAAGAAAACTCAGAGTGACCAATTATATATTTGTGTTCTTTAAATTCCGCAAACAAATAAACACAATAAATCAACCTAAATTGAGCTAAAAATCGTACGAATTGGGAATAAAAATCCTTACAAGTGGTATCAGAGCTACGACTCTAAGCAGATGAAAGGTTACGATTTCAGTGATCAAGGTCTAGGATTTGATTAGAGGTTTCAGAGGTTGAGGAAGATTGGTCTACGCTACAGTGGTGTGAAAGAAGAGGTTTCTGCTTTGGTTTCTAGTGGAGTATTGGTTTTTTTGGTTGGTCAAGATCAGTGAAAAGGTTTATACTTCGAGAAAGATGAAATTGGTATCTGCAAAGGTTGAGATTGAGAAGTTTGATGGTAAAATGGATTTTGGTATGTGAAAATTCAAGATGATCATGCAGCTTGAACTTCATGGTCTACACAATCTCATATTGGAAGAATCAGCTTCTGAAACTTCAAAAGGTACAAAAAATAAAAAAGCAGTAGTTGAAGATGTGGCTTTAAAGAAAGCTAAGGATCTAAGGGCCAATAATCTCATCTGTTCTTGCCTAGGTAACATGGTGTTAAGGAAGGTTATGAAACAACCTACTCCCTTAGCTATGTGGAAAGCTTTAGAGATTGATTACCAAATAAAGACATTGCCTAATCGTATCTATCTAAAGTAAAGATTTGCCAATTTTAAAATGGATGAATACATATCCATATAAGAGAATCTTGGTGGATTTCTTAAGCTAGTGGATGATCTAGCAAGTTTGAATATCACAGTAAGTGATGAGGATCAAGCTGTTCAGGGGATGTCAAGTTTGCCAAAGGACTATTCTCCATTAGTTCATACACTGAAATATGAAAATGCCAAACAGACACTTACCTTATCTGAAGTGACAAAATCAACTTATGCTAAAGAAAATAAGCTAAGGGAAGCTGGTTTACTAGGGAAGTTACAGCAGCAATCAGAAGGATTGTTTGTGACTAGAGGAAGGTCAGAAAAGAAGGGTAATGGCCAGTCAAGAGGTAGATCTAAGAGCAGAGACAAAAGGTATAAGTTAAGACCTATAACTAAACCTAGAGAATGCTGGATATGTGGGAAAGAATGTCATTTCAAGACTGTCCAGAAGGAAAGACCATAATGGTTTAAGTTCAGGGAATGTAGCTCATGTGTCTGAGCCTATGATACTAACAACAAGTACTCATGATACAAGAGATGAATGGATACTTGACTCTGGTTGTACTTTTCATATTACACCAGATAAAGATGCACTATTTGATTTCCATGAAATTGAAGGAGGAAAAGTGCTCATGGGCAACAACACAGACAATGAAGTGAAGGGCATAGGGAAGATCAAGATTGTAAATCCTGATAAGCCAGTTGTGATTCTGACAAAGTGAGATATATGCTAACAATGGGAAGAAACTAGACAAAGCTATGGTAAACTAGACAAAGCTGGTTGCAAGTATGAAGGAGAGAATGGAATAGTCACATTCTACAAAGAAGGTACAAGAGTGTTCTCTGGTAAGTATCAGAATGGGTTGTATCATCTTCAGACAACAGTTGAGAAAGAAATGGCTGCAAGAGAAATCCTAGAGGTAAATACAGCAGAGGATATGACAGTGAGATGGCATTCTCGGTTGGGTCATATGGGTCAAAAATGTATGAATGTGTTAGTAAAGGAAGGCTACTTGAGTGGTAAAGAGGTTCACAGTTTGGAATTCTGTGAAGAATGTATATTAGAGAAATCTCAGAACCAAGTTTTCCTAACGGCAAACATACATCTACGGAACCACTAGAGTATATCCATTCAGACTTGTGGGGATAACCAGGAGTTGATGAAAGTTTATCCGGTTGTACTTCATCACATTCATTGATGACTACTCTAAAATGGTTTGGATCAGGTTTCTAAAGACTAAAGATGAGGCATTCCATAATTTTAAGGAATGGAAGCAGCTGGTTGAGAATCAAATAGGAAAGAAAGTCAAATGTCTTAGAACTAACAATGGCTTAGAGTTTTGCAACAACCAGTTTGATAACCTGTGTAAAGAATCAGTTATTAAGAGGTACAAGACATGTGCTTATACACCACATCGGAATGGCATTTGAGAAATGATGAAAAAGACCATTATGAACAAGGTGAGGTGTATGTTGGCTGATTTTGGGAAATAATTTTGTGTTGAAGCAGCTTCTACTGCAGTATATCTGATAAACAGATCACCTACATCAGCTTTAGAGTTCAAGATCCCAGAAGAAGTTTGGTCAGACATGAAAGTGAGTTTTGAGCATCTAAGAAGATTTGGATCAGTGGCTTATGTGCATACAGTGCAAGATAAGATAAGTCCAAGGGCTGTTAAAGGTTACTTCATGGCTTATCCACATGAAGCTAAAGGGTACAAAGTCTGGATACCATAAGAGAATAAGTGTGTCATTAACAGGAATGTAACATTTAATGAAGAAAAAGTGTTAAAAGACTGTGCTATAGAAAGTGCTTCAGACAGTGCTACAGAGGTAATACCAAAGGCAAAAGAAAAGAAGAAAAAGAAATATATTCCCTTCAGTATTGACCTGATAAGAGATCCATCTACTCAAGCACAAGGGATAAGAGATACTGATTCGAGTGGAGTATCTTCGGAAGGAGAAAGTTCAGATTCTGAACCAGAATCTGAGAAAGGAGAATCACGGTCCGAGGAAGAAGCTGAAACTTTAACAGAAGGTGAATCTCTGACTACTTACTGGCTTGAGACAGAGCTAAGAGGACTTCCAAACCACCATCTATCTTTGAGAGTGGTGATTATGTAGCCTATGCTCTATCCTGTGCTGCCATGAGTGACATGGATGAGCCTACTACTGTGGAAGAGGCTATGAGAAGTAAGTATTGGAAGGAATGGAAAAAGGCCATGCAAGAAGAAATAGATTCTTTGGATAAGAATCATACTTGGGATATTGTGCCAAGGCCTGACAGAAATATAATTGTTGGGAGTAAGTGGATCTTCAAGTTTAAAGATATTCCAGGGGTTGAAGCTCCTAGATTCAAGGCCAGACTAGTTGCACAAGGTTTTACTCAAGTAGAAGGGGTTGACTACAATGAGGTTTTCTCATCCGTGGTAAAGCATGCTTCTATAAGGATAATTCTTTCACTAGTGGTGAATTTTGATATAGAATTTGAACAGTTGGATGTGAAGACTGCTTTCCTACATGGAACACTGGATAAAGAAATTTATACAAATCAACCTAAGGGGTTTGAAGAAAAGGGAAAGGAGAAGGATGTTTGTCTGCTGAAGAAATCACTGTATGGACTGAAACAGTCTCTAAGACCATGGAATCAAAGGTTTGATGAGTTTATGATGGCTCAAAAGTTTGAGAAATATACAAGAGATTTGTGTGTATACTTTACGGGTAACAACATTCATGATAGAATCTACCTACTGATTTATGTGGATGCCATGCTGGTGGCTTCTAAGGATGCTAGAGAAATTTAGAAGTTAAAAGAAATCCTAATGGAAGAATTCGAGATTAAGGACTTAGGTCCTGCTACTAGAATCCTTGGCATGGATATAATCAAAGATAGGAAGAAAGAAGTGTTGAAGCTATCTCAAAAGAAGTATTTGAAACATGTGTTCAGAAGTTTTAACATGGATGAAGCAAAGTTTGTGGTAACACTAGTTAACTCACGAAATTAAGAAGTTTGACAGAAGAAGAGTTGTGTTTAGAGGCTCGGTACATGGATTCAATACCATATGCTAGTGCAGTTGGGAGTTTAATTCTAGGCCTGATTTGGGTTATGTTATCTGTCTGATTAGCAAGTTCATATCAAAACCAGGAAGGACTCATTGGGCAGAGGTGAAATGGGTATTGAGGTATATTACAGGAGCATTAGACATTTGCTTGACATTTAAAAAAGGTGATAACTTTGATGTGGTTGGGTTCAGTGACTCGGATTATGCAGCATACCTAGACAAGTGTAGGTCAGTCACAGGCTATGTGTTCAAGGTTGGTGGTAACACAGTGAGCTGGAGGTCTACACTGCAGCATGTAGTGGCATTATCAACTACAGAGGCTGAGTATATAGCCCTCACTGAAGCAGCTAAAGAAGGGATTTGGTTGATGGGTATTTGTGGTGAGTTGGGGTTCAAATCAGAGTATTTTTAAGTTGCATTTTGACTCACAGAATGCTATATGTTTAGCTAAAAATACAGTTCATCATGGAAGGACCAAACACATGGATACTAAGTACCATTTCATTCGGGAAAGGGTCAGTGAAGGCAGATGTACACTACAGAAGATTTACACTTGTTGTTGGGGTCAAAACCCACTCAGCTGTGATCAATGGGAAAATGGCTAAGTATGAAAATACGAAGAATCGGACAAGGCCGAAATTGTGCCTAATTCGTTTCTATACGAAACCACTTAGGCACAATATGAGCTCACTTCGGCCAAAGTAGCCTCCACATCGGCAAGAAGCTCCACTTAGACAAGGGAGACTTCGGTAAGCCCACATCAGCACGGGAGCTCCACTTCGGCCGAGAAGCGCCACGTCGGCAAGGAGACTTCGGCACGGGGACATCGGCAAGGAGACTTCGGCACGGGGACATCGGCAAGGAGACAGGCAAGGGGAGATTTCGGCGAGAAGCTCCACTTTGGCAAGAGGAGACTTCGGCAAGAAGCTCCACTTAGGCAAGGGGAGACTTCGGCAAGCCCACATCAGCACAGGGAGCTCCACATCGGCAAGCTCCACTTCGGCCAAGCTCCACTTTGGCCAAGGAGGCTCCACTTCGGCCAAGCTCCAATTCGGCCAACGTGGACTTCGGCCACTTCGGCCAACAAGCACTTCGGCCAACGTGGACTTCAGCCAACGTGGAATTCGGCCACTTCGGCCAACGTGGACTTCAGCCACTTCGGCCAACAAGCACTTCGGCCACTTCGGCCAACGTGGACTTCGGCCACTTCGGCCAACATGGACTTCGGCCAACGTGGACTTCGGCCACTTCGGCCAACATGGACTTCGGCCAAGGTGGACTTCGGCCACTTCGGCCAACGTGGACTTCGACAACTTTGGCCAACAAGTACTTCGGCCAACAAGCACTTCGGCCACTTTGGCCAACGTGGACTTCGGCCACTTTGGCCAACAAGCACTTCGGCCAACGTGGACTTCGACCACTTCGGCCAACGTAGACTTCGGCCACTTCAGCCAACAAGCACTTCGGCCAACGTACACTTCGGCCACTTCGACCAACAAGCACTTCGGCCAACGTGCACTTCGGCCACTTCGGCCAACAAGCGCTTCGGCCAAACAAGCACTTCCGCCGACAAAGCATTTCGGCCTACAAGCACTTCGGCCAACAAGCACTTCGGCCAACAAGCTTCACTTCGGCCAAAGCCCACATCGGCAAGGAAGCCCACATCGGCACACACATGAGTTTCACTTTGGCAACGATCTGCTTATGCCAACGAAGACTTCGGCCAACAAAGACTTCGGCCAACAAGGCACTTCAGCCAACAAGGCACTTCGGCCAAACACCACTTCGGCCACGGATCCAGCTCGGCCGAAGGCAAGTCACGGCCGAAGCTAATCCTGGCTGAAGTCATTTTCATACGAAACTGTCTGGCCGAAGTCGAAGCTGCCGAAGACAATTCTGGCCGAAGTCAATTCCATACGAAGCTGTACGAAGTTTTCTGGCCGAAGTCGTTTCCATACGAAGCTGTACGAAGTTGTCTGGCCGAAGTCATTTCCATACGAAGCTGTACGAAGTTGTCTGGCCGAAGTCATACGAAGCTGTCTTGTCGAAGTCATACGAAGCTGTCTTGCCGAAGTCATACGAAGCTGTCTTGCCGAAGTCATATGAAGCTGTCTGGCCGAAGTCATACGAAGCTGTCTGGCCGAAGCCATACGAAGCTGTCTGGCCGAAGTCATACGAAGCTGTCTGGCCGAAGTCATACGAAGCTGTCTTGCCGAAGTCATACGAAGCTGTCTGGCCAAAGTCAGACGAACCTGTCTGGCCGAAGTCATCTGAAGCTGTCTGGCCGAAGTCATACAAAGTTTTCTGGCCAAAGTCATTTCCATACGAAGCTGTACGAAGTTGTCTAGCCGAAGTCATTTCCATACGAAGCTGTACGAAGTTGTCTGGCCGAAGACATTTCTATATGAAGCTGTCTAGCCGAAGTCGTTTCTATACGAAGTTATCTGGCCGAAGTCATTTTTATACGAAGTCAACAAGTCCATCTTCGGCCGATGTCGATACAAAGGCCCACGAAGCCAAGCTGACTTAGTTAAACGGAAATCCCGAAAGTTTAGGAAGTTTTCCTTATCTCTTTGGGATTGACCTGGCCAACTCAAACTAATATATATACCAATGTATATCTCTTGAAATGGGGATCCGCAATTTACTGAGCAAAAACCCTAGACCTTTTTGCTCTACAAACACTTGTACGAAAAGTTTTTCGAAACGGCTCAATAAAAATCATCTTTGGATCTTCGCTTTCGTGGTTCATACGCAGAAATTTCATCCCTCTTAACAAACCTCCGACAAATCTAATTGTGTTGATTTCGACTCCCACACTTGCCAACCCAGTAGATTTCCTAACTAAGAGCGTACCTGGCAAGAATTTTGAGCAGTGCCTGGCTACGCTGAAGCTCATCTCCTGAAGCATGGAAGAAGGTAGGCGAGTGACTCTTGTAGATAGTACCTCGCAAGCCAAAAGAAGAGAAACTCAAGGTCAATAAGAGTTTCAGAGTCGAAGGAAATAATCTAAAGAAGCTAGATGGTACAGTCAAGCAGGTGGAGTATTGTGGAAAGTAAATACGGAGAAACCACAGAGAAGTTCATGTTGGAATCTCATCCTTTGATTAATCCTGCACAAGAGAGAAACAAACCAACCTAGCAAAATCAATGAAACGTGGAAGAAGAAGAAAAACAACAAGTTACAACAAGTCAAAAAAGTTGGTGAAAGTTTGGTATGATTTAGTCTTATTTTTCTTTGCTAAAATCTAGAGCTAATAATTATGTCTACCTAGTCAAAGTTTGGGGCTCAATGTCGTGGGTAAGGACCAGTAAAAACAGAGACTACTTCTCTGATTTTCTTCTATAAATCTGTACTAAAGAGATGGTGTGTAAGATATAACATAATAAAAAATCAGTTCTCTTCATATCATTCTTACTTTCAAAAGGTTTCTATAAAAAAGTTTCTTTATTTTGTGTCTTTTAACAAGAGCTTAACAAAGAGAACAAGAGAAGATGAAGTTTACCTGCAATTTCCAGCAGCTTCCAATAGTGCAGAAGTTACCTTGTGAAATTGTAGAGTTGAATCGGGTTCTGAGAAGGCTCCAGAAGCTGCAAGTAAAGTAGAAGATGGGGTTAGAGTTCGAATCAGTCGTCTATGGTGGTTCAGATAAAATTGCAGAGGGAAGACAAAGGGTTTGAAACCGTATAAGAGAAGAAGATTTCAACGAAGGGTCTGAGGAGTTTACCTGCGATGGTGCCTCTGGGAGTCATCGGTAAAGATGATGGTGGAGCGACACTCGACGATGAAGTCAGAAAAGTGTCGGAAAAGCAGTCACGGTGAAATTGGAGAGATTTTACGGTTTGTCTGAGCAAAGAGAGTGACCCTTCGACAAAGGTAGAGATTATGAGAATAGCGTGTCTCGGGTCAATGTCTAGTCAACCCTGAAGCTGGGCCTTGTGTATTACTGGCCCATTCAGATAAGAAGATACACGAGCTGGGCCTGAAGAAAGTTAAAAGCCCAACCAACATATCCGTTACAATCTTCTCTGAGAACCGTAGCTCCGCATGAGACAAGAATTCTTTGTTTTTTCAAACTCATTCCAACAGAATTACCATGTGTTATATCAAATACAGATCCTGCACAAAACCTAAATCTTTGCTACTGCCACCTTGTTAAGAGCTTACACTCTTGAAATCAGAAGTCAAAATACTTTCCAGCTTACTTCGAAGCTCATACCATAAGTGTGTATCACCTTATGTGTCAGCAGAACATTTTCTGTACCAGAACAAACTGCCTCAGAAAGCAACATATTCAACAAACTTCATTGCATTACCTCTGAAACAAACAGCCTTGTAGAGGTTCTCTGATAATCCACCAACTGTAGACTCTCATATTCACAAGAACTTATAGCTATACACATAGAACTTGCAGCAGGAAACCCCTTTCAAACTTAAGAGCCACTGAAGTTTTCATAACCGTTTCTGTCTTGACCAAACAAAAAACATGACTTGCTACATAACCATTATGCAACACCCTTTAAACTGACTCAAGAATACCCTTACTGATACTCACACAACCATAAAATGTCCATAAGATTCAAGGTTCTAGGGCGTCTCTTAGTCCCATGAATTTTATGAGTTACCGAGCTGGAATAACAACAAAGATTGAATCACCACATGCAGTTGACTTTACCAAAAATTGATTCAACCAAAAGACAACCTGAAAACCATCACTAAATCTTGGCCAAACCCTTGCAAAACCAGTACAAAACCCTTGTGTTCCACCAAGCTTTCAAATTCCAATATATATATGCAGAACTTGAGCAAACCTGAAACTTCAATACAGAGCATCACAAATACTTTGTGATTGCAGCGGAATCAGACTTATTGTCTCCCAAACTTGAGTCTTGAAGTTGATGTTTCGATTCTAATATACAATCTTGAGTTACGAAACTTGTACTCAATACTTTTCTGAATCACAACCCAGTTGATACTTGTGAAAGACCTTCAGCTTACACCAACAAATAACCTGTTTCTACAGCACTGATAAAGACCACTCATCTTTTATCACATGCTTCTTGCTTACTTCAACTTGTGAGTAATCTGAAATTCTTCTCACTATGTTGCAGATTCTTATACATTTGGAGAACTTATCTTAGAGTCAATTTGATTTTATAACCTTGAAATCACCTCACTTGATTCATTCTTCCAATCTGAATCTGTCCTCAAGGTACCAACTTGTTTACATCGGCTCTCATACTAGGTTACACTCCATAACCATGAACTAAACAAGTTATTCCACTACTAAAACATCTCAAGAACCTTATGTTACTTCATTAAGATCTAGCCAGATCTTTCCATCAACACAAGCAAGATCTTACCAAAACTGTTTTTTCAACTGTCTCAGAAAACTGCCTCATAGACTGCTTCAGAACCTTCTGATATCTTCAATCTTGATGTTCCTTGATTGAGATGCTTCATAGTTCACCAGGATGAGTCTTAACTCCTCCCTCTCAGATTCGTGATATCCACCCAGAGAAATCACCATGATGTTAACCAAGAAAGAGTCTTACAACATTTTCCTCTCCTTTGCACTATTTACCAAGGGCCATTGATTTGTTGTTACACCTGAGACGTTGATTGTCTCTCCACAACTAAGCTCTTTATAGAAAAAGACGTGGATGCTTAAGAGAAATGAGCCTTGCTGCTCCAACTTTCCAAAGATACAACCTTTTCACTCTCTTTCTTTCTCTAGATCTTTTCTCTCTTAGATCTAGATCTACTTTATCTTTTTCTTCCTCTGTTTCTTCTGGATCTGAGACTTTCCCTCCTGAAATCTCAATCATCCTCAATGCTTCACTCATGTCTAGAATCCCTAGATAACCCACAAGTATCACCTTCCACAAAGTATAGTTTCCATGACCCTCAAACCTTCCAGTTCTCTTCTTGACAATAACATGATTCTTGGCTTGAGAGAACCATAAAACACAGAACCTAAGCTCTGCTACCAATTTGTTAGGATTTAGAGGCTCAAAGCCATCGCTTGTACGAGCATAAACCGTCACAATCCAAGATATGAAGTTGTTTGAGTCAAACAGGAAACTAGCACAGAAAGTAACACATAAACAAAGTAATGAGAGTTTAGAGAAAGAGAGTGGAACACACACAATATTTAAGGAGTTCATGCCCATTAACGAGGGTCGCTACATCTCTCCGAGACTCTTGCTCGGAATCCACTAGAAGAAGAACATGATTTACAGAGATGCAAGTGATCTACACAGCTAACTCGCTCATGAACTCACTCTGTATCACTTCCTGTACCCGTGAAACACATTCACCAAAGCTCAAGACGCCTCTTTATAGATGTGGCAAACTTTTATCTTGTGCAGTAACCAAACACTAAAGGTGGAACCTTTAATCGCGTTTGCGATTGGGACAAACAAGCCTTTAGACACAAATGGACATACTGTCCTTCTCCTGTGTCAGAACCTGCATCAATGCAGAACCTCCTCTTTGTGGTCCCAAAAACATAACCTAACCAGAGTTCAATTTACATTAACTCTAGTTCCCAAAAGTTTGACCCATGTTTGAACTTGATTAAATTTGCTCATCAAATTCTCATCTTCACAAGTTCCATTTGAAAACCAAGCTTAGGGAGAAATCTTTTGTGTGGGTCAGTTTCATTTATCGAGTTATGTGTTTATATTTAAAAATCTAAAAGGAACCTTTTAATGATGTGAATGACATTGTAATTATAGTGAAGCCAATTTTGTCATTAATTTGCTGTTCTAACTCTCTTTTGTGGTTATCAGGATATACAAAGGAAAGAAGCAGCACTGTGGACACAGTTTTTGCTTGACATTCCAGAAGATGAATGGCCACGAGCTATTTGTGAATTGAGTCATATCAGAGAGACTATTGTACTCCGTATCTGTAACCGTATATATGTAGATATATGTTTTAGCTTTATCTCAAAGGTGCCTCTTTTTGCTATATATTGTTCTTCTTGTGGTACTTTAAATTGGTTTTGCTTAGTGTGATTAATGCTTTAGAACACGTTAGAATGGTCTTTGTTAGCTCAAACAGTCAGAAATTGTTTCAGTTTGCATGTGAAGAAAATATTTGTTTAATTATGTCTTCTTTACTTTAGATCGCTCTCTATTTTAACCTTATATAAACTTATAAAATCTTATAAACCTGTTTATATCCAGCTTATTAAAATTTTATATGTGGCTTTATAAAGTTTACCAATCTTTTATAAGGTTATATAAAATATTTATAAATCCATTTATATTCACTTTTATAAAATTTTATAACCATGTTTATAATTTGTTTTTTTTGGAGAAATGCCACTTTTTACATACATTTTTTCAAAAATGCCCTCTTTGTAAAACCTATTTAAAACTACCCTTCAAATTTTATGATATACCCATAATACCCTTGTCACAAACTATCAATTTTCACAAATATTTCTGCAATCGCCGTCGCATATCAGATCTCCTCACTGAAATCGGATCCCACTGTCGCGAAACCGGATCTCAACGTCACTGAATTTGAATCTCTCCGTCGTGAAATCGGATCTCGCCGTCACTGAAATCGGATCTCGCCGTTGCGAAATTAGATTTCGCCGTGGCTGAAATTGGATCTCGCCATTGCTGAAATCGGCGGCTCTTCTTTCTTCTGTCCATCGCCGATTCTTCTTTCTTCTCTCTCTCTCTTTTTCTGCTTCCATAGCATACGGCTTGTCGTGCTCGTGACATTGTTCAAGCCATGACTCATTATAGTGACCCAGAGATGCTTGTGGAGGTGAGTTGGGGACTTGGAGAAGCCATGGTTGGGATCAATCTCAACTATGAGAAGGTTGAGAGGTTCGCTAATCGCTCCGAGGGTTGAGAGGTTCGCTAATCGCTCCGAGTGATGGAAGAAAAAAGGTAAAATTTCAGACTAAAATGGTTTTAAAATTTCTTAAAGACCATTTGCAAAAGATGATATTGTTGGTAGTTTGTATCCTTTGTGTTTTCGTTATATCTTTGATAGTGTTTTCTTATTGTAATCTAGTAATCGATTTCTTCCATTTTCAAGAACAAGTTGTCAGTTATAATAATCTACTTTATTCTCTTTGATCTGTTGATCTTGAAATGATATTGAAGCTTGTGGGAACTTTGTGTTCAATAAGGTGTAGATGGTATTAGATTCAGAGAGCTTCTTAGTATCAGGTTGATAAGAAAGGATATAACTTGTCTGATTTGGTAATGACATCTTCCTCGTACATTGGCACTGAGCTCTTCAACTGTTTCAGTAGTGAGTTTGGTTTGGAAGAACCATCCTGGGTTTGATTTGATTTAGACAACCTCTAGTTCTTGTATGATTGTGTGGTATAGCAGTATAAGCCATATCAGTCTAACAGAGGAAGATAATATGACTTGGATTTTTTTGGGTTATTGCGGCTTAGGTGTTGTAGGCTTACCGAAGTTTTGAGTTTTCTGATTTTGGGTCTTTTTCGGAGAGCAGGGATAGAAATTGATCGTTTTCATGATTTGTGCATTATGAGTAAGGGATTCTTTGCAGGCCATGTTTCCATTCATAAATCGGTTTTTTGTGAAATGCGTTGTTAATTGTGTGTTTAGTAAAAAAGAATGAGAGAGTCCATGGTAATTTCCTAGCTCTGAGATTTCAAATATTACACGCATATGAAAATACAATCGATGAAGCTTTACTTTAAGATTGAGTTCTTGAAGTTCGTACACAACACTTGTATAGCCCTTTCTTCACCCTCTAAGCTCTTGGCTCTCTGATGTTAGTTACCAATTTCTCATTTGAAGTCCTTTTGTGATTTGCTCTACGCCACTCGTATTTTGTCCGAAAAGACTCCACTAGGATAACAAAACATGGATTAAAAATAATTCGTTATTTAAATCTTAAAAAATCGCAATCATTTGAAATGGGCCAATTCCCTTTAATAAATCACAGGCCCATTCTCATTGCCCAATTTCCATCGCAAATTCTTCTCTTCTCTCTCTTTTTTTTTCCGCTTCCATAGCATACACGTTCCATCATTTCACA
Organism: Pseudoturritis turrita; assembly: GCA_900406555.1. NCBI lineage: Eukaryota > Viridiplantae > Streptophyta > Magnoliopsida > Brassicales > Brassicaceae > Pseudoturritis > Pseudoturritis turrita. The sequence continues at coordinate 495,031 of OVBL01001058.1, read as the reverse complement.
TCACCAAGATTAGTATATGTTTTATGGTGTATTATATCATATAATGTTGCAGAAGCTCATTCTGAAACATATAATAGTTGTACTTGTAACATACTTATGCCATATATGCTTTTATACCTAAAGTTTATATAAAAACAATTATAAGTTATTGTAACATTTTACAAGGTTTTATAAGTTGGTTATAAAATCTTATAAAAGCCTTACTTATCAATAATAGGCTTTATAAATTTGTTTATAAAACTTATAAAAGCTATTATAACACTCAATAATTTTATAAATTGGTTTATAAAATCTTATAAAAGCCTAATAATTTATAAGTTACTAGGTAAAGAACCCGCATATATGCGGGTTTACGATAAAATATTTTATAATCCGTGAAAAAATCAAACACGAAAAAGTGAAAAATAAAATTAAATCACTCATGAAAGTAAACAAAATAAGATTGAAAACATTGATATTAAATAAATTTAACAGTTACTTCTTTATCTTGATTTTTTTCTTATTTGATTTCCAATTAAATTTGATCAAGTCTTTTCAAAATAATAATTATTTTTTCTATTCATGTTTGAAATAATTTAGTTTTTACTATTTTACTACTCTATTTTTTCAAAATCTTGTTGAATTGATTTCTCATATTCTTATTTGAATTTTTCAATTTTATAAATATTTTATAACCTGTGAAAAAAACAAAACACGAAAAGTGCAAAACCACTAATAGAGAAACCTCACCGTTATTAAGTTGTTTTGACTCTTTTTTTTATATTATTTTCTTTTCAATTAAATTTGTCACATATTTTCAAATAATTAAGTTTTTTTCTATTTCTAATTAAACTAGATTTATGTTTATTATGTAGCTACTCATATCTATTTTTCTAAAACCTTGACGAATTGAATCTCATATTTTTAGTTCTAAACTAAAATTGCAAATTTCAATAAAATTTCTTTCACATAATTGATTTCCAAATTTTGCAAGAAGCAAATGATGCACAAAGCCTTGAATAGTATTTTCCTGCGTTAAAATAAAATCAAAATTGTAGTTAGACATTAATCAAGTAATTAGTAATACATTAAGACTCTTATTGATATAAAATAAAAATACGCTAATCTTTTCATCAAATAATAGAAATTCCATTCCTATAAACTCATTACTTTTCTTAAAATTTCGTGCCTCCCACTTTCTGATACGACGTACTACAATACGACGATAAACACGTTTTTTATTTAACTGCTCTAATGTTAAATAATTGATGTTTTTCATGGGTTGAGAATCATTGATGTGATGTATTTATGATGTAAACAATAAAACAAAACAAAATTGAGTTAGAATTTTTTTTATTAATCTCACAAACTAAAATAGATCGCCGTAATCTATCTCACCTATCGAATAAGAGAGTGATCGATGTTGTTTTTCAAATGAAAAAGCTGAAATAAAATTTGTGGAAGAGATTATCGAAGTTTAAAATTATTTGGCGAGAAGAATGAGAGAGCACAAAAACTTGTTATATAAAGGCAAAATATTATAATTCATGAAGATTTGGGTATGTAAACCTAAGTCTATTTGAACTCAAATTAATTAATATTCTTATGAGAAAATCTTAAAACCTATTTCATGAAATACACGTAAAGGAAAAGAGAAAAAAAGAATGGTTGTACGAAATAAAAAAAAAACTAAAACAATTAATATTCTTATGAGAAAATATTAAAACCTATTCCATGTAATACCCGTAAAAGAAAAGAAAAAAAAGAATGGTTGTACGAAAACAAAAAAAAACTAAAACCGAGACATAATAAAGACAAAATTTAAAGGAATAAACCATGTTTATCAACTAATTATTTTAATGATTATTTATTAGAGGTTAATTTGAAAATCTTGATATATGTTTATTTTTATAATCTACTTGATAAATATAAATATATAAATTTTAAAAGAAATAAGATTTGTATGATATATGTGGCTAAATCTAATTGGAAATTTTTTTAACACGTATCAAAATCTGATCGACCGGCTGACATGTGTCATGATCGTGTTAATTACGAAATTTGACGCATCAAAATTTATATAATAAGATTAGTTATTAAAACATTTAAAAGATTTTATAAATTGATTTATTTATAAGTTGATTTATAAAATCTTATAAAATTGTTATAATTTATCATTCAAATTGCCTTTTAATTTATCAATAAGTTTTATAACTTTGTTTATAAAACTTTGTAAAAGTATTTATAACTAACATCAATTTATATAAGTTGGTTTATAAAACTTTATAAAAACCTTATAAATTATAAGTTATTAGATTTTATCTTATAATTTAATAAATTAGTTAGTAAAACCTTTCAAATACCTTATAAAACTCACTAAATCTTATAAATACAGTGTTATAAATCACTTTATAAAACTTTTTAAATACCTTATTAAACTTACAAAATCTTATAAATACTTGTGTTTGACGAAACAATGAGGTTAGTTTATAAATCAGCTTATAAAACCTTTTAAACACATTATAAAACTTACAAAAAACTGATAAATACATGTGGTGAGGAAGAATTAATTCTCTCTTTGAAAATTGCATGGGCTGTGAAGCAAACGTTAACCAAAATTTGTTTCTTAGGAGATTACGTGGACTGCAGGAAGCAGAGTTTATAAACTAAGGATTGGAGCAGTGAATCAAGTCGCTTTTCTGCAGATTTTATCATTTATTATAATGTTTTAAAACATTTTATAAAATCTTATAATTTATACGTTATCAGTTATTATTACAATTTAAAAAGTTTTCTAAGTTGATTTATAAGACTTTATAAAAGCTTTAAAAGCTAAGAGTCACTTTTATAAGTTAGTTTATAAAACTTTATAAACGCTTTATAATTTATAATTTATCAGTTACGTTTTAAATTTTTTTATAAGTTAATTTATAAAACCTTATAAAAGTCTTACAATTTATTTTAAGTTTCAAACACTTATTGTAAAGTTTTATAAAACGTAATTGATAATTATAATCAGAGTCAATACTTGTGTAGGTTGAATAACATGTTTGGTGTTGTGATGAAAATATTCGATGATGTTGCTGCTTATTGTCAATCTCGAACATTTGCATGTATATATATCATTGGTTAACGACGTAGTCAAGGTCTATGCATGTGTTGCACTAACTAAAATGTGTTGTCGTGAATATCCTTAGCAACAAGCTCCTGACAAGGTGGTTGCATCGAGAAATCCTAACAGAATATTGCCAACAATGTAAGAAGCCGAGGCCATAAAGAGATCCTAAATATCAAGAAAGTAAAGATATATAAGAAAGCATTGTATATACACCAGAGCATGACAGATTTTCTCAGCTGCTCGTCGGGGTACAGAAAATCCACCGTGAGTGCTTGTGTCACTCGCCATGAGGGTTTTGCAGAAAAATTCATTAGGTTGTCTGTTTAGCTTAAGTCCCATCTCAGAGGTAGGCAATGCATCTCTGTCATACTGTTCAACAAAATGCTCAAAACAATTAGCTCCTACTCCTCAAATACACCTTAAACCGAGTCACATTCAGTGAAAAGTAAAATACTTTGTTTACTGGCTGAAGAGTCATCTGAGCATAAACCTCATCCGTCTCGGGATCAGCCTGGTTTACAATCGACAATTAGCAATTCAAAGCAAACTGATGTTAAGAGGTCTAAAGATAGAGGCCCTTTTTTATGTACATTCAATGTAACATTATGGAGCTTGCAGATGAGCTTGGAAGGAAGATTCGGGTAGCTCGGTATGAAACCAGTCTGCTTCTGCATTGAAGCCGCTACCTAAAAGATAGACAAAAATGACAGCCGCGTCAAATTTCCAATCACAGACTCAATTTTTGATCAGCCGTGTCGAACTTTCTCGAACAACATACTTGCTCACTGTGACCTTGAGAGAAGTAAACAACAAGACTTATTGCTGGAGGCAACGAAATCAGTGGCCCAGCACAAGCGTGCCATACTTCCGAGTTTATATTTCTCCTATCTCCTGCACACACACAAAACATCAAAGCTGTGATTACTTCGAATCTCTGTGATCTTCCTTCAGTTACTACTAACAAACCAACAATATGAGAGAGAAAACTGCTCTAAACCCATCAAACTAAAAGCCACGAGCTTGGATCCCAAACTTCCCACAGCAGCAGACTGTTTAAATCAATACAATAGATAGATTATGGAAGCCAATTCGATTTATAGGACTTCTACGACAGAGAACGACGAATCTCGTCGAAAATCGATGATCCTCGTCGGAGATATTTGGAGCGTTCGAGAGATGATGAATTTTGGGTTTTTAGGGTTTTGAGTAAACAAGGCAACTTAGTCATTTTGCTTACTAAAGAAGGGTATATTTAAAAATAGACAATAAATAGACCATAAACAGTGACAATAAACAGTGACACGTTTGAAAATTGATACATCATTTATGCCGAGATTGTTCCTTTATAAAACTTCAATCAAAAACTTACAATTAAAACTCAAATCTAAATAATGAAGTTTATATCCGAACATAATTCAGTTTGATGAGAGCTTATAATATACTTCATAAAACCATATAAATCCTTATAGATCTCGTTTATAAAATTTTATAAATATTTTTACAAAATTATGTTTGCAAAATGTTTATAAACCCATTTATAAAACCATCTTAGTTTATAACTCATTTATAGTACCTTCTGAAATCCTGTAAATGGTTTTATAAATCTCCATTTATAATTTGGTTATGAAACCTTATAAATTTATTTTTCTAAGATTTAATAAATTTACTTTTCATGTAAATCTTAATAGGATCTTGTTAAAATTTGTATATGACAACAAATTATAAATTCTTGTATCACATTTAAACATATACTATATTAAGTAGAATAATATAAAGGATTATAAAGGAATTTATAAAGGATAACTCCTTATACAATAATATAAAACCATACAAACATGAATATAAATGGGTTTATAAAATCTTATAAATTTTACGAACCCTAGTATAATTATATTCTTCATTAGATAGTGATCCTTTCTTGTTACAATCTTCATCATTATTTAGTCACAATCTTCACTTCAATCTCTTCACTTTAATTTCTCCACTGTTTTTCTTGTGTTTGATCTATTTTTCTTGTGCAGTGTAAACATTGATGCAAGAAAGTGGCAAACATGCATCATTCAAGAAAACAAAAAAATATAAGACAATTAAAAAAGAAATCGTAGTTACTTCTTTTTCACAAACTCATCATGCAAGTCACTGATGAATGAATAGATAATGGAAACCAAAAATTGCTCTCTTGTTGAACTCCTTGACATTCCAAAAGAGAGGATCCAAAAATCAGTTTTGCATCAAAACTGAAGCAAATTACATTAAAGAAACTCAGTAGTGAAACAAAAACACATCTTTTCTCATAAAGAGCATCAAAGGATTGATCCAACAAAGAATATTTGTGAACTTTAACTTCATCCATGACTCTCTCAGATCACATGGTTGAGCACAAAGACTAGGTTGAAGATGCAGAGTGTTGGATCAGTTTTCACCCCATCGAGATCAACTACTGAAAATACTAAGTGTGGAAAAAAGCCTAGCCAAATGAATGGAGAGCCTAGCCAAACAAGCACATGTTTCTAGTCAGATGATGAGTCGTAACCCATGATCCTGCATTAAGGAGTAGCGACGACAAACTGACATGTTCAGTGAGAAGATGGCTCGACGGCATGCCAGTGTTGGCTCGGCAGCACGACATGCCAGTGTTGGCTCGGCAACACGACATGCCAGTGTTGGCTCGGCAACACGACACGCCAGTGGTGGTTCGGCGATACGATAACACGCTGGCAAACCAACAAACGGTGACTAACCAACGTGTTGGCAAACCAACAAACGGTGATGAGCCAACATGTTGGCGAACCAACAAACGGTGACGAACCAACAAATGGTGACGAGCCAACATGTTGGCTTGGCGAACCAACAAACAGTGACGAGTCAACATGTTGGCGAACCAACAAATGGTGACGAGCCAACATGTTGGCAAACCACAATTTAGTGACGAGCCAAACACTTGGTCACGAACCAACACTCCTCTGGCTCGGCGTTGAGGAGAGGCGACGAGCCAACACTTCTCCGGCTTGTCGTTGAGGAGAGGCGACGAGCCAACACTCCTCTGGTTCGGCGTTATGGCGAAAATGTGACGAGCCAACAACAACAAACTCCTCTGGTTCGGCATTAGAGAGAAGCATCTATGAGCCGAAACATCATGGTGGCGCGACAAGCAGAATAGGACAAATGAAAAGGAGACGACGAGCCAGATCTCTGGCGACCCAGCGAAGCAGCAAGCCCAACATATTGTTGGGCCGAGGTAACGAACCACAAGAGGTTGGTGGGCCAAGTTAGCAAGTCAAAGTAAGGAGCCCACATCCGAACAAACCAGAGAAGAAAGGAAATCCCGAAGAATAAGGAAGGTTTCCTTTATCCTTTAGGAAGAGGCCTAGTCGACTTATTTTTGTATAAATAGACATGTACCCCTCGGAGAAAGAGATCCAAAAATTGATCTAACTAAACACACTTTTTATTCTTTGCAACAACTTTCAAAATAGCTTAGGTAATAAAAACAATCTTTGGATCTCGGTTCTTGGTTTCTTTTCATAGAAGTTTGTCGAATCCCTAAATTTCTCTTACCAAATTTAGTTGTGCGAGTTTCGACTCCCACACAAAGGTCTGTGAGCTAGAAGTTGTGAACACAGAGGCTGTTGCATCAAATAGAGAGCTGGACAGGCGGCAAGGACCTTGGAATGGCGGGAAAGCTATCGGTCAAGTTTTGCTGAGCTGGACAGAGGATATACACGCTGAAGATTTGAAGATCTTAGCGTGCACCAAATATTGAAAGGATTAACTTGAAGAAAACGTTTTTGCCTTTTTGCAAATTTGGAGAATATTTAGAGAATCCTAGGGTTAGGGTTTGCGATATTCGCATATAAAGGTCTAAGGGTCGTGCCTAGGATAGGTAACACTTAGAGGCGCAAAATAGAGAAATTTTAACTTGTAGCTTCGACCAAAAAACAGAAGCTGTCAAATAGAGTGTTTAACCCTTTGATTCACTAAGAGCGTCAGATTATTGGGTAGTATATGTTATTGATTTGTGGATAGTAAACAGTCTAAAAACTAGACGTGTATAGATCCTTATAGGTAAATCTTGTAAATGTTACTTATAAAGAATAATAGTAGATGCGTTGGCTTGGCGCATTCCAAGCAAAATTTTGTGTTGTGCACGTTCTCTGAACATACAATTGGTATCAGAGCAGACATCTGATAAAGATCGTTTGTTTCTTCGAATATATGATCCTGAGATGAGTATGGAGAACCCGCAACACGTGTACGCAATGACCAAGCCATTGATTATGGAAGCGGAGATCTTTGGGTGGTGGTAGGTGCAGATTCAGGCACTGATTCAAAGGATTGATGAAGATGCTTGGACTCTGGTTGAAGAAGGTTGGGAGAAACCAATAGTCAAGAATGATGAGGATGAGACTGTGGTGAAACACAAGAAAGACTGGACTGCTGAAGAGAAGACTTTGTCCAAGTACAACTCCAAGGCACTGTCTATGATCCGGAGATTGATGTCCCAAGACCAGTTTGAACAAGTTCAGAGCTGTACCACAGCCAAGGAGGCGTGGGATACCCTGAGAACTCAGTATGAAGGGACATACAATATAAGGAGGACTCAGATTGACATGTTGGCGTCCAAGTTTGAGACCATGACGATGGATGAGAATGAGTCAATTCAGGCTTACAGTGGTCGGTTGAGTTTGATTGCAAATGAAGATGTTGTTCTGGGCAAGAACTACAAAGGCAAGAAGATGGTGAAGAAGTTTCTCAAGAGTATGCCTGAAAAGCTACAGCCACACAAATCAGCCATTGATGTGTCAATGAACTCTGATGAAATGTCATTCAGTCAAGTTGTTGGTATGATGCAAGCATATGAGTTGGAGTATCAAAAGAAGATGGAGGCCAAGACCAAAGGCGTTGCACTTACTGTTAACACGGATGAAGACAAGACATATGAGATGGAAAATCAGATTGTGTTGATTGTAAAGAAATACTTCAAGCGGTTGGATCAAGGACAACGCAGAGGTTCCAGTTCTCAACAGAGAGGTGTGAACAGTCAACCAAGGGCTGATGCTTACAAAGATTAGAAGAAATGAGAAAGACAATGTCATGAATGTCAAGGGTTTGGACACTTCATCAGAGATTGTCCTACGATCAAAAGACGGGAACTTTTGAAGTGCTTGGAAAGTAGAGGCCTTGGTCACACAAAAGCCGATTGTATTGGTAACACTAAGGGAAAGGAGAAATCCTACATGACCTGGAGTGACAGTGATTATGAAGATGATGACCAATGAGGGATGCTGAATTATGTAGCATATCTTGGTGTGATTGAGGACGAGGAACAAGCTGAGTCTGAGGGAGAGGATACTGATATGTCTTTGTTTGATGAAAACAAGATCCTATGTGAATATCGCATCAAGACAAAGGATGAGAACATGGAGCTTGTAGATGAGAACAGTAAGCTGAACGACTTTGTCAAACGTATGCGTGCAGATCATGATAAGCTTAAGAAGGAGGTCAGATATGAGAATCTCCAGGGCACTGTTGAGCAACTTAGACATGATCTGAAGGCTAAGGTAGAAGAATGTCAAAAGGAGATCAACAGTAACCTCATGTTCTAAAAAGAGATTGAATACCTGAAAGAATTGTTGGCTTATGAGAAGGGTAAGTCTGAAGTCTTGCAAGGTTGTCTGGATGAACAACTGCTCAACATCAAGATGATGAGTAAAGGTACCAAAGACCTGGATAAGTTGCTTTCTGTGGGAGAGTCAGGAAGAGTGCATTGGGGTCTAGGTTATCAAGGCGGATCTTCAAAAGACAAGTCAGTGTTTGTGAAAGCCTCACAACCAAAGGAGGTTCAACACAGGCAACAGCCAAAGGCGGTTCAGCACAGGCAAACTAAGTTTCAAAAAGCTTGTCTGGTTGTAACTACTGTGGTAAACCAGGACACATTAAGGTTCACTGCTACAGATTCCTGGAGAATGTCGGGCAACTGTTGAAGTACAAACTTGGTTATCCCGACAGGAGAGTGAGACATAAAGTATGGGTGGAGAAGCGTAACCTACGCTGTAATGTGGCTTACACTGCTGGTACGCCAATACCAAGAAGCATCAACACCAAGTGGTAGTTTGACAGTGGATGTTCTAGACACATGACTAGTCGTCAAGTCAATCTTGTGGAGTTTGAAGATGTAACGGCTGGAAGAGTGACCTTTGGTGATGGAGCAAAGGGAAAGATCAAGGGGAAAGGTAAGACTGGAGGATCAGACAAACCTGATCTTGAGGATGTTTACATTTTCGAAGGGCTAAAGGCTAATCTAATCAGTATCAGCCAGCTGTGTGATAAAGGGTATGATGTAGTGTTCACTAAGATAGACTGCAAAGCATTGAATGAGAATCAAGAAGTGAAGCTCGGAGGTATCAAGACAGGAAACAACTGTTACGTGTGGAAAGAGTCTGACAGATGTTTCAACATCACAAAAGACAATGAGTTGCAGTTGTGGCATCGGAAGTTGGGTCACATGAATGTCAGAACAATAACCAAGCTGGTCAATCAGGAACTAGTTAGAGGAGTTCCAAAGTTTATGGCAGATCAGAAGTTTGTATGTGGACCTTGTACTAAAAGTAAACAAGTTAAGGTTCAACACAAAGAGATTCAAGATATTCAGACCAAGAAGACTCTAGATCTAGTTCACATGGATCTGATGGGACCAGTTCAGGTGGTGAGCATTTCTGGGAAGAAGTATGTATTTGTTCTAGTGGATGACTACACAAGATACACTTGGATTCAATTCTTGAGGGAGAAGTCTTATTTGGAAAGTTTCAAGATTCTCGCACTACAACTAAAGAATCAAATGTGGGGAATCAAGACCATTAGGAGAAACCACGGAGGTGAGTTCCAGAATGATCTGTTTGAACAGTTTGTGGTGCACAAGGGATCAGTCATCAGTACTCTGCTCCACGTACCCCACAGCAGAATGAAGTTGTTGAAAGGAAGAATCGAACACTGCAGGAAATAGCTAGAACAATGTTACATGGCAATCAAGTGGCTAAGCATTTCTAGGCTTAAGCTGTTAACATTGTCTGTTACATCATCAACATGGTGTATGTTCGTAAGGAGACAAACAAAGCCCCTTATGAGATGTGGAAGGGAAAAACACCAAGTGTGAGTTACTTTCATGTTTTTGGATGTGTCTGTTACATTCTGAATGATAAGGATCAACTTGGGAAGTTTGACGCTAAGAGTGATGATTGTATATTTCTTGGATAATCTGGTACAAGCACAACATACAGAGTATTCAATAAAAGAACCAAGATGGTGATGGAAACAGTGAATATGGTTTTTGATGAGTCACCAGCTCATAAGGTGTATGTCAAGCTGCTTGACATAACAGATTCATCACCAAAGGAGGTTGAAGACCAACAGAAGGGTGATGAGCAGAGATGTGATCAAGAATCAGAATCAGATGAAGATGATTCAGATGACAGAGTCCAACTTAAGGTCCATCGGAATCATTCTCAGAAAGATGTGATTGGTTATGTTACTAGTGGTAGAGTTACTCGCAAGAAGCATATTGACTTGAAGGAGATGGTGAGGTTTGCTTGCTTTGTTTCAACAATCAAACCTAAGAACCACAAGGAGGCATTGGTTAATGAATACTGGATTGCTGCAATGCAAGAAGAGTTGGAACAGTTTGAACGAAGTCAAGTTTAAGATTTGACACCAAGGCCAGAAAATGTGAATGTGGTTGGCACTAAGTGGATTTTCAAGAATAAGACTGATGCACATGGTACTGTTGTGAGGAACAAGGCAAGGCTGGTTACTCAAGGGTATTCTCAGGTTGAAGGAATTGACTTTGATGAAACGTTTGCCCCTGTTGCACGTTTGAAATCAATCAGATTTCTGTTTGGGATGGCTTGTGTGTTAAACTTCAGATTACATCAGATGGATGTTAAGAGTGTATTTCTGAACGGGATTTTGCAAGAAGAGGTGTATATGTTGAGAAGCCTAAAGGCTTTGAGCATCTAGAACATCCAACGTATGTATACAAGTTGAAGAAGGCATTGTATGGGTTGAAACAGGCACTACGGGCCTGGTATAAAAGGTTAACTACTTTCCTGATTGAACAAGGGTACAAATGAGGAAGTGTGGACAAGACTCTGTTCATTATGACCAAAGGCAGCAGTGTAATGGTGGTTCAGATCTATGATGATGACATTGTGTTTGGGTCAACATATCAGAAAATTGTAGATATTTTTGTCCAGAGCATGATAAAAGAGTTTGAAATGAGTATGGTTGGTGAACTCACATACTTTCTGGGGTTTCAAGTGAAGCAGACGACTGATGGCATCTTTGTCCCTCAAAGTACATATGCTCGGAATCTTATGACTCGGTTTGATCTTCAGTCAAGCAAGAGTGTAAAGACACCAATGGGATCAACTGCTAAGCTCTCAAAAGACGAGAATAGAGAAGCAGTGGATGAGAAACTGTATCCAGGGATGATTGGGAGTTTGTTGTATTTGACTGCAAGTAGACCAGATCTCTATTTTAGTGTTGGGATGTGTGCCAGATATTAAGCTAAGCCAAAGATGTCTCATCTTCAAGCTGTGAAGCGGATTATCAAGTATGTGAAGAGAACTGCTGATATGGGTATTTACTACACCAAGGATACCAACAAGAAAATGGCTGGGTATTGTGATGTTGATTGGACTGTCTGTTTTGATGATCGCAGAAGCACAAGTGGTGGATATTTATTTCCGGGGAACAAACTTGTGTCATGGCATAGCAAAAAAACAGAACAGTGTATCTCTATTAACGGCTGAAGTAGAGTACATAGCATTGGGGAGCTGCTGCACACAACTCTTGTGGATGAAACAGATGGCTGCGGATTATGGTACATTTTCTAATTCCCTGTTAGTGCACTGTGATAATCAAAGTGCCATCAATATTGCTAAAAACCCTGTTCAGCATTCATGCACAAAACACATTGATATCATACATCATTTTATTCGTGAATTTGTTGAGGAGAAACTGATTGTGGTTGAACATGTGGGCACTGATTTCCAACTGGCTGATTTATTCACAAAAGCTCTTGATTTTAACCGATTCGTTAATCTAAAAAAGGTTATTGGCCTTTGTGAAATATAACTTGCTTGTTAAACTTTGTATATTGAGACAGGGACATGTGTTGAAACATGTCAGAAGAAAGTTTTCAAAACTGTGTTTTCAAAGACTTTTGGTCTCTGTCTATGTACTGTTTGATGGAGAAAAGCTGTCTGTCATGCCGGTCTTGTACAGCCAAATACAAGTGTGTGCGCTGAGGCTACAGTCAAAAAGGCTAGAAGAAGAGGAAGAGCTATGCAAAGAACCTCCTGACACAGCAAGCTGAAAATCAAGGTGACATTTCTGTGTCAGGATGCACTAGCTACACCACTATGTATATGATCATCAGACAGAGAAAAGGTTGCAAATAAAATAAAAGGACAAAAGAAAAAAGAAAAAAACAAAAAACAAAAAAACAGGCAAAAAGAAAAAGAAGAAAAAGAAGGAAGCACCCCCTGAGCTTATCCATATGCTCATATGCCTGACAAGTCAAGCGATGGCATTCTCTAGCTGACTATCCTCGTAAAACAGGCTACACTGTCTTGTTTCTGAGAAGTCAAGTGATGGTACATACATCTGTTCAAAGCCACTATTCCAGAGAGATTTCTAGCCATGTCGAAGTTACCACCAAGCTGAAAGCTAGATTGTATGGGATGCGGGCATGCCAGTGCGAGGTGACTAGCCACCAAACCCAGGGACTGAGCTATTTTTGTATAAAAGATTTTGACATGTTCTGGTTCATGTCCTGGATCAAGTCTTGATACAACACTGACCAGACAACGGATTTCCAAGGTAAACGACATATCTTTAAAACTCAAAAGCTCATATGGACTATTATTTTCTGGGTCACTTAACATTTGTGTGATATTTGATCTTGGTTGTCTAGTAGTGTTCCCTGTGTTTTAAAATATCTGTTGGAGAGAGCAAGTGAACCAAACAGGTTCTTGATTAGCGCTTTGTATTCTATATCACAAAGTTGCACTGATGGGTTTGTGAGTGGTTTCAGGTCCATGTAAGTCAGACCCAAATAAACCTGTGCAGGCCCATAAATGATTTTGGAGGGAAAATCCTAGTGTTTTACTTGTCACGTCAATCAAAAGAGAGAAAATGAGGAAGTGAATGGTTATTGATATCTTTGTTCAAGATTCTTAATCCGTTGTTCTTCTCCGCAACTGTTGTCATCTTCGAAGGGCTCGGGTGGTTCTGGTGGTTCCAACGAGGCTGTGTCAAGCTCAATTATGGCTATGCAAGTGGATTCAAATCATTTGACAAGTGTTCCGTACTGTTCTCAGTCGAGATTTTCTTCATCGTAGAGAGTTGTTTTCTCCGAGGCTCTCTCCACCTACGGCTAAGGTTTCATCACCGGTTTGTGTGGATAAACAGAGAGGTGATGATTCAAAGTCTTCTAGTTCCAAAGTCCTCCAAGCATGAGACCGCTGATGCTGGGTCTCAAACAGTGAGGTGGCTGCTTCAGTGTAGAAGAAGGGTCGGCTCCGTCTCTGCAAGTCTGAGCGTTCATCTTCTCGGGTTAGAACTGTTAGATCTCACTTTTCCGTGTCTCAGACCGTGTTTGATGCCACCAGGTTCCTGTCTCACGCTGTGCAATCAAGGTATGATCTCTTCGTGGATGAGGAACGAGTGGTGGACTTTGCTGCAAATCCTTCTGAGGTTGAGAAGATTATCAAGGATGCTGGGTTTCTGGGTATGGTCGCCAAGGTGAAACCGTTTCTGGCTGAGGTTGTCAGAGAGTTCTGGGACAATCTTCCTACTGTGAATGTTGAGGAAGAATTAGTGGCTGTGTGGGTTCGAGGTTATGAGCATGGGTTATCAGCTGCTTGAGGCTCAACACCCTGTGGATCTGAATCAGGGGGAGTAATTTCTAGAGGTCAAGGTGTACAAGCAAGATGCTCGGACATGTGGTGATACGGCCAAGGTTTGCAAAGCCATGGAGTTGGCCATCCGAATCCTTGACGATGCTCTGGCAGGTAAGTTATCTTCCTATATGTTCTTGATTTAGCTGTCTTAGATGTTTTTATCTTAGTCATACTATCAAGCAGGAGGAGATGAGGTTGAGGCTGAGACTGAGTGTGATCAATCAATGGAGGATGCATAATCAGTCTCAGACTCTAAGAACAAGAGGAAGGCATAAAAGTGTGGGGGGGAGCTGCTGTTATGTCAATGTGTTTAATTTAGTTTCTAACACATTTTTTTTTATCTTGAGTGGTACATTATTTTTGAACTTAACCCAGGATCACATTAGGTGTGCTTCTGTGTTTTACCAGCTTTTTGTAGAGAAACTGGCTTTTGTAACCAGAACATGATCCGTGTGTGATATGTTTGGTTATCGTGCTTTTGTAACCAGAACATGATCCGTGTGTGATATGTTTGGTTATTTGGCTTTTGTAACCAGAACATGATCCGTGTGTGATATATTTGGTTATCTTGATTACTTAACCTCTGTTTTTGCTTGAGTTGGTGGATATTTTCTTGGCTTTGTCTTTGTGTGTGATCTGTGTTTACAGGTACCAAAAGATGGAAGTGCTTGATTAACAAACTAAGCTAAAAAGGGGGAGATTGAAGATGTAGATGTCTGTGAGCTAGAAGCTGTGAACACAGAGACTGTTGCATCAAACAGAGAGATGTACAAGCGGCAAGGAACTTGGAATGGCGGGAAAGCTTTCGGTCAAGTTTTGCTGAGCTAGACAGAGGATATACACGCTGAAGATTTAAAGATCTTGGCGTGCACCAAATATGGAAATGATTAACTTGAAGAAAATATTTTTGCCATATTTGGAGAATATTTATAGAATCCTAGGGTTAGGGTTTGCGATATTCTTATATAAAGATCTACGGGTCGTCCCTAGGAGAGGTAACACTTAGAGCCGCAAAATAGAGAGATTGTAACTTGAAGCTTCGATCAAAATACAGAAACTGTCAAGGAGAGTGTTCAACCATTTGATTCATTAAGAGCGTGAGATTATTGGGTAGTATAGGCTATTGATTTGGATATAGAAAATAGTCTAAGAACTAGACGTGTATAGATCCTTATAGGTGAATCTTGTAAAGATTACTTATAAATAATAATAGTAGATGCGTTGGCTTGGTACCTTCCAAGCGAAATTATGTGTTGTTCACATTCTCTGAACTTACAATTGGTATCAGAGCAGACATCTGATAAAGATCGTTTGTTTCTTCAAACATGTGTGATCCTGAGATGAGTATGGAGAACCTACAACACGTGTACACAATGACCAAGCCATTGATTCTGGAAGCAGAGAACTTTGGGTAGTGGAAGGTGCAGATTCAGGCGCTGATTCAAGAGATTGATGAAGATGCTTGGAATCTGGTTGAAGAAGGTTGGGAGAAACCAACAGTAAAAAATGATGAGGAAGAAGATTTTAATTATGTTTTATAGAGTGCAATTTCCCTAGAAAATAATGATATGCGATTTGAAAAATATAATCAACAATTGACAACTTATAAAGACTGCAAATCCATTGGGTTTTTATATTTGGATTGGTAGTTTCTAAGTTTACGGTTCATAACCAAATTGTTATGGACATTAGTAATCAGATATATGGGTAAAATAAGTTGTTAGTACGAACGATCTATCTTTATGGTTACCATAGGCGGTTGTAGAAATATTTGAAATATAAGGTTAACATTGATACGGGTTTTTAATGAAAAATTCCCTCAACTATCTCCGGATCGTGAAAAATCTTCACAAGTATTTTTTTAGTGAAAAACCCCTCAACTAAGCTTCGTTAGTGAAATAAACCCTCCGTCTACAGTAACGTTTAAACCCTATAAAAATCGTTTTTTTGTTGTTAAAAAACGACAAGGCGTCTCAAATAATCATCATCGCCTCTGTTTTCATCGCCATTATCATACTCGACATTTTTTGTGAGGTATGTTCGTTTCATCACCATCATCATAATCGAATTTGCTTGTGATTTCAAATCAGTGATGGATTTAGTAGGTGGTTATGTTATTAGGGATTTGGTTCTGGGTTTATAACTGGAATTCGATGCTTTAGATTAGTTAAATGATATGTGGATCAGAGGTTGGATCTTGTTCTTAAAACTTGTTGGTAATATTGCATAACAAATGTTTGCTAAAATGCTTGAATGAACATGCCATGTTAATTACTCGTTAGCTTATTGTGAACACATAGAACACTAACAATTATTCAACTTAACAGTGATAGGATTTTAAGAGATAGATTATGCCGAAGCAATCTACGGATGAGCCAACTTCAGAGGGAAAGAGATTTTAGTGGCCACCTGATTTGGCTCGTGTGCACTTAGAAATATATTTATAAGAAAAGAGAAAAGGAAATAGGCAAAGTACATGCCTAACAGAAATTGGTAGGATGAATCTTTGAGCTGAATTTTTAAAAAAGATTTGGTTTAGACTGGAAAAATGATAAGTTCAAAAATCGCGGCGTGGATTTGCTCAGTCGTATCTTCCACTTTTTGCAAAAAGCTTCAAATCAGGTGGAGATGAACTGAGAACCGTTTTCTGTGACAATTTTGTACGGGACTCCGCTAGTGAGATGCTCCGTGGTGCGATTCTGGGATGAGGTGTGGTCTCCTTCGCTGTGATCTTCTCCGTCGATGATGATGGTTGTTGGCGCCTCTCACTCCTCGGATCAACGGGGGCAGCTCCGTTATGTTCGATCTGGTTGTTGCAGGTGTATGCTCGTCAAACGGGCATAGCGGCGGTAGTCCTCCCAAGGTTCTTGATGCATTGCTGGATGGGCCAAGAGCATTGAGAAGTTGAGGGCCGTTGGATTGAGGCCAAATAGCCTTCTGATTCCTCTTGGTGGATTCTCCATCGAGCTCAAGCTTCTAGTGTGCAAGTTTCGGGCTCAGCTCTCCGTCGCCAGTCTCTTCGTCAACGAGTTGTTCAGCTTGTCTTTCTCCTCGGCCTTCTTGAGCAGCATGGCCAGCATGTCCTTCATCTCGGTCAGGGACGTGGAGACTGCTTGTGTATTCGTTGGCGAAGGATTGACACCGGTGTTTCTCGCGTCCTCGCCATCCTTCTCGCCGTTGGTGGTCATCTCTTCAGCTCTCGTGTACGGTGGTTTTTTAGAGTAAGAAAATTGTGTTGTCCCCACAGACGGCGTCAAATTGTGGGAGTCAGAACTCGCACAACTAAATTTGATTAAGTAATTTAGGGAAACGAAACTTCTAAGTCTGAACCATGAAAACAGAGATCCAAAGGTGGTGTTTTAATTGTTGTTTTGTTAAACTTTTGATACAAGAAAAGTGTTATGTGGATAACAAGTGTTTAGCTAGGTAATACTGCGGATCCCCTTTCTGAATTCTTTCTTCTCCTTTTATAGATCATGTTCGTCTCCTAGGCGAGAATATCGGCGTATATTCTCGAAGATTTACTTTTATTTTCTTCCTCCAACCGATCTTTGCGTGATTCGGCTTCATCCTTTAGGGCAAGGGATAATATGGGTCGGCCCAAGGGACTCGTGATCCGCCACCTCGCCCCACTGTCTGTCAGCTTGGCCCAGGATGCGTTGCGTCAGCCCACTGAAGACCTGGCTAATCACCTCGGCCTATTGAAGACCCCGACTTGTTGCCTTGTCCCAAAACGTCTTCGGCTCGCCTTGCCATTTCGGCCCAAGACATTTGGCTAGGCCCAATTTTCATACTTAGCCATTTTGGTGATTAATCTTGATGAGGTGAAAACCGACCCCAACACTTTCTAGAGATCAACTTTATGTATTTATCTAAGTAAGATGTGCTTTGAGCTTTGATGCCAAGAGATCGTTCTCTAATCTCTACTTTGAGGAAATGCCTTAACATAAGGCTCGTTGGGACTTGGGAGTGACATGTGGAATTGTTGACTTGGCATATAGGCGATGTGCTCTTGAGCTTTGCAATCGTTTTGTATGCCATGTTTTAGAAATCTAGTTTGCGGGAGGCGTTGGAAATTTTTGGTGTAAGCGTAAGAACGATGGAGTTCAATTGCTGTAAAGACTTTTGAGAAATGAAGAATTCATAGTGATTTATGTATTAAAAAATTGTTTAACATCAAATCAGCTCTCTTTTTTCTTTTCTCTCTCTTAAAAAGATGAAAAGTGACCTCTTTTTCAGTCGTTCGCAGGCGGTTCTCCCATTGCCGGAATCCTATTCCAGCGATGATTTCAGGCCCTCTTCTCCTCATGAGGAAGAAAAAACCAAAACCCTCCTTCGAAGCCTAATGCTTCCCCGCCTTCTTCAAAATCATCCGACAAACCCAACCAAGTTCTGAGTTCAGTTGAGATGATTCCGGTGTTCGAGCCAACGTTGATTTTTGACTCTGCCGTTGAAATCCAAAGCTCTGAACCAGTCTCTCCAGCTCCAAATGGCCAATTGACTCTCCCAGCGACAGACTTGACCATCACCAGTCTAGATCTGACCAACAGCAACAGTGAATCAGATCTACAATCTACTGCGCCTGTGAAAGTTGGTCTCCCAACCGAGCCAGTGCCGACAATAACCAGTTCAGTGAGGATTGATCCAACTCTCCCCACTAATTCAGTCCCAGTGTTGTGCCTTGTGACTGCGACATGAAGTAGTATTGAGGTGGAACCCCAGTTATTAAGACCTTATGTTGATAAGGCTATTAACTCCTCTTCAACGGCTTCTTGGGAAAACCTGGTAAAAGGTTCCTTGAAGCAGGTAAGGAAAAAGGGTAAATCCTTCACTTTAGACTCGGGTGAGGCATGCGTAAAGATTCTCAATGCATTTATTGAAAGAAACAAATTTGTAAATAGTATTTGGAGTAAATAGATGCGAGATCTAGCTGTATCAAAAATGGAAGGTAACGCATTCTTGTTTAGGATTCCAAACTCTTTCACTAGAAATAAGGTCTTAAATCAGCGCCTTTGGCAAATTGAGGGGCAAACAATGTTCGTGGCCAAATGGGAACCTGGTGTGATTCCTTCCAAGCCTGAGCTATCCTCTACTCCTATCTGGCTTGAGCTAAAAAATGTCTCTTTCCAATTCTTCAGCGAGTAAGGGCTTGAGCATATTGCAGGGCTTGTTGGAGAACCAAAATTCCTCCACCCTAATACGACTAACAAGACCAATTTAGAGGTGGCTAAGGTTTTCACAGTCATTGACCCACGACAGCCTTGACTAGAAGTAGTTAACGTGCAGTTTGAATCTAGTGAGATTAGACGAATCAATGTCTCCAGTCCATGGATGCCTCCGTTCTGCTCTCACTGCAAAGAGATAGGGCACAGTCTCAGTCACTGCATAAGGGCTCCTATCACCTGCAAGAACTGCTCAGCAACCACTTATATTGCTGAAAACTGTCCTAAGGCAAACAATTCGGGTCCAAAGCAGAGAAGACAGCAGAGAAGGAGAAGGTCAAGGACCCCTGCTTCAAGTCATTTGCCACCAGCTGAAATTCACAGTGGTAAAGGGATTCCTAATTTGTAGTGGACTATTAAGGGTATCTCAAAACGGGCTGCAGAATTACCTGTTCTGAGTACCATTGAACAAAACGCTGATCAATCTTCTGGCCTCTCCCTAGGCAACCCCCAGAACCAACTGCCTGGTGAATCAAGTGGTGTTCAGGTGGTTCCGGGACCGAAGGAGGTTGCTGCGGAGTCCCAGCAGGACAATACTGAGATAACTTCAGATGTTGAGTCTGATTCGTCAGATGAGGAGGATGGTCAATCTGATTCTAGTTATGGGGAAGAGGATGTTATTTTGACTAGGCTGTCTAAGCAGTAGCAGAAAGATTTGTAAGGCAAGAGCCTCAAATCCTTAGCTTAAGTATGTGTACAATACTTTTTGTTGGAATGTACGTGGCTTTAATATATACAGCCATCGTAACGGATTTAAAAAATGGTTCACGACCAAGATGCCATTTTTTTGAGGAATAATCGAGACGCATATGAAGCAACCTAAGGATAGGAAGTTTGTAAATGATCTGCTTCATGGTTGGTCTTATGATGAGAATTACGGTTTCTCTAACTTTGGAAAGATTTGGGTGGTATGGCACCCCCCACAGTCAAGGTGGTGGTCATTGCAAAATCTATGCAGATGATTACTTGTCAGGATCTTTTGCCAGAAACTAATGTTTGGATGTTCATTTCCATGGTCTATGCCTCAAATGATGACAATTGCAGGAAGGATCTATGGAAAGAAATGGAGGACATGGCCTCTGATCAAAGAATTGTTAATCAGCCTTGGATGTTGATGGGTGATTTTAACCAGGTTCTAAACCCTTATGAGCACTCAACAAATACAAATCTCAATGTGAATAGGAGAATCATGGAGTTTAGAAACTGTTTGTTGGTAGCAGAGGTGTTTGATATGGTTTACAAGGGCAATATTTTCACTTGGTGGAATAAGAGCAAAACCCTTCCTGTTGCAAAGAAGCTGGATAGAATCCTGGTAAATGAGAGTTGGTGTGTTCAGTTCCCCTCAGCTTATGGGTTCTTTGGCCATCCAAACTTCTCTGATCACGCGGTTTGTGAAGTGATTCTTGATCCATCAGCTACGAGAGCCAAAAAACCTTTCAGATTCTACAACTTCCTAATGCAGAACAAAGACTATCTCAACATGATTAGGGATGCTTGGTTTTCAGCTGATGTGGCTGGTTCTGCAATGCTCTGTCTTTTGAAAAAGCTAAAGGCCATTAAGAATCCAATAAGAACATTCAGTAAGCAGAATTATTCAGGACTGGAGAAGAGGGTGGTTGAGGCACACAATGTTATGTTGATGTGTCAGGAGAAGACCTTATCAAATCCAACTCAAATGAATTCCACTCATGAGTTGGAAGCTCAAAGAAAATGGCTTACTTTAACAAGAGCTGAAGAAAGTTTCTTTTACAAAAGGTCTCGTGTCACATGGTTCAGAGAAGGAGATAGCAATACCATCTACTTCCACAGAATGGCTGACACTAGGTTCTCTATTAACCATATCATGTATCTTTTTGATGACATTGGGAATAAAATTGAGTCTCAGCAGGGTATCAGGGACCATTGTGTTGACTACTTCTCCAACCTGTTTGGTGGAGAACAAGGGAGTTCTTTGCTTGAGCAATCTGATATAAATATTTTTCTTCCCTACATATGCTCTCTAAGTCAAGCCAGAGACATGGAATTGTTGTTCTCTGATTTTGAAATAAAGGAGGCATTCCACTCGCTCCCAAAAAAAAACATGTGGCCCTGATGGGTACTCAGCCGAGTTCTTCATCGGTGCATGGGAGATGGTGGGAGTAAAGTCATTGAAGCTGTAAAAGAATTCTTCCTATCTGGCAAGCTTCTGACTTAATGGAACACAACAACACTGGTCCTTATTCCTAAGCTCACTAATGCTTCAAGAACCTCTGACTTCATACATATTTCTTGCCTGAATACGCTCTACAAAGTCATTGCCAAACTACTCACAGGAAGGCTACAGAAACTGTTTCCTCAGGTCATTTCTACCTCTCAATCTGCATTCATACCGGGTAGATTGTTAGCTGGAAATGTACTTCTAGCTACAGAGATTATAAATGGTTATAATAGGAAAAATGTAGCTCCTAGAGGAATTCTTAAAGTAGACTTGAGAAAGGCTTTTGATTGGGTTAGATGGGACTTCATCATTTCTACTTTGAAAGTCTTAGCTATCCCGGATAGGTTCATCAACTGGATACATTAATGTATCTCCACACCTACATTCTCTATCTCTTTGAATGGCATCAGTGATGGATTCTTTAAGAGCACTAAAGGCCTGAGGTAAGGGGACCCCCTTTTCCCCTACCTTTTCGTGCTAGGAATGGAAGTTTTCTCAAATCTGTTGAAATCAAGGTTCGAAGCTGGATATATCAACTACCACCCAAAGACTTCAAGCCTTGCTATCTCACACTTGATGTTTGCAGATGATGTCATTGTGTTCTTCGATGGTTCCTGCTCATCTCTCCATGGCATCAGTGAAGTTCTGGATGATTTTGCCTCCTGGTCTGGTCTAGAGGTTAACAAAGACAAGACAAATCTGTTTCTAGCAGGCCATGACATAAATGAAACTAACTCAGCTTTGGCATTCGAGTTTCCTTTAGGTTCACTACCTATCAGATACTTAGGGCTTCCTCTTATGAGTAGAAGATTGAGAATTGGAGAATATGAACCCCTATTGGAGAAGATTTCAAAGAGATTCAGATCGTGGGCTGTAAAGAGTTTATCTTTTGCAGGAAGAGTTCAGCCGATTTCCTCTGTTATCTTTGAAACTGTGAACTTCTGGATCTCAACCTTTGTACTGCCTAGGGATGCATCAAAAAGATTGAGTCTATCTGCTCCAGATTCCTATGGTCTTGTAAAACTGATGTTCGATATAGAGCTAGGGTATCTTGGTAGAATGTGTGCTTACCTAAGAAGGAGGGTGGAGTTGGACTCAGAAGGGTTACGGTATGGAATATTTCACTCTGTCTCAGATTGGTTTGGCTATTGCTCTCTAATGACTCCTCCCTTTGGACACAATGGCATAAGCAACATCATCTAAAAGAAAAATCTTTCTGGGAAATTGTGGAAGCTAAGTCTGATTATTGGACTTGGAAGATGCTCCTAAGTCTCAGGCCCCTTTCTCATAGATTCATAAGAAATGAAGTAGGTAATGGACTAAAAACTCATTTTTGGCATGACACTTGGACACCTTTAGGACCTCTGATCAACCTACTAGGTCCTAATGGCCCGAGGGACATGGGCATTCCCTTGAATGCCAGAGTGGCTGAGGCTTGTGATGAAAATGGTTGGAGGGTTCGTATGCCTAGGAGTGACTCAGCTGTCATTCTGCATGCTCAGCTAACAGTCCAAGTTCCTCCAACTCATACTGCTCTTGCAGATGTGTTTACTTGGGTTGTGGAGGACACCATCTGCAATGGGTTCTCATCAGCAAGAACATGGAAAGCCTTGAGACCACGACAAGAGGAGAAGCATTGGGCTGACATTGTCTGGTACAAGGAGGCCATTCCAAAGCAGGCTTTCAATATATGGGTAACGAATCTGAATAGGCTACCCACCCGTCAGAGATTAGTTGCCTGGGGAGTTACCAATTGTGCAACTTGCTGTATATGCTCGACAGAGACCGAAACAAGGGACCACTTAATGACCTCCTGTGTTTTCGTTTTCACAATCTGGATTCAGGTTTTCTCAAGGCTTTGCCCCCATCAGCGGCTGTTTGCTTCTTGGTCAGAGCTTCTTTCCTCGATAAGACTATCCTCTCGCCAATCTCCATCTCTCATCAGGAAAATCATTGCTCACACTCTAGTTTACCACACCTGGACGCAGAGGAACAATGTACAACATAACAACCAGTACATACCTCCTCTCACCATCTTCAACATCATTGACATAGACGTCCGCAACATCATCAATTCGAGAAGGTAACGAAAGCTATGGAAGGACCTAATGACTATTTGGATTAGGTGATATCACCCAAATCATTTTCGCGTATTGTAATCTTGTTTTTATTTTTTATTTTTTGCCAAAATTATTCTAGTATAGGTGTTGCTCTGTTGTAACACCTAAACACTTCATTTTCTAAATGATATTTAGAATTTTAACCCCAAAAAAAAAAAAATTGTTAACATCGACTTGTCTTAAAAATATCTATTCCAAGCGCTTTGTGCTTCGGCATGGAAAACAAAGAATTATATTTTATTTCTACTAATGTAAAAGGGCGAGTGAGACTTGTAGTTATGGTTAGAGAATCAATGTCAGATTGTGAGAAAGAACGGTGAAACTCTCTAAACCTCCACGTAAATCTGCAATAAATAAATAAAAAATAACTCGAGGCAGGGAACTATAATAGCTTTTGACGAGTCAAATCTTATAAGAGATTCTTTATGGTACTTTCGTATATTTAGTGAACATTGCAAGTGTTGTGTATGAAAAACCTAGATAGAGTTTCTAGGCTTTACTTTTACGAAAGAAAACAAACTTCCGGTGAGACTGTTTGAATCTGTTTTATTTTCTTCGACCCAATAGTACGAATAATAATATCGCACTGTTACACAAAACCAAAGGGAATAACATAAACTACAAACGATTTTATTATGCAAACAGCGAAGATTACAACTCGAACATAGAGACATTACATTATAAAACTTTATTCCCATAATTTATTTTCTTTAACTTGAGTCACTTCTTTACAAACTCACCATGGTTTACTTATAGTCACACACACACATATGTGTATAGATAGATGTAATCATGCATGGTGGTTAATATATTATATAGATTTAGTGACCAGGCTGAGTCTGAACAGCTTCTGCTCCGTGGCCTCCTCTTCCTCCGTGGCCTCCTCTTCCTCCTTTGTATCCTCCACCTTTGTTGTATCCTCCACCGCCCTGGTGTCCTCCACCTCCGCTGTATCCTCCTCCTCCTCTGTTGTATCCTCCACCGCCCTGGTGTCCTCCACCTCCGCTGTATCCTCCTCCTCCTCTGTTGTATCCTCCTCCTCCTCTGTTGTATCCTCCACCACCATACCCATCAGGTTGCACAGTTTCCTCACTCTCTGGGTTCACCGTGCCTGTCCAAAAGAAAACACCTCATTTATTTTAAAGATATTTTTTAGCACGTGCATATGTGCATTCCTCTCCCCGATTTTAAAAATAAATTTCTCTTAAAAACTATTTAAAATACATATAAATTCGGATCTCTGGTTAAAAAGAAAAAATGAGTTTCAACATTAAATATACGTTCTGTATAAAATTTGCACCGAACATCTAAATAGTTTGAGATGGTCTGATATGTATAAAAAGGTTTTTTTAGTATAAATACGTGTCGTCTTTTCTTACTAGACAAGAGACAACAACATCATACTTAAGTGTGTTTTGACTTAGTAAGTCCAAATAATTGACCATTCAAACCAACTTTCTGGACTTAATACGGACGAAATGTTTGGAAAAAATTATCAAATGATACGTCAGCACGGGTTCGATTAGCCTCACGAACATTTTTTTATTTTGTATAAAATAATTTTACGTACCCGACTGCCTTGCAGATGCTACGGCCATTTCTGAGACGACGAGAAGAAATGCAAAGACACCCAACAGAATCAAAGTCTTGGAAGCCATTTTCTGCAACTGCTTATAAGTAATAACACTCTCTTTGTGGAAAAACAGGTGATGAATTAATTGTTAGCCTGCATGCTCCCTATTTAAAGAAAACGAGGAGGAGTGAGTGAGAAAAGTCAAATAACTAACTCGTAGTGCAATAAAAAGAAGTGAGGTTTTAATTAAAAGAGAAGTGGAATTTATCACAAAAAAATTAAAAGTATTTGCATTATTTGCAGATAATGACAAAATATTTTAGTAGCATTTAAGTAAATGAGAAGATATCTCTTTTTAGTCAAGTGAACAAACGTGATTTAAAAAAAAATAATTTATATGATTTTACTTCTTTCATTTAACTGTTATGGAAACTGTGATTTTTTTCTATATTTGTGTTATTTTCTAAATAGACATAATTTATTTAAAAACTTTTTTATACAATTTACTTATATAATCTAAGTATTTCCGCATGATTTTTTTTATGTATCATGATTTTCTATGTAAATATCTATCTTATTTTATCAATTTATATATATGTTTACCATCTCATATTTATAATTATTTAGCGTGTTAAATATTAATTTATCCGTGTTTTTTAAAATGCCAAATGAATATAGTTTTAGAAGCCAATTTTTTAAAATAACATGCTACATTTTTACCCTTATATTTACCAATAATCTTTTGTCTTAATAACAACAGTTATTTACCAAAACACTTTTTTTTTTCATTTCTTATAATTCACCTAATCCAGTCTAAATTAAAGTGACAAGGAGATAAGTATCAAAGTATGTATACGTTGCTTCGGTCCCCATTTGGTGGGTTGTTGAATTCATTTGTGAATAAATTTGAAACTCCATAAATGACAACCCCACCAGTGTTTTAGATTGTTTCTTGCAATGTCTTAAACGCAGCGCAACCACACACGTATAGATGTATAGAAGTTCATTATTGGATTATAATTGTTATTATTATTACGGGTTCTTATCATTATTATTTTGGACAGAAAAGTCAGCCGACAGATTTTGTACTTTTACGGAATCCTCTTTGAAAAGTCCTAGCCGGTGCTCTAAACGGGTGCATTATTTTGCATGGCTATGTTTAATCGTTATACGAATATTCTTTTTATTGGATAATCGCTTGGCTATAGTTAGTTCATGACGACACGATCAAAATATCTATCCAAGCACCTAACCGTAAAGGAGGCTTGAGATATGCATAGATGATATGAACAGTAACAAAGGTCAGTGAGCGTGGACATGTAGCTTTTATCAAGCATATGCATTCTAGGTATCGGATCGGGTGGTAGCGGATTAAAGGCGGATAAAGATTGTTTGAGTATTAAAATACTACTACTATTTGAAGGATATGTTAAAAATGATCAAATAATTCGGGAATCGGATAGAGTAACAAACTATTAAACAGATGAAGATCATAACCACGACATAGTGCCATAAACGACGATAGTAGTTATATAGTTGAGATTATATGAGACTTGGCCAAACTTAACGACTTGAACCCCCAACAAAGGAGGAGATCGACATGAGATAACATATGATCGGTGGCAAAGATTTAAGTAAAGAATGATTTGGAAAAGATAAAAATAATCAGTTTCCGGAATATATATATATATATATTTTTTTTATAGCTAAACATAGTCGTCTAACTAATTGCTGTGGTTGTTTTTCATCACAAATCTTAACACTATTAGTTCCTAAAGAATAATTATAAGCGTTAAAATATGTTAGCTTTCCCTTCTTCTTTTTTGTCATCAAATGTTAGGTTTCAAATAGCCTATCGAATTAATTCATGTATTTTCATATTATTATCATTATTTTTTTATCACTACTCACAATTTTTGTATTTGATTTCGGATTATGATATGACTGAAGGTGCCGGGTTTAGCACCCACCTTAAAGACCAGATCCAGATCCTAACCGACCTAGAGAATTACTAGGGAGGCAGACGAGTTCGGCCCGAAGAGTGAGCTCGGTCCAAGCCCACGATGTTCAGCCGACCTAAAGATCTCTGAAGAAAAGGGAAAAGATCAACATGAAGAAAGAAATTTACTAGAAAATATAAAGTTTATCGTGTTAGGGTTTTAGTCGACCGACTCATACTTGTATAATTATGCATTTACTTCTCTTGAATAAGAGATCCGCAATTCATTAATACAAAATGCTTATTATTCTCTTCTTTTCCATCGTTTACTTGATCTTTGAGCTCTTATTCTTAGGAACCTAGACCCTTTCGATTTGTTTGGAGGATCCGAATAGCTTACGATATCCGGATTCATCAATTGGCGCCATCTGAGGGAACCTCTCTAGGTTTTCTATGCAAGAAAGTTCATCGAACCGAGTCGTGATGTCAGGAATGGAAGAAGAAACACCGCCTCCACCTCTCGACGACGTCAATGGAGTCGATGGAGAGGATAACGCCGGTGTCGACAACACCAGAGTTCGCAACAACAACTCTGGAATACAAGACGAAGTCAATAATCGAGTTGAGGACGTCATTGGGGTCAACGGTGGAGAAGATCGCGAAAATGTCATACCACCGGCTGTCGCCGCCGAGGCAAATCAGCCCGATGTCGCTACACTCCTCCGGAAGCTGCTCGAACGATTCGAAAAGCAAGACACAAAGGCTCGGGAAACAAAGGAGCAAATTACTTTTCTCGTCAATCGCGTAGACACCATCCAACGCCCGACCGAACCGATGACCGATCTACAGCATCAGGAGAGATTGGACCCAATCAATCGAGTCCTATTCCCCGAGGAATTTCCTTCACACCGCCACCCAGATCGGCTGAAAACCAAACTCGTTATCGAACGCCGATCTTCGAGACTCCACCACAGCGAGCCCACGACCCTAGAGACTTGGAGATAGCCAGCATGAAAGATACGATCCTAAGTATGAACTCGAAGATGCATCGGGTCATCAGCTCGGTACCCGAGATCGAGCGGGTACTAGAAGAAACAAGGAAGACTTCGTTTACAGCACGGGTCATGAACACTCCCGTGAAACACAATGAGAAGATAAAGATCGCAGTGTATGAGGGAAAATAGACCCGAGCCAGCACATCATGGCGTTCATTATCGCAATGGGACAAACCCAATTTACTCCGGAAGAGAAGAAGATCGTCTATTGCCAACTGTTCGTCGAGCATCTCGCAGGAGCCGTCCTAACGTGGTTCTCTCAATTGGATGCTAACTCCATCGATAATTTCCACCAGCTGTACGTGGCATTTTGGAAACATTACTCGATGTTCATAAGCAAAGGCGCTTTGAGCATCGACTTGTGGGCCCTGTCTCAAAGACCTAATGAGTCGCTACGAACTTTCATGAAGCGATTCATGGCAACGGTCTCCCGAATCACAATGGCCGATGAGGCGGCAATATCCGTGCTACGCAACGCCTTGTGGTCCGAGTAACCATTCAGAGATGAACTGTTAATCAACAGGCCACAAACTTTGGAAGATGCAATGCACAAAGCATCTCGCTACATGGATCTCAAAGAAGATCAGGAGAAGATGACAAAAACATGCCATAGCGGCAACTCTTAAACCAAAGGACGATCATTACGAGAAGGAATACCGGAAAGATTACCAGGGCAAAAAAGCTTTGAATTACTACGTCGATGACACCGCCAAAGAATCCCAGCAGAAGAAGCCTTGGAATAAGTATAACCATAACGACGATGTACAAGATTCACAGCTATGGTGCGACTTCCACAAAAGGTCCGGTCACTAGACTTTTCAGTGTCGGCATCTACATGATATTCTCCTAAAAAAATATCAAAAAGGAGAAATCAATGATGTCGAACTCAAGAAGGGTTCCGGAGGAAATCACCCTGATTACAAAGAAGAACAAGCACAGGGCAAAGTACGACGAAACAACGAACGACCTCAACAATTTGAGGCCCATGCTAATCCACCGAAAAGGAACCGCGACAACCTGCATGGAGATAAAAACGCAGCTGCACCAAGAAAGATGATCAATATGATCATGGGTGGTCTCGAAGCATGTAACAACTCGGTCATATCAATCCAACAGTATGAATGAAAGCCCGCCACATAACAAAAATGGCTCTCGCCAGTGGATGAGGATCTCGTCGTAACATTCAACAAATCCGACACTGACAGGCTTGACCGACCCCACAACGACCCATTAGTAATCGAATTAATGATCGCAGACTGCGAGGTGGGCCGGATACTGGTAAATACATGCAGTTCAGTTGAACAGATCTACAAAGGGACATTAAAATGAATGGACATCAAAGACGATGATATCATGTACTACAATCGACCTCTAACCGGTTTCGTTAACGACACGACCTCGAGTATAGGTAATATCAAGCTCCCAATCTACATTGCTGGGGTCACTAGACGAATCAAGTTCGTCGTGATTGATAGGCCGTCCATTTACAACATCTTCTTGGGAACACCTTGGCTCTACGCCATGAAAGTTGTGGCTTCAACCTACCATCAGTGCGTCAAGTTCTCAAATCTCAGCGGAACTTACACCATCAGGGGAAACCAAGGGGAAGCCCGAACTTGTTTCATCACCGAAAAGAAAAACAGAAATGAAGCGGCCTTGGCGTTGCGAGTCGCTAACGGATCTAAAGACCTCAGCAAAAAAGAGCCAAAAGACAATAGCAAAAATGTCGAAAGACAATCGCAAAAAGGAGCCGAAAAACAATATCGTCATGCAGATAATCGTAGACAATTAAAAGCCAGATCGCTGCATCAGAATTGGATCCGAACTGGATGAAGAGATGAAAGAACAACTCGTCGAACTACTCTATAAAAATATTTCGACATTCGCATGGTCGATCGAAGACATGAAGGGAATCGGCCCAAAGATAATCTGCCATGAGCTGAATGTTAACCCATCACATCAGCCAGTCAAGCAGAAACGAAGGAATCTCGGCCCTGAAATAGCGAAACCTATTAACAACAAGGTGGAACGACTGCTCGGCGCATAATCAATCACCGATGTCAAATATCCAGAGTGCCTTGGAAACCCATTCGTAGTCAAGAAAAAGAATGGAAAATGGAGAGTCTGCGTTGATTTCACGGACATCAACAAGTCCTCTCCTAAAGATAGCTTCCCTTTGCCGCACATCGATCGTCTCGTCGAAGCAATAACCGGGAACCAACTACTATCCTTCATGGATGCTTTTCCGGATACAATCAAATCCTTATGCATCCTGACGATCGTGAAAAGATGGCCTTCATAACCGATCGAGGGATCTACTGCTACAAGGTAATGTCATTTGGCTTGAAGAATGCATGAGCCACTTATCAAAGGCTCGTCAACAAGATATTCGCTGATCAGCTCGACCAATCCATGGAGGTCTATATCGATAACATGCTTGTCAAGTCCCCAAACGCAAAAGACCACATCGAACACTTGAGCAAATGCTTCAAAACTCTGAACCTATACGACATGAAGCTCAACCTAGCTAAATGCATGTTCACCGTTACGGCCGAAGAATTCTTAGGATACATAGTCACCGAAAGAAAAATCGAAGCCAATCCCAAATTGATCACTGCGATCCTTGATCTGCCATCCCAAAAAAATAGAAAATAAGTGCAAAGGCTAACTGGACGAATCGCCGCATTCAACAGATTTATATCTCAGTCAACCGACAAAAGCTTGCCCTTTTACCAAATTCTTCGGAGAAACAAAGATTTCAAATGGAACGAAGAATGCGTTGCAGCCTTCAACCAGCTCAAGGAGTACCTATCTACCCCACCGATCCTGGCTAAACCCGAAGAAGGGGAAACACTGTATCTTTACGTCGCAGTCTCCACCTCAGCGGCCAATGGAGTGTTGGTTCGTGAAGACCAAGGTGAGCAAAATCTGATCTTCTACGTAAGTAAGACCCTGAACGGGGCCAAAACTAGATACACGACTATGCAAAAGCTCGCCTTCGCTATCTCATGTCATCCAGGAAGCTACGTCCGTACTTCCAATCTCACACTATTGATGTCCTCACCTACCAGCCCATACGAGCTATATTGCATAGCCCGAACCGGTCTGGACGATTAACTAAATGGGAAATAGAACTTAGTGAGTACGACATCGAGTACAAGGGCTGCAATAGCGCCAAATCGCAGGTATTGGCATATTTCCTCGTAGAGCTACGTCCTGAATTGCTTGGCAATGATACACGAAAGGAAGAATGGTGGACTCTACACGTTGATGTATCATCATCTTGACATGGCTAAGGAGTCGGGGTACGCCTCAAGTCACCAACTGGAGAAGTCCTCGAGCAATCCTTTCGTCTCGGCTTTCCTGCGTCAAACAACAAAGCGGAGTACGAATTCCTAATTGCCGGACTATGCCTGACAAAGGAAATTAGAGCTGAATAAATTCGTGCCTTCTGCGACTCATAGCTGGTCGCAAATCAATTTAACGGAGAATACGAAGCAAAAAGTGGCCGAATGGACGCCTACCTCAAAGTAGCTCAAGAAATAGTAAAGGAATTAAAAAAATTCAAGCTCACTAAAATCTCTAGAGGAGGCAACACGGCTGCCGATGCACTCGCTACACTCGCTTCAACCTCCGACCATGATTTACGCATAATCATGGTGGAAAACATAGCTCCGCCAAGCATCTACCTTCCTAAGGGAGTGTGCCAAATCACCAAAGCACCCGCAGAAAACAATGACACCGAAGCCATTGCAGAGCCAATGGATGAGGGTGTCGAACCCGATAAAGACTGGAGGGACGAGATCAGACTTTACATTACCAATGGGGTATTACCAAAGGATAAGTGGGCGCTCGTCGATTTCGAACACGCAGCACCCATTACACCATGTACAAAGATCAGCTCGACCGTTGGAGCGCCTTAAGAGCAATGTTGCGCTGCATCCATGGAGACGAGGTATTTAAGGTCCTGTACGAGATCCATGATGGGGGCTGTGTCAACCACTCCGGAGGTCGATGACCCATAAGATAAAGAAACTAGGGTTCTTTTGGCCCACCATGCTCTTGGACTGTGAAAAATACGCTGCCAAGTACGACGCATGCCAACGGCACGGTCCAATGAAGCTCGTACCAACTGAAGATTACTCTTCCGCTACAATTGCTTACCCTTTCATACGGTGGGCAATGGACATCATCGGACCCCTGAGACAATCTCACTAAAAGAAATATATTCTCATCATGACGGATTACTTCACTAAATGGGTGGAAGCTGAAGCCTATGCTAAAATCAAAGGGATAGATGTGCAGAAGTTTGTCTGGAAGTACATCATATGCCGACACGGAGTTCTCTATGAGATAGTCACCGACAACAGACCCAATCTTACTTGCAAAGTCTTTGATGACTTATGCGCCAAGTGGAAGATCCGACTAAGCAAGTCAACGCCGTACTACTCGCAAGATAACGGTCAGGCCGAGTCCACCAACAAGACTATCATTGCTGGGTTGAAAAACAACTTGGAGAAAAGAAAGAAGTCTGGACGGAGGACCTCGACGGTTCTCTGGTCACACCGAACTACACCTCGGCATTCTTTGGTGTAAACACTTTTTTCCTCTCACATGGAGTCGAAGCAATGACATCTTCTGAAGCAAACGTAGGAAGCCTGAGGCAAGTTTTAATGATGCAAAATGTCGACGTCAACAACGACCGACTTTACGACGGTTTGGATGACCAGGAAGGACAGCGAGATCTCGCACTGCTCCGGATGCAGAATTACCAACAACTCGCTGGCAAATACTATAACAAGAAGGTTCATAACCGCATTTTCCAAGTAGGAGATCTCGTTCTTAGAAAAGTCTATGACAACACAAAAGAAGAAAAGGCTGCCAAGCTCGGCGCCAAGTGGGAAGGACTTTACTTGGTCTCTGAAGTAGTCAATCCCGGCGTCTACGAACTCATGGATATAAACAGAACAGCAATCCCATTGTCTTGGAACGCTTGGAACCTCAAAAAATACTACTAGTGAACGAAGTTATCAGCTCGGCGTCACCGCCTTCAAAAAAAAAAAGAACACTCGCTATACACGAGTTCGTTTTCACTATTGTAATTAAAGTACGAGCGGCTTGATCCCTTCTCAGAGGGTACGTAGGAAGCCTTTCACGAGGCATATATACGACTTTAATAAAATCAAAATTATTCCATCTATCAGATAGTCTATTTAAAACTTGACACGACAATCTCATCCAATCTCGATAACCATTCATGGTTAAAACTTTTCATCTACATAATCGATCACATAACTCGGCATGACCAATTCTTCCAGTCTTAAAAATCATCTGTGGATAATTGTTTACATCGACGCTCTGGCCAAGAGATTGATATTTAACGCTCTCCATATTGGTGCAGTGGTGAAATAATCCACACTTCAACTTCTAAGCCTAAAAAACTTATCTCGAAGTTTAAAAGTCGGTCTCGGTCCCGCATTAGTTTTAGGTCGGCCAAATAACAAAACACCGAGCTTGAATCGCATATTTGCGTACGATCTAGAACGACCGACGAGCTAAGCCGAACACTAGTATTCGCGCTCGAATACCAAGCCGAGATCCGATCTCGCACCTATGAATTCGAAATTATGTATAATAAGAATAAGCCAAAACCTAGCTTTTGCATCTTAAAATAAATGTCTAGCCTAAGTCACCAAAATCTACTTGGAATTCTAAGTCAGATGTTTCAACACGAATTGTCGGGACACAGTTTTTCATCGGCCCATTCTTTCACATGAAAAATCTAAGCTAGGCTAAACCTTCGATCTCGCATTGGAAACATAAGCCGAGATCCAGTCTCGTATTTCAACCTTAGTCTTTCAAAGACTACACAGAAATACCTAGTTCCTGTGTATCAAAGAACAAAAATTCTATGATACCATAAGAGAAGAAATGTGGGAGTCGAAACTCGCACAACTAAATTTGGTTATGAATTTTAAGGGAACATAAACTTCTAGGTATAAACTGTAGAAACAAAGATCCAAAGATGGTTTTTATTGCTGATTTGATAAGTTTTTGAATACAAGATTTTGCTAAGAAATGTGTAAAGTGTTTTGCTATGTGAAATTGCGGATCCCTCTCTTGAATGCCCTCTTCTTCTTTTATAGACCTAAGATTCCACCGCCTTAACAGGAATATCAGAATCTTTCATTTTGCTTCTAGGACTCATTTTTCCTTTTTCTTTTTGACCGACTTCTACGTGATACTTTATTCATCGGTTAGGCCCATCGGAGACGTTGCATCGGCCCACAGAGGTTGCCTCGGCCCATTGAGGTTGCCTCGGCCCACGAAGGTTGCCTCTGCCCAGGTTTTTCCTCGGCCCATAATGTTTTCTGCTCGGCCCATAATATCTTTTGGGCTCCGTCTCCTTCGGCTAGACCCAAAGTTCGTCCAACTCTGCAAAAGCCCATTATGCGCCGAGCCACTACTTGGTCATTTTATGTTGATCTTTGTGAGAGTGAAAACTGCCCCCAACAGTTAGCCCTCCATCTCGTCAATTTTAAGGAGTGAGTGTGACGGGGTTTGAAATGCCGAACCCATAATAAGATCAACATGCCAAACACGATCTTTCTGCCGGGGTAAAGTTCCTACAGAGCCAAATTCTTTGGTTCATATTACGCTTGATTTATTCTCGCGGGTCGAGATATTTCAATGGTTGAATGTTTATCTAGAACTGGATAGCTATGACGTCATGTAATGATTATCTCGGGGATTCGAATCATTTTCGTTGGTTCCCGAGGTGCGTTCTCCCATGCGCTTAAACCTAGATTTTTCTCTATAAATATCGAAGAATTCTCTTATTTCTTCACTACTTCGCATTCTCAAAAACCCAAAGGTAGCTCTCTTCTCTCTCTTCTTTTCCTTCTCTTTATTTAAGTTTTTCGTCCTTTCGCCATCATTATTTTAGTCTTTCCGATCTGTTTCACGATCTATCTTTAACGACCCGCGGTGACTCCTTTGAAGTTTCTGATCCATCTTCAACGATCCGCGGCAACTCCTTTGAAGTTTCATATCCATCTTCATGTCATCATCTAACGAACTGCGAGACTCTCTTGGCTCGACTGATTCCCCTTGGAAACTTGGTCGTAGGTTGATTCGGTCTCCCGAGGTGAGCGAGGTAGGTGAGATATACGTTACTGACGAGGCGAGTGTGGCTGATGAAGCGAGAATGGATCACGAGGAAAATGGAACTAATAAGATGTATAAATTGGATACTCACGACTTCCTGAACCGGCTCGTCATTGAAGTTCCATATCTTATCGATGACCCTCTTACGGATGTTCCCGAGGCAAACTTTGAAAAGGGATTGCCTCCTGATGACATTAAAATCTAGCCTGAAGATCTTGTTGTCGACGAGGTTGATGCGAGGTGGTTAGAGAGACTTTTTGCAAGTTATGAAGCCGGTCCATCCAGGAATGCATCACGCAGACGGAAGAAAGTACCGAATAAATGAGCCGACCCACCCGGATTGACCTTATCGACTGCAAAATCTTTAGAAACGTAGAAGCGTAGATTCAGGATCTCCAAGGAGGTTGACTTAATCATGCTTTCTTCATCAGATTGTCCTGATAAACCTCCGCCGAACCACTTTTGCTTGTATGAAAGTTTCTTCTACGCCAATCTTCTGTGGTTTCCGATTCCTGGTTTGATAGTTCGATTCCTGAAGAAGCATATATTAGCTCTCAACTAGATTATGCCGAACCATCTTTGGATCTTCGTTTGTGTGTTTTTGTGGTTTTTACTCAGAAGTTTTGGATCTCGCTAAAAGATATAACGAATTCAATTGGCGTGGATTTATACTCCCAAACTGCACTTAACATATTCATTTCACGATCCACCGACAAATGTTTGTCTTTCTACGATACGTTGCGTGGAAACAAGAAGTTCGAATGGACGGAGAAATACGAGGAGGCTTTTCAACAACTGAAGATTTACCTGGCTACCCCTCCAGTCCTCACAAAACCAGAAGCAGGGGAGCCGCTTTTTCTGTACACCGCAATTTCTGCCACAGCAGTAAGCGGCGTATTGATCCGAGACGAGCGTGGAGAACAGAAGCCGATCTTTTAGGTCAGGAAAACCCTTACAGATGCCGAGACAAGGTACTCACAGATGGAGAAACTGGTGCTATCTATTGTAATGTCTGCAAGAAAACTAAGGCCGTATTTCTAGTCTCACTCGATCGTCGTCCTGAGTACCTTCCCGATAAGGTCCGTTCTGCAAAGCCCAAGTCAGTCAGGAAGGCTAGCAAACTGGGCAATAGAACTCAGCGAATATGACATTGAATATCGCGGGCGCACATGTGCAAAATCTCAAGTCCTAGCCGACTTTCTCATCGAGCTCCCTGAGGATAGCACTGACCACGAAGCACAGAACCCGCCTTGGCAGCTTCACGTCGATGGCTCATCCTCCAAAAGTGGCTCAGGAGTGGGGATACGCCTAACCTCTCCAACTGGCGAGTTGCTGGAACAGTCATTCCGCCTTGGCTTCCACGCATCCAACAATGAAGTGGAGTACGAAGCCTTGATTGCCGGGATGAAACTTGCCAGTGGACTAAAGATCGAGCAACTTCAGGCATTTTGTGATTTCCAACTAGTTGCAAACCAGTTCACCGGCGAATACGCAACAAAGGACGATCGAATGGAAGCTTACCTGAAGATCTTCAAAGAATTGGCTGCGCAGTTTAAACAATTCATCCTAACGCGTATCCCACGAGGAGAAAACACTCCAGCCGACGCACTTGCAGCCTTTGCATCAACTTCCGACCCGGATCTAAAAAGAATAATACCGGTAGAATTCATCCAGCATCCAAGCATCAATCTTGGCGATACAGTGAATGCCATAACTCGTTCACAAGCGGCTAAACAAGCAACATAAGTCACAACGGGACAAGGGGAGACAAATGAAATACAGGAAGAATTGGCAAAACTACCATCCGCTGAGCTGGAAACAGCCCCAATGGAGGAAGACATTCTTCAAAAATCACCAATCATCGAAAGCAGCCACGACCCCGTCATCGAACCACAACCCGACGAAGAAGCAAACGAGATCAACGACAAAGCAGAATATGGCTGCGACAAGGAATGGCTCCTCGCAATCAGAGAATATATATACGACGGCGTCTTACCAACTAAAAAGTGGGCAGCTCATAAGCTTCGAGTCCAGGCAGCTCGTTACATTTTACTCGATGGAAATGTCTTCAAGTGGAGATTCTCAGGACCATTGCTAAACTGCGTGGAAGGGAAGGATGCAAGGAATATTATGGAGGAAGTTCACAACGGTTCGTGTGGCAATCACTCTGGAGGGAGGGCACTAGCAATAAAATTCATACGTCATGGTTATTAATGGCCAATAATGATCAAAGATTGCAAAGTGTTTTCAGCCAAATGCGAGAAATATCAACGCCATGCGCCAATGATTCACCAACCAACGAAAGTGCTATCATCAATCTCATCACCATATCCGTTCATGCGATGGTCCATGGACATTGTTGGGCCGCTGCATCCCTCAAAACAAAAGCGATTCCTTTTGGTTTTGACAGACTATTTCTCAAAATGGGTCTTTGTCTGGAAGAACATCATATGTCGACATGGAGTGCCATACGAGATCGTGATGGATAATGGCTCGCAGTTTATCTCAAATCGTTTCGAAGGTTTCTGCGAGAAATGGAAAATAAGACTCAGCAAGTCTACTCCAAGATACCCACAAGGGAACGGACAGGCGGAAGCAATCAACAAAACAATCCTCGACGGCCTGAAGAAGCGTCTCGAGGAGAAAAAAGGACGTTGGGCTGAAGAACTGGAAGGAGTACTCTGGTCTCACCGCACCACCCCAAGACAAGCAACAGGAGAAATCCCATTCTCCCTCGTATACGGTACATAGTGTGTCATCCCACCGGAGATACATTTTCTAGGAATTCGCCGCAGACTACTACCAGAGCAAGAAGGGCTCAATCACCTATTGATGCTTGACAAGTTGGACTTAGTCAACGAAAGACGGGATCAGGCCTTGATAAGGATCAAGAATTACCAGAACGCGGCAGCAAAATACTACAACTCCAACGTTCGAGAACGAAGGTTCAAATGAGATTTGGTTTTGTGGAAGGTTTTCCAAAACACCGCAAAAATAAACGTCGGCAAGCTGGGAACAAACTGGGAAGGACCTTACAGGATCACAGAGGTAGTCAAACCCAGCGTTTACAAACTTGCTAGCATGACGGATGCTCCTGTACCAAGATCATGGAACGCAATGGATCTCAAAAAGTATTATCACTAAGCTATTTTACATGAACTAC
The DNA here is from genome assembly GCA_900406555.1 of Pseudoturritis turrita. Lineage (NCBI taxonomy): Eukaryota > Viridiplantae > Streptophyta > Magnoliopsida > Brassicales > Brassicaceae > Pseudoturritis > Pseudoturritis turrita. The sequence goes on along the minus strand of OVBL01001058.1, from coordinate 456,537 downwards.
TGGGCGACTTGATCCCTGCAAAGGGTACGTAGGCAGCTCATCTTCGGGCGGGTTCAGTTGCCCCCCACTTCTTAAAAAAGGGGGGAGTGGGTACGTATACTCGTATACTCCCATCTTTGTAATAGATTCTACGATCTATCAAAGCAAAGCTTTTCAAAGACAAGTTTTACTTAAACATCCTTCAAGGATCACAAAGTCTTAACAAAACAGACATATTAAGCTACGACATGCATCTCGCCACATCTTCACTACTGCTGGCCACAGTAGTGACCTCTTGCATCCATCTCGGATCTAAACTACCACATCCGTCTTAGGATTAAAAGCGCACTATACAAATATTTTGTTCATTGTCAGAGCGGATATATTTACGATAACATATCCGTAAACCGAAATGTCCATCCTAAACTATACAAGCATATGTCCATTGTCGGAGCAAGTGCATTTATGGTAATGTATCCGTAAACCGAAATGTTCAAAACTAAACTATGCAAACTTATGGTCAATTTCAGAGCAGGAAAGTTTACGATAACATATCTGTAAGCCGAGTTGTTCATCTCAAACATAACTACTGTGCGAACCCATATTTGGGTCCATTCATCCGAAACAGCTAATCTTATCAAGACAATACGAGCAAGGCATTTGGACTTATCACCAAACAAGATAAACATCTCGGCGCAAAATACATAGAAATAACAAGACAAAATAATAGTTCTTCAAAACAAAAAAAGCTACTTGGATAAAGCCGTCCAGGCGTTAAACAAAAAAAAAGGGAGAGTTTTAGACTAGACAAAGAAGAGAGGATCGTAATCCTCCGTAATCTCAGGGGTCGTAACCACCCTCTACTCTGGCAGCGCCGGTTTCTCAGCTACGTCGCTTTCCGGTGCTCTGTCTTCTTTGAGCACCATCTCAACAAACTCTATGACGGTTTCCTCAAGAATGGCCTCGTGGCCTTTCTCAGAAGATGGTTCGGGGGTCGGTTCCTCATCAACCTCTTTTGAAATAAACTCACCTAAACCTGGCGTTTCCTTGTTCGAGCCAGAATAGTCCTAGACGCCAATGCTTGCAGCAGCTGTCTCCATGGGTTCATCTATATTAAGCTCCTTCAGAATGTCAGACCGAACGGGAGACAGCTTTAAAATTTCACTCGCCTCGGCCACGAGCTTAGCAAATACCTCGTGGGCTCCATCTAGATCTCCCTTTTGCTCAGCCAGACTCTTCGCCTCGGAGTCAAGTGACCGCGGCTCATCGCTTTGGAGCAACTCTATGAACTGAAGGTTGCCTTTGATCTGAGTTAGATCAAGCATATTTTCCTTCGGCTCGCCAACAATCCTGCCAAGAAGTTTGCTGGCTCGGGAGATTTTATCCTCAAACATTGTCATCATCTCCCGCTTGGCCTCAAGCATAGCTTGCTCGACCTTGCTCTCTCGCAATTCATTCGCCGCTTCCAACTGCCTCGTTAAGCTGGAGATGTGAGCGTTCCGCTTTGACCTGCCAGATTCCAACCTCAGGATCCGTTCGCCAGCTTCTTTGATATGCTTCTTGTTCCCTTCTGCTTCGGCTTCAAAGGCCTTGATTTTCTTAAGGGTTTTCTCCCGCTCAGAAGCGTGACTTGTCTCGACATCCTTGAGTCTCCCGTCTAGCTCAATGGCTCTTTTCCGGGCGTCCTCAACTCTTTCCCTATCTTTGCGGGCGTCAGATTCATACCCAAGAACCATCCTATTAAGATGGGATATGAACTGTGCAAAAATAAGAAAGGCAGTTCAGCAAACGCAACGACAAACAAAAGACGGCTCGGGTCATGATGGTGAAAATGAAAAAAAAGAAGATAGAAAATGCACTTTGACGCCCCGAAAGGACACCTCGTTGTAGGGTTTATCGCTAAGCAAGTTGTCAGGAGGAGGAAGCTGATCACCTGGACAGGTGATATTGGAAAAGATGGCTGCGGACGCCATGGCATCGTTATAAGCCCCTTCAGCATTAAGGGGCACGACAGATAATGGAATCACCTCGGGGATAAGTCAAGGAGCTTCAGCACGACGCCGCCGCTTCGCGGCCTCAGCCAACCCTTCGCCTCTGTCATCCGTCTGATGTTTTTGGCTCGGCCCTTTCTTTTCCTTGGCTTTCCCTTTGCCTTTGTGCAGCATCAGCTGCGACTCCACGGGACAAAGCCCTAATACAACCCCTTCGGGGGTTAAGTTGAGACTTGGTTCGGGGGAATGGCTAGAAGAGGTCGGATTGGGGACAAGAGCGGCGGAGATATGAGGATTTGGGAGGCGAAGCTGACCTAACGCTTTGGCCTGCTTTGCCTTTTCATTGGCTTCGGCTTTCGCCTTCGCTTTGGTTGCGGCTCTGTCTCTGAACGTAGGTCTTCCCATAATATCGTCTGAATCAGAAGAAGATAATGGACCAACAGATTGACCTTCAAACAGGGCTCGGGCTCTTTCCACTCGCTGGAGGTTAAAATCCCTTATCCAATTACACTTTCGAGCTGAAAGAACTTCGTGAATCGCAGACAAATCGGGTGGCAATGAAAGTTGAAAGTGACATGCTGCAAAAAAAAGAAATAATATAAATAAACTAAGACAAAAACAGTAAAAAGGAAAAACCGAGCCGCAGCCCAAGAGCAAGCCACGGGTCGACTACCAAGTTCTCCCCAACTTGACTTGACTATGCTAAGATATCTTGATCCCACTGACGCCTCGGTGATGGGAACGAAGAAGAAGAAATTCTCCCAGTTGTCATACTTGCTCGGGAATCCTTTTATCATCTTCTTATTGGCTTTACCCGATATATAGTATTTCAGCTCTCTCTTGTTGCGACGCCTGAATTCGAGGAGGCTCCTCAAGTGTTCGACCCCAACCTCAACATCGCATTCGTAACTTCTTATGAGAATACCGACCAGATGTCTAATTCACCTAGTATTGATCTGGTCAATTGCCAGATTATGTTTCCATAAGAACCGCAAAATCACTTCGGGGATCGGGAGCCACAGCAAGCAACGATAGAAGAAGCTCTCATAAAGGGTGAAGTGATCGGGGGGAGGTTTGTTGGCTCGGTCAGCCGGTGACGGAAGAATAAATTCGATTTCTTCCGAGATGTTGAATCTTTGCCTAAGAGCTGACAATGAATCTGGAGTGGAAATGGTCGAACCCGGCGGGTCGGGTCTCTTTTTTGCTTTCCTCTTCCTTTGGCTCGTTGGATAGGTCCAATCAAACGCTTTAACTCTCATCTCGCCATAACCAAATTGTAGAACCAATCCTCTGGTTCAATTTTCGCCAGCTTGGGATCCATGGTGACCGCAAAAGGGTTTGTTGTCTCATCAAACGGAGAATCATGAAGGTGGGGGACTTCATATTCCACAAGAGCCCCGGCATTACTGTCAGCTCTCGAGGATTCGGAGAGCACCATTTTCCTACCAAGGAGAGAAGGTCCTACCCCCGAACCATTTGAGTCATCCAAATCCTCTAGGATGTTTGCGCCAGATGAATCTGCTCGGCTGCAACTTTGAGCGAAGATTGGATCGGGGGAAAATAAAGGCTCAGGAAGTGAAGATTGGTCTAGACTGACAAACAATCTGGCATATGGATCGGGTGATGCAAACGCTGATAGCTGAGACATCCTTTGTTTGAAAACAGATCGGTCCTTTGGAAGGCAGACAAACAGATCGGAATCTCCAGAAGCTAAGAAGGAAAGATCTAGGTTTTAAAAAGTTCAAAAAACAGATCGAGTTTATCAACAGCTTATCAAAATGGATCGAAGCTTTCTAGGAATCGAAGAACAAGACGAGATCTTCAAAATAAATGTGAAATTAGATCCAAATCTTCACGAGAACTACCAGAAAATTCAAAGATAGCGGCGGAGCTGATTGAAGATAGGTCGGGAAACTCGAACGGCTCGACGGCAAGGAAGAAATAAACAGAGGAACAAGCAAAAAATTAACTTAAACAAAAAATTAGAGAGAGGTTACCTGTTTGAAGAATTTCCAAAGAAATGAAGTAGTGAAAGAAAATGGGAAGCATCACGAGTTATATAGGCAAAAAGTAACGTCATATACCTCGGGAATCGGTAGAAATATTTAGACTCCCCGATAAAGGTGATAGCTTCCCAAAGTCCCCTGAGCTGAGTTCAAACTCGTAACGACGGTTCAGGGCGACAGCTAAAAATGGTTCTGGGTAACAGTGAAAAACGGTTCGATGTCATGAATAGAAGTGGTTCGGGGTGATAATGAAAAACAGCTCGGTGTCGCAAAGAAAATTGGTTCAGAGCATGTTAACTTCAGACTGCTTTTTATCTCAACACTTTCAATATTAAAACTGACGAGCTGGGGGGCTCATTGTTGGGGTCAAAATTAACCCACTTGAAGTTAACAGTTGAAGGAGTACAAACGGATCGGGTGCCACGACCCATGGTGAAGAAGGTTGGGTCGTGTACCCCGATCCATGACAAGGCAAACGGATCGGGTGTCACGACCCACGGTGAAGAAGATTGGGTCGTGTACCCCGATCCATGACAAGAAAAATGGATCGGGTGTCACGATCCACGGTGAAGAAGATTGGGTCGTGTACCCCGATCCATGAAAAGGCAAACGGATCGGGTGTCACGACCCACGGTGAAGAAAATTGGGTCGTGCACCTTGATCCATGACAAGGCAAACGGATCGAGTGTCACGACCCACGGTGAAAAGATTGGGTCGTGCACCCTGATCCATGACAAGGCAAGCGGATCGGGTGTCACGACCTACGGTGAAGAAGATTGGGTCGTGTACCCCCATTCCATGACAAGGCAAACGGATCGGGTGTCACGACCCATGGTGAAGAAGATTGGGACGTGTACCCTGATCCATGACAAGGCAAACGGATCGGGTGTCACGACCCACGGTGAAGAAGATTGGGTCGTGTACCCTGATCCATGACAAGGCAAACGGATCGGGTGTCACGACCCACGGTGAAGAAGATTGGGTCGTGTACCCCGATCCATGACATGCAAACGGATCGGGTGTCACGACCCACGGTGAAAAAGATTGGGTCGTGTACCCCGATCCATGACAAGGCAAACGGATCGGGTGTCACGACCCACGGTGAAGAAGATTGGGTAGTGTACCCCGATCCATGACAAGACAAACAGATCGGGTGTCACGACCCATGGTGAAGAAGATTGGGTCGTGTACCCCGATCCATGACAAGGCAAACGAATCGGGTGTCACGACCCACGGTGAAGAAGATTGGATCGTGTACCCCGATCCATGACAAGGCAAATGGATCGGTGTCATGACCTGTGACAGAGCAAGTGGATCGGGATCAAGGCAAGTGAATCATTTTTCGTCATCTGTCACCACCCGAGCCGTTTGGATGGTGTCACCCAAACCGTAAACTATGGTGTCACCCGACCCGTGAACCATGGTGTCACCCGAGCCGTGAACCATGCTCTCACCCGAGCCGTGAACCATGGTGTCACTCGAACCGTGAACCATGTTGTCACCCGAACCGTGAACCATGTTGTCACCCGAACCGTGAACCATGTTGTCACCCGAGCCGTGAACCATGGTGTCACCCGAGCCGTGAACCATGGTGTCACCCGAGCCGTGAACCATGGTGTCACCCGGGCCGTGAACCATGGTGTCACCCGAACCGTGAACCATGGTATCACCCGAGCCGTGAACCATGGTGTCACCCGAGCTGCTCAGCCCTGCCATCCGAGCCAAAGCCTAAGGATAAGAAGTTGGGCCGAAACGGGTTGGCCGAGATGATGAGCCTATGAATCCAAGCCCATGGCGACCGCAGGCTTTGCTAAAAGGAAATCCCGAGGAATTAGGAAATCTTCCTTATCTCTTTAGAGATTGACCTAGCCGACTTAAACTTGTATATATACTCATGTATACCCTCTGAAAAAGGGATCTGAATTTTACCTAGCAAAATTCTGTACTTTTGTTTTCATACAAAAAGCTTTCTAAGCAGCTTAATAAAAGACGATATTCGGATATCTATTTGTGTTTTTGGTGGTTTTTGCTCAGAAGTTTCATCTCTTAACAAATCCTCGACAAATTCTATTGGTGTGGATTTACACTCCCACATATGTTACGGAACTAATGGATTCTTAATTTATTTACAAATTTTTCATTTTGTTTGTGAGAACGGAGAGATTGTCAATGACATTGAATGGTGGATACGTGGAGTCTCGGGTCTCTTGATCACCACAAGTTGAGATAATGTGGTTAGAAAACTAAAATTTTCACTGACATTTAATGCTAATGGATACGTGAAGTCTTTACCTATCTAATGGAACTAATTGATTCTTATTTTAGTTTTATTTTTACAAATTTTTCTTTTTGTTTGTGAGAACTGGGAAATTGTCAATATCGAATGGTGGATACGTGGAGTCTCGAGTCTGTTGATTACCACACAAGGGACAGTTGAGATAATTTGGTTAGAAACTAAAATGCTCACTGACATTTAATGCTATTGGCGAGGCGGCTCGTTGCTATGGAATAACATAGATTCCTCAATAAATTGATAGTTTTCTATCCAAAATTCAAAAGCTATAACGATAAAAAGAAAGGTCTGAAAATCGGAACCTAAACGAATTTAATCAGGTAAACACTCTAGGCAATTATTCTGGTCTTTCAAATTTATACAAAAATTAGAAATAGATTCATCTTTATAGATTTTTCTTCAAATGCTCAAATTCACTAACCCAACTTTTTTTTTAATTATTACTAAGTGTTTACATACGGCATGCACAGATTTTTATTTGGTTATCTGTAAAATTTAACACGTATTATAATAATATGTTATATGGCATAATTATAATCCAAAAATACCAACATATCTCAAATTCAATTTAAATTGTGACACGTTCTTAATAATTATTTTAAATCGAATTCTCCATTTTGGTAGTTAATTTATTCAATTGTATTTACTTTTATTAGTTTTTCTTTTCAAAATTTAAATTAATTGATAAAAAATGTTTATTTACAAGGAAAAAGAAAAGAGGAATGGGAAGCAAAGATTAGATAGAATAAAAGAATAATAATAGATCATGTGCCAAATAGAAAAATATTGGTATTGTTTACGGACGTGTCTCAAACCAGCAACGTAATAGTCTCTCAAGTCAAGTATGTGAATACTTAGCGAGGCAATACGTAGCGGATAAGTTTATCAATAACCCAAACCAATGCTAACAGTATTGTGATGCCGCCATTCCTTCGACGCCACAGCTGGTAAATCATGGATGAGAGACTGAGTAAATTATTAATATGATTTGAGACTAGTCCGCACACAACTAGAATCCAACAGTTCAACAAGTAAATGCTTTGGTTATTTAATAATACTATTTCTTTTTCAAGTCTGTCCGGTTATGAGTGAAGAAAAAATGATACAGGGTTCTCGAATCTAACAACAAAACGTAAAAAAAAAAGTTATATAAAATCAGAGCGCATAGTCGGTGGTATAACCAAGCAAACAATTAATGACAGTTTAAGTCTTGAGTGTTGAGATAGTAGGAATGTTCTTTGTAGTTCAAGCAAATGTAATGATTTTTTTCCATTTTAGACAAATTAATGGTTGTTGTAAACGGTCGTGTAACTTCTAAAATGTTTGTTTAGATACAGAACGAAGCTGAGTTGGTTTAAATGATTTTTTTTTCTCGTTAAACTAAAGATATTTTAGTTTTGTATAAATAGATATGTATATATATCTTTTTGTGGTTGCGTCATAACTCTTTAGGATTATGTCAAGATATTTGTAGAGGTTGGGATATTCTCTAACGGCGACTTTTTGTTTGTAGCATGCTAGTGTACTAATCAGGCCAGGTTCCTAATCTAAGTATATATCTTTTCTTTCTGCTTCTCGTTTATAGATTCCTCCTTACTCTTGTTTTCTTTTTGCCAGGAGATCATGCTTATTCTCTTTTGCAATAAAGATTGTATAATTGTTGAGTTTCCATGTTCTAGTAAGTGACAACCTTGTTTAACCATTGTACGAAACATTGGACCCTGTTATTGAAACTATGATTGTCTTTTCTCCAACGTTTTTGACATATCTAGACCCAATCACAGAGTAAATCTTTGAACACCCAAAAGCATACTTGTATTTGTCTGGAAGAACTGTCACTTATGTCCTATAGAAGAATGGACGCTTTTCTCCTTACCCACCCTTGATTTCTAATTTCATTCTTTCTTTAAAAGATGACGTTGAACCTAAGAAAAGAAAATACAAGTTAGAAAGCTATGTCCATTGGGAAATCAATAGGCCTAAAACTTATTTCAAGAGTAACTGAGAAGAGTACACATCTCTTTGAGAGCTAGAGATTCTTCCAGTTCAATCTTCCACCACATCAACAGCCTCCACATTAGTGTGTTTAGTAAAGCTCATAAAGCCTATGAATTTCTTCCATAACTTGCCCACATACCATTGGGTAGGCTGTTAGCTATGTGAAAATTTCCCACTCTGAAATTTTAATTTCAAACAGACTAAGTAGCTTATCTCATATTTTAAACATCATTTAATTGTAGAAGTGAATTTTTCTTATCTTCCGTCCAAAATAACTCTTTGCTACTCCCAGCAGAGCTTGATCCATAAGACTATACATAAAATCCCCATGTCCCAACAAACTTATCACAGTTATAAGGATCAACAAACCACTTGCTTTTAGTAGCACGAAGCATTGAGCAGCGGCACGTAACAAGAAGCTCCAATTGGCTGATTCGAATGTCTTGTAACTCCATTGTGGTGGCAGCAGACTCTTCCCTTACCTGTATGAGGACAAGGTTAAAAACCATTTCATAAAAACACAATCATGCATGATAAGTGATGCTTTCTGACCTGTCTCTCTTGGGAGAAATACATCTTCAACCTCTTGTACATCGACTCGAAAAAATCCACCTCTAGTGGATGAACATAAACCTACACCATTAGCAACTAATCAAGACATAATTCGCTTTGAAAATCTCCTAATGAACTATCGAATGAAAAACAGAAACCTATGCTTACGTGTAAGTGCTTCAATGTACTTGGCATTCCAAGCGTTGCGTTCACACGAAGAAAATTGTCTGCCAGCCGGTCTGGAGTATCCCAAGGTGACAAAATCATCTTTGATTTTGTACCAGTTATGCACAAGAAACTTGGTGGTGAGTTCAATTACGTCCATGTCCAAGTAAAAATTATTCATGAAGTCCACAGAGATTCAACAAGTATGATGATTATAGCGAATGCATAAAGTAAATTACCAGACAATGCAATAAGTAATCATCAACAGGAAGGATTAGCTACTCACCATGTTCCAAATCTCTGCCTCGAGAAAAGATTCACCTTCTTGTAGAAGGTTCCAACAGCCTTATCGATGTTGGAAGAGATGTGCATAGCGTTTGATTCCTCTTCCACATCATCTGGAGCTGCAAGAAGTTTGGTAAGTTTGTCCCGCCAAAAATGGAATTGCAGAGATGTTGTTTTACATGTCATCCCCTGCAGATTAACAGAGAACGTATTTCGTTGATCAACCTGCAAAAAAGCATCATCTTTGAGACCATATCACCCATGGAACCAACTAAACAGAATATTTTGGAAGAAATGTGAAAAATACCTGACTCATGTTGAGACGAGTGAACACAGTAAAATTCAGAAGCTCTAGAACATGTGTAGTGGAGGAGTCATCACTTACACGAACACCATCCATATCCATGTGCAGTTCAAAATGAGTTGTCTCTTTTGAACTCCTCACTTGAATCGCTGAGAAGTTGTGCTCAGCTTTAATACCAAATTCTCGATGGTCAAATCTGATTATCAGTGTGGGCAATACTAATGTAATCAGCTCAGAAAATTATACACAATTCAATGGTCGAATCAATTAGGCATTTGTATTATACTCCTTAATGGTCAAATGTATACCAAAACCGTTGATATGATAATGACTCAAAACAACACAAGAATGCACTTATTAAACTGACCTTTTCAGGAACAAAACAAGAGACCTCGGAGTTAAACTATTTGTGACTCAATAAGTCAACAACCCTTATACAGTTGTTAAACTATTTTAAAAATTAAAATTAGAACTCAAAACCGTACCAGAGACCTCAGAGTGAACAATAGAAAATGATAAGATGAAATCTTGACCGTTAAATACCAAATGGTCCAACGGCTCTAAGTCTCTATATCTCACAAAGGTTGATGAATGATTTGTGTAGAAAGTTTTTTGTTCAATGGTTTGGTTTTTCATTTTCGGTTCTGTTTTCTGTGCACCAAATTTCTGAATTCTAATTTTTTATACAAATGAAAATAAAACTAGTCTTAAATACAGTAATTTACCAAAAACGATAAGACTTATTTGAATTTGATACATAGTGAAACGATATTTGAAATGTGGATCTTAATAGAACTTTTAAACCGGAATTTCCACTCCTTCCGCTGTCTGATTTTGCTTGAAGGAGGAGGTGGTTTGATGAAATAACCCGATAATAACCGGTTATAAATCCAGACTTGACATTGAACCGGTTTTAGATTATATCTTTCAATTCTCAAGAATTTGGATCTCCAGATTCTCGTTTACACTTTACTCTCTCGGATTACCAAAGGTTCGTCCTTTTAGATTTGTTTGGCTTCATCGAAAATTTAGGGTTTGCCTTATTGATTGGGTGCTCAGGGTTTTCAGATAATCTGATTCCTATTTTTATAACGCAGTCATCTTTTAGGGTCTAAAGCTATATAATTTACAGAGCCAGTTAACACTTTTAGTGCCGAGTGAATTGTTCGTGTTAGAAACTATTTTGGTGTCTCTTTGTTCTCCTCTCTAGTGAACTTTCACTTCACATACAGGGAGATTCATTGGAAGATGAGGAGATTGGTTTTGATAACAGCCAAGAGATTTACCCATTTGCATATTCTAAAGAAAGGTCGCTTTCTCTGATTATAGAGAGAAAATTAGAAATGGGTGTCTACAGGATATTAAGTTCGATGATGCAATTGGTTTGTTCAGTGAGATGGTACAGTCTCGTCCTCTTCCTTCCATTGTTGATATCAGTAAATTGTTTGTCAAGATGAAGAAGCATGACGTTGTCATCTCTCTGATGCTAAAATTTGGGGATTTCACATGATCTCTATACTTTCAGTATTTTCTTAAACTGCTCTCAACTCCCTCTTGCTTTAGCTGTTCTTGGGAAGATGATGAAACTCGGGTATTGTCACGCTTTCTTCGCTTCGCTTCTCAATGGATACTGCCACGGTAATAGGATTTCGGACTCTGGTTGAATTGGGATATCAACCTAATACCATTACATTTACAACTTTAATCCATGGACTTTTTCTCAACAACACAACTTTAGAAGCTAGTTGACCGAATGGTGAGGAAAGGCTGCCAGCCAGATCTGGTTACTTATGGTGCGATAGTAAACGAAGTATGTAAGAGAGGTGATACAGATTTGGCTCTAAACCTGCTCAAGAAGATGAAGGAAAGGAAAATTGAGGCAAATGTTGTGATCTATCATTGATGGTCTTTGTAAATACAAACATGTGAATGATGATGCACTCGACTTATTCAATGAAATGGAGAACAAAGGAATTGGATCACATGTTTTCACCCACAACTCTCTTATATATAGCCTTGTAATTACGGAAGATGGAGTGATGCCTGAGTGATATGATTGAGAGGAAAATCAACCCCAATAGAGTCACTTTCAATGCACTGATCGAGATGCATTTGCGAAAGAGGGAAAGCTTTTAGAGGCTGAAAAATTGTATGGGGAGATGATCAAAATGTCTATAGATCCTGATACCGTCACTTACAATTCACTGATAAATGGGTTGTGTATACACGATCGATTAGAGGAGGCTAATCAGATGTTTTCTTTGATGGTTCACATGGCTTGTCTCCCAAACGTAGGGACATATAATACTCTCATAAAAGGATTTGTAAGTCTAAGAGAGTAGTGGATGGTATACAACTCTTCCGCGAGATGTCTCAAAGAAGATTGGTTGGAGACACAGTCACTTACACCACTCTCATCCAAGGGCTTTTTCAGGATGGAGATGTTGATATGGCCCAAGAATTTTTCAATCAAATGGTTTCTTGTCGTGTGCCTCCCGATATTATGACATACAACATTTTGTTGGATGGGCTTTGTAATAACGGCAAGCTAGAGAAAGCATTGGTGGTATTCCAGGATCTTCAAAAGAGTGATATAGAACTTGATATTGTCACATATACTATCATCATTGAAGGGATGTGCAAGGCTGTGAAGGTTGAAGATGCGTGGGAATTATTTGCTAGCCTCAACCTCAAAGGATTGGAGCCTAATGTTATAATCTACACGACAATGATCTCAGGATTTTGTGGGAAAGGCCTAATGCAAGAAGCAGATGCCTTGTTCAGGAAAATGAAAGAAGACGGGCCTCTCCCAAATGACTGTACGTATAATATGCTGATTATGGCACACCTTAGAGGTGGTGACAAAACCGCATCAGCTGAACTCAAGCCACTTTATGAAATGTTCCAATAGCAAAAATCATTTCAACAATTTTCCAAACTACGCATCAGATGATTCTGATTTCTAAAGCACTGCTTTAATATCCTCTCTCTGCATCTTATTTTTTTATATTAAATCTGCTTAGTTTAAACTTACATACTACTCCTTCCGTTTCACAAAGAGGGTCATTTTAAGACTTTATTTTCGTTTCAAAAAGAGTGTCGTTTTGTATTTTCAATGCAGAATTTTGATTAAAAATTCAGTTTTGACCCTACTGTTTTAATGTATTTATTAGAAATAAAAATTTATTTAGTGTATTAATAAGGGGTAAAGTATAACTTTTATTAGTTTTCTTAATGTGTGAAAATGTGTATAATGACACTCTTTATGAAACGGAAGGAGTATATCACAAAATATTTGACAAAGTAAATTAAAGAGGCCCTATATTAAACCCAAAATCAAAATTAACTGAAACTAAATGAAAATAAAATGTATCTAGTCACAACTCAAACAAAATTTGGTTAGGATCTATCTTGGTTTGCAAATGTGAAGGCCGATTCAAACCTGTACGGTTTCTTCTACTCTCTTTATGATCTTTTATTCTTTAGACGCCTAATCTACTTGGTCATCATCAAACTTTATCATATTACTTAACTCCTAATTAATACCCAAAAGACATAATATGTTGTCGTTGACACTCTTCCTGCAGTTGCTGTTTAGTATTCACCTCTTCTTTCTTTGGTTAATAACCCCTCCTTTTCACTTTTATTCAAATTCCTTTGATCTGTTTGTGATCAGTAAAAACAATTCAGATTTTGTCCCATCTTTTGTGTTTATATATGAATATATGGATATTGTACCAACCAAAACATACAAAAGAACCTATCTACGGATCCAAGTTTTAGAAGCTTACTATGCTTCTTGACAGAGCTAAAAGTCTTATTCATCATATAGAAATTGTTATAAGATCGCCTTTTGTGAATGATTTTTTAGTTAAAAGCTACTCCGAACACTTTGGTTTCGATATTCAATTTTTGAATTGGCTATATTTATAAAACAACTATAAGAATCATTGAGAAACAAGTACGACTAAGCTCATTCTATGAAGAAGCCAAATAACTCCACACTAATGACTTCCCTCACAACCTCAGGTTTAGGAGAAACAAAACCGGGGTCAAGTAAGGGTAACTTCTCGCAAAAAGCTTTGCTACATCCTATGGAAAAACTGGGTTTATGTAACAGCCTGTGCCAATCACAAACCGCCTACTCCAGTAAGTTGGGGCACAATCTGTTAGAACCAGTGTGCATAAGGTATTTGTGAGTCTGTAACCTTGAGGGGAGAAGTGTGGATCATGTAATTATACGTGGGATCATTTAGTTGCTTTGCTATAAAAGGGAAACGTAGCAGCGAAAGGCGCAGCAGAAACTTAATGAGACGACTTATTAATTACAAAATGTATCGATTTAGCTTCACAAAGACAACATTCCCCAGTCTCGTCGAAATATCTTTCGTACCATCAATGCGTGATGAAACCATTGGAGGAACAAATGGAAGAGCCATTACCTGACTCATTGAAGCGCGCCTTGGTTCTTGAAGACCTTTTAGAATACGAAAACAAACATATACATAAAGGGGACCAATTTTGATGAATATAACTATGTAAGCAACTCATCCACACATAACACAAGCATTGATGGCTACACAATGGATATTGCATTTCATTTCAGATTCATACAAATACTAAATTGAGTAATCTATACAGCACTGATATGAAGATATAATCTGTGGAAAACTCTTACCTGAATTAATTGATGGAATCATGTTGTGCGATCTGCTCGATTCTCTTCTTATACACGATCAAGACATAAAAATAAATAAATAAAAGAAAAACACTAGCCTCATAGCAGAACACATACTGTCCTATAAGACCAAAGCATCAAGAATCACAACTTGCTCTTCATCTTCAGTTATTGGGTCTGGACAGTTCAAGGTAGAGAATCAATTCGGTGTCAACTTCAGCATACTTGTTTCTCAAAAAAAAAAAAAAAAAAAACTTCAGCATACTAAACAACATCATTAATGTGCTTAAAACTAAATATTAAGACGGTAAAAATGAGTAGCCCAAACTTTTTCTACAAATAAAATAGAGCACATTAATAATACAGAGGAGGATAACCAAGTATATAAGCACATACAAAAAAACAAATATTTATAGTGTCTTTTATATGGGTGTAAAATTCAGATTAGCCTAAAATACCGGCAAGTTTTTTTTTTTTTTTTGGTAAACACAAACACTATGCATAGAAAATAGACGATTAGAAAGAGCGCAAAAAAACAAGCGATAACAAATTAAATAAACATTGAAGAAAGTACATGTTTAGAGAATTACCTTGTAAGCGCATATCTTCCTCGACAGCGCGATTGCTTTCTTACGCAGGTAGACTCCAATTAATCTTATCGGTTATTGCTAGTCTTACCAACTTCCGGATGTCGGCATATCGCTTACCAACATGCTGTCTTAAGGAGATACAGAAAATATGCACAGCGTTTCTTTGGTTGGGTCCCAACTTAAATCAAAAGAAAGCTGAAATATCATGGGAAGATGTCTGTTACCTTATAAGTGAAGGAGGATTAGGATTGAAAAATCTCAAGGAAGTGAATAAAGTATGTGTGCTTAAGTTGACTTGGCAGATTCTCTCTGCGAAGAACTCCCTATGGGTGAATTGAATCAAAGAGTATATGATACGAGAAGCTTCGTTTTGGTCAATCAGAAAATCTTCTACATGATCTTGGATGTGGCGAAAATATTGAAAAGCAGAGATGTGGCAAAAACCTTCGTAAAAGTGGAAGTTCGATTTGGTAAATCTACCTCCTTTTGGTATGATAAATGGTCCTCTCTTGGGTCTTTGACTGATATCACAGGTCCACAGGGATTTATTGACTTGGGGATCCCTTCTCATAGCACGGTTGAACATGCTATTGACTCACACAAATATCGGTATCATCGGGTGGAGGTTTTAAACAGAATTGAAGAAGAGATTGACAAATTGAAAGGAAGCAATAGAAGGTCTGAACCTGACATTGTTCTCTGGAGACGTAAGGGTGATTCATACAAGCAGAGGTTCATAACCTCACACACGTGAAACCTGATCCGACATTGTAAGCCACTTCTCCCATGGCATCGAGGTATATGGTTCCCTAATCATATGCCAAAGTTTGTTTTCACAGCTTGGCCTGCAATGCACAATAGGTCGTCTACGGGAGAACGAATGGCGATATGGGACTCTTCATACTCACCAGTTTGTACTCTTTGTCGCAACCCTTTTGGAGTCGAGAAATCATCTCTTCTTTGAATGCCCTTATTCAAAAAATGTGTGGTCTGCGCTCGCGCATGGTCTTCTTGGTGGGAACTTCACTTCGGACTGGAATAGCCTGGTGACTATCATCACTGATTTTAATAAAGGTTATTTACAAATGTTTACCATCCGCCATCTATTTCAAACTTTTACCCTGAAATCAACTTAGACGATGCAATTGATCTATTCAATCGAATGGTACAGTCTCTTTGATGAGGCCAAACATATGTTTGATTTGATGGTTAGTAAACATTGTCTCCCAGATGTAGTAACGAATAATATTCTTATAAAGGATTTGATTTGATGGTTAGTAAACATTTTCTTCATAAACGGTGATCTTTATCTTCGTGTTATGCTTGACCGGAGTATTTGCGATTTGCACTGTGAATGGCTTCTTCTGCGTTTCTTCGAAGACGCGCTTGATTTCCGGCGCCGTGCTGATGGCTCTGTGCATCTTCGAGCTCATGCTCTTGATGGTGTTCTTCATGCTTTTAATTTCCAGGTCTCTGACTGGGTAGTGAGTTCGGCGTGGAGGAGTCTCGTAGATCGGTGGCTGACCATGAGTCTGGTTTTTGGTTGATCCGCGCGGAGGTGGGGGAAATTTTTCGGGAAACAAGACTTGGTTGATACGATATGATCTCTCCTGGTGATGTGGGTCGGCCATGGCGTTCATCTATGTTTGATACTCAGCCTGGGCATTAGCAAGGGAGGTGACTTTTTCCCTAGTACGCCGAACTTCTGACTCCTGCTTATCGAACTTTTTGAGCAACGTCCATAGGAGCGTAGTGACATCAGGCTGGTTTCCTGGAGCGACGACCTCTGGGGATGCTGGAGGTATGACATTGTCACGTCTGCGACCACCTCCATCGTTGGCTCCGTTGGTATCACCGGCTTCATCATGGACTCCGCAGTGCACTCCAGTGTTGTCGACTTCGTTATTATCTTCTCTGTTGGCCCGTTGTTGTTGACAAGGCCTGGTGCTCTTTCTTCAGATCCTGACATCATTACCTAACTTTGGTGAACTTTCTTGTATAGAAAACCTAGAAAGTCCCTTCAGACAACGCTAATTAGTGAATTTGTATACCGTAAGCTATCTCGGATCCTCCAAACGATAAAGAGGACTTAAGGTCTCTAAGAATAAGAGTTCAAAGCTAGGACAAACAATGAGAAAAGAGAAAGAGAGCTGTGCGATTGTAAGTGTATTGTATGAATGATTTGATCCCCTCCTTTACAAAGGTACATGTATATTTATACAAGATTTGAGTCGGTCGGCTTAACCTAATACAAATTGGAAAATTTCCTATTTTCTAGTAAATTTTTCTTCTTGATCATCATCTTTTCATTGTTTCTCGAAGTGTTTAGGTCGGCTGAGCATCGTGGGTCTGGGCCAAACTCTAGCTTTTGGGCCGAGCTCGTGAATCTGTTCGTCTTTACAGGCCGAGGTCGCGTAATGGGCTTCTCGGCTTATACAGGCCTAGCTCGTTTGCCTTCCTGGGTCAGACTCTCGCTCACTTCCGGGTTGGTTCGGATCCGAGTCGGGTCTTTTAGGTGGCTGCTAAACCGGCACAATCATACGACACTCGGATGCTCGCCTTTCTTCTACCCGACACCTGAATCTAAGGTTCGAGTTTCACTTAGAAAACAATCGAGGTAAAAAGAAAATATTCTAAGGGTTTGAACTTAAGCTTACCGACCACAAACTGATTGAGAAATTATCACGATTCCTTTGAATCCTTCTCGATCAAAACTCTCTAAAGGTTCCCCGATAGCTTCCTCTAACACTTGTGGGAGTCGAAACTCGCACAACCAAAACTTGTAAAGAGATTGAGGGATTCGACAAACTTCTATGTAAAGAAACCAAGAAACTGAGATCCAAAGATGGAGATTTTATTCAAGCTGTTTCGAAAGCTGTTTGTAAAGTAATCAGCGTTTTGCTAGGTCAATTTTTGGATCCTCTTTTTAGAGAGGCACATCGTCTATTTATATACAAATAAGTCGGCTAGGCCTGTTTCCTAAAGGTATTTGGAAAACTTCCTCTCTGGCTCGGATGTGGGCTTCTTTCTCAGGCTCATCATCTTGACCCACCAATCTCTTATGGCTCGTTGCCTCGGCCCAATAAAATATTGGGCTCGTTGCTTCGCTGGGTCATCGGTGAGCTGGCTCGTCGTTTGTATTGCCTGCTTATCCCAATTTCGAGCCAGGTAGTTGGCTCGTCGCCTGACTTCCCTTGATGCCGAGCCAGGAAGTTGGTCTGTCGCATGACTTCCCTTGATGCCGAGCCAGGAAATTGGTATGCCAACATGTTGCCGAGCCAGGTTTGGCTCGTCTCCTGCTTCTTCCACCGCCTAGCCAAGATGTTGGCTCGTCACTCCTTTCTCCTTGCTGTCTAGCCAAGATGTTGGCTCGTCATCGTTTCTTCATGCTGCCAAGCCAAGATGTTGGCTCGTCACTCCTTTCTCTTTCCTGCCTAGCCAAGATGTTGGCTCGTCGTCACTCCTTGCTACCGAGCCAAGAGTTGGCTCGTCTCCTGCTTCCTCCACTGCCTAGCCAAGATGTTGGCTCGTCGTCACTCCTTGCTACCGAGCCAAGAGTTGGCTCATCTCCTGCTTCCTCCACTGCCTAGCCAAGATGTTGGCTCGTCGTCACTCCTTGCTACCGAGCCAAGAGTTGGCTCGTCTCCTGCTTCCTCCACTGCCTAGCCAAGATGTTGGCTCGTCGTCACTCCTTGCTACCGAGCCAAGAGTTGGCTCGTCGTCTAGCCAAACATTGGCTCGTCATTGCTTGCTTCTGCCGCCGAGCCAAGAGTTTGTGCTTGCTTGGCTAGCCTTTTCTCCATACTTAGTCTTATCAGCAGTTGATCTCGACGAGGTGAAAACTGACCCCAACAGTTAGCCCCCCAGCTCGGTAGTATTATTAATAATAGTGACGAGGTGAGAAGTCAAGATCGAGATCAACTATCTTTGGGCTACCGAGCCAGATTTTTGGTGAAGTTGTCATCCGGGCATTGACACATGCCAAACCAAACTGATAGTGTTACCGAGGTGTTCTATTTCCGAGCCAACACTGGAGTATCTTGTCGCCGAGCCAACTCCTTGACGTGCTGCTGATTCGTTTTTGATCGCGCTGCCGAGCCACTTTGGCCTGTGATATATTTGTTTTCTGCTGAACCGACACCTTTGTCATGCTGCCGAGCCCGCTTATTATTCGTACGACCGAGCCACTTTGGCTCGTCATCTTTTCGTATTGCTTAGACTGCCGTTCCGCCGAGCCATATTCTTCTGATATACTGCCGAACCATCCCAATAAGTGATTCGTTTTTTGGCTCGGCAGTAATGTTTGCTTGAAGTATCTCCATTCATGATTACAACTTTATTGGGAACTGCAAACGTTTTTGCGTGTTTCCGAGGCCGCGTGGTGTCACGCGCTTTACTTTTATGCGTCTTTATATTCAGATTCTTGTTTCACTCCTCACAACTCACTTCTCTTCATTTCCGAAAAATCAGGTATCTCTCTTCTCTCTCTTCTTCTCTCTCTATTCGTTTAAGTTGTTGGCTAGGTTTTTTTTAAATTCCTTCCTTCCACCGTCAAACTTGAGTTTTCCGACCTATCTTCATACGCGGCTCGGCGGTTCTATGCGTTTTCCGATCCATCTTCATCCATCTCCGGCGAACGTCTGAATTTCCCGATCCATCACCATCCAGACTGCGTCGTTACCTTGATCTCTTGTCGCCGAACCGGAATTCTTAACACCAAGGGTATTTTCCGAGCCGAGATTGCTCCAATTTCTGCTAAGTACCAATTCAACTCCGAGCCAGAAACATCAATGTCTCATATCGCCGAGCTGGAAGACTCTGTGGGTTCGGCAAATTCTGCCTCGTTGCTTGGACGCAAGATGGTGTTGTCTCCACCAAGTACCGAGCCGGATGAACTCAATTCTCCGCCAGACCAGCTGCAAATCGTCGCCCAACCTATGTTTGATGAGGCTTTTGATGCCAAGGCAGATGCCGAGGCGATGCTAATACAGAAAACTCTCGAGGAATTCAAAGCCGAGCCGACGGAGTATGTTATCGACGAGGCAGAAAAGATACGGCTAGAGAGATTATTTGCGAGCCATCAAGCCAGTACGTCGACGAGGCGAAAACCCAAAAGGAAAATGCCCAAGAGACGACCTGACCCACCTGGTTCGTCGTTGTGCACTACTGAGTCCTTGGAGGCACTGAGGCATCGATTTCATATTTCAGAAAGT
This sequence comes from Pseudoturritis turrita, assembly GCA_900406555.1. Taxonomy (NCBI): domain Eukaryota; kingdom Viridiplantae; phylum Streptophyta; class Magnoliopsida; order Brassicales; family Brassicaceae; genus Pseudoturritis; species Pseudoturritis turrita. Next base: position 436,483 of record OVBL01001058.1, on the reverse strand, counting down.
GTCGAACTGGTTGTCCCTGCTCCAATTGACCGAGCTGAATCTCCGCCGCCTGGGTATTTCACTCTCTATGAGAGTTTCTTGTACGGTTGTCTGCTCTGGTTTCCGATCCCCAGCTTGATCCTTCGTTTTCTATACAAACATGGGTTAGCGCCGAGCCAGATTATGCCTCGTGGGATGCATCACTTAGTTGGGATTCTGGTTCGGAGCTATGAGTGTGATGCGACTGTTCGCATCTCCCATCTTCGGCAGTTCCTCGAGTTTCGAAAGATTAAGAACTCCCGAGCCTACTACATCTCCAATAAGAAGCAAAGAAAAATAATCGAAGGCTTCCGAAGCAAGGATGGTGACTGGGGCCATTATTTCTTCTTTGTTCCCATTAACGATGCTACGGTGGAAGCCGAAAGCATCAATTATGTCAAGTCAGAATGGGGAAATATTGGTGGGCGAGCCATAGACCCTTCAGGAGATTTCTAAGATTTTGTTTTGCAGCGAGCTGACCACTTCTTTTTCTGTTTTTTTTTTACAGTTCGGCAGATTCTTCCACGGTACCCAGAGGACACGCTTTCGCTTCGGAGAACGTTTGCTGCTAAGAAGTGTCATTGGGAGAAACACTTTTCCTTAAGAAGAGTTGAGAAAGCCCGAGCCATTTTTGCCGGTGTGGAAGTATCTGACAGTTCGGAGTCTGAATCTTCCTCGCAGAGTTTTCCAAGAATAAGCGTGGGAAAAAGACTAACAATTCGCGACAAACAGGCGTTGAAGGAGAAGAAGCAATAGGAGGAAGCTGGCCGAGCTGACGAAGCAACAAACTCAATCGAACAAACCACCGAGCCAGTTGCCGAGGTACCTGGCCAAACTGCGACTGAAACGGAGACAAATCTTCCTTTCGAGCCGTTAGCCCTTGACGCCGAAGCGAGGGAAGTGGTTTCCGCTATTATTCCTGTCGCCAGGCCTACTAGCTCGGCGTTTGTCCAACACAAGGGTGATGGGAAGAAACGTGCTGCCGTCGAGCCTGAGAAGGAGAAAAGCAAAGAAAAGCAAAAAAGAAAACGCCAGAGACATACCGATCCAACTCCTGCCGAGCCGAAACCAGCATCTTTAAGACAAGAAGGATCTGCGCCGATCTGTAACGATGCCGAAGCTTCAGCGACCCTTTTCTCTCAGGTTCGCTGCATGGGAGATAGACTACCGCCTGTCGATGTTCTATCCCACGGCGATCTATACACAGATATGTCTCTCTGAGGCACCAAGGTAAGTTTACTGATTGAATATGTACTAAGTGACAAGCCAGTAGTGCTAATCGTTTTCCTCTTGTGACCAGTTCGTAGCGTCTATCAACAAGATTGTTGCTGCTTTCGAACACGATGTCAGAAAGGACAAACGCCGAATCGAAGACGCCCAGAGAGACGCCTCTTTCTTCAAGGCTAAAGTTGGCGAGCTGGAGAGTAATCATACTGCCGAGCTAGCAACCGCGTCTGCTAAAATCGAAGCTCTTGAGAAAGAGAAAGCACATCTCAAGGATGAATGGAACAAGACCGGCGACCTGGCTATGAGGTTGGATCGCTCCAAGCAGAAAAAGGCTGCTGAAATTGAATCCTTGAAGAGGCAACTCGCTGCCGTAAATGCCCTGCACGAGGCAGACGTGAAGAAGGCTCATAAGGCAGTGAGGCGGGAGATGTCTGAGAGATTTCAGGGGCGGCTTGCTGAAATTGAGAAGAAAGTCGCCGAGCTGCGAGAGGCGAAAGAGAAGGAGCTCGATCTGGCCCAGGTTGACAGCAACCTTCAGTTGCTCGAACTTCTGCAGAAAAAGGATGCGCCTACCCTTGACTCCGAGGTGGCTAAACTGACAGGCTGGAGGGCTGATCTTGCCGAGGCGGCCGATGAGTTCGAGAAGATTGAGGCCGAGCTGAAAAAAGACCTAATGCTCTCACCTATTTCTCCGGATTCTATAGACGCTCTTCTGGGTACCGAACCAATAGAGAATGCAGCAGCGACAGCCGGAGTTGCAGATTTTGCGGGCTCGAATGTTGGCACTCCGGGGATTGCCGATATAGCCGCTGAGAAGCCTTTCGAGCCGGAGCTTCGTCAATGATCCTTCTCTTTTTCTATAGCCCAAGAATTTTCCCTTTTGTTTGGTATTGTTGAGAACCAAGTGCCTGGATGGCTTTATCCACCTTCTTGTAGTGATTGCTTGTTTGTAAGCGTAACTCTGTTTGGATTTTTCTATTTATGTTTTGCTCAGGTAATCCTACTTTTGCTGAAAATATCTATCCATGTTCTCGTTTGTCTTTTTGATGTGATATTACGAACCATCTTTGTTTAAAGGATATGGTTAGTCCCTTTGGTGTTAGTTTTAGGGTTTGCGGTGTTCCGGCTTATATCCCCGTTCTTTCGACAGTGAAGCATGTTTAAAATCTCATACTAACTTTTTAGGTCTAGTATTATGTTTCCGAGATGTTTATGACCATTGTACCAAGAGGTGTTTACTGGGTTTTAGAGTTTAGTTTGAGTGTTAAGACTTGCGATTTTTCGGCTTACGGGTCCCTCTCAAAGATAAACTTGTAAGAATATCGTCCAGGATATACCTTTGGGATATTAGATTAGGATCTACCCAATCGAAATTTGTATAGCGCGCTTTTATACCCGTAAGAGGGTGTTGAGAACCCTATCCCGTATAGAGATAGTGGTTAAAATTCGCAAAGGATGTGGTTGTCCGTCTGTTGTGGCCAGCAACAGACGAGGTGATGAATATCCGTGAAGGATATGTTCTTAGGTCTTGTGTAGGCTAAGTCATACGAGTTTTGTGTTTGAAAGAATTTAAAGTTCATGTTCTTTGAAAAGTGTGATAGAAGGTATGGGAGTATACCTGTATACGTACCCACTCCCCCCCCCCCAAACCCGTCCGAGGACAAGCTGCCTATGTACCCTTTTCAGGGATCAAGTCGTCCCGTAGTTCATGCGAAGTGACTTAGTGATAATACTTCTTTAGGTGCATTGCGTTCCAAGATCTTGGTACTGGAATGCCAGACATGCTTGAGAGCTCGTATACTCCTGGTCTGACTGTCTTGGTGATTTTGTAGGGTCCTTCCCAGTTTGCTCCTAGTTTGCCAGCGTTTGTTTCGGCTGTGTTCTGAAAAACTTTGCGGAGAACCAGATCGCCTTCTTTGAACTTGCGACTTCTGACGTTAGTGTTGTAATACTTAGCTGTTGCCTGTTGATAATTTTGAATCTGAACCAGTGCCTGATCCCTTCGTTCGTTAACCAAGTCCAACTCATCGAGTAGCATGAGGTGATTCAATCCTTCATGCCCAGAAAGAAGTCTGCGGCGGACTCCAGGGAATTGGACCTCAGCTGGGATGACACATTCGGTACCATGGACAAGAGCAAAGGGTGTTTCTTCAGTGGCACGTCGCGGAGTGGTTTGGTGCGACCATAATACTCCTTCGAGCTCGTCTGTCCAGCGTCCCTTCTTTGCATCAAGGCGTTTTTTCAATCCATCCAGGATGGTCTTGTTTACTGCCTCTGCTTGTCCATTCCCTTGTGGGTAGCGTGGCGTAGACTTGCTGAGTCGTATCTTCCATTTTTCGCAGAAGGCTTCAAACCTTGTAGAGATAAATTGCGAGCCGTTGTCCGTAACAATTTCATAGGGAACTCCATGTCGGCATAAGATATTTTTCCAGACGAAATTTTCGACTTGGGCATCCTTTATGTTGGCGTAAGAATCTGCTTCTACCCATTTTGAGAAGTAATCTGTCAAAACCAGCAAGAACCTCTTTTGTTTGGACCTGTGCAGAGGCCCGACGATGTCCATTGACCAGCACATGAAAGGGTAGGGCACTGAGATTGATGATAGCAGCTCCGTAGGTTGATGAATCATTGGGGCATGTCGTTGGCATTTTTCGCACCTGGCAGAGAACTTTTCACAGTCTTTCACCATCGTTGGCCAATAGTATCCATGACGCTTGATCTTGATCGCCAAGGCTCTTCCGCCGGAGTGATTGCCACACGAGCCACTATGGACCTCTTCCATGATGTTTCTCGCTTCGGCGCCTTCGACGCAAGCCATCAGTGGTCCTGAGAATCTCCACTTGAAGACGTTTCCATCTAGGAGAACATATCGAGCAGCTTGAGCTCTGAGTTTTCTAGCAGCCCACTTATCTGATGGTGTCTCGCCGTCCATGATGTATACGCGAATTGCTCCAATCCATTCTTTGTCGCATCTATAGTCCGTTTCTGTTTGTTGTGGATCTTCCTCCATGTCCACTACTTCACCTTCAGCCGGAGGCGCCGTTTCAGGTTCTTCCTCTATCTCAATTACCTTGTCCTCCACCGATGATGTCATGTTCTGGTCATCTAGATTGGTGGTGTCGGTGCTGCCCTTTTCTGCAAGACTTGGCCCAGATATTCCTTCGGCTCGAACGGCTGTTTGAGAGCGAGTGACCGCATTCATGGTGCCAGAGAGGCTGATACTTGGGTTTTTGATGAATTCCACTGGGATTATTCTTTTCAAATCCGGATCGGAGGTGGATGCGAGTGCTGCTAGCGCGTCTGCCGAAGTGTTTTCCCCGCGTGGTATCCGTGTTAATGTGAACTCTTCGAACTGTGCAGCCAGTCCTTTGACAATCTTTAGATAAGCTTCCATTCGGTCGTCTCTGGCTGTGTACTCGCCGCTAACTTGGTTGACCACCAGCTGTGAATTGCAGTAGGCGTGGATGTGCGAAACCTTGATTCCAAGAGCAAGTCTCATTCCAGCTATCAAGGCTTCATATTCTGCTTCGTTATTGGATGCGCGAAAACCCAGGCAGAATGACTGCTCGAGGATTTCGCCTGTTGGAGAGGTTAACCGTATTCCCACTCCGAATCCTTGTTTTGATGATGATCCATCCGCGTGAAGCCTCCATATTGTGCTCGGAGCCGGCTCTTCCATCCCTTCTTCTGGGAGTTCTATCAAAAAGTCGGCTAGGACTTGAGATTTTGCGCAGGTTCTGCTTCGATATTCGATGTCATATTCGCTCAGCTCGATTGCCCACTTTGCCAATCTCCCAGACTGGCTAGGACTATGCAAGATGGATCGCAGTGGGAAGGTAGTCGAAACCACAATCGAATGTGACTGGAAGTATGGTCTCAGTTTTCTAGCGGACATTACCACAGACAATGCCAGTTTCTCCATCTGTGGATACCGTGTTTCAGCGTCGGTGAGAGTTTGACTAACATAGAAAATTGGCTTCTGCTCGCTGCGCTCTTCCCTGATGAGTACACCACTTACCGCCGTGGCCGAAACGGCCGTGTATAGAAACAGTGGCTCGCCTTCCACTGGTTTCGTCAGTACTGGAGGGCTGGCTAGGTACTCTTTCAACTGCTGAAACGCCTGTTCGCATTTTTCTGTCCATTCAAACTTCTTGTTCCCACGTAGCGTATCGTAGAAAGGCAAACATTTATCAGTTGACCGAGAGATGAAACGATTCAGCGCGGCGACCCGTCCAGTTAGCCTCTGGACTTCGCGTTTTGTCTTCGGCGACACCATCTGTATGAGCGCATCAATCTGCTTCGGATTGGCTTCGATTCCACGGTGGGTGACCAGATATCCAAGGAATTCTCCAGACGTGACCGTGAATCTGCACTTGGTTGGGTTCAGCTTCATGTTATGCAGATTCAGTTGCTTGAAACATTCTTCTAGGTGAGCTACGTGATCCTCCTCCTCTAAAGACTTCACCAGCATGTCGTCTATGTATACTTCCATCGTCTTCCCCAATTGGCCAGCGAACATTCGGTTTACTAATCGCTGGTAAGTGGCCCCGGCATTTTTGAGACCGAACGGCATCACTTTGTAGCAGTATATCCCGCAATCTGTGATGAACGCCGTCTTCTCTTGATCATCTGGGTTCATTAGGATTTGGTTGTATCCGGAGAAAGCGTCCATAAATGAAAGGAGTTTGTTGCCTGCTGTCGCTTCCACCAATCGATCAATATGTGGCAGTGGAAAGCTATCTTTGGGGCAGGTTTTGTTCAGGTCGGTGAAGTCCACGCATACACGCCATTTCCCATTTTTCTTCTTAACCACCACAGGGTTGGCGAGCCAGTCTGGATACTTTGCTTCGACTATTGATCCCACAAATAATAATCGTTCCACCTCGTCATTCACTGCTTGTGCTCTGTCCGGACCAAGTTTTCGCCTTTTCTGTTTGACGGGTTTAAAGGTTGGGTCCACGTGCAGCTCGTGGCACGTTACATTGATGCTGATGCCGGGCATATCTTCAGCTTCCCATGCGAAGGTGTGTAGGTTCTTTTTAAGGAAAGAAATCAGCTCTCCCCTTATTGGATCTTTCAGCTCGGCCCCTATTTCGACACAGCGTTCTGGGTGATCTCCATCTATGTTCACCGAGACGACGGGGTCGCAAGTTGGTTTGCCTTCCCTCTCGCGATCCTCCGTGATCTGTAATTGCTATAAGAGTTTTGCCAACTCCTTCTCGGGTTCCCTGTCAGTCTTCATCTTCTTTCTCCTGGTGGTGGTTTCTGTGACGGGGTTCCTAAGTTTGTGTTCGGCTAGGAAACAAATGCGGGATTCCTTTTGGTTTCCCCAAATTGTTTTGATTCCCCCAGGGGTCGGAAATTTGATGCAGAGGTGATAGGTCGTTGGTACAGCTCGCATCGAGTTTATCCAGGGTGTGCCCATGATCACATTGTAGATCGCAGGATGATCTGCAACCGAAAACTCCACTATCTTGGTTACCTGTTCAGCTTGGACAGGGAGTTTTATTGTTCCAAGGGTCATGGTCGTCTCTCCTGAGAATCCAGTTAAAGGCTTCGGCGCGGCTGTGATTTTGTCCAGGTCTATGTTCATCCTTCTGAGAGTCTCCCGGAAGATCACATCTACGGAGCTTCCTGTGTCTATCAGAACTCGGGCGACGTCGCAATCATCAACGATCAATTCTATCACGAGGGGGTCATTATGTGGTCGGTCGATGCCGGTGGTTTCCCTTTCTTCGAACGAGATAATATCGTTGGGAAGTTTGGAGGGTGCTGACCAGTTTACACTCGCATCGGCTCGCCGCTGGAAAGCTTTGATTGAAGACACCGTGTCCGAACATTATTGTGATCCACCCATTATCATATTTATTCTTTTTCGAGAACCTGACTGCGTTGCCTCGTCATCTCGTCTTCCTCGCTTGGGTGTATCATCATTTTGACTCATCTGGTTCGGCTGATCTTTTTCGCCTTCTTGCTCGAAGTCCTTTAAGCTGACTGCGCTACCGAGTTCTCCGGCTACCAGCTTGCCGCAAGCTTCATTCCCAAGGTTCGGCAATTGGCAGTTGAATGACCGTGCATGTGATGAAATTCGCAGTAAGCTTTTTAGTCGTGCGAACTTTGACTCCGTGTCCAGGTGTTCCAGGGTGTTTTGCCTCGGCTCGTTCCCACCTGGTAGTTGTGGGCTCCTCCAAAATTAGGTTTCTCATGATGTACATACCCGTTTCCTTGAATACTCTTCTTATGAGGAGGTTGGCTCGGGATTTGGAAAGAACGGTTCGTCGCTTTGGCGGCTCCATACTTCTGAGACAAAACCTTCATCTCTTCTTCGTTGACTATGAAATCTGAGGCTCGGTGCAGTGCGTCTTGGATTGATAGTGGCATGTTCAGAGCAATCTCTTTTCGGAATTCGGATTCGTACCACAGAGCCCTTTTTAAAGCGAGCACAGCGGCCTTGTCACTGACGTCTTCAACTTTTGACATCACTGCTTTAAATCTCCCTATGAAGCTTCGCAATGTCTCTGTAGGCCCTTGAGTCAATGTCCATAGGTCGGCATCTGAGGCTCCTCGATCCATAAACATGGAGTAATGCTTCAAGAAGGCGGCAGATAGCTGCTGGAAATCATCAATGGAGTTCCGCTCTAATCTTGAAAACCATTGGAGGGCTGCACCCTTTAGATGTTCCACAAATACCAAGCAAAAACGGGCATCTCTCTCCTTTTCTCTAAAATTGGCTCGACCCATTGCTATGATAAACGCCATTATGTGTTCCTTTGGGTCGGTTGTCCCTTTGTAGACTGGGACTTTGATCTTTCCTGGGTCGGAGACCCTTGCCTTGGTAATTCGGGCTATAAACGGTGTATTGTGCGCTTCTTCCAATATGCGGTCAATCTCTGGGACTTTACTGGTTGCCTTGTGCACCTGGGATCGGACGGCTTTCATCTCAGCAGTGGCTCGAAACAATGAGGCTCGGATTTCGTCCAACTCTTCTCTCTGGGCTCGGCTCGTCGTTCTTGGTTCATCAACAAACTGCGCTCGTTGGACCCAGAGGAGATTTTCCTCTTCCTCTGCCGAATTCCTGGCTCGGTTTAGGTTAATATCGCCTTCGCTGGCTCAGGGTTCTGTTATTGCTGGTGCGAATCCCTCGTCAGCAAGATTTTCTGTGTTGTGGTCTCCTTCTTCGTCAAGGATGATTGCTGTAGCCGATCCAACGTCGGTGCGTAGGTCATATCCATCACTGGTTCCTCTTGCACCTCGGGCCAGCCGGGGTAGCTCAGTGATATTTGATCTTGTCACCGCTGGCGCCCGCTCGTTTGTTGGATGTGGCGGTGGTAATCCTCCCAAAGTCCTTGGTGCGTCGCGTGGTGTTGAAAAATCCAGGGCCGCCTGGTTATTTCCGCTAATAGGTGGGTTCATAGTCGAGCCGACTCCTACAGATCGTATGTTTCTGGTTCGGCTATCGGTTACTAGTGACTCAATTCTCTCTGTTAGCGAGCTGTTCAGCTTGTCTTGCTCCTCGGCCTTCTTCAGCAACGCGGTCATCATGTTCTTCAATTCTGTTAAAGTTTTTGTGGTGCCTTCCGTGTTCGCTGGAGGCAGATTGGTTCCTGTCCCGGGAGGATCGACGCCGGTGTTGCTCGCATCGTCACCGCTTCGGTCTCGGTCGGTAGTCATCGCTTCAGATCTCGTATTAAGTGGTTCTAAGGTGTCAGAAAGTTTTGGGGATCCCCACAGACGGCGCCAAATTGTGGGAGTCGAAACTCGCACAACCAAAACTTGTAAAGAGATTGAGGGATTCGACAAACTTCTATGTAAAGAAACCAAGAAACTGAGATCCAAAGATGGAGATTTTATTCAAGCTGTTTCGAAAGCTGTTTGTAAAGTAATCAGCGTTTTACTAGGTCAATTTTCGGATCCCCTTTTTAGAGAGACACATCGTCTATTTATATACAAATAAGTCGGCTATGCCTGTTTCCTAAAGGTATTTGGAAAATTTCCTCTCTGGCTCGGATGTGGGCTTCTTTCTCAGGCTCATCATCTTGACCCACCAATCTCTTATGGCTCGTTGCCTCGGCCCAATAAAATATTGGGCTCGTTGCTATGCTGGGTCATCGGTGAGCTGGCTCGTCGTTTGTATTGCCTGCTTATCCCAATTCCGAGCCAAGTAGTTGGCTCGTCGCCTGACTTCCCTTGATGCCGAGCCAGGAAGTTGGTCTGTCGCATGACTTCCCTTGATGCCGAGCCAGGAAATTGGTATGCCAACATGTTGCCGAGCCAGGTTTGGCTCGTCTCCTGCTTCTTCCACCGCCTAGCCAAGATGTTGGCTCGTCACTCCTTTCTCCTTGCTGTCTAGCCAAGATGTTGGCTCGTCATCGTTTCTTCATGCTGCCGAGCCAAGATGTTGGCTCGTCACTCCTTTCTCTTTCCTGCCTAGCCAAGATGTTGGCTCGTCGTCACTCCTTGCTACCGAGCCAAGAGTTGGCTCGTCTCCTGCTTTCTCCACTGCCTAGCCAAGATGTTGGCTCGTCGTCACTCCTTGCTACCGAGCCAAGAGTTGGCTCGTCTCCTGCTTCCTCCACTGCCTAGCCAAGATGTTGGCTCGTCGTCACTCCTTGCTACCGAGCCAAGAGTTGGCTCGTCTCCTGCTTCCTCCACTGCCTAGCCAAGATGTTGGCTCGTCGTCACTCCTTGCTACCGAGCCAAGAGTTGGCTCGTCGCCTAGCCAAACATTGGCTCGTCATTGCTTGCTTCTGCCGCCGAGCCAAGAGTTTGTGCTTGCTTGGCTAGCCTTTTCTCCATACTTAGTCTTATCAGCAGTTGATCTCGACGAGGTGAAAACTGACCCCAACAACACTCACGGTTCTAAGTTTTGAATCTAAATGTAATTAACCAGGTTTCTCGAGAATCAAATTTTCTGTTCTTTTGCCATCTTTTATTATTGGGCAAAAAATAGACTTCTCTATCTTTTTGAAATCACTCCCTAGCACATCCTTAATAATCTTCACAAACTTTAAATTGCAATGCTTGTTGATTCTTAGTAACCCATGTTGTTTAGTGCTATGCTTGAAAATTCGTTGGGACAGTACAATTTTCTGAGCATAATCTACGATACCCAACATGAGATCTGCAAAAAAAATCAAAACAACCACGTGTTCTTACTTTTATAAAACTTTATAAAAATATTTATACACTTTTATAAAAACACAATATAGACTTTTTAAGAAATTCATAAAATAGTCTTAATTGAAGATACTACAATTTCATACCACAATTCGTACGATGATTTTAAACCCTAACTAATCAGTTTCAGTGAACCTTGTTCCTAAATAGCTATGTCTATGGATTTTTTCTTCCTATTAATGCTCGAATTAAAAATTAAAGTCTAATAGAACATACGAAGAAACAAATCAGAGAAGAACAAACATTAAATCTTATGAAATTCAATAAGAAAACCATATTTTACAGGTATATAATAAATCATAAATATGAGATACCGAGAAGCTAAATCACAAATACATAGGCCTTGTTTGTTTTTTGATGCAATTTCTAGATACAGCATCTAGATGCAATTTCTAGATACAACATCTAGATATTGTTTGTTTCTGAAATCAGATTTTGCATCTGGAAGCTGCGTCTAGATGCAACATTGTTCGTTTATGAATTTGTAAAAAAATCCGGGTGCAAAATGTTACCAAATTACTAAAAAGGTTATGTTTTTACATTAAAATTTTCATCAATAATCAAAATTTTTTATAATGCCATAATTTCCAAATTATTATTTTCGGCAAATTTCAAAATTATTTTACAGTATAATTATAAAAAATTTAGTTTTATAATAAAAATTTTCAAATTTAGTTTTATAAATCAATTTATTTGTAGATTTTTAAGATGTAAAATTATAAACAAGATTTTGCGGTTTTGGTGGAAAAACGTGGTTTTGCGGTTTTGGTGGAAAACATGATTAATAGTTGTGACAGACAAAACGATTTTTTGGTTTTAGCGGCAAACACGGTTTTGCGGTTTTTGCGGGAAAAATGCGGTTTTTCCGTTTCGACGGAAAAACGGTTTTGACAGAAAATGAGATTTTGCGGTTTTGGCGGGAAAACGGGATTTTGCGGTTTTGGCGGGAAAATGGGATTTTGAGGTTTTGGCGAGAAAATGAGATTTTACGGTTTTGGTGGAAAAACATGATTTTGTGGTTTTGGCGGAAAAATCTGATTTTGCGGTTTTGGGAGGAAAAAGAAATTTTGCAGTTTTGGTGGGGAAAAACGATTTTGTGGTTTTGGCGGAAAAAATCAATTTTGCGGTTTGGCTAGAAAACTTGATTTTACGGTTTTTGGCGGAAAAACATTGTTTTACAGTTTTGGCTGAAAAACGTGGTTTTGCGATTTTGCTGGAAAACGCGATTTTGCGATTTTGGTGAGAAAACGATGTTTTGCGATGATGACAAAAAATGTAATTTTGTGGTTTTGATTTAAAAACATAATTTTCTTGTTTTGACCGAAAAACACAATATTGGTTTAAAACGCTATTTTCTGCGAAAAAACTCTATTTAGATGAAAACATAATATTTTGGCCGAAAACATTATTTTGACGAGAAATATAAAATATTTACTTAACAAAATAATCAATATAAAACTAATTTAGTTTTCTATTATATTTAAGGGTATTTTGGTATTTTAGATTTTGAGATGCAATATTTGCATCCAAACACTATTTTTTACATCTCAATTTATAGATTTTTAAGATTTTATAGATTTTGCATCCAGGTTCAGCATCCAGATGCAAATGTTAAAATGTCCAAACGAAAAATATTTGAGCATTTGCATCATATACGAAATCGAGAGAAAGAGATTCGAACCTTCTGGAGATCCGCCGAGAGTCATAGTGCACATGTGGATGTGGAAAAGCGAAGTCGGTAAAAATGATGCATTAAGAAAATATTAAAATCCTAGAAGGGATTTATCCCCTTTTTATTTTTTTTACCAATCGATCGATCACCATATATATACATTATTCGAATTTTTCTGATCCATATATATATATATATATATATATATATATATATATATATATCACCAATTAGATTGCAATCCCAAAGAATGACAATGTACCATTTTCTATCAATTCTCTTCACACTTGATTTAACTTCACATCGGGACAATGTGATTTAAGTTTGGGGAAGGTTTCTCGGTATCTAACGATATTTGGTTTATCTTGGTTTGTTTTTCGTTTTTATCGAGTAATTTTAAAAACTTTCTTGAGTTAAATTGTTTTGTTGAGTCAAATCTATAGGGAATTGTGACATTTTCTAGGAACATATGCTTGATTTTAAGACTAAGTGACAATTGCGTTAGGATTTTTTTATGACAGACGATTCAAAAAACCCATGACTGGACTCTCCAAAAAATTTTGTTTGCACGATCTTGATGAATATGATTTTGACTCTATTTTAATGGACTTCTAACCAGACTTATTTGCTCTCTTTAAATGTGTTAGATCAGGGAAATGAATCAAATATTCATGACTTTTATTTATTTTCAGACCTCATACATTCTTGTCTTCATTGTCATATGTGCAAATATGTGTAAAAACGTCAAAGAGAAAAGGATCGACATTGTTGTCTAGTCATTGCAGATGCATGGATAGAGGAACGTGGTGGAGTACATGGATGGTGGTTAGAGAGCTTGGTTCTTCCATGAGATTTATTAAAAATCATGATAAATTTCATGCCTATAAGACTCTTCCAGTAATAATACCCATTCCCCCCCCCCTCTCCCCCTCCCCCTCCCCTTAAAAACATAAAAAAAAAAAAAGGGAAAGGAAAATGGTTAGTAAAAAGAGTCTCAAGGCGAAAAAAAATTTCAAGGAACACCATGGATCGATTGAGAGAGTTGGAGTGATTTGGAATAATCATTGATTCGCAGTGATTTCAAGAGAAATATCTAAGTTTGGGGAAGTTTGGCATCAAGTGGTTGGAAAACTGTGGGCATCAACAAATCCGTTATCTCTTGCGGTTTTGCATGTCTTGCATCCTACGGAGTGCCTAGTAACCCTAGACACTTGAACTCCACTACTAAAATAGCTCTTTTAATTCATAGCGCTGTCTACTCTGATTGGCATCTTTATTGAGAAAGCTCACACAAATCTTAATAAATATAGAGAGTAAAATGATGTGCAGTTGAGGTTTTTGCGGGCTTAGAATTTATAGTATGACAAGGTTTCCGAAGTTATGATGGAATAAGATGAGAATTTTTTTGAATTACTTTGTTGCATGTGGATTACATGTCAAGGATTTAAAGTTATGATCTCAAAAATATGTGAGTTCCTACGATTTTCAAACTTTTTTTCGAACTTGGATTGTTGTTTGTTCAAGCCTCCTTCATGAGATTTATTAAAAATCATGATAAATTTCATGCCTATGAGACTCTTCCAGTAATAAATTTAAATTTATTAAAAATCATGATAAATTTCATGGAAAACGCGATTTTGCGATTTTGGTGAGAAAACGATATTTTGCGATGATGACAAAAAATGTAATTTTGTAGTTTTGATTTAAAAACATAATTTTCTTGTTTTGACCGAAAAACACAATATTGGTTTAAAATGCTATTTTCTGCGGAAAAAATCTATTTAGATGAAAACATAATATTTTGGCCGAAAACATTATTTTGACGAGAAATATAAAATATTTACTTAACAAAATAATCAATATAAAACTAATTTAGTTTTCTATTATATTTAAGGGTATTTTGGTATTTTAGATTTTGAGATGCAATATTTGCATCCAAACACTATTTTTTACATCTCAATTTATAGATTTTTAAGATTTTATAGATTTTGCATCCAGGTTCAGCATCCAGATGCAAATGTTAAAATGTCCAAACGAAAAATATTTGAGCATTTGCATCATATACGAAATCGAGAGAAAGAGATTCGAACCTTCTGGAGATCCGCCGAGAGTCATAGTGCACATGTGGATGTGGAAAAGCGAAGTCGGTAAAAATGATGCATTAAGAAAATATTAAAATCCTAGAAGGGATTTATCCCCTTTTTATTTTTTTTACCAATCGATCGATCACCATATATATACATTATTCGAATTTTTCTGATCCATATATATATATATATATATATATATATATATATATATATATATATATATATCACCAATTAGATTGCAATCCCAAAGAATGACAATGTACCATTTTCTATCAATTCTCTTCACACTTGATTTAACTTCACATCGGGACAATGTGATTTAAGTTTGGGGAAGGTTTCTCGGTATCTAACGATATTTGGTTTATCTTGGTTTGTTTTTCGTTTTTATCGAGTAATTTTAAAAACTTTCTTGAGTTAAATTGTTTTGTTGAGTCAAATCTATAGGGAATTGTGACATTTTCTAGGAACATATGCTTGATTTTAAGACTCAGTGACAATTGCGTTAGGATTTTTTTATGACAGACGATTCAAAAAACCCATGACTGGACTCTCCAAAAAATTTTGTTTGCACGATCTTGATGAATATGATTTTGACTCTATTTTAATGGACTTCTAACCAGACTTATTTGCTCTCTTTAAATGTGTTAGATCAGGGAAATGAATCAAATATTCATGACTTTTATTTATTTTCAGACCTCATACATTCTTGTCTTCATTGTCATATGTGCAAATATGTGTAAAAACGTCAAAGAGAAAAGGATCGACATTGTTGTCTAGTCATTGCAGATGCATGGATAGAGGAACGTGGTGGAGTACATGGATGGTGGTTAGAGAGCTTGATTCTTCCATGAGATTTATTAAAAATCATGATAAATTTCATGCCTATGAGACTCTTCCAGTAATAATACCCATTCCCCCCCCCCTCTCCCCCTCCCCCTCCCCTTAAAAACATAAAAAAAAAAAAAAGGGAAAGGAAAATGGTTAGTAAAAAGAGTCTCAAGGCGAAAAAAAATTTCAAGGAACACCATGGATCGATTGAGAGAGTTGGAGTGATTTGGAATAATCATTGATTCGCAGTGATTTCAAGAGAAATATCTAAGTTTGGGGAAGTTTGGCATCAAGTGGTTGGAAAACTGTGGGCATCAACAAATCCGTTATCTCTTGCGGTTTTGCATGTCTTGCATCCTACGGAGTGCCTAGTAACCCTAGACACTTGAACTCCACTACTAAAATAGCTCTTTTAATTCATAGCGCTGTCTACTCTGATTGGCATCTTTATTGAGAAAGCTCACACAAATCTTAATAAATATAGAGAGTAAAATGATGTGCAGTTGAGGTTTTTGCGGGCTTAGAATTTATAGTATGACAAGGTTTCCGAAGTCATGATGGAATAAGATGAGAATTTTTTTGAATTACTTTGTTGCATGTGGATTACATGTCAAGGATTTAAAGTTATGATCTCAAAAATATGTGAGTTCCTACGATTTTCAAACTTTTTTTCGAACTTGGATTGTTGTTTGTTCAAGCCTCCTTCATGAGATTTATTAAAAATCATGATAAATTTCATGCCTATGAGACTCTTCCAGTAATAATACCCATTCCCCCCCCCCCCCCCCCCCCTCTCCCCCTCCCCCTCCCCTTAAAAACATAAAAAAAAAAAAAGGGAAAGGAAAATGGTTAGTAAAAAGAGTCTCAAGGCGAAAAAAAATTTCAAGGAACACCATGGATCGATTGAGAGAGTTGGAGTGATTTGGAATAATCATTGATTCGCAGTGATTTCAAGAGAAATATCTAAGTTTGGGGAAGTTTGGCATCAAGTGGTTGGAAAACTGTGGGCATCAACAAATCCGTTATCTCTTGCGGTTTTGCATGTCTTGCATCATACGGAGTGCCTAGTAACCCTAGACACTTGAACTCCACTACTAAAATAGCTCTTTTAATTCATAGCGCTGTCTACTCTGATTGGCATCTTTATTGAGAAAGCTCACACAAATCTTAATAAATATAGAGAGTAAAATGATGTGCAGTTGAGGTTTTTGCGGGCTTAGAATTTATAGTATGACAAGGTTTCCGAAGTCATGATGGAATAAGATGAGAATTTTTTTGAATTACTTTGTTGCATGTGGATTACATGTCAAGGATTTAAAGTTATGATCTCAAAAATATGTGAGTTCCTATGATTTTCAAACTTTTTTTCGAACTTGGATTGTTGTTTGTTCAAGCCTCCTTACCCGAAGTTCTCAGATGATCTCTTTCGGCTGCATGTTGCATATTATGATCCGTCCTACTTTCTTCACAGTGAGGTGGTGACGAGAAGTTCCCTGGCTGCATCCTTCGATCGCATGTTTGTGCGCTTTGGTGATGTGTGTTTTTTTTGTTTTGGCTCTTCCGTTGGTTGTTTCATTCCTTGGATCCTTGCTGACTATCCTTCTTATCTTTTTTTTTAAATTCTAGGTTAGGGTCTGTGAACAATCTAGCTGCATTCTGGGTGAGTTTGAGCCTTGTTGAGCATGCTCCCCACTAGTTTAGGGTCTTCGATCCCTGGCCTTTTCGGTGCTTCCCCGCTCATTCCTTCTGCCGTCGTAGCAGGCTCTTCTTCAAGGATCGGGTTACACTGTCCTTCAGGGAGCTTCTCAGGTTCTTGTCCATGTTGTCATGGTTTAGAGTATGAGAGGGGTTCTTTACGTGCCAAAATTGAAGACATGAAGGCACGTTTGGCTGCGGCGAGCTAGGATGTTTCGAGCGGTGGCCTTTGACATCGGTAGTCAAGAGATTTCTCGAGACAAGTTACCCCCTTCCTGACATGTCCGAGAGTTCAAGAGAGCAAAAACAAGGTTCTTAGTTTAATAAACATTTTTTTATTTATTTCAGGGTTCGAGGCGGGTTAAGTTTGTGTCTTCTCAACCCTTTTCCCTTTTTGTTTCTTTCTTCACTTGCTGCCTTCAGTACTTTTCGGACTTGTACCCCCTTTTTCATTATCTTTAATGGATTCGTGGCTTTTGTCTTCCATCTCCTTATCGAGTTTGGTCTTTGCTTTTTGATATACCTTAGATTTTACAGTTTATTATTATATTTTAATAAATAAATTACTTGATTTTGGTAGTTTATAGTTTTTTTTAGTGTTTTGATGGGTTTTAGAGTCTTTTCAGAGAATTGGAACAAATTGAACCAAAACAAGCAATTTGAAGATTGGACAGTTCCTGAACATTAAATGTTGCATACCAGATGGAAACCTTTCCTCCGTCGGATTAAGCTCAAATTTTGTCACAAGATAGATGAGAATGTTAGATTAATTTTCCATATCAGATAATGAAAATCCAACCGTGTGATCTAAAGTTATGCTCCAATTACTAAAGACTGGTCAATTTGAATTCAAGGAAAAACAAGCAGGAGAATTAAAGGCCGTTCCATCAATCAGCACTGAGGAGATCGATCGATCGCCCTCCGAGAGAAATGGAAATTTTCCAATCTTCGCAATTATCTCCTAATTTTTCAAGGATTATCCATAGATTTGACTCCTACCCTATATATACCCTACTGCAGCCACCAAAATACCAAGCTTCGACACAATTCTCTTTCATTACCAAAGTTTCTAGTTTCTTTATTTTGTTCTTTAAAGGAGACGATTATCACATCTTGTACCTCTACGGAGATGTTTCTAAACCCTTTCTCTTAATGAATATGTTTTCTATTGTTTTTGCTTTAGTTTTCGTAATCATGTCTTGGTAGTTTCATTGTTGGGAATAAAGGATTTTCTAAGAATTTTTTATGGTTCGATAGATAGGGTTTTATGATTAGAGTGGCGTTCTTAATAAGTTAGAGTAATTCTTTATCTAGATCTGATCTTAATTCATATTATATTCTTTTACTGATCATCTAGGAATTGGTTTTAGAAAAAATTTGGCTTGCACACTACTTGAGTTATTGTTTTGATCTGATGTCTGATGGGCCTAGCACTGTTACCTGTGAGAGTTGAGTTATTGAGTTATATGAACTATTGAACTTGATTATAATTGCATGTTTATCTATGTTATTGACAACAGAAGTTGGTTATCAGCGACGATACTGAGTTAATCTTATTACAGTGTTTTGAGTTCTATGACGAAAGAAAAACGATATCAATTGCCTCTAGTAATTAGTCTTGGATAATTCGAACTCTGAATTCTTAAGAAAGCCTTTAAAGCCCAGCATTTTAATCTCATTACTTACAACATTTTATTTTATTTGCATTTAATCACTTGCATCAAAACCCCAATAAAATCTATTTTTACTTAGCTTTATTCTTATTTCTGGATTACCATTGCACACTCGAAATATTTGTGGGATCGATTTCTAAAGTATTACAATTAATTTGTTGTGCACTTACAGATTAAGATTAGGTTTAGGGTAAAACCTGACTCGTATCACTTTCTTCCATTGGGGGGTGGGGTGGGGGGACCTAATGTGGCCTTATTTTGTCCTAAGAGCGTAATTCGAGCTCCCTACTAGGATATCAAAAAATCTTTTCTTCGGCCATTTCCTTGCTACTCAGTCGTACAAGTGTGGAATCGCATTCTCATTGTGAGGAATTGTCCTATCGGTTGCAGGTTCAACTAATTTTCCATTTGCTCTACCGATAGGGTAAAGCCTTCCCATTGCGTTGTTCCATTTTGGGTGATGGTAACGACACATGGAAGTGGCGCATTTCATCCTTCCCGGAGTGTGTTCCACGTACCTTTCTGCGAAATGAGCTTTTACACATTTTTGAACCCGGTTTCTGGCGATGGTGGTGATGTTCGATTATGCTCCAGGGATTCGTTGGCTGCATGTGCCATGGTCTTCAAGGAATCTCTTCCCTTTAAATCTCAAATTAAATACACCCCCCTTAATGATTTTGTGTGATTCTATGGAATTTATTATAAAATTTTCTGCAATCCCACATAAAACCATGAGATTTGGTTCTTTGTATAACTAAGAAATTCTCTGAAATCCCTTGAAATCTTTAAAAATCAAATCCTTCGTATATTTCCAATAACAGCGGATTTGAAAGTATTTTTCCAAATCACTAATTCAATAACACTGGATTTTAATAGACTTTTTAAAATCCATGATTCAATAACATAGGATTTGACAAATTAAAACAAATCACTTCAAATGCTAGATTGAGTACACTCCCCTAAAATCATCTAAAAACTCATTAAAACTCAAATCTCTTTAAATCTCATATTGAATACACCCCTAAGAGGATAATGGTGTTTGGAAGAAACATCGAAAATAGCTGCAGCGCTAGGGTTTTTAATAAGGTTTGATAAACATTTAAAACAAATGAAATCGGCGCAGCCTTTAAAGAAAGGTACATAAGAGAGAACCCTAAAAAAAACCTAGAAGAAAAACGGGGAAAAAGAAGATCATGTGTAATCCTTGTGTGCTCTTTGTTCAGTACTTCAGTTGACATTACAATGCTTGATGGTGGCCGTGGTAGAGATCACTTCTCTAATTCAAGTGGAGATCACAATTATCAGGTAAAGATAATATTTTTTAGCCATGTATTGTTGCATAAGTTAGGTGAAAACTTGTGTCTTTTATAAAGCTGAAAGAAGAATTGGAAGAGTTGATTAAGATGCATGAAGAAGGGGAAACCTATATTTGGTAAGCCATCACTAATTATTCAATTCATTAATTCAACTTTTGAACAAGGACAATTTATCAAAAATTCTCTTCTGGTTTATATTTTTTATAGGGATCGTGGAAAACAAATCTATTTTTTATTAAAGTTGTTTCAGTTTAATAAAATTTCATAGTTTGTTGTTAGAATTACGTCTTTGAATCGAAACTAAACAGAAAAGAACAAAGTCGAAGACGAAGAAGATAACGAAGTTGAAGAAAAAGAAGAAAAATTGCCCGATGGAAATCACATATTTGGTAAGCCATCACTAATTATTCAATTCATCAATTCGACTTTTCATCAGTGAAAATTGATCAGTAATTCTAACAACAAACCATGAAATTTAATTAAAACAAAGAATTCGTTTAAACAGAACAATCTTTATTTTTTTCTCTAGATTTTCCCTTTCCCTTTGTTTGGAATTGGTTAAACAAACCTGGCTGTTGCGGTGAGATATTTTCTCTATTTGAAAGCTTTCTATATGTGCCATCAGAGCCGGCCCTGAAGTCACGTGGGCTACAATCAAAAAAAAAAATTATGGGCAATTAATAAACAAAACAAAAAAGCCTTGAATGAGAGAGAGGTTGATCAAAGACGCCACCTCTCATCCACTACTCTAATGCTTTTAACCAACTGTCCTAATGAATAATTTTTGAAAATAGAGCCGAAATTTTATTAATATAATTAAAAGCCACAAGCACATGCTTGCTTGGCTTCCCCTCATGGCCGGCTCTGTGTGCCATCATATGCACTTATACTTCATGGTATTTACTAATGTGAGGTTTTTTTCGTTCTCTGGTTTTTTTTTGTTGGAAATGCTTCAAGAGGCTATTCAGATGACGAGGATGATCATAATGAACGGTACGACGATGATGTGAGTCTATTTGATGATGGCTATGAATATAACTATGAGAATAAAAGTTGTGGCGTCTGCGAGATGATCAAGAAGACAATGATGAATGGATCAAATCCGGTGGTGATTATGAACGTGACTCAGGTGAAGATGACTGCTACGAAGATGTCTCTAAGGAAGACATTGTGTGTGTTTACGTGATTGTTTCTTTTGTGTTTGGTTTTTTAATTTTCTTTTTCTCTCATGCTTTCTACTTTTTACAGGAAATATGGGAAACAAGTCGATTGAGGTAACAAAAGTTTTTTCAGTTTTATTATTTTTGGTTTTTAATATTTATTATATAGGATCCTATGTTTCCTTAGCTAACTGCAATTGTGTTATGGTCGCTTCTTCTCCTTCCTATGAATCAAGACGATGTTTCCTCACGAAATGGATGGAGCTTTGGGATAAGCTCTCGGCCTGGTTGTTGCACAAGCTCCTCAACCGTCAGCTATTGACGCGATGCAGAACTCTGTGTCTCAGAAACACGAAATTGGTTCAGACTTGGGATTCCGTCATCGCTCCTCGATGTACACGACGTATGCAAACTTCCCAAACCAAGAAAATCACGGAAATCTCTTATAGACCTGAAAAATAAATCAAAATAAAGTTACTACCAACATAATGTAAATAAATCAAATTAAAAATCAAAATTTATGTAAATTATACAAATTTACATTTATAAAATAAATTACAATCATTTTTTCTAAAAATATAAATAACTAAAAATACATATAATTTCTAAAAACTTTGTTTAAATTAAAATTAAATATTATTTCTATATCTATTTCCTTAAAATGTTTTTACATGTTAATATATTACATAATATATCTATTTCCTTAAAAATTAAATATAATGCATTTTTAATATACAAAAAATGTTTTTAATATTCCAAAATCACACTTTTAATATACAAAAATGTGAATAGTATACACAAAACCGTTTTTAAAAATATAAAAAAACATTTTCTAATGAATTTGTAAACTAAAACAACAATCCAACACTAAATCATCACAAATCTCACAACTTTACAACCCAAATTCACTATTACCCTATCTAAACCACATAATCTAACAAAATCACATTCATAAACCTATAATCTATGAAATTATATATATGAACCAAGCAATTTTATTTAACAAAATACAAAAAATCTTACATATTCTCGGAAGAATGCAGAGAGAAGGTGGAGAAAAACCGTTTAGAGAGAGAGAGTGAATATCGAGAATGAAGGAGAAAAAATCGTGGTTAGTTAATTTATGGAGATTTTCCCACGGATTATGGACGGGATAAGCCGTTGAAAATTGAATCCGTGGGAAATCCGTCCGAATCCTTAAAATTTGCCGTCAAACCAAAATAATTGAAAAAATTTTGGCGGTTCCCGAAAATTTTTGGCGGTCAAAATCGAAAATCCGTGGAAAATTTTCGACGGATTCCCACGGCTTGTTTTCTTTGCATGTCTTCTGATTGGCGGTCAAAATCCAAAATTTAAAATCCGTCGCAATTCCGTGGGAAATTTACAACGGATTTCCCACGACAATTATTTTTAAACAAAAAAATTAAGCCGTTGGAAATCCGTGGAAAATTTCCCACGGATTTCCTAGGGTTTACTGGTATAGGGTTAGCCAAATCAATGTAAACGATGTCAGCATGCACTATACTTAAAGAACAATATCATCACTCAACTATAACATATTTAATGTATGTGTAATGTACAAAACATAGATACACAAAAGGGAATAACTCTAGTGATATATACTATAACTTAAACTAGAAGTTGCGAAACTCTTATCTAGAAGTTATGACATTCTAAAAGGAAAGAAAGTTAAATGTTTTTCATATTGTTTGATCAACTATATCTTATATATAACGTACTTTGTAGGATTAGTTTTCTGAATATTATGATTGAATTTTGTAACTCTAAACCAAATTCCCTAGGAAATCCGTAGGAAATTTTCTCACGGATTTCCGACGGAATATGCAAGCCGTCGAAAATCCGTGGGAAATTTCCTACGGATTTCTTAGGGAATATGGTTTGTGGGTATATTTGCTATTTTTTTCCTTCTAATTTCCGACGGATTTAAATTTCCACGGAATTCCGACCGTTTTTCCGACTAGTTTCCAACGGTTTTATTGTCCATCGGAAAATTCCCACCGATTTCTGACGGCTGAAAAGCCATGGGAAATCGGTCCGAAATCCGTCAGAATTTGGTCTGAATTTTCCGACGGCTAAAAAAATACCGTCTGAAATTGCCTTGTTTTCTTGTAGTGAAAGTTTTAGTCCGATTAAAGATATGACACTTAGTTGTTGCCGGTGTTGCCTTAGTGTCTAACCAATACTACGGTTTTTGATGCAGTATTTGGCAGAAAGATCACTTTATCTTGCGAGATCCTATTGAAGTTTTGCAAACGGCAGGGGATCTCGAGAAAGTTTTGGTGGAAATAGTGGCCGGTGATTCGGAAGAATACAATGGCGGTGAGATTATAAAACGCCTTATTTGATGTCTTTGTCGATTAAAATATTTTGATTTGTTTTCGTTTTAACGGTAAGTAGAAATTATAGCATACTGAAGTTTTGTTATTTCTCTTCGTAGAGAAAAACACATATCTGTAGATGGAGAAAAACGTGAGGTGAGTATTTTTGATCATTTGTCATTTTTGATTTAATTATTCGCATGGTGAAGTGCTAGCTGTTATAGCTTGCTCAGTTTATTTTGATTATACGTACTAAATGTGATTATTGCACATTTGTTGTCGTGTCATGTTAAGTTTGTAGCGTTTTTACTTTCTATTTATTTTGTGTATGATAATATACAGGTATTTTTAATGATCCGGATTTCTGTGTTTTGTAGCTTTGACGTATGTACTCTAATATCATTGCTTTAAATTTTTTCTTTTCGTGCACAAATTTGATTTTGTAGACCAGATTAAAAACCTTGCTTTATATGAGATAGAGAAGCTTCTACGTGTTAACGACTCTTTATCCAATTTTTATAAGAGATTTCTTCCAAATGTCAGTTTAATCGATGCGCAAGTTAATTTTTTGATTCAAGATGAGACAAGTTGTTCATGTTCTTCGTTTATGGGTTTAGAGATATAGAAAAGACAATTTTGTGGAAAATCTTAGGTGTTGCTTTACGATCAAAAGGTTTCATTGTCATTAATGTGGCTTCGAGTGAACTTGCAGCATTGCTATTGCAAGGGAGTAGGACAACCCATTCAAGGTTTGCAATACCAATGGTCGTAAAGCAACTTACGACATGTTCGATCACTGCCGTATCAGATCTCGCTGAGTTACTTAGACAGGCTAAGCTTATAATATGGGACGAAACGCCAATGATGAGCAAGTATTGTTTCGAAACTTTGAACATGCGTGATATACTTAAGTGTGATAAACCATTTGGTAATAAGGTTGTCGTCTTCGATGGTGATTTCAGACAGATTTTGCCTGTTATTACAAATTGTGGTATAGTAGAAACGGTATTAGCCGCTCTAAATTCTTCGTTTCTCTGGGCTAGCTGTAAAGTTCTCATGCTTATCCAAAACATGAGGCTTATTAATGGATATGGTGATCGCGATACGCTTTAACTTGCAGCTTTTTCGAAATAGATTTTAGATATTGGTGATGGAAAAATCAATCAAACTCATAGCTGAGAAACCAAAATTGACATTTCTGAAGATTTGTTGATTACTAATTGCGTAGATCATGTACAAGCAATAGTAAAAAATGTTTATGGGAAAGCGTTTGCTACGAAAATTGTTCCTAAGTTTTTTCGAGGAAGAGCCATATTGAGTCCAACAAATCAAGATGTCGACATTATTAACGACTATGTGTTTTCCCAAATACAAGGTACCATTTTTTATTTCTTAGTAATCGCATTACTTACTATTTCAAGAATCTTTTTATCATGTGGTTTTCAAAGATGATACGTTTATGTGTTTAATAGGTGACGAAAGAATCTATCTCAGTTTTGATAGTATTGAGACGTCTGATTCAAGCAAGCGTGATAATATGGTTTACACTGAGGAGTTTTTGAATACTATCAAGTTGTCTGGGTTACCTAACCATAATCTTCGGTTAAAGATTGGTACTCCTGTCATGTTGCTAAGAAATATTGATGTCAAAGGTAGTTTGTGTAATGGTACAAGGCTTCTGATTAATCAAATGACAGACCATGTCAAGTGATAATGTTGGAAAAAATGTCTCAATTTCTAGGATGTTTGTTTCACCACCAGAAGCAAAGTTTCCTTTTCCATAAATAAGAGTCAAGGGAAAACATTAGGGAGAGTTGGATTGTAACTACCAAAACAAGTTTTCATGCATATTGCTGTGTTAAGGGTAACATCTAGATCTGGTTTGAAAATTTTAGTCACTGGTAAAAATGGAAACTTCAAAGGAGAACTGTGAATGTTTTTCAAAATGTTTGCTATGACGAAGTTTTCCAAAATATTTGATTTCATGTTTTGGTATTCAATTTTTTCGAATATTTTTGGTTTTCTTTCGTTTTTTTTTGTGTGCTAAATAGTAAATATTCATTATAAATGAAAATGTTTAGGTTTTACAAAAGGTTTACCAATTTGTTTAAATGGTCCCATGCCAAAAAATAATAAAAACATGGAAGCATAATTAATCGTGAGATCGACCGAATTAACCGTGAAGCTAATGGTACCAGATCACTACGATAAAGACTTGATAACAAAGCTTTAAGGAAAGCAGTTAAACGGTAACGAGAAGGATGGCTTGAGGGAATCTGAACCGTCAACTACAACACTCAGAAAGTGTTTCACTAAAGGTCCGGGAGAAAGGCATACAATCTGGAAAGTGTTTGATCCCGTGCTCGAAGACGTCCTTAAATCTAAGAGCCGACAGGAAAACCTACAAAACTAGACATAATACCTCGTCGGAACCACAAGCTATATGGAGTCAAAGCGCTTGAATCTAGAAAGGTGTCCGATCGCCGCGCTCAAGAACAGTCAAATACTCGTTGATGAGTCGATGGGAAAACCAACAAACCTAGACCTCACACCATGACGGAAACCACACACGCTGAATCGAGCCGAAAGCCCGCACTACATCTACCAAAGATCGCTCCCTACTCTCGGAAAGCACAGAACTCAGCACGATCACGCAATAGCCTTACTAACTCCTCTGAAGCACTGAAAAAACGAGTTGCAGAACCAAACTAGCCACGAACCCATAACTATCTAGCCACAAACCAAACAAAGCTAGCAAAATCAAGCTACATTGGACCCAAAACAAACCAAGGAATAGGAAGGAGGACCATGACAAGAGCTTTAACAGCCCCTGCCTAAACCACCACCGAGACCTTGACCGTCATGCCAAAATCAACCAAAACTGCACAAATCTAAAAGCAGAGCTTAGTCGTATACAATGACTAGAGCAATCTGAGAATCAGCCGGAGAAGATGACCTAGCTAAAGCCGCAACTACAGAGAGACATAAACCGACTGCGAAAGCCTTGCAACGACCAACGTCCTCACCGCCGAAGGAGGACACCAAAGAAACCAACAAATCGCAACAACTCCATAGCTAAATCCGAGAAATCTTCACTGAATACATTTACTGGCGGTGAGTCCCCGTCCTTTAGGGTCCCTAGAACCACTCCGGCGACAAGGATACAGTGACGAGATCTAGAATCAAAGCTTCATAGCCGAGGCAACGAGGAAACGCGACTAGATCTGGCTAGACCAAGTCATCAACTTGGCGATAACCACGACGGAGCCGAGAGCCAAAGCGAGATCCCCGGAGGAAAAATCGCACACGGCTTTCCAGATCAAGACTCCGCGACGGCGCCACCGGTGCTGCAGCTCCCGAGCACCACGAAGGACCCATCCGGAGAGGAACTTCTCTGCAAAACCGACGCTTGCAGCTGAGGAGGAGAACGAGACCAAGCTAAGAAAGGAAAAAAGGGGAGCCTCTCCCGGCACCGGCGAAGAGCGCCGACCACCGGAGAGGCAACGGTAGCAAATAGAATTGACGGCGGCTAAGGTAGGCTAGGGCGAAGTCGCTCAAGAGGAGAGAGTAAAATCGCGACTTTTATGCTTTTGAACCTTTTTTTTTTTTACTCAAATATTCCAATTCCTTTTCAAAGGGTTAATCCGGAGAGGAACTTCTTTCGTTCTTATGATCTTCGAACATTTTTCAGTTTGTGCTGTATTGAAAAGTTCAGTTTATTATAAAACTCATTCGTTAGTTTTGTTCAACTAATTCGATTTTGATTTGGTGTTGTCGATTACATAACTTATATTAGAGTGGGTATGTGTTACGTGATTTGAATCATGTTTATGTAGCACATAAATTGACTCTGGATAAGTTGGGAAAAATTAAAACGTGAAAATATATGTAAAATCGTGTTCTTGGTAATAAAGAGTAATTAATGTGAACCTTGAAACACCAACCACTTGATGATCTGATTAGTACTTGGTATCGATTTTAAATCATGCTTTTTCTCAAGGTTCTATCCGTAAAAGAGGGAGTTTTGAGGCACCCATAATACTAACTGTGACTGAAACATGATATCGTAGAAGCTGGGGCACGGGCACCTACTAGCAGAGTTGGAGTTTGGTGGTAGTAATAGTATTAGTAAAGAAGATAGAAATGAGTAGATGGTAAAAACAGAAGATGATTTTGTTTTGGTAAGCAAAACAGAAGATGATTATAAACGTTGTAAGTAATTATTTTTTTAATGACTGTAGAGCTATTTGGTCTGTCTCCCCACTTTCTTTATCAAGTAGCACAAACATGGTACACTGATTTGGAAAATAGTCGCGATCAAGAGAAATCAAACTATGTAGTTATTATTTTATTATAGTGCACTCGGAGTAGTAATATGCAGTTCAATGTAAGTTTTGAACTTTTTATTTTCACACGAAAAACCATTCGAAAGCATAGAAGACAAACAAGGATGATCGAAAGGTAAACACGGAGAAGACCTTCAAAGATGTTCATCGGGTTGCGTCTGTTTGTAGGGGAAGGCCGCTTGGCTTGACCATGCCGTAGTTCCTCATCCACAAAACCACATACAAAACAATCCCAGCCACAAAGCCTAAGGCAGCATTTGAGCCCAAAGAGACAGCTGTGCATATAAGCATCACAAATGAATCTCCCTTTGTGTTCATATCCCTAGCAGCCATTGCAAGCTCTATCCCTGCAAATAGCAGCAAAGCCCCAAGAACACCAACCGGAAACTTCTCCAATATACCCACCAATGAACCTCCTAAGACCAGCCCTAGCACCAATTTAGCTACTCCCAACAGTGCCACACACCCACCACTCCTCCCACCAAACTTGTACTGCCCGGCTAACCCACCGGCTCCATGGCAAGTAGGCATTGCCCCAAACCAACATCCCACCATATTCATCAGCCCAACAGTCATCGAAACCGATGTAGCCGAGAACTTCTTCTCGGGGAATAGATCATACGACAGCTTACACACAGCCACAACGGAATTGAGAACAGACAGAGGTAACTGCGGGATTGTCCCTTTTAAAAACCCGTCTTTCCATGCTTTTTTGCTCATTCTCACTACCTTAATCTTCGACGGTCCAAACTTAATGTCGTGTAGAAGACTAGGCTTCCTTATGAATGCCAAAACAACACCTAACAAGAATATCAGCAGAGCAGATGGCACATTAGATATAACATTCCTAACCGAAACCCGTCTTCTTCTTCTCGAACCATCTCTCTCTTCCTCTTCTTCTTCGTCTTCTTCTCCATCTCCATTCACAAGAACTATGAAAAGAACACAAGCCAAGGCCAATACCAAACCATCTAGCCCTAACCATGGCCTATCACCAAGACTCTTTGACTTTGAAAAACTCTGTTCCTTCCTAATATACTTAACCGCAGACATTGCTCTTATTATTATTCTTCTTTGACTTTGAAAATACCGATGTACGTAGATTAATTGAGGCAAAAATTACAGGAGATTTCCAACGTGATGCAAGTAGAGCCGTTTGTCGTGGTCCAGCATGTTCATCGTGGTTGCGCATGTCAAGGTTAAAATTGTCCGTTGTAGAATCGTCCATGTAATTGTTCTCATAATTTGTAATACAATATTCCAGACGTAGACAAAAAACATACGAAAAGAGTTGTGTATGTTATGGATAATGTTTATCCATTAATAATATAATACTCCGTCTGTTTTTTATAAATGATGTTTAAAGTTTTTGTACACAAATTAAAGAATCATTTAATTTTTATTATTTTTTGAGTTAAGACATCAATTATTGTCTACCTAAACACAATTCAACCAATAAAAAAATAATTTGCATAATTCAAACAGTTAAAAACAATTAAAAAACTCAATAAATTTTGCATAAAATAGTGAGAACATCATTTAATTTACGACAAAACAAAATCATAAAACATCATTTAAAAAAAAATAGAAGGAGTAGTGAATAGTTTGATGGCTAAGAAAAATTTCCATCGCCTATGTGTTGTACTATATATAGAGACAAGCATGTTGAAGAAGAATAATAATAAGAGCACAATTTCTACTTTTATCGCTCATAGCAAATTATTATTTTAACATATATATACATACTTATATTTTATAATACGTTATTAGCACGATCGATTCTCTATCCGTTTTATACCGAAAAATTAAAATTGGCTTTCTGTCAGTTCCATACCAGAAAGGTAAGATTGGTTTTCTGTCCGTTCATACTGGAAAGATAAGATTTAATTTATATTTAGTCGATCTAAATTTATCTATATGTGTCATTTACGGAGTGGAAGGTTATGCCTCATCCTTAATTTTATGGTAGACTATGCCTTCTAATTATTATATGGAAAGCCATATAATAGGCTGTGTCTTTTCGGATTTATCGTTATTTATGGTAGGCTATGTGTGATGACCCAACCCGAGGTTTCTACCAGCGGTTAAGCCTTACTACGAACCAGACACTTAGCCAAATTTTAGTTCATTTTACTTAGCCATTTTCGCGTTTTTAAACAGTTAGACAAGTCAATTTCCATGCATAAACGTTAACTTAGATTGAGTCATGAGGTTTCAAATACAATGATCAGTTTGCTAATAAGTTATTACATTAAAATGAACATATCTACCTAATCCAATCATCCATTCCTTCCTGCCTTTGTCTCGTGATCAGCCACTTTCACGGCCAGTTTCATTACCTACATCCATAAAGGAGGCATAAGCAATAAAATTGCTTAGTGATGCGGTCATCCCGTCTCACTAGGCCACTTATCGATTTTAAACAGTCAAAATTACTTATCATGAACAAAATTCACATCAAGCATGTCTGATCCGAATATCGAGCAGTGTCTACATGATCCGGGTAAGTCTTGGCGAGAACACTCGACTCCCATGATCAGCACATCAAGACAGAATTGCATATTATATGAACATGATGTGGGAGTCAAAACTCGTACAACTAAACTTGGTTATGATATTTAAGGGAACATAAACTTCTAAGTATGAATTGCAGAAAAAGAGATCCAAAGATGGTTTTTATTGCTGATTTGATAATCTTTTGAATACAAGATTTTGCTAAAGAAAAGTGTCTTGTGTTTCTCTGTGAAATTGTGGATCCTCTTTATGAATGCCTTATCCTCCTTTTATAGATATACTACGCCGCCTTCTTCAGAAAAAGGAAAATATATTTATTTAGATTTACTTCCCTTTTTCTTTATTCGGCCGACATTCGTGCGATCCAAGTCTACCTTCTAGGGTGAACAACAACTCGGATCGGCCCATGGGCCTTGCAACTGTCTCCTTGGCCAACCAAAGATTCGGCTAGTCGCCTCGGCCCATCGAGGTCTGGGCTCATCGCCTCGGCCCACCAAAGTCGGGGCTCGTCGCCTCGACCCATCGAGGTCTGGGCTCATCACCTCGGCCAACCGAGGTTTGGGCTCGTCGCCTCGGCCCATTTTTATTTGCCTCGGCCCAAGTCTTTGCCTCCTTCGGCTAGGCCCATTGTCAAACTTGATTCTTCATAAGCCCATTATGCGTCTAGCCATTACGTAGTCATTTTTATGTTTATCTTGGTTAGGTGAAAACTGACCCCAACAGATTTGGCTCTCCGCAGATTTTGGCTCTCTGCAGATTTGGCTATATGCAGATTTTGGCTCTCCGCAGATTTGGCTCTCTGCAGATTTGGCTCTCCGCATATTTGGCTCTCTGCAGATTTGGCTATCCGCAGATTTGGCTCTCCGCAGATTTGGCTCTCCATAGATTTGGCTCTCCGCAGATTTTGGCTCTCTGCGGATTTAGCTCTCTGCGGATTTAGCTCTCCGCAGATTTTGGCTCTCCGCAGATTTGGTTCTCCGCTGATTTGGCTCTCCGCAGATTTGGCTAGTCCTAAAATATTCAGTTAGGCTCAATATTTTTACTTAGCCATTTTCAGCTGTTGATCTTAGTGGGGTGAAACCTGACCCCAACAGTTAGCCCTCCAGCTCGTCAGAATCAGAGATGATTGTGACGAGGTGAAAGTAGTCATAAGCGAGATCAACATGCCGAGCCAAGAATCGACGTTCTACAAATTTCCGAGCCGTTTTAATAATCTTTCGAGCCGTTCCAGTGATTTGCCGAGCTGTTTTACCAATATGCCGAGGAGGAGGTGACGAGGCGTTTTGCCGGGGACTGCGTGACGAGGCATTTTGCCGAGAAAAACGTGACGAGGCATTTTGCCAAGGACTGCGTGACGAGGTATTTTGCTGAGGAAAACATGACGAGGCTTTTTGCCGAGGAAAATGTGACGAGGCGTTTTGTCGAGAAAAATGTGACGAGGCATTTTGCCGAGTAAAACTTGATGAGACGTTTTGCTGAGAAAAATGTGACAAGGCATTTTGCCGAGGTAAATGTGACGAGGCATTTTGCAGAGGTAAATGTGACGAGGTATTTTGCCGAGGAGGGCATGATGAGGCATTTTGTCGAGAACTGCGTGACGAGGCAATAGATTATCAGGACGAGGCGACGAACGAAAACTATCTTGTTGCTTTGTGAAAATTTTCAAGGGCCAAGTTCCAAGGACATCTTGCAAAAAATTGAAAAGAGTATTCACGTCGTTCCGACCCGGATATTGTACTTGATGCCCTTGCTTCAAACTCATAGTCGTAGTAAGCTTTAGATTAGTTAGTCGAAGCGTGTTGGGGTAACTCGCAACTCTGTGCAAAGTGTCTCAGTACCAATGTGCTATGAAGCGATGTATACTGGGTTTTAAGATGTTAAAGACCAGCGTACTAAGGACCGAGTGATTGCTGGCTTTTGACTGTTTACTTCTGTTTTAGGGCCTGCGATGTAGTCTCGACTTATATGCCCGTTTCGATAATACATGTTTAAGTATATCATACTAAACGTAAATGGTATACGTTTAGTATTATGTTTTTGAGATGTTGAAGACCAGCGTAAGAAACGTATGATTGTTGGGTTTTAAATACTTAATTCAGTTTACATGCATGTTTCCACCTACATACCCGCTCTGGTAGTAAATATGAGAATGTTAAAGACCAGCGTGTTGAGAAACGTATGATTGCTAGGTTTAGAATGTTTACTTCGGTTTACATGTACATTCTTCCTACAGTACCCACTCCGATAGTAAACATTAGAGTACTCGATTTATATAGCGCGCTTAAATCCGTAGAGGATGTAGTAGTTAAAATCTGTAAAGGATGTAGAAGTTCGTTATTGTGGCCAGCAACAAACGAGATGATGAGCATGTCAAAGTGTCTGTATTTATAAGACTTGATGTTTTGCGAGACGATGAGTATGCCGAAGTGTTTTGATAAGACTTGGTGTTTTGCGAGGCGATAAGTATGCCGAAGTGTCTATTTTGATAAGATGATGCATCCAAAAAATTGTGTTTACAATAGAGGGGAGTATAAGTGTATGCGTACCCACCCACCCCCCCCCCTTTTGAGGAGGGGATAGCTGAACCCATCCGGAGATGGGTTGCCTACGTACCCCTTTCGGAGACCAAGTCGCCCCGTAGTTCATAAATGATATAGCTTAGTGATAGTATTTTTTCAAGTGCATTGCATTCCAAGATCTTGGTACTGGAACTTCAGCCATGTTTGCGAGCTCGTATACTCCCGGGCGGACCACTTTTGTAACTCTGTAAGGTCTTTCCCAGTTTGCTCCCAGCTTCCCCGCATTTCTTTCTGCTGTATTCTAGAAAACCTTTCGGAGAACTAGATCTCCTTCGTTGAATTTCTGACTGCGAACATTGGAGTTGTAGTACTTGGTTGTGGCTTGCTGATAATTTTGAATGCGAATAAGTGCTTTGTTTCGTCGCTCATTCACCAAATCTAGTTCGTCAAGCAGCATTAACCGATTTAGTCTTTTTTGTCCGGGGAGGAGTCGAAGGCGAATCCCGGGAAACTCCACTTCTGGTGGGATCACGCATTTCATTCCATAGACAAGTGCGAATGGTGTCTCTCCGGTAGCTCGTCGCGGAGTTGTTCGATGAGACCAAAGAACCCCTTCCAGCTCGTCGGTCTAACATCCTTTGCATCAAGGTGTTTCTTCAAACCATCAAGGATTATTTTGTTCATTGCTTCGGGTTGTCCGTTACCCTGTGGGTAACACGGCGTCGACTTATTGAGACGTATTTTCCATTTTTCGCAGAAATCTTCGAAACGGGTTGAAATGAACTGCGAACCATTATCTGTGACGATTTCATATTGGACTTCGTGTTGGCATATAATATTTTTCCAGACGAAATATTCCACCTGAGCGTCTTTTATGCTGGCGTAAGAATCTGCCTCGACCCACTTGGAGAAGTAATCGGTTAGGACTAGCAAAAATCTCTTCTACTTTGGATTTCTGTAGGGGCCCGACGATGTCCATTGACCACCGCATAAAATGATATGGTGCCGAAATTGATGACAACATCTCAGTCGGCTGATGAATTATTGGAGCGTGCCGCTGGCATTTTTGGTAGTTACCGGAGATGTTAAACGAATTCCTACACCGGACCCTTGTTTTGAGGACGAGCCATCAACGTGAAGTGTCCTAACAGAGTCTAAAGTCGGCTCCTCCGTTCTTTCTGCTAGGAGTTCGACTAAGAAATCTGCCAATACTTGGGATTTTGCGCAACTTCTGCTCCGGTATTCGATATCATATTCGCTAAGTTCTATTGCCTATTTTGCAAGCCTTCCGGATTGACTCGGGCTATGTAAGATGGTTCGGAGGGGGAGGTCGTTAGTACCACGATAGAGTACGACTGAAAATATGGCCTTAGTTTCCGAGCAGACATTACCACGGCAATAGCTAACTTTTCAATCTGTGGATACCGAATTTCTGCATCTGTTAAGGTCGGACTGGCGTAAAAAATGGGCTTCTACTCGCCTCGTTCATCTCTGATAAGCACTCCACTTACTGTTGTTGCGGAAACAGCCTTGTAAGGGAATAATGGCTCGGCCTCCACTGGTTTCACGAGTACTGGAGGACTGGCTAGGTATTCTTTCAGCTGCTGGAATGCCTCTTCGCACTTTTCTGTCCATTCGAACTTTTTATTGCCGCGTAGAGTATCATAGAACGGTAACCATTTATCGGTGGATCGTGAAATAAAATGGTTTAGCGCTGCAACGCGTCCTGTTAGTCGTTGAACTTCGCGTTTTGTTTTTGGTGAAGTCATTTGTATCAGAGCATTGATCTCCTTCGGATTTGCTTCGATGCCTCGGCGGGTAACTAGATAATCAAGGAATTTTTCGGATGTCACTGTAAATCTGCACTTAGTCGGGTTGAGCTTCATGTTGTGCACGTTCAACTGTTCAAAGCATTCTGCCAGGTGGGCAATGTGATCCTTCTCCTCGAGGGACTTTACTAACATGTCATCTATATACACCTCCATCATTTTTCCAAACTGTTGTGAGAACATTTTGTGTACCAGGCGCTGATAAGTTGTCTCGTCATTTTTGAGGCCGAATGACATTACTTTGTTACAATATATCCCACTGTTCATTATGAATGCTGTCTTCTCTTTGTCCTCGAGATTCATCAGGATCTGGTTGTATCCCGAGAAAGCATCCATGAATGATAACAGCTTGTTCCCAGTTGTTGCCTCTACTAAGCGGTCAATGTGTGGCAGTGGGAAACTATCCTTCGGACATGCCTTGTTCAGGTCGGTGAAGTCCACACACACTCGCCATTTTCCGTTCTTCTTTTTCACTACGATAAGGTTGGCAAACCAGTCTGGGTATTTAACCTCGGTGATTGACCCGACTTTCAGCAGCCATTCTACTTCCTCATTAACAGGCTTTGCCCTTTCGGGGCCTAGTTTCTCCTCTTTTGCTTTATTGGTTTGAAAGTAGGATCTACGTTCAGCTCGTGAGATGTTACGTCCATGGCAATGTCTGGTATATCTTCTGCTATCCAAACGAAAGTATGCACGTTCTTTTTCAAGAATGAGATCAATTTTTCTTTAATAGCTTCTTATAGTTTGGCTCCGATCTCGACGAATCTTTCTGGGTGGTCATTGTTGATGCAAACTAAGACTACCGGGTCGTAAGTTGGTCCATTTTCTTCTTTGCAAGCCCCGGTTATCTGTAATTGTTATAAGAGTTTAGCCAAGTTGTTTTCCTCCTCTCAGTTTGTCTTCAATTTCCTCCGCTTTGTCTTCGTACTTGGCTCTATCACCGGATTCTGAAGCTTGTGCTCAGCCATAAAGCAAATTCGAGACTCTTTCTGATTTCTGTGAATGGTCTTGATCCCATTCAGCGTCAGAAACTTTACGCAAAGGTGGTAGGTTGACGGGACAACTCTCATAGAATTTATCGAAGGCATTCCCATGATTACGTTGTATATGGCGGGGTGATCAGCTCATTCTTATAAGCCTTCCAAAAACAGCAACTTCTTTTCCCACTCACCAACAGTCCCACTGCAAGAGCATATATTCCCTTACCAGTCACTCCCCTACTAAGCAACTCATCATTCTCACGCTCATTCATAAAAGCCTTCCAAAATAGCAACTTCTTTTCCCACTCGCCAACAGTTTCATTAGAAACATTCCAGAAAACAATTGGTGCTTCAATCCCTTCGGCAAGGCTTCTCAATTATCCTAATATGATTAGAGGAAGTCTAGTAAAAATGTTACCATATGAGTTGTGGGTAGTTAGCAGATCGTAGTCTCCTTTGGTATATCTTAGAACAATCTCCTTTGTTCACAGTAGTGCTCCAACTAGTATCTTGATAAGACATTGTGCTCTTTTCCATTTTATCCGTGTCTTTCCCAGTTTTGAAGGCACTCATACCCCAAAATCACATTCTCAGTTAGCTTTGATCCCATGGTAAGTTCCTTTGCACTCGCTGCAGATTCTGTGTCAATAAAACTGAAACTACGTCTGTCTCTCTAATTGACAACTTGAGACGAATAACTAACTCTTTTGGATTTAAGCTGTTTGTTACTCCGGAGTCACTAATAGCAGCTGTTGGGGTCAGATTCCACCTCTTGAGAATCAACAGTTAAAAAAACGACTAAGTATGGAGAAATGCTAGTAGCTGTTCCCCAAACTGTGGAGAGAAGAGTTGGATCGGGTTTTCCCTAAGTGAAGGAGTTGGATCGGGTTTCCCCGAACTATGAAGAGAAGAGTTGGATCGGTTTTCCTCGAACCGTAGGAGTTGGATCGGGTTTCCCCGAACTGTGAAGAGAAGAGTTGGATCGGGTTTCCCCTAAGTGAAGGAGTTGGATCGGGTTTCCCCGAACTGTGAAGAGAAGAGTTGGATCAAGTTTCCCCTAAGTCAAGGAGTTGGATCGGGTTTCCCCGAACCGTGAAGAGGAGAGTTGGATCGGTTTTCCCCGAACCGCGAAGAGAAGAGTTGGATCGGGTTTTCCCCTAACCATAGTAGGGAAAGGTTGCGCGAGAACCCCCGAACCATGGGCAATTGGTTCGGGCACTGGTCTCAATTGAAGACAAGACGGGTCAGGTTCGAAGATAACCGTCGATACCCGAGCCATGAACCATGGTGTCACCCGAGCCGTGAGCTATGGTGTCACCCGAGCCATGGTTCAACGATAAAAGATTTGGGCCGAGGCGACGAGCCCACAAATTTAAGCCCACAAAAGAGATGTCAAGGTTAAAGCCCATGAATGAAAGTCCATAGTGGTAGCCGACTTTGTTAAAAGGAAATCCCTGGAAATTAGGAGATCTTCCTTCTCTTGAGGGAGGAACTTGGCCGACTGATTTTTAGTATATATACTCATGTAAACCCTACGAAAAGGGGATCCGCAATTTACCTAGCAGAACTCTGTACTTTTGCTCTTATACGAAAAAGCTTTCTAAACAGCTTAACAAAAACACCATCTTTGGATCTTCGTTTGTGTGTTTTGGTGGTTTTTACTCAGAAATTTTGGATCTCGCTAAAAGACATGACGAATTCAATTGGCGTGGATTTATACTCCCACAATTTGGCGCTAGAAGGAGGGGGACTTGAAATTTTCTTACACCGAAGAACCACCACAAAACCAATCTCAGGACGATGACCAACGACGGAGACGATAGCGCAGCTGACACCAGAAACGTCGGCGTGGAGGATCAGGCAAACCAATCCAAAGACGCTGGGGAGACTTCGACAACGCTCACTGAGATGAAAGCCATGCTGGAGACACTGCTCAAAAAGGCGGAGGAGCAGGACAAGCTGAACAACGCAATGACGGGCGAGCTGAAGGCCCTTACAACGGCAAGTCGAACCCGAGGCACGAGATCAGGTCTGGATCCAGCAAGACGAGTCGGGAGGCGTCTCAACCCGATGGCCTTGGACTTCACGACTCCGCTCAACCCACCGAGGACCCGAGGAAGACTACCACTACTACACCAAAGCTCAGCAAACCTAGCCTCAAGAGTCCAAGGGGCAGACGACACGCCAATCGAAGAGGAGCCTGCACCAATCATCAATCTAGAGGAGGAGAACCGAATGGAGCAAAACATGGAGAGCCATGACAATCCTGAACACCTAGCAACTGGTCAAACCCGAACCAAAAGACGCGAGGCCATCCCCGAAAGAGATCAAGAGCTGACCGAGGAAGAGGAGAACATACTCTGGGCTGAGCAAGCACGGATGAACGAAGAGCGCCGAGCAGGAGTCAGAGCCCAGAAAGAAGAGATGCTTATGATGCGAGCAGATATGGATCGAGCAGCTGCCGACATAAAAGCCGTCCGGTCCATGATGCACAAAGCAACTAGCAAGGTGCCAGAGATAGATCGTGTACTGGAGGAAGCACAGAACACCCCGTTCACAGCACGGATAACTAGCACGAGAATTTAAGACCTTGGCAAGATGAAAGTCCCGATCTATGAAGGAAAGACCGATCCCAAGGAGCATCTGACGGCCTTCGCTATAGCCATGGGACGCTCGAATTTCAAGGAAAAGGAAAGAGACGCCGGACAATGCCTTCTCTTCATGGAGCATCTTAAGAGACCGGCGCTCCAGTGGTTCTCAAGACTCGAGTGGAATTCCATCAACAGCTATAACAAACTATCTGCGGCATTCTTGAAACATTATTCCATCTTCATGGATCCCGGAACGTCTGATGCCGACCTGTGGACCCTAGCTCAAGGGCAGAACGAAACACTCCGGAGTTTCGTTGGAAGGTTTAAAGCTGTTATGTCAAAAGTGGAAGGCCTGAGCGACAAAGCAGCCCTACTAGCCCTGAAGCGAGCACTCTGGTTCAATTTTGATTTTCGCAAAGAAATCGCGCTGAACACCCCCACGACAATACATGACGCTATGCATCGAGCTGCAGACTTCATCACCGAAGAAGAAGAGATGAAAATCCTAACCGAGAAGTACGGGAAGGCCAAGACAACGAACCATCCTCCTCAAGTTTCTTCCCCTTCCAACACTAGGAAGAACAACCAAGGCTCCGGCTATATCCAACACGAGGGAGGCTTTCGAGGAGCTCATAACTATCAAATTGACGCTCCTGGATTCGGTCGAGGAAGAGGCCGAGGCCGTGGAAGAAGCTCATGGGGCACATGGACCAAAAACGACAGTTCCTATGACGAGATGGCCTACTGCGAACACCACCACATCTACAGACATTCTACCGCGAACTGTCGAATTCTAGGCTTGAAGCTTGCTAAAAAATTAGCAGCCGGCGAGCTTGGAGGAAACATCAGCCTCAAGGATTTCGAGATGGATGTAAACACATACAAACCCGACCTGACAAAACAAGATCGCACCAAGCACGATAGAAGGGATAACGAAACGCCGCCCTCTGGATCAAGCAGAAGAAGGATTAGCATGATAATGGGAGGATCCCACTATTGTTCTGATACCGTCTCATCAATCAAAGCGTTCCAACGAAGGACAGACGTCAGCATCAACTGGTCTAAACCATCTAAGTTTCCAAACGACGTGATATCATTCGAGGAAAGAGAAACAATCGGAATCGACAGACCTCATGATGACTCTCTCGTGATCGAGTTGATCATCAACGACTGCGATGTGGCACGCGTATTGGTAGACACTGGGAGCACCGTGGACGATTCTCTGGAGAAACCACCATGACTACCGGAACAATCAAACTGCCTGTCCAAGCTGGCGAGGTGACGAAGATAGTCGAATTCTCCGTAGCCGACCACCCGGCCATCTACAATGTTATCGTGGGAACCCCCTTGTTAAATTCGATGCGCGCAGCCGTTTCGACCTACCATCTTTGCCTTAAGTTCCCTACACCAAACGGCGTGAAAACTATTCGAGGAAATCAAAAAGAGTCTCGTGTCTGCTTTCTCGCCGCACACAAGCTCAGAAACCCGGTGACTGATCCAACGGCAAATTCGAAGCGCAAGAAGATAAAGACCGACAGAGAACCGGTGAAAGAGCTTTCCAAACTGTTATAGCAGTTACAGATCGCGGTTGATCGCGAAGAAGAGGTGTCTAAACCAACCTGCGATCCCGTCATATCAGTCTGCATCGACGACAAACATCCAGAGCGATGTGTAGAAATTGGAGCAATGTTAGACGGAAAGATCAAGGAAGAACTCGTGGCGTTCTTGAAGAAAAATATCAACACCTTCGCATGGGAAGCAGAAGATATGCCTGGCATCGATATCAGCATAACAAGCCACGAACTGAACGTCGACCCAACTTTCAGACCAGTAAAGCAGAAAAGAAGAAAACTTGGACCGGACAGAGCTAAAGCGGTCAATGACGAGGTGGAGAGACTACTGCGTGTCGGATCGATAACTGAGGTGAAGTACCCGGACTGGCTAGCCAACCCAGTGGTGGTCAAGAAGAAGAACGGCAAATGGCGCGTGTGCGTGGATTTCACCGACCTGAACAAAGCCTGTCCAAAAGACAGCTGCCCCCTTCCACATATCGATCGCTTAGTCGAAGCGACGGCAGGAAATGTACTCCTATCTTTCATGGATGCTTTCTCAGGTTACAATCAGATCTTGATAAACCCCGACGATCGCGAGAAGACCGCTTTTATAACGGATCGTGGAATATATTGCTACAAGGTGATGCCATTCAGTCTGAAAAATGTTGGAGCGACATACCAGCGACTGGTGAACAAGATGTTTGCGGACCAACTCGGCAAAACAATGGAGGTTTACATAGACGACATGCTGGTGAAATCACTAAAGGAACAGGATCACGTCACTCATCTCAAGGAATGTTTCTCGCAGCTGAACTTTCACAACATGAAGTTAAATCCGACCAAGTGTAGATTCGCTGTCACTTCGGGAGAGTTCCTTGGTTATCTTGTAACTCACCGCGGCATTGAGGCAAACCCTAAGCAGATCGACGCACTCATCATTATGACTTCGCCAAAAACGAAAAGGGAAGTCCAACATCTTACCGGGAGGGTAGCTGCGCTTAACCGATTCATCTCACGATCCACCGACAAATGCTTACCATTCTACGATACTTTGCGAGGGAACAAGAAGTTCGAGTGGACGGACAACTGCGAGGAAGCTTTTCAGCAACTCAAGAACTTTCTAGCTACCCCCCCCCCAGTTCTCACAAAACCAGAAGCAGGAGAACCACTTTTTCTGTACACCGCAGTTTCTACCACAGCAGTAAGCGGCGTGTTGATTCGAGACGAGCGCGGCGAACAGAAGCCGATATTTTACGTAAGTAAAACCCTTACAGACGCGGAGACAAGGTACTCGAAGATGGAGAAATTGGCGCTATCCATAGTTATGTCGGCAAGAAAGCTAAGGCCATACTTTCAGTCTAACTCAATCATCGTCCTGAGCACCTTTCCGATAAGTTCTGTTCTGCACAGCCCAAGTCAGTCAGGAAGGCTAGCAAATTGGGCAATCGAACTGAGCGAATACGACATTGAGTATCGCGGACGCACTGCGCTAAATCGCAAGATCTAGCAGATTTTCTTATCGAACTACCTGAAGAAGGCATTGACGGTGAGATGCAGAGTCAGCTGTGGAAACTCCACGTCGATGGCTCGTCCTCCAAAAATGGCTCGGGAGTGGGGATACGGCTAACTTCTCCAATTGGCGAACTACTGGAACAATCATTCCGCCTTGGCTTCCACGCATCCAACAATGAAGCAGAGTACGAAGCCTTGATTGCCGGGATGAAACTTGCTAATGGCCTAAAAATCGAGCAACTCTATGCATTTTACGATTCGCAACTAGTCGCAAATCAGTTCAGCGGTGAATATGCAGCAAAGGATGATCGGATGGAGGCTTACTTGAAGATCATCAAAGGATTGGCTGCACAATTCAAACGATTCATCCTAACGCGCATCCCACGAGGGGAGAACACCCCACCCGACGCACTCGCAGCTCTTGCATCGACCTCCGATCCGGATTTAAAGAGAATAATCCCAGTGGAATTTATCCGACACCCAAGCATCAGCCCTTCCGACGCGGTGAACGCCGTAACTCGTTCACATGCGGCCAGGCAAGCGACAGAAGTCACAATCGGGCAAGAAGCGGTGGGTAAAGTGCAGGAAGAACTGACCCACTAACCACCCGCAGAGCCGGATATTGCCCCAATGGAAGAAGACTTTCTAGCAACCATGGGGAGCTGCAATGACCCTGTCATCGAACCCGACGAAGCAACAAATGGGGACAACAGTGCAGAATATGGCTGCAACAAGGAATGGCTCGCCGAAATCAGAGGATACATATACGACGGCGCCTTGCCAACAGAAAAATGGGCAGCTCGCAAGCTCCGAGCCCAGGTTGTACGTTACGTGTTACTTGATGGGAATGTCTTCAAGTGGAGATTCTCGGGACCGTTGCTAACCTGCGTAGAAGGAAAGGACGCCAGGAAGATCATGGAGGAAATTCATAACGGTTCATGTGGAAATCACTCTGGAGAGAGAGCACTAGCCATAAAAGTCAAACGTCACGGCTACTATTGGCCAACAATGATCGAAGATTGCAAGGTGTTTTCGGCCAAATGCGAAAAGTGCCAGCGCCATGCGCCGTTGATTCACCAGCCGACAGAAGTACTTTCTTCAATCTCATCGCCATATCCATTCATGCGATGGTCTATGGACATCGTCGGGCCACTGCATCCATCAAAACAGAAACGCTTCCTTCTGGTTTTGATAGACTATTTCTCAAAATGGGTCGAAGCCGACTCCTATGCTAACATTAAAGATGAGCACGTAGAGGCCTTTGTCTGGAAAAATATCATATGCCGACATGGAGTACCATACGAGATTGTAACAGATAACGGCTCGCAGTTCATCTCAAATCGTTTTGAAGGCTTCTGCGAGAAATGGAAAATCAGACTCAGCAAGTCTACTCCAAGATATCCACAAGGGAACGGACAGGCCGAAGAAATCAACAAAACAATCCTTGACGGTGAAGAAGCGCCTTGATGAGAAAAAGGGACGTTGGGCTGAAGAACTGGAGGGAGTACTTTGGTCTCACCGCACTACCCCACGATGAGCAAGAGGAGAAACCCCGTTCGCCCTCGTATACGGAACAGAGTGTGTCATCCCCCCGGAGATACATTTCCCAGGGATTCGCCGGAGGCTATTACCAGAACAAGAGGGGCTCAATCACCTATTAATGCTTGACGAACTGGACTTGATCAACGAAAGAAGGGACCAAGCCTTGATCAGGGTCCAGAACTATCAAAACGCGGCCGCAAAATACTACAATTCCAACGTTCAATAACGAAGATTCTACGAAGGGGATTTAGTTTTGCGGATGGTTTTTCAGAACACCGCAGAAACAAATGCCGGCAAACTAGGAGCAAATTGGGAAGGACCCTACAAGATCACCGAAGTTGTCAAACCTGGCGTTTACAAACTTGCTAACATGACAGACGTTCCAGTACCGAGATCATGGAACGCAATGCATCTCAAAAAGTACTATCACTAAGCTATTTTACATGAACTACGGGGCGACTTGATCCCTGCAAAGGGTACGTAGGCAGCTCATCTTCGGACGGGTTCAGTTGCCCCCTCCTTTCAAAAAGGGGGGGGGGGGAGTGGGTACGTATACGCATACTCGTATACTCCCATCTTTGTAACAGTTTACACTATCTATCGAAGCTTTGCTTTTAAAGGCAATTTTTATCTAAACGTCCTTCAAGGATCACTAAGTCTTAACAAAACAAACATGTTTGAGTAAATCAGACTACAACGGGCATCTCGCCATACCCTCACTATTGCTGGCCACAATAGAGAATTCTCGCATCCATTTTGGATCTAAACTCTCACATCCGTCTCAGGATCACAAGCGCGCTATACAAGTATTCGTTCATTGTCGGAGCGGATACGTTCATGATAACTTATCCGTAAACCGAAATGCTCATCCTAGACTATGCAAACAAATGTTCAGTATCGGAGCAGATAAGTTTATGGTAATCTATCTGTAAACCGAAATGATCATCTCGAGACTGATCATCTCATAACTACGCAAGCAGAAACAAACGCAAGTAAGGCATTCTCGAATCTATTGTTAAACGAAAGACATATATATTCAAATGCAAGGGTTAGTTAAGTTAGCAACCAAGTGATTAAAAAGAGGATAATAAGTTCTTAGACAACTCGGATAAAGCCGTCCAGGCATAAAACAAAAAAGGGAGAGTTTTAAACTAGACAAAGAAAAGAGGATCATAATCCTCTGTTATCTCAGGGGTCGTGATCACCCTTTGTGCTGTCTCTGCCGCCTATTCGGCTACATCCGCTTCAGGCGCTTTGCCTTCCTCCAACGTCTCAGCGAACTCTATGACGATTTCCTCTATTTCGGCCTCGTTGGCTTTTTCAGGAGTTGGTTCGGGAACTGTTTCCTCAACGGTCTCCTTTGAACTTAGCTCAGCTAAGCCTGGCGTTTCTTTGTTAGAACCAGAAAAATCCTGGATCCCGACACTTGCAGCGGCAGTCTCCATAGGCTCACCAACGTTGAGCTCCTTCACAATGTCAGAACGGACAGGAGATAGCCTTAGCACCCCTCTCATCTCGGCCACAAGCTGAGCAAACATTTCATGAGCTCCTTGTAAACCCTCTCTCTGTTCGGCTAAGCTCGTTACCTCGGCATCGAAAGAAGGTGGCTCATCCCTCTGAAGCAGCAAGATAAATTGAAGATTACCTTCAATTTGTGCAAGGTCGAGCATGTTTTCTTTCGGCTCACCTTCAATCTGGCCAAGGAGCTTCTCGGATCGGGAAATTTTGCTTTCAAACATCAGCAGCACCTCACGTTTGGCCTCTATAATAGCTTGTTCAACCTTGCTCTC
The DNA here is from genome assembly GCA_900406555.1 of Pseudoturritis turrita. NCBI lineage: Eukaryota > Viridiplantae > Streptophyta > Magnoliopsida > Brassicales > Brassicaceae > Pseudoturritis > Pseudoturritis turrita. Next base: position 392,112 of record OVBL01001058.1, on the reverse strand, counting down.
ATGAAGCTCAATCGCTGCTTCTAACTGCCTCGTCAGGCTGGCTATATGAGCATCGCGTCGCACCTTGCCAGATTCCAGCCGCATAATGCGCTCGTCGGATTCCTTAATGTGCTTCTGACGCCCTTTTGCGATAGCCTCAAGATCCTTGATTTTCTTAGCAGCTCTCTCTCTCTCGGTGGCGTGGCTTGCCTCAGCTTCTTTGAGATTCCCGTCCAGCTCAATGGTTTTCCGCCTAGCATCTTCAATTTTCTCCCGATCCTTACGGGCGTTGGATTCATATCCAATGACCATCCTGTTAAGATGGGAGATAAACTACAAGAACAACCAGAATACCGTCATTACACAAGCCAAAGATTGTTCGAATCAAAATAAATAACGTTATGTATGTTGGGGTCAGATTCCACCTACTGAGAATCAACGATTGAAAAAATGGCTAAGTATAAAAAAAACACTAGCTGTTGAACCCCTAACCATGAAAGGTGTACTCCGATCTGTGACAAAGCAAGGGATCGGGTACCCCGATCCGTGAGAAGGATGAGTTATGTGCCCCGATCCATGACCAAGCAGATGGATCGGGTCCCCCTAACCGTGAAGTAGGTGGATCGGGTCCTTAGCCATGAAGCAGTTGGATCGGGTCCCCTAACCGAGAAGAAGGTGGATCGGGTCCTCGGTCATGAAGCAGATGGATCGGGTCCCCTAACCATGAAAGGTGTACCCCGATTTGTGACAAAGCAAGGGATCGGGTACCCCGATCCGTGAGAAGGATGAGTTATGTGCCCCGATCCATGACCACGCAGAAGGACCGGGTCCCCTGATCGTGGAGTATGTGGATCGGGCTCCCCCTAGCCGTGAAAAGGTGTACCCCGATCCGCGAAGGGAAGTTTGGTTCCAAACCCCGATCCACGACGCAACAGACGGATAGAGGGTCACGACCCACGACGAAGAATCTGGGACGAGTATCAGTCCACGGTACGACGGACGGATCAGGGGTTGCGACCCATAGTATGTCGCCCGAGCCGTGAACCATGGTAAAAGATTGGGCCGAGACAATAAGCCCACGAATTCAAGCCCACAAAAGGGGTGACAAAGACAGCCCACGAATCGAAGCCCATGACGACAACATGCTTTGCTAAAAGGAAATCCCGAAGAAATAGGAAATCTTCCTCATCTCTTTAGACATTAACTTAGCCGACTTAACATTGTATATATACTCATGTAAACCCTCAGAAAAGGGGATCCGCAATTGACCTAGCAGAACGCTGTACTTTTACTCTTATACGAAAAAGCTTTCTAAACAGCTCAATAAAGAAAACCATCTTTAGATCTTCGTTAGGTGTTTTGGTGGTTTTACTCAGAAGTTTCAGATCTCCCTAAAAGACATAACGAATTCAATTGGCGTGGATTTATACTCCCACAATTTGGCGCTAGAAGGAGGGGGGCTTGAAATTTTCTTACACCGAAGAACCACCACAAAACCGATCTGAAGACGATGACCAACGACGGAGACGATAGCGTTGCTGACACCAGAAACGCCGGCGTGGATGATCAGGCGAACCAATCCAAAGACGATGGGGAGACTTCGACAACGCTCACGGAGATGAAAGCCATGCTGGAGACACTGCTCAAAAAGGCGGAGGAGCAAGATAAGCTGAACAACACGATGACGGATGAGCTGAAGGCCCTCACAACGGCGAGTCGTACCCGAGGCACGGGATCAGGTCTGGATCCATCAAGACGAGTCGGGAGGCGTCTCAACCCAACGGCCCTGGACTTCACAACTCCGCTCAACCCACCGAGGACCCGAGGAAGACTGCCACTACTACACCAAGGCTCAACAAACCTAGCCTCAAGAGTCCAAGGGGCAGATGACACGCCAATCGAAGAGGAGCCTGCACCAATCATCAATCTAGAGGAGGAGAACCGAATGGAGCAAAACATGGAGGAGCTCATAACTATCAAATTGACGCTCCTGGATTCGGTCGCGGAAGAGGCCGAGGCCGTGGAAGAAGCTCATGGAGCACATGGACCAAAAGCGATAGTTCCTACGACGAGACGGCCTACTGCGAACACAACCACATCTACGGACATTCTACCGCGAACTGCCGAATCCTAGGCTTGAAGCTTGCTAAAAATTAGCAGCCGGCGAGCTTGGAGGAAATGTCAGCCTCAAGGACTTCGAGATGGACGTAAACACATACAAACCCGACCCGACAAAAGAAGATCACAGCAAGCGCGATAGAAGGGATGACGAAGCTCCACCCTCTGGGTCAAGCAGAAGAAGGATCAGCATGATAATGGGAGGATCCCACTATTGCTCAGATACCGTCTCGTCAATCAAAGCATTCCAGCGAAGGGCAGACGTCAGTATCAACTGGTCTAAACCATCTAAGTTTCCAAACGACGTGATATCATTCGAGGAAAGAGAAACGATCGGAATCGACAGACCTCATGATGACCCTCTCGTAATCGAGTTGATCATCAACGACTGTGATGTAGCATGCGAATTGGTAGACACTGGGAGCACCGTGGACGTAATCTTCCTCGAGACTCTCAGAAGAATGAATGTGGATCTGTCCGAAGTGATATCTACTCCCAAACCCTTAACAGGATTCTCTGGAGAAACCACCATGACTACCGGAACAATCAAACTGCCTGTCCAAGCTGGCGAGGTGACAAAGATCGTTGAGTTCTCCGTAGCTGACCATCCGGCCATCTACAACGTCATCGTGGGGACCCCCTGGTTAAATTCGATGCGCGCAGCCGTTTCGACCTACCATCTTTGCCTCAAGTTCCCTACACCAAACGGCGTGAAAACTATTCGAGGAAATCAAAAAGAGTCTCGTGTCTGCTTTTTCGCCGCACACAAGCTCAGAAACTCGGTGACTGATCCAACGGCAAATTCGAAGCGCAAGAAGATAAAGACCGACAGAGAACCGGTGAAAGAGTTTTCCAAACTGTTATAGCAGTTACAGATCGCGGTTGATCGCGAAGAAGAGGTGTCTAAACCAACCTGCGATCCCGTCATATCAGTCTGCATCGACGACAAACATCCAGAGCGATGTGTAGAAATTGGAGCAATGTTAGACGGAAAGATCAAGGAAGAACTCGTGGCGTTCTTGAAGAAAAATATCAACACCTTCGCATGGGAAGCAGAAGATATGCCTGGCATCGATATCAGCATAACAAGCCACGAACTGAACGTCGACCCAACTTTCAGACCAGTAAAGCAGAAAAGAAGAAAACTTGGACCGGACAGAGCTAAAGCGGTCAATGACGAGGTGGAGAGACTACTGCGTGTCGGATCGATAACTGAGGTGAAGTACCCGGACTGGCTAGCCAACCCAGTGGTGGTCAAGAAGAAGAACGGCAAATGGCGCGTGTGCGTGGATTTCACCGACCTGAACAAAGCCTGTCCAAAAGACAGCTGCCCCCTTCCACATATCGATCGCTTAGTCGAAGCGACGGCAGGAAACGCACTCCTATCCTTCATGGATGCCTTCTCAGGTTACAACCAGATCTTGATGAACCCCGACGATCGCGAGAAGACCACTTTCATAACGGATCGTGGAATATATTGCTACAAGGTGATGCCATTCGGTCTGAAAAATGTTGGAGCGACATACCAGCGACTGGTGAACAAGATTTTTGCGGACCAACTCGGCAAACCAATGGAGGTTTACATAGACGACATGCTGGTGAAATCACTAAAGGAACAGGATCACATCACTCATCTCAAGGAATGTTTCTCGCAGCTGAACTTTCACAACATGAAGTTAAATCCGACCAAGTGCAGATTCGCAGTCACTTCGGGAGAGTTCCTAGGTTATCTTGTAACTCACCGCGGCATTGAGGCAAACCCTAAGCAGATCGACGCACTCATCAATATGACTTCACCAAAGACGAAAAGGGAAGTCCAACGTCTTACCGGGAGGGTAGCTGCGCTTAACCAATTCATCTCGCGATCCACGGACAAATGCCTACCTTTCTACGATACTTTGCAAGGGAACAAGAAGTTCGAGTGGACGGATAACTGCGAGGAAGCGTTTCAGCAACTCAAGAACTATCTAGCCACTCCCCCAGTTCTCACAAAACCAGAAGCAGGGGAACCACTTTTTCTGTACACCGCAATTTCCGCCACAGCGGTAAGTGGCGTATTGATTCGAGACGAGCGCGGCAAACAGAAGACGATATTTTACATAAGTAAATCCCTTACGGACGCGGAAACAAGGTACTCACAGATGGAGAAATTGGCACTATCCATAGTTATGTCGGCAAGAAAACTAAGGCCATACTTTCAGTCTCACTCAATCGTCATTCTGAGCACCTTTCCGATAAGGTCTGTTCTGCACAGTCCAAGTCAGTCCGGAAGGCTAGCAAATTGGGCTATCGAACTCAGCGAATACGACATTGAGTATCGCGGACGCACATGCGCTAAATCGCAAGTCCTAGCAGATTTTCTTATCGAACTACCCGAAGAAGGCATTGACGACGAAATGCAATGACAGCTCTGGAAACTCCACGTTGATGGCTCATCTTCCAAAAACGGTTCAGCAGTCGGGATACGGCTAACCTCTCCAACTGGCGAACTACTGGAACAGTCTTTCCGCCTGGGGTTTCATGCATCTAACAACGAAGCGGAGTACAAAGCCTTGATTGCCGGGATGAAACTTGCTAACGGCCTAAAGATCAAGAAACTCCATGCATTTTGCGATTCCCAACTAGTCGCGAATCAGTTCAGCGGTGAATATGCAGCAAAGGATGATCGAATGGAAGCTTACTTGAAGATCGTCAAAGAATTAGCTGCACAGTTCAAACAATTCATCCTAACACGCATTCCGCGAGGGGAGAACACCCCAGCCGACGCACTTGCAGCCCTTGCATCAACTTCCGATCCAGATCTAAAGAGAGTGATCCCGGTAGAATTCATCTAACACCCGAGCATCAGTTCCGGCGGTTCAGTGAATGCCATAACTCGTTCACAAGCGGCTAGACAAGCGACAGATGTCTCGACCAGGCAAGAGGTGATGGATGAAATGCAGGCAGAATTGGCCGACCAATCACCCACAGAGCCGGATATTGCCCCAATGGAAGAAGACAATCTCGTTGAGTCACCAACTACGACAAGCAGCAAGGACCCTGTCATTGAACCCAACGGAGAAGCAAACGAAGTCAACAACCATCCAGAATATGGTTGTGACAAGGAATGGCTCGGCGCAATCAGAGGATACATATGCGACGGCGTCTTACCAACCGAAAAATGGGCAGCTCGCAAGCTTCGAGCCCAGGCAGCACGTTACGTGTTACTTGATGGGAATGTCTTCAAGTGGAGATTCTCGGGACCATTGCTAAACTGCGTGGAAGGAAAGGACGCCAGGAAAGTTATGGAGGAAATTCACAGCGGTTCATGTGGAAATCACTCTGGAGGAAGAGCACTAGCCATAAAAGTCAAACGTCACGGCTACTATTGCCCAACAATGATCAAAGATTGCAAGGTGTTTTCAGCCAAATGCGAAAAATGCCAACGCCATGCGCCGATGATCCACCAACCTACAGAAGTACTTTCATCAATCTCATCGCCATATCCATTCATGCGATGGTCTATGGACATTGTCGGGCCACTCCATCCATCGAAACAGAAACGCTTCCTTCTAGTTTTGACCGACTATTTCTCAAAATGGGTCGAAACCGACTCCTATGCTAACATTAAAGATGCGCAAGTGGAGGCCTTCGTCTAGAAAAATGTCATATGCCGACATGGAGTACCGTACGAGATCGTGACAGATAACGGCTCGCAGTTCATCTCAAATCGTTTTGAAAGTTTCTGCGAAAAATGGAAAATCAGACTCAGCAAGTCTTCTCCAAGATATCCACAAGGGAACGGACAGGCCGAAGCAATCAACAAAACAATACTTGACGGCCTAAAGAAACGCCTTGATGAGAAGAAGGGACGTTGGGCTGAAGAACTGGAGGGAGTACTTTGGTCTCACCGCACCACCCCACGACGGGCGACAGGAGAAACCCCGTTCGCCCTCGTCTACGGAACAGAGTGTGTCATCCCCCCGGAGATACATTTTCCAGGGATTCGCCGGAGGCTACTACCAGAACAAGAGGGGCTCAATCACCTGTTAATGCTTGACGAACTGGACTTGATCAACGAAAGAAGGGACCAAGCCTTGATCAGGATCCAGAACTATCAAAACGCGGCCTCAAAATACTACAATTCCAACGTTCGGGAACGAAGATTCTACGAAGGCGATTTAGTTTTGCGGAAGGTTTTTCAGAACACCGCGGAAACAAATGCTGGCAAACTAGGAGCAAATTGGGAAGGACCCTACAAGATCACCGAAGTTGTCAAACCTGGCGTTTACAAACTTGCTAACATGACGGACGTTCCAGTACCGAGATCATGGAACGCAATGCACCTCAAAAAGTACTATTACTAAACTACTTTACATGAACTACGGGGCGACTTGATCCCTGCAAAGGGTACGTAGGCAGCTCGTCTTCGGACGGGTTCAGTTGCCCCCCTCCTTTCAAAAAGGGGGGGGAGTGGGTACGTATACGCATACTCGTATACTCCCATCTTTGTAACAGTTTCTACTATCTATCGAAGCTTTGCTTTTAAAGGCAATTTCTATCTAAACATCCTTCAAGGATCACCAAGTCTTAACAAAACAGACATATTTGAGCAAATCAGACTACACCGGACGTCTCGCCACATCTTCACTATTGCTGGCCACAATAGTGAATTCTCACATCCATTTCGGATTTAAAACTCACATCCGTCTCAGGATTAAAAGCGCGCTATACAAGTATTCGTTCATTGTCGGAGCGGATATGTTTATGTTAACATATCCGTAAACCGAAATGCTCGTCCTAGACTATACAAATGTTCATTATCGGAGCAGATAAGTTTATGGTAATCTATCTGTAGACCAAAACGATCATCTCGAGACTGATCATCTCGTAACTACGCAAAACAAATACAAATGCAGGCAAGGCATTCTCGAATCTATCGTTAAACGAAAGACATATATATTCAAAGGCAAGGGTTAGCTAAGTCAGCAACCAGGTGATAAAAAGGAGTTCACAGCTACATGGATAAAGCCGTCCAGGCGTTAATAAAAAATGAGAAAAGAGTTTTAAACTAGACAAAAAAGAGAGGATCATATTCCTCCGTTATCTTGGGAGTCGTGACTACCTTCTGCTCTGGCTCTGACGGTTGCTCAACCACGTCGCTTCCTGAAGCTTTGCCCTCTTCAGGCACCATTTCAAAATCTACGACGGCTCCCTCAAGAGCGACGGTCTCCTCAAAAGCGACTTCATTGGCTTTCCCAGAAGGTGGTTCGGGGGTCGGCTCCTTAGCAACCACCTTTGGACTAAAGTCAGCTAGACCGGGCGTTCCTCTATTCGAGCCAGAAAAGTCTTGAATCCCGACGCTCGCGGCAGCAGTCTCCATGGGCTCCCCGTCGTTGAGCTCCTTGAGAATGTCAGATCGGATCGGGGACAGTCGCAGGATTCCTCTCATTTCCGCCACAAGCTGAGCAAATGCCTCGTGAGATCCCGACAAGCCCTGCTTCTGCTCGGCTAAAGTCTTCACCTCGGCATCGAGAGATGGCGGTTTGTCGCTTTGGAGCAGCCCAATAAATTGAAGATTGCCTTCAATCTGGGCAAGATCAAGCATGTTCTCCTTTGGCTCACCGTCGATCTGGTCAAAAAGCCTCGTAGCTCGGGAAACTTTGCCTTCGAACGTCGTCATGGTCTCACGTCTGGCTTCCAGAACAGCTCGCTCGACTTTGCTCTCAAGAAGGTCATTCGCAGCCTCTAGCTGCCTTGTTAAGCTAGCTATATGAGCATCCCGCCTCACTTTGCCTGACTCTAGCCGCATGATCCGCTCGTCAGCTTCCTTGATGTGCTTCCTGCTCCCTTCAGCATCAGCTTCAAGGGCCTTGATCCTTTTTACGGCTTTTTCCTGTTCAGCAGCTTGATTTGCCTCGGTTTCTTTGAGTTTCCCATCCAGCTCAATGGCTTTTCGCCTAGCGTCTTCAACCTTCTCACGATCCCGGCGGGCGTCAGATTCATACCCCATCACCATCCTATTAAGATGGGATATGAACTGCACAACAACGAGAAACACTGTTAAAAAAAAAGGGGCCTGAAATGGATCGGGTGACGAAAACAAAACAAGTAAACGTCACATACCTTGATGCCTCGAAGAGACACTTCGCTATATGCCTTGTCCCTAAGCAGAGTATCAGACGGCAGAAAGTGATCACCTGGACACGTGATCCTTGAAAAGATAGCCGCAGAAGCAGAGGCATAATTGTAAGCCCCTTCAGCGTTTACCGGAGCGGCAGGGAGGGGTATTGCTTCAGGGATAGCTCGAGATGACTCAGTACAACGCAGTCGCTTCGGGGCCCCTCCCTTGTCAACTATTGATTGGCATTTTTTGCTCGTAGTCTTCTCCTTGGCCTTCCCTTTGCCTTTGTCTTTATGCGGTACAATTTGAGAGTCGGCTGGACGAAGCCCCAGGATGACCCCTGTAGGAGCTGGTTCGCAAGGATTATCAGCAGAAGTTGGTTCAGAGACGATGGCAGAGACAGATTGAGGGTTCGGGGGACGAGATTGATTTAACGCCTTGGCCTGCTTCGCTCTCTCCTTAGCCTCTGCCTCTGCCTTGGCTTTCGCAGCAGCTCGGTCTCTGAAAGTAGGTCTTCCCATGGTATCTCTCGAAGAATGAGAAGAAGATGACTGTTCAACCGATTGTCCTTCAGAAAGGGCTCGGGCTCTCTCCACTCATCGAAGGTTGAAGTCTCTGGACCAGTTGCACTTGCGAGCAGAAAGCACTTCGTGAACCTCAGACAGATCGGGAGGCAGTGAAAGACGAAGATGACGCACTGCAAAAAACAAAAGTATTTATGCAAGGTTAGAAAAACCCTAAAAAAGAAAAAATTGCTAAGTAATAGAAACCCGAGCCGTGGCCCAAGTCGAGCAACGGATCGGCTACCAATTTCTCCCCATTCAGACTTGATAAACTGGAGGCACCGCCGACCCACCGACGCTTCGGAGATGGGGATGAAAAAGAAATAGTCTTCCCAATTATCGTCTTTCGATGGGAAACCCCTTATAATATTTCTCCTGGCTTTTCCCGACACATAATATTTCAGCTCCCTCTTATTACGACGCCTGAACTCCAGCAAGTGTGTCAGATGTTCGACGCCAACTTCTACGTCACACTCATAACTCCTAACCAGAATACCAACCATATGCCTAATTCCTCGAACGTTGATTTGAGAAATAGCCAAGTTGTACTTCCAGATAAACTGTAGGATGACTTCAGGGATCGGGAACCACAACAGGCAGCGATAGAAGAAGCTTTCGTAAAGAGTGAAATGGTTAGGAGGGGGATTGCTGGCTCGGTCTGAGGGCGAAGGAAGAACAAGCTCGACTTCCTCAGAAATGCAAAACCTATGCCTAAGGGCGGATAGCGAATCCAGGGTTGAACCAGGTGGATCGGGTCGTTTCCTTGTTTTCTTCCTCCTTGAAGTCTGACGGCGGAGACCCATCAAACGTTTCAACTCCTGTCTGGCCACAGCTGGATCAAAGAACCAGTCTTCTGGTTCAACTTTTGGCGGATCGGGATCAGCTACATCAATAAAGGGGTTTGCCGCCTCGTCAAAAGGGGAGTCGTGAAGTTGGGGTACTTCAAATCTCGGAGGACTCCCAGAATTGCTGCCTACTCCCGAGGATTCAGAGAGCACCATTTTTCTGCCAAGTAGGGAAGGTCCAACTCCTGAACCGCTTGGATCATCTAGGTTTTCGGAGACATGGGCGCCAGACGAATCTTCCCGACTACAGCTCCGGGCGATAAACGGATCGAGAGAGGAGGATGGTTCAGGAAGCGAAGACTGTCCCGAAATGCCAAACATGTGGGTATATGGATCGAGAGACGCAAAAACAGGTGACTGAGACATTTCGCTGAAATCAAAGATGGATCGGGGTCTTTGGATGATGTCAACAGATCGGGATCCTTAAAAAACTCGCGAGAATCTCTAGTTTCTAAAAATTAACAAAACGGATCGGGGTTCTCAGCCGCTCATCAAAATGGATCAAAACCTTTAAAAGATGAAGAACAGATCGAAGATCCTTTAAGAATAGCAAGTCGATCTAGATCTTCAAAGTAAGCTGCCGGAGAACTTGAAGATGGCGACGGAGCTGGTTGGAGATGGATCGGGAAATTCAAGCGGATCGGCGGTGCAAGAAGAACAACGGAGTTCGATAAAATATAACTTAAGCAAAAAACCTAGAGAGAGAAAGAAGAGAGAGGTTACCTGCTTTGAAGGAATTTTCGAAGGAATGAAGTGGAGAACAAATGAGAGGTATCGCGAATTATATAGGCAAATGGTGACGTCATGCGCCTCGGGAACCAGCAAAAACGCTTGCACTCCCCGATAAAGGTATCAAGGAAACGGAACCCCGTACTGAATCAGCAATGCTACGAAGAAATGATTCGGGGTTATCCATGGATAATGGTTCGGGATCGTCATCAAAAAGGACAGTTCGGGACGACCACGAGAATCGTTGATCTCACTCAACCACTTACAGCTCGGCACTAACATTACCGATACTTCCAAGCTGGGGGGCTAACTGTTGGGGTCAGATTCCACCTACTGAGAATCAACGATTGAAAAAATGGCTAAGTATAAAAAAAAACACTAGCTGTTGAACCCCTAACCATGAAAGGTGTACCCCGATCTGTGACAAAGCAAGGGATCAGGTACCCCGATCCGTGAGAAGGATGAGTTATGTGCCCCGATCCATGACCAAGCAGATGGATCGGGTCCCCCTAACCGTGAAGTAGGTGGATCGGGTCCTTAGCCATGAAGCAGTTGGATCGGGTCCCCTAACCGAGAAGAAGGTGGATCGGGTCCTCGGTCATGAAGCAGGTGGATCGGGTCCCCTAACCATGAAAGGTGTACCCCGATCTGTGACAAAGCAAGGGATCGGGTACCCCGATCCGTGAGAAGGATGAGTTATGTGCCCCGATCTATGACCACGCAGAAGGACCGGGTCCCCTGATCGTGGAGTATGTGGATCGGGCTCCCCCTAGCCGTGAAAAGGTGTACCCCGATCTGCGAAGGGAAGTTTGGTTCCAAACCCCGATCCACGACGCAACAGACGGATCGAGGGTCACGACCCACGACGAAGAATCTGGGACGCGTATCAGTCCACGGTACGACGGACGGATCAGGGGTTGCGACCCATAGTATGTCGCCCGAGCCATGAACCATGGTAAAAGATTGGGCCGAGACAACAAGCCCACGAATTCAAGCCCACAAAAGGGGTGACAAAGACAGCCCACGAATCGAAGCCCATGACGACAACAGGCTTTGCTAAAAGGAAATCCCGAAGAAATAGGAAATCTTCCTCATCTCTTTAGACATTAACTTAGCCGACTTAATATTGTATATATACTCATGTAAACCCTCAGAAAAGGGGATCCGCAATTGACCTAGCAGAACGCTGTACTTTTGCTCTTATACGAAAAAACTTTCTAAACAGCTCAATAAAGAAAACCATCTTTAGATCTTCGTTAGGTGTTTTGGTGGTTTTACTCAGAAGTTTCAGATCTCCCTAAAAGACATAACGAATTCAATTGGCGTGGATTTATACTCCCACAATGTATACCTTGACACCCCGAAGAGACATCTCGTTGTAGGCCTTATCCTTGAGTAGGGTATCAGATGGCGGAAAATGATCACCTGGACAAGTGATCTTGGAGAAGATAGTCGTAGACGCAGCACCATCGTTGTAAGCCCCCTCGGCATTTAGGGGATGGTAGAGAAAGGAATTGCTTCGGGGACAGCTCGGTTTGCTTCCGCGCGTCGAAGTCGCTTCGACGCCCCCTCGTCCTTGTCATCCGCAGATGACTGTCTCTTTCTGCTCGGGGCCTTCTTCTCCTTGGCCTTCCCTTTGCCTTTGTCCTTGTGAGGCAAGATTTGGGAATCGGCTGGCCGAAGCCCCAAGATAACCCCCCCATGAGCCAAAGGGGAAGGAGTCGGTTCGGAAAGATTTTTAGCAAGGGTTGGCTCGGGGACGACGGCGGTGGCAAGCTGGGAACTTGGGAGACGAGATTGATTCAATGCCTTCACCTGTTGTGCTCTCTCTTTAGCCTCCGCCTCCGCTTTGGCTTTCGCTGCCGCCCGATCCCTGAAAGTTGGTCTTCCCATAGTATCTCTTGAGGAATAAGAGGAAGATGACTGATCAACTGATTGTCCTTCAGAAAGGGCTCGGGCTCTCTCCACTCGTCGAAGATTGAAATCCCTTGACCAGTTACACTTGCGAGCCGAAAGCGCTTCGTGAACCTCTAACAGATCGTGGGGCAATGAAAGACGAAGATGGCGCACTGCAAGACAAACATTTATACAAGGTTAGAAAAACCTAAAAAGGAAAAAAAATGTGTTAATTAGAAACCCGAGCCGTGGCCCAAGTCGAGCAACGGATCGACTACCAATTTCTCCCCAGCCAGACTTGACAGATCGAAAGCATGACGAACCCACCGATGCTTCGGTGATAGGAACAAAAAAGAAAAACTCTTCCCAATTATCGTCTTTGGACGGGAAACCCCTTATTATGTTCCTCCTGGCTTTTCCCGACACGTAATACTTCAGTTCTCTCTTATTACGGCGTCTAAATTAGAGCAAGTGCGTCAGGTGTTCAACGCTAACTTCGACATTGCATTCGTAACTTCTAGTCAGAATGCCAACCATGTGCCTGATTCCCTGAGCGTTGATTTGAGAAACGGCCAAGTTATACTTCCAAAGAAATTGTAGGATAACTTCAGGGATCGGGAACCACAACAGGCAGTGGTAGAAGAAGCCTTCGTAGAGAGTGAAATGATGAGGGGGAGGATGATTGGCTCGGTCTGATGGTGAAGGAAGAACAAGCTCAATTTCTTCCGAAATACCGAATTTTTGCCTAAGGGCCGTCAGTGAATCCGTGGTTGGGAGGGTTGAACCAGGTGGATCGGGTCGCTTTTCTTCTTTCTCTTCGGAGCCTGACTGTTAGAACCCATCAAATGCTTCAATTCTTGCCTAGCCACGGTTGGGTCAAAAAACCAGTCTTCTGGTTCGACTTTTGGCTGATCGGGATCCACTACATCAGTAAAGGGGTTCGCGGCCTCATCGAAAGGAGATCGTGAAGCTGAGGTATCTCAAACTTGGGAGAATTCCCAGAATTGCTGCCTGCTCTCGAGGATTCGGAAAGCACCATTTTCCTGCCAAGAAGAGAGGGTCCAATCCCTGAACAACTTGGGTCATCCAGATCCTCCGAAACGCGTGCACCAGAAAAATCCTCCCGGGTGCGGTTTTGGACAGGAAATAGATCGGATGAGAAAGAGGGTTCGGGAAGCGAAGACTGTCCTGAAACGCCAAACAAGTGAGTATACGGATCGGGGAACGCAGACGACTGAGACAACCCTTTTAAACTGAAAAACGGATCGGGGACTTTGGAAGATGAAAATAGATCTGGACCCCTAACAGTTCGCGGAATAGAATCTAGAGTTTTGTGGGAGTCGAAACTCGCACAATCAAAAACTTGTAAAGAGATTTAGGGATTCGACAAACTTCTATGTAAAGAAACCAAGAAACGGAGATCCAAAGATGGAGATTTTATTCCAGCTGTTTCGAAAGCTGTTTGTAAAGTAATAAGTGTTTAGCTAGGTCAATTTTCGGATCCCCTTTCTCAAAGGGGGACATGTCTATTTATACAAAAACAAGTCGGCTAGGCCTTTTTCTAAAGGAATAAGGAAAACTTCCTTATTCTTTGGGATTTCCTTTCTTCTCTGGTTGGTTCGAATGTGGGCTTCTTACTTGCTAATTTGGCCCATCCAAACCCTTGTGGCTCATCGCTTAGACATGTTAAGATATTGGGCTCGTTGTTCTACTAGGTTGTCGGTGAGCTGGCTCGTCGTTTGTCTCGCCTGTTCCTCCCAATCCCGAGCCAGGTAGTTTGTTTGCCAACACGTTGGTTTGTCACCGTTCGTTGGTTTGCCAACATGTTGGCTCATCACTTGTTTCTTCATGCTACCGAGCCAAGTTTGGCTCGGCACCATCTCTCCCTGCTGCCGAACCAACAGTTGTTGGCTCATCACTCCTTACTCCTTGCTACCGAGCCAAGTGTCAGCTCGTCACTCCTTTCTCCTTGTTACCTAGCCAAGTGTTGACTCGTCATCACTCCTTACTTCCTAGCCAAGATGTTGGCTCGTCTCCTGCTTCTTCCACTGCCTAGCCAAGATGTTGGCTCGTCACCACTCCTTACTTCCTAGCCAAGATGTTGGCTCGTCACTCCTTTCTCCTTGTTACCTAGTCAAGTGTTGGCTCGTCTCCTACTTCTTCCACTGCCTAGCCAAGATGTTGGCTCGTCACCACTCCTTACTTCCTAGCCAAGATGTTGGCTCGTCGTCACTCCTCCTTACTTCCTAGCCAAGATGTTGGCTCGTCGCCTAGCCAAACATCGCCGAGCCAAGAGTTTGCGCTTGCTTGGCTAGCCTTTTCTCCATACTTAGTCTTATCAGCAGTTGATCTCGACGAGGTGAAAACTGAACCCAACAGTTAGTCCCCCAGCTCGGTAGTATTAATAATAGTGACGAGGTGAGAAGTCAAGATCGAGATCAACTATCTTTGGGCTACCGAGCCAGATTTGTGGTGAAGTTGTCATCCGGGCATTGACACATGCCGAGCCAAACTGATAGTGTTACCGAGGTGTTTTATTTCCGAGCCAACACTGGAGTATCTTATCACCGAGCCGACCCCTTGACGTGTTGCTGATTAGTCTTCAATCGCGTTACCGAGCCACTTTGGCATGTGATATATTTGTTTTCATTTTGCCGAACTGACACCTTTGTCATGCTGGCGAGCCAACTTATCATTCGTTTGACCGAGCTGTTTCGGCTTGTTATCTTGCTGCATTGCTTGGATTTTTATTTCGCCGAGCCGTCTTCTTCTGATATGCTGCCGAAAAATCCCAATAAGTGATATGTTTTTGGCTCGGCAGTAATGTTGGCTTGAAGTGTCTCTGTTCATGATTACAACTTTATTGGGAACTGTAAGCATTTCGCATTTTTCCGAGGCTGCGTGGCATCACGCGCTCTACTTTTATGCGCCTTTATATTCAGATCTTTGTTTCACTCTTCATAACTCACTTCTCTCCATTTCCGAAAAATCAGGTAGCTCTCTTCTCTCTCTTCTTTTCTCTCTATTTGTTTAAGTTGTTGGCTAGGTTTTCATCGATTCTCCCGTTCCGCCGCCGCCACTGTTGAATTTTCTGATCCATCTTTAGTGGCTCGGCGTCTCCTTACATTTTCCGATCCATCTTCAAACGCGTCCGGCGAGTGTTTGAATTTTCCGATCCATCTTCATCCAGATCGAATTATTCTCCTTCATCTTCTGTTTCCGAGCCAAAAATCTCTCCAAATTCTTTCTAAGTATCAGCTTGACTACGAGCCAGAATCATCAATGTCTAATATCACCAAGCTGGAGGATTCTATTGGTTCGGCGACTTCCGCTTCACTGCTGGGTCGCAAGATGGTTTTATCTCCAGAGGTTTCCGAGCCGGTTGAACCTAGTTCTTCGTTGGGTCGGTTGCAAACTGTCGTCCCGTCTTTGGTTGACGAGGCTATTGATGCCGAGGCGGATGCGGAGGCAGTTTTGATTCAGAGAGCTCTTGCAGAATTCAAAGCCGAGCCGACGGATTATGTTATTGACTAGGCAGAAAAGATACGGTTGGAGAGATTATTTGCGAGCCATCAAGCCAGTACGTCGACGAGGCGAAAACCCAAGAGGAAAGCGCCCAATAGACGTCCTGACTCACCTGGTTCATCTTTGTGCACTGCGGAGTCCTTGTAGGCACTGAGGCATCGGTTTCATATTTCAGAAGGCGTCGAACTGGTTGTCCCCGCTCCAACTGACCGAGCTGAATCTCCGCCGCCTGGGTATTTCACTCTCTATGAGAGTTTCTTCTACGGTTGCCTACTTTGGTTTCCGATTCCCAGCTTGATCGTCTGTTTCCTATACAAACACGGGTTAGCGCCGAGCCAAATTATGCCTCGTGGGATGCGTCACTTAGTCGGGATCCTGGTTCGGAGCTACGAGTATGATGTGACTGTTCGCATCTCCCATCTTTGGCAGTTCCTTGAGTTCCAAAAGATCAAGAACTCCCGAGCCTACTATATTTCCAATAAAAAGCAAAGAAAAATAATCGAAGGCTTCCGAAGCAAGGACGGCGATTGGGGGCACTATTTCTTCTTTGTTCCTATCAATGATGCTACGGTAGAAGCCGAAAGCATCCATTACGTCAAGTCGGAGTGGGGAGATATTGGTGGGCGAGCCGTAGACTCTTCAGGAGATTTACTAAGTTTTGCTTTGTAGCGAGTTGGCCACTTTTTTTTTTGTACTTTTGCAGTTCGCCAGATTCTCCCATGCTACCTAGAAGACACGCTTATGCTTCGGAGCACACTCGTCGCTAGGAAGTGCCATTGGGAAAAACATTTTTTCCTAAGAAGAGTTGAAAAAGCCCGAGCTACCTTCGCCGATGTTGAAGTATCTGACAGCTCGGAGTCCGAATCGCCATTACCCAGTCCAAGAAGAAATATGGGAAAAAGACTAACGATCCGCGACAAACAGGCACTGAAGGAGAAGGAAGAAAGAGAGGCAGCCATCCGGGCCGACGAGGCAACTGTCGTGATGGAACATAATGCCGAGCCAGTTGTTCAGGCCGTCACCAAGGTGGAGAAACAGCTTCTTCCCGAGCCTCCTGCAACTGATGCAGAAAATAGGGAAACAGTTTCTGCCATCGTCCCCGCCACCAGGCTTTCTAGCTCGGCGCTTGCCCAGCACAAAGATGTCAGGAAGAAGCGCGCTGCTGCCGAGCCTGATAAGGAAAAGGCCAACGAAAAACCAAAAAGAAAACGACAAAAGCCCGCCGAATCAATTCCTGCCGAGCCAACACTAGCGTCATTTCGACAAGAAGGATCAGCACCGATCTGTAATGACGCTGAAGCTTCAGCGACTCTCTTCTCGCAGGTTCGCTGCTCGCTCCGAGGCACCAAGGTAAGTTCGCAGACAAATTGTTGCTCAGTAACAAATCTTGAGAGCTAACTGTTTGTTCTTATGATCAGTTCGTCGCGTCTATCAACAAGATTGTCGCTGCGTTCGAGCACGACGTTATAAAGGATAAACGCCGAATCGAAGATGCCCAGAAAGAAGTGTCTTTCTTCAAGGCCAAAATTGGCGAGCTGGACAGTAATCATACTGCCGAGCTAGCAACCGCGTCTGCTAAAATCGAAGCTCTTGAGAGAGAGAAGGCATATCTCAAGGATGAATGGAACAAGACCGGCGACCTGGCTATGAGGTTGGATCGCTCCAAGCAGAAAAAGGCTGCTGAAATTGAATCCTTGAAGAGGCAACTCACTGCCGTAAATGCCTTGCACGAGGAAAATGTGAAGAAGGCTCAGAAAGCAGCGAGGCGGGAGATGTCTGAGAGACTTCAGGGGCGGCTTGCTGAGATTGAGAAGAAAGTTGGCGAGCTGAGAGAGGCGAAAGAGAAGGAGCTCGATCTGGCCCAGGTTGACAGCAACCTTCAGTTGCTCGAAATTCTGCAGAAAGAGGATGCGCCTGCCCTCGACTCCGAGGTGGCTAAACTGACGGGCTGGAGAGCTGATCTTGCCGAGGTGGCTGATGAGTTCGAAAAGATAGAGGCCGAGCTGAAGAAAAATCTGACACTTTCTCCTGTTTCCTCAGATTCCACAGGCACTCTCCTGGGAAACGAGCCAACGGAGAATGTGGCGGCAACGGCCGGAGTTGTGGATTTTGCAAGCTCGAATGTTGGCACGCCGGGGATTGCTGACCTTGCGGCTGAGAAGCCTTCCGAGCCAGATCCTCTCGAATGATCTTTTTCTCTGTTTCTTTAACTCGAAAACTCCTTTGTCTCTTTTTTTTTTTGGTATATTTTGGTTTAAGACAAACGCCTGGATGGCTTTATCCACTACTAAGCTTTGTAATGATTGTCGTTTGTCGGCATAACATCTTCTTTGTTTAAGAATATCTGCTTTTGCTTAAGTAATCTTTTACTTCTGCTCTGATGTGATATTGCGAACCATCCCTGGATTTATCATAAAATGTGGTTAGTCTTTTTAATGTCAGTTTAGGGTTTGCGGTGTTTCGACTTATACTCCCGTTCTTTTGACAATGAAACATGTTAAAAATCTCATACTAACTTTTTTAGGTTTAGTATCATGTTTCATAGATGTTTATGACCAGTGTACCAAGAGGTGTTTACTGGATTTCAGAGTTTAGTTTGAGTGTTAAGACTTGCGAGTTTTCGACTTACGGATCCCTCTCAAAGATAAACTTGTAAGAATATCGTCCGAGATATACCTTTCGGATATTAGATTAGGATATACCCAACCGGCATTTGTATAGCGCATTTTTATACCCTAAAGAGGATGTTGAGAACCTTTATCCCATATAGAGATAATGGTTAAAATCCATAAAGGATGTGGTTGTCCGTCTATTGTGGCCAGCAACGGACGAGGTGATGAATATCCATGAAGGATGTAAAGATGTAACTTGTGTAGACTAAGTGATGAGTTGTGTTAGAAAAAGTTTGGAGTTATTACCTTTAAAGAGTGATGCGAAGTGTGGGAGTATACGTGTATACGTACCCACTCCCCCCCTTTTTTTGAGGAGGGGGACAACTAAACCCGTCCGAAGATGAGCTGCCTACGTACCCTTTTCAGGGATCAAGTCGTCCCGTAGTTCATGTGAAGTGATTTAGTGGTAATACCTCTTTAGGTGCATTGCGTTCCAAGATCTTGGTATCGGAACATCAAACATGTTTGAGAGCTCGTATACTCCTAGTCGAACTGCCTTGGTGATCTTGTAGGGTCCTTCCCAGTTTGCTCCTAGTTTGCCAGCATTTGTTTCGGCTGTGTTCTGAAAAACTTTGCGGAGAACCAGATCACCTTCTTTGAACTTGCGACTTCTGACGTTAGTGTTGTAATACTTAGCTGCTGCCTGTTGATAATTTTGAATCCGAACCAGTACCTGATCCCTTCGTTCGTTAACCAAGTCCAACTCATCGAGTAGCATGAGGTGATTCAGTCCTTCCTGTCCAGAAAGAAGTCTGCGGCGGACTCCAGGGAATTGGACCTCGGCTGGGATGACACATTCGGTACCATGGACAAGAGCAAAGGGTGTTTCTCCAGTGGCACGTCGCGGAGTGGTTCGGTGCGACCATAATACTCCTTCGAGTTCATCTGCCCAGCATCCCTTCTTTGCATCAAGGCGTTTTTTCAATCCATCCAGGATAGTCTTGTTTACTGCTTCTGCTTGTCCATTCCCTTGTGGGTAGCGTGGAGTAGACTTGCTGAGTCGTATCTTCCATTTTTCGCAGAAGGCTTCAAACCTTGTAGAGATAAATTGCGAGCCGTTGTCCGTAACAATTTCGTAGGGAACTCCGTGTCGGCATAAGATATTTTTCCAGACGAAATTTTCGACTTGGGCATCCTTTATGTTGGCGTAAGAATCTGCTTCTACCCATTTTGAGAAGTAATCTGTCAAAACCAGCAAAAACCTCTTTTGTTTGGACCTATGCAGAGGCCCGACGATGTCCATTGACCAGCGCATGAAAGGGTAGGGCGCTGAGATTGATGATAGCAACTCCATAGGTTGATGAATCATTGGGGCATGTCGTTGGCATTTTTCGCACCTGGCGGAGAACTTTTCACAGTCCTTCACCAACGTTGGCCAATAGTAGCCATGACGCCTTATCTTGACTGCCAAGGCTCTTCCGCCGGAGTGATTGCCACACGAGCCACTATGGACCTCTTCTATTATGTTTCTCGCTTCGGCGCCTTCGACGCAATACATCAGTGGTCCTGAGAATCTCCACTTGAAGACGTTTCCATCTAAGAGAACATATCGAGCAGCTTGAGCTCTGAGTTTCCTAGCAGCCCACTTATCTGATGGTGTCTCGCCGTCCATGATGTATACGCGAATTACTCCCATCCATTCTTTGTCGCACCCGTAGTCCGTTTCTGTTTGTTGTGGGTCTTCCTCCATCTCCACTACTTCACCTTTGGCTGGAGGCTCCGTTTCAGGTTCTTCCCCTATCTCAATTGCCTTGTCCTCCACCGATGGTGTCACGTTCTGGTCATCCGTATTGGCGGTGTCGGTGCTGCCCTTTTTTGCAAGGCTTGGCCCAGATATTCCTTCGGTTTGAACGGCTGTTTGGGAGCGAGTGACCGCGTTCACGGTGCCAGAGAGGCTGATACTTGGGTTTTTGATGAATTCCACTGGGATTATTCTTTTCAAATCCGGATCAGAGGTGGACGCGAGTGCTGCTAGCGCGTCTGCCGAAGTGTTTTCCCCGCGTGGTATCCGTGTTAATGTGAACTCTTCGAACTGTGCAGCCAGTCCTTTGACAATCTTTAGATAAGCTTCCATTCGGTCGTCTCTGGCTGTGTATTCGCCGTTAACTTGGTTGACCACCAGCTGTGAATCGCAGTAGGCTTGGATGTGCGAAACCTTGAGTCCAAGAGCAAGTCTCATTCCAGCTATCAAAGCTTCATATTCTGCTTCGTTATTGGATGCACGAAAACCCAGGCGGAATGACTGCTCAAGAATTTCGCCTGTTGGAGAGGTTAACCGTATTCCCACTCCGGATCCTTGTTTTGATGATGATCCATCCGCGTGAAGCCTCCATATTGTGCTCGGAGCCGGCTCTTCTATCACTTCTTCTGGGAGTTCTATCAAAAAGTCGGCTAGGACTTGAGATTTTGCGCAGGTTCTGCTTCAATATTTGATGTCATATTCGCTCAGCTCTATTGCCCACTTTGCCAATCTCCCAGACTGGCTAGGGCTATGCAAGAAGGATCGCAGTGGGAAGGTAGTCAAAACTACAATCGAATGTGACTGGAAGTATGGTCTCAGTTTTCGAGCGGACATTACCACAGACAATGCCAGCTTCTCCATCTGTGGATACCGTGCTTCAGCGTCGGTGAGAGTTTGACTAACATAGAAAATTGGCTTCTGCTTGCTGCGCTCTTCTCTGACGAGTACACCACTTACCGCCGTGGCTGAAATGGCAGTGTATAGAAATAGTGGCTCGCCTTCCACCGGTTTCGTAAGTACTGGAGGGCTGGCTAGGTACTCTTTCAACTGTTGAAACGCCTGTTCGCATTTTTCTGTCCATTCAAACCTCTTGTTCCCACGTAGCGTATCGTAGAAAGGCAAACATTTATCAGTTGACCGAGAGATGAAACGATTCAGCGCGGCGACCCGTCCAGTTAGCCTCTGGACTTTGCGCTTTGTCTTCGGTGACACCATCTATATTAGTGCATCAATCTACTTCGGATTGGCTTCAATTCCACGGTGGGTGACCAGATATCCAAGGAATTCTCCAGACATGACCGCGAATCTGCACTTGGTTGGGTTCAGCTTTATGTTATGCAGATTCAGTTGCTTGAAACATTCTTCTAGGTGAGCTACGTGATCCTCCTCCTCTAAAGACTTCACCAGCATGTCGTCTATGTATACTTCCATTGTCTTCCCCAGTTGGCCAGCGAACATTCGGTTTACTAGTCGCTGGTAGGTGGCTCCGGCATTTTTGAGACCGAACGGCATGACTTTGTAGCAGTATATCCCATGGTCTGTGATGAACGCCGTCTTCTCTTGATCGTCTGGGTTCATTAGGATTTGGTTGTATCCGGAGAAAGCGTCCATAAATAAAAGGAGTTTGTTTCCTGCTGTCGCTTCCACCAATCGATCAATATGTGGCAGTGGAAAGCTGTCTTTGGGGCAGGCTTTGTTCAGGTCGGTGAAGTCCACACATACACGCCATTTCCTATTTTTCTTCTTAACCACCACAGGGTTAGCGAGCCAGTCTGGATACTTTGCTTCGACTATTGATCCCACGCGTAGTAATCTTTCCACCTTGTCATTCACTGCTTGTGCTCTGTCCGGACCAAGTTTTCGCCTTTTCTGTTTGACAGGTTTAAAGGTTGGGTCCACATGCAGCTCGTGGCACGT
This sequence comes from Pseudoturritis turrita, assembly GCA_900406555.1. Classification (NCBI taxonomy): domain Eukaryota; kingdom Viridiplantae; phylum Streptophyta; class Magnoliopsida; order Brassicales; family Brassicaceae; genus Pseudoturritis; species Pseudoturritis turrita. The sequence goes on along the minus strand of OVBL01001058.1, from coordinate 370,024 downwards.
TACGTTGATGCTGATGCCGGGCATGTCTTCAGCTTCCCATGTGAAGATGTGTAGGTTCTTTTTAAGTAAAGAAATCAGCTCTCCCCTTATGGATCTTTCAGCTCGGCCCCTATTTCGACACAGCGTCCCGGGTGATTGCCATCTATGTTCACCGAGACGACGGGGTCGCAAGTTGGTTTGCTTTCCCTCTCACGATCCTCCGTGATCTATAATTGCTATAAGAGGTTTGCCAACTCCTTCTCGGGTTCCCTGTCAGTCTTCATCTTCTTTCTCCTGGTGGTGGTTTCTATGACGGGGTTCCTAAGTTTGTGTTCGGCTAGGAAACAAATGCGGGATTCCTTTTGGTTTCCCCAAATTGTTTTGATTCCCCCAGGGGTCGGAACTTTGATGCAGAGGTGATAGGTCGATGATACGGCTCGCATCGAGTTTATCCAGGGTGTGCCCATGATCACATTGTAGATTGCAGGATGATCTGCAACCGAAAACTCCACTATCTTGGTTACCTATTCAGCTCGGACAGGGAGTTTTATTGTTCCAAGGGTCATGGTCGTCTCTCCCGAGAATCCAGTTAAAGGCTTCGGCGCGGCTGTGATTTTGTCCAGGTCTATGTTCATCCTTCTGAGAGTCTCCCGGAAGATCACATCTACGGAGCTTCCTGTGTCTATCAGAACTCGGGCGACGTTGCAATCATCAACGATCAATTCTATCACGAGGGGGTCATTATGTGGTCGGTCGATGCCGGTGGTTTCCCTTTCTTCGAACGAGATAACATCGTTGGGAAGTTTGGAAGGTGTTGACCAGTTTACACTCGCATCGGCTCGCCGCTGGAAAGCTTTGATTGAAGACACCGTGTCCGAACAGTATTGTGATCCACCCATTATCATATTTATTCTTCTTCGAGAACCTGACTGCGTTGCCTCGTCATCTCGTCTTCCTCGCTTGGGTGTATCATCATTTTGAATTATCTGGTTCGGCTGATCTTTTTTGCCTTCTTGCTCGAAGTCCTTTAAGCTGACTGCGCTACCGAGTTCTCCGGCTACCAGCTTTGCCGCAAGCTTCATTCCCAAGGTTCGGCAGTTGGCAGTTGAATGATCGTGCATGTGATGAAATTCGCAGTAAGCTTTTTCGTCGTACAAACTTTGACTTCGTGTCGAGGTGTTCCAGGGTGTTTTGCCTCGGCTCGTTCCCACATGGTAGTTGTGGGCTCCTCCAAAATTGGGTTTCTCATGGTGTACATACCCGTTTCCTTGAATACTCTTCTTATGAGGAGGTTGGCTCGGGATTTGGAAAGAATGGTTCATCGATTTGGCGGCTCCATATTTCTGAGACAAAACCTTCATCTCTTCTTCGTTGACTATGAAATCTGAGGCTCGGTGCAGTGCGTCCTGGATTGATAGTGGTGTGTTCAGAGCAATCTCTTTTCGGAATTCGGATTCGTACCACAGAGCCCTTTTTAAAGCAAGTACAGCGGCCTTGTCACTTACGTCTTCAACTTTTGACATCACTGCTTTGAATCTCCCTATGAAGCTTCGTAATGTCTCCGTAGGCCCTTGAGTCAATGTCCATAGGTCGGCATCTGAGGCTCCTCGATCCATAAACATGGAGTAATGCTTCAAGAAGGCGGCAGACAGCTGCTGGAAATCATCAATAGAGTTCCGCTCTAATCTTGAAAACCATTGGAGGGCTGCACCCTTTAGATGTTCCACAAATACGAGGCAGAAACCGGCATCTCTCTCCTTTTCTCTAAAATTGGCTCGGCCCATTGCTATGATAAACACCGTTATGTGTTCCTTTGGGTCGGTTGTCCCTTCGTAGACTGGGACTTTGATCTTTCCTGGGTCGGAGACCCTTGCCTTGGTAATTCGGGCTGTAAACGGTGTATTGTGCGCTTCTTCCAATACGCGGTCAATCTCCGGGACTTTACTGGTTGCCTTGTGCACCTGGGATCGGACGGCTTTCATCTCAGCAGTGGCTCGAATTAATGAGGCTCGGATTTCGTCCAATTCTTTTCTCTGGGCTCGGCTCGTTGTCCTCGGCTCGTCAGCGTATTGTGCCTGTCGTACCCACAAGAGATTTTCTTCCTCTTCTGCTAAGCTCCTGGCTCGGTTCGGATCGATGTTGCCTTCGTTGGCTCGGACTTGTGTCAGCGTTGGCGCAAACCCTTCGTCAACGGGATTCTCCGTATTGTGATCTCCTTCCACGTGGCCCTCTTTGTCAAGGACGATCGTTGCAGCCAAACCATAATTGGTGTGTTGGTTGTACCCACCGCTGGCTTCTCTTGCTTCGTGAATCAGTCGAGGTGGCTCGGTGATACTTGACCTGGTTGCCGCGGGTGTTTGCTCGTTGATGGGATACGGTGGTGGCAATCCTCCCAACGTCCTTGGTACATCTCGTGGTGTTGAAAAATCCAAGGCCGTCGGGTTTAACCAAGCCGTCTGGTGATTCCACTGACAGGTGGGTTCACCGCCGAACCCATGCCTCCGAATCGTGTGTTTCTGGCTTGGCTCTCCGTTGCCAGTGTCTCAATTCTCTCCGTCAGCGAGCTGTTCAGCTTTTCCTCTTCAGTAACGTGGTCATCATGTTTCTCAACTCTGTCAGAGTTTTGGACGTTCCTTCTGCGTTCGCCGGAGGTAGATTGGTTCCTGTTCCAAGAAGATCGACGCCAGTGTTGCTTGCATCGTCACCACTTCGAACTCCGTCGGTAGTCATCATTTCAGATCTCGTATTCGGTGGTTCTTTGGTGTCAGAAAGTTGAGTCTCCCCACAGACGGCACCAAATTGTGGGAGTCAAAACTCGCAAAATCAAAAACTTGTAAAGAGATTTAGGGATTCGACAAACTTCTATGTAAAGAAACCAAGAAACGGAGATCCAAAGATGGAGATTTTATTCTAGCTGTTTCGAAAGCTGTTTGTAAAGTAATAAGTGTTTAGCTAGGTCAATTTTCGGATCCCCTTTCTCAAAGGGGGACATGTCTATTTATACAAAAACAAGTCGGCTAGGCCTTTTTCTAAAGGAATAAGGAAAACTTCCTTATTCTTTGGGATTTCCTTTCTTCTCTGGTTGGTTCGAATGTGGGCTTCTTACTTGCTAATTTGGCCCATCCAAACCCTTGTGGCTCGTCGCTTAGACATGTTAAGATATTGGGCTCGTTGTTCCACTGGGTTGTCGGTGAGCTGGCTCGTCGTTTGTCTCGCCTGTTCCTCCCAATCCCAAGCCAGGTAGTTTGTTTGCCAACACGTTGGCTTGTCACCGTTCGTTGGTTTGCCAACATGTTGGCTCATCACTTGTTTCTTCATGCTGCCGAGCCAAGTTTGGCTCGTCACCATCTCTCCCTGCTGCCGAGCCAACAGTTGTTGGCTCATCACTCCTTACTCCTTGCTACCGAGCCAAGTGTCGGCTCGTCACTCCTTTCTCCTTGTTACCTAGCCAAGTGTTGACTCGTCATCACTCCTTACTTCCTAGCCAAGATGTTGGCTCGTCTCCTGCTTCTTCCACTGCCTAGCCAAGATGTTGGCTCGTCACCACTCCTTACTTTCTCCTTGTTACCTAGCCAAGATGTTGGCTCGTCACTCCTTTCTCCTTGTTACCTAGCCAAGTGTTGGCTCGTCTCCTACTTCTTCCACTGCCTAGCCAAGATGTTGGCTCGTCACCACTCCTTACTTCCTAGCCAAGATGTTGGCTCGTCGTCACTCCTTCTTACTTTCTAGCCAAGATGTTGGCTCGTCGCCTAGCCAAACATTGCTTGCTTCTGCCGCCGAGCCAAGAGTTTGCGCTTGCTTGGCTAGCCTTTTCTCCATACTTAGTCTTATCAGCAGTTGATCTCGACGAGGTGAAAACTAACCCCAACAAGTTTCTAAGTTTCAGAAGACGGATCGGGGTTCTCAGCAGCCTATCAAAACAGATCAAAGCCTTTAAGAAATCGAAGAACAAGTTGAAGATCCTTTAAGAAGAATGAGTCAATCCAAATCTTCAAAGCAAACCGCCGGGAAACTCGAAGACAGCGGCGGAGCCAGTTGAAGATGGATCGGGAAATTCGAATGGATCGGCGGTGAAGGAAGAACAACGGAGGTTCAACTTAAAAAAAAAAACTTAAGCAAAAATTAGAGAGAGAAAGAAGAGAGAGGTTACCTGATGGAAAGAAATTTTCGGAGAAATGGAGTAGTGGAGAAATGAGAAGTATCATGGATTATATAGGCAAATGGTGACGACATTCGCCTCGGGAACCAGCAAAAATGCTTGCACTCCCCGATAAAGGTATAAGGACAGCAAAACCCCGAACTGAGTTTACAAAGGTGTACCCGAACTGAATCAGCAGTACTACGAACACGGCGATACTGTCACGAGATGGTTCGGGGCTATCTATGGATCACGGTTCGGGATCATCATCGAAAGACAGTTCGGGGCAACCACAAGAATCGTTGATCTCACTCGACCACTTACAGCTCGGCATTAACATTACTGATACTGCCAAGCTGGGGGGCTAACTGTTGGGGTCAGATTCCACCTCTTGAGAATCAACAGTTAAAAAAATGACTAAGTATGGAGAAATGCTAGCAGCTGTTCCCCGAACTGTGGAGAGAAGAGTTGGATCGGGTTTCCCCTAAGTGAAGGAGTTGGATCGGGTTTCCCCGAACTATGAAGAGAAGAGTTGGATCGGTTTTCCCCAAACTGTAGGAGTTGGATCGGGTTTCCCCGAACTGTGAAGAGAAGAGTTGGATTGGATTTCCCCTAAGTGAAGGAGTTGGATCGGGTTTCCCCGAACTGTGAAGAGAAGAGTTGGATCGGGTTTCCCCTAAGTGAAGGAGTTGGATCGGGTTTCCCCGAACCGTGAAGAGGAGAGTTGGATCGGTTTTCCCCGAACCGCGAAGAGAAGAGTTGGATCGGGTTTTCCCCTAACCGTAGTAGGGGAAGGTTGCGCGAGAACCCCCGAACCATGGGCAATTGGTTCGGGCACTGGTCTCAATTGAAGACAAGACGGGTCAGGTTCGAAGACAACCGTCGATACCCGAGCCGTGAACCATGGTGTCACCCGAGCCGTGAGCTATGGTGTCACCCGAGCCGTGAGCTATGGTGTCACCCGAGCCATGGTTCAACGATAAAAGATTTGGGCCGAGGCGACGAGCCCACAAATTTAAGCCCACAAAAGAGATGACAAGGTTAAAGCCCATGAATGAAAGTCCATAGTGGTAGCCGACTTTGTTAAAAAGAAATCCCTGGAAATTAGGAGATCTTCCTTCTCTTGAGGGAGAAACTTGGCCAACTGATTTTTAGTATATATACTCATGTAAACCCTACAAAAAGGGGATCCGCAATTTACCTAGCAGAACTCTGTACTTTTGCTCTTATACGAAAAAGCTTTCTAAACAGCTTAATAAAAACACCATCTTTGGATCTTCGTTTGTGTGTTTTGGTGGTTTTTACTCAGAAATTTTGGATCTCTCTAAAAGACATAACGAATTCAATTGGTGTGGATTTATACTCCCACAGCAGCCACCTTATGCCTCCAAATGGTGCCATGAAGTTTTAGTCTCGCCTCCTTGCTAACACTTGTCATTCTCCACTTGCTCATCCTTCTTATCTTCATCTCTAACACTCATTTGCTTCTTTCTTTTATGTGCCACACTTCAGCACTCTCTGTATACTATCACTCGCCTCTTGTATCCACATTTTCCTACTAACACCAAAGCACACTGTTAACTTATCAATCATTCTTCTCCAATTCCAAGAGAATGTAGTCTCCAATATCCCTTTATCCAGATTCCGGTTGGTCCGTCGAGAGTTTGTTGAATAACCTACAATTTCTTACTTTCAAGGATGTTATGCTGACAAAAATGCATCTCTAGGCAGTGTACCATGTCCTCCAATCTTCATCTGAATACCTTAACAAACTAGATTGTGTTAACTCATATTTTTTAAACATTATTCCATCAAAACCAACCTTTCATCGCTGGATATACGTTGTGTTGATCATTCTAAAACACGGTCCAGAGGAAAATTAAGCTCTGATACCATTGATAAGTCAGAAGATCAGCTTATCTTAAAAACAGAAAAGGGATGAGAAATCAGAAAAATAGGGAAGGAGATCAGAAAAAGAAGAAGGAGCAGAGGAAGAAGAAGAACGATGAAGAAAGAAGATTTGATTTAATTGTTAATGTTTTGATAATCATTTTCAGAACAAAGCAAAACAACATATATGGCAAAGAGATGCCTAAACCGTAATTGCAAAATAAGATACTAATGGGCCTTTAACTCAGGCCAACCCCAAACACTAACTCAAACCAGCCATTGGTTCTGATTTTAGCAGGATACTGTGGGTTTCTAGGCATGCGGGTAATAGTGCGACGCTAGTTTTTCTCCAAAATTGTGCCACTGACCTAAAAAGATGGGGAAACGTAAAGCCAAGAAGCTTACAAGCGTTCAAGTAGGGCCTAATATCAAGTCTGTTCTGAGACTGAGCACTTGAAGAATCTCACTCTCTGGTCTAGTAACGAGATACTCCGATCCCGTCTCTAGCTACTATGTTCGGTCAGCATCTCGCTGCTTCGGGGATTGCTCATGATCCTGATCTTGTATCTTGTCAAAGGTGTGAGACCATTCTTCAGCCTGGTTTCAATTGCAATGTTAGGATCGATAAGGTTTCCGCTAAGAAGAAGCACATCATGTGCAAGAAGTATAATATCTGTCTACCTCAGACAATGTAGTTTACCATTGCAGTTACCATTCTCACTGTAATCTCAAGAGAGGAACTGTGAAAGGTCAAATGAAAGAGATTTACCCATCCAAGCCAAAACAGCTCATCCACGTCCTAAGAACAAGAAAGGGATGTGAAAAAGAGAGAACTGCTGACTCAGATACTAACTCAGAACTTGACACAGGAAATTCTCTACAAAGAATATTACTAGAAATTTCTTTTAGAAGCACTTACAAGTTTCTCCTAAATGGTTTCCACAAGCCCAAGACACTCCTTGGCTTGCTCACCGAAATCTCTAGCCTTAAACGTTCACTGAATCTATACACAATCCAGTGAACCACTCACTAACCCTTAACACTCTATTTTTAGTTCTTCTCTCAAAACCTATTGCTAAGAAATGATTTTCCCAAGTGCACAGCCTTTACAAAGCGTGAGTGTATCTATTTATACTCATAGATTACACCACTTTAACCTAACAACTACCCGAGTAGAGATAACAACAAATCTCTACTTCCATAGTTATCCAATCCCTTGTTTTTCTCCCAAGGAATTAACTTGAATCTTCGTAATGCTGATCGCCTATAAGCTGATCTTCCACGCTTCTAGAATACTCTGAATCCTCCAGTTCAGCTCCTGACTTCGTTGGTCCAGCTCACCCATCTTGTTCCACGTCACTTGCTCCACAGATGTTTTCTGAGGTACCTTTTTGAGTGACACAGAATGGACCTCCGACCAGATACATCTTCAAGATGATGCCTCAAGACATGATTTCTTCACCTGTAAGAAGTGAGAAAGATGAGATGGATAATAATGTGGTGAATACTCCAAAGCCAATGCTTACCTTGGAGAGGGATAAGAGAATAAGAAAATCCAAAAGTAAGAAACCGGTCAAGCCAAAAAGCGTTTTTGAGAAAACAGTTGGTAGATCAAACAAAAAGAAGAGATAATCATTGACAAGTATGAAGGAGGTAGTTGAGACAAATAAGAGTTCTAGAGTTGTAAACTTAAAGATACACTTTATCTTGTATCTCAGGTTTCTTCTTGGTTGATGCAGATTCTACTCAGCATGGCACAAAGAAACTATGATTGATCAAGAATCCAAGCAATACTTGTCGACGCTAATGCTGTGACAAAATGATGTTAGACTCGAAACATACATTTTTCCAAATATCCTTTTGAATGGCTGGTTTTTCTTAGTGTCAGAATTAAAACGAAAACAGTGAAACACAATTTATCTTGGTTGAAAAGATTTATATGTTAGTCTCGTTCATTCATGATGAATTGAAAGAAAAAATGGTTTATGCTAAGAATGGTTGAAAATGGTAAATTTGTGAATTCTTGATGAAAAAAATAAAAAAAAAATTACTAGTGTTTGAATGTTTTGGAAAATATCACATCAAGAACCAAAACATATTGCAAGAATTTGATCAAATTGCAAGTAATCGAAAATATTGTTTCGGCTGAGATATCATAATTGCGTTGTTTTGGTGTCTATGCGTAGATATTGAAATTATCTTTGTCGTTGTTCAAAGTATCGCTATTTCCCCACAAGCCACCTGCTGCAGCTGTTATCAATCGGTTCCTTTTCACTGATGTTGAGGATGAGTAAGTTTATTTTGTTTTCTTGCTCTAATCTACTAGAAAATTGATTTTTGTGCTGCTTGAATGCACATGACTGAGGCTAGGGATAATGGAATATAAGGCGAGCATCACTGAATTTCTGCTGAACTAGAAATGTTTTTGGGGGCTACCAAGTAATCAATTGGTATTGATTGGATTGCTCTCATTAGGGCTATTCTGATCACAACATGTAAACTATATAGATAAAAATGTGAAGATTTAAAAATTCAGCTGCTATCTTGACAAAAACTTTAGGTCGATGCAATTCTTGCGGTCTGTAGTTTTTTTTATCTGCTTTCATTCCAGAAACTTATAAATTGGTGTACTGATGTTTTAAACATAACTGTATTAAATTTTATGTAGCTCATGATCTGCATCTCCATGTGACTTGATAGGGTTTTCATCAACCAGGCGGGTGATCAATAAATGAAAGACTTGTCTCTTACTTATATTTGTTTCAGATTTATGTTAGGAAAAAAAACCGGAGATCATCTAAAGCCCCAGAAAATCCAATTATGGTCTGTTATATGCTTTTTTTAGTTTATCACCTTTATATATATATATATATATATATATATATATATATATATATATATGTCTGCCTATGAGTTCCTTAAAGTCAGTGACCTGAACCTGTTTGTCGACAATTAAGCACTATGAAACCATTACATATATATATATATATATATATATATATATATAAGATATATCATACACACAAGAGAAATCAGTATATAAAAATTGGGTGAGTAGTGGACAATATTACCATCTTGTATGCTTTTCATTGCTTCACTAATATATTGGTCATTCTTGGGTGACATGTGCATGATTTGCATTGTTAACCTTTTTAAAGCATGCCATGGTTTAAGCTAACCAAACATACTTATGAAAATCAACTCTACATGTTTAAGACGGACACAAACCGATGCCTAAAAATGATATCTACTTTAATATTTTCCTACCACAATTTCAAGGTTATGCGGGATTTTCTTCTTACTAGTGTGTATGCTTATATTTTGCCACCTACAGGCCGTTTTAAGGATGAAAAGCTCTCCCCTAACTCCACAAGAGGTAATTTGACAAGCTCACGCTTTTGCAAATCTGATTGGAAATCGTACTCAGGTGCTCAGTATAAATTTGAATCCTCAGAGACTTAAGTACTTCAAATATGATTGAATGTCGGTGTGGAAATTCATTGTGCCTTATCGAGACCCATCCTCACTGCCAAGGCAATGATGCATTGCCCTTGGGATTCATAAGTTATATAAGCTAGATGCTATCAAAAAGGAGAATCGGCGATTATATGATACAGAAAAGAGAAAGTCCATAGAGCAGCCGACATCTGCAAAAGAGGTCTATATTTGTGGCTACCCCTCAAATCATACAATCCACTCATACTAAGTATGTTAATTTTTGCTTTCTCACAAAAAATTGTAATTTACCTTTACTCACCTTTCATCGCATGTTGTAGGGCCGTTATGGTGCTTCTAAGGCCAATGAAAATCATGTTGGAGATGAATTGATCAATAATCCAGGTGAAGCATACCTACATGAAGGATTTTTAGCAGACTGGAGGCATGGCATGCCAACTCTCTTTTATTCTACATCTATCCACTCCTCTGATAAGGCAAAGGATGTTCCCGTGAGCGCCATGAGTGAGTGCAAACATGTAATGGTAAAGGATCTAAAAATCATGAACGTTGTGGTGCCCAAATTTTGACATGTATGAGGAAGCTTGCATCTTCTTTCATTCCTCTGTACCACCACACACTGGTAGAGCACCTGGTGCCTCAAGAGCACTGATAACATGGCCATATCGTGTTCGTAACAACATAAGTGTAGTGAGACTAGCCCCTGATTTGCCTCCACTTAACCTTCCATCTTCGATCTGTGTTATTTCGCAAAGTCAACGAGCTAAAAATGCTTGAAGATAAAACTTGGATTGATCGGTGATGGGCATAGTGTAAAACTGTAAAAGGCATCATGGGACAGTAACACATGATGAACAAAGTGGAATCCAAATCGGAAAAATTCAAATTTGAAATGATTTCGCACATATGGAAAAAAAGAAAAGAGAAAACATCAAATTGACAGAACATCAAATGTGAAAAGTATTATGTTTGAGAATGTTAACAAATCAACCAGAGAATCATGTTTGTCTATCAAGCCCCCCCCCAATGACTGTTGGGACTTGTTTTTGGACAAATGACTTTGTCAAAAACGGAGTTTGTTCGAATGAGAAATGGATGTCCAAAGTGGATTGTTTGATAAGCATAAAATATAACAAACATAATTTGTCTCACATTGAAAACATGAGGAGAAATCCTCTTGTATTTATAGTGGAAAAGTCTTTGTAAGGTTTAAAACCTTGGAATCAGTTTATGGAGAGTAAACTCATGCTAAACCAAAGATGCGCGCACCGGGTCGAGTCGGTCGGAACAGACTGGACTCGAGCTCGGATTCGGTTTTGAGTTTGGGTAGATGGGCCTTAGTTCAATAACCTATCTTTTACATTATGGATTAGTTTTTGTAATTGATCACTACAAGAATATAAACTTGGTCAAAAGCAATAATCACTCTTCATTGCCACAATTAATTGGCAGATTAATGGCTGCAATTAAGTCTCCCACAACTCTTTTTTAAGAGTGAAAAAACCTTAGAAACAAAGGGAGAGATATGACTTTGGTTTTCTTATTCTCATTGAGACATATAATAAGAACAATTCTCTACAACTTTTTCTTCTTTTCTTTTGATTTTTCTCAATGAGAATACAACATAGAAAAGAGTTCAAAATTTTATGTTCTTGAGTGATGCGAGTCATAAGAATCATGCAGTTGTATCATGGAATTCAGAACGCCATGCAACCGTCACACTACGAGGCGTTTACAAAATTAAGAAAAGGGCGTCTCGCTTCTGTAAATCCGTTCTTGTTTCTAAAATTCATGTATTGGTATCATTTTGATATTATGTTCATCAATATATTTATGTATTTCCTTAAAAATTATTCAATTTGCCCATGTTGTAGAAACAGCGTTCCTACAATCTTAATTCTGTAAAAAAGAAAAAGAAAATTTCGTCTATCCACCTATGATTTTGTCTAGTAAACGGACTGAAATTCTGATGTTTATCTAAATGTCCAGATCTTAATTATACAGGTTTGCGGTGGAGGTATTATTGGTTACGAGTCTGGTGAGTCGATACACCAAATTCAGTTTGGTAGTGGTCTGCCATCTGTGACTCTGCCAAATTCTGATGATTATCAGAGTGTCATGTCAGTCACTAGTGTTGTCAGCATATGACTGATGCTAGACAACTTCGATTGAACATGGTTCATAATGTGGCAGTGGAAGATTTTATTCTTTTTGACCATGTTGAAACTAGAGAAGTGTCTCAGCGAGGATAAGCTTAGGCTTCTGCATGAGAATACTATTGTTAAATCTCTAGCTAACATTGAATCATGGACCAGTGGGAACATATTGTGCTAAGGTTGGATTAAAGCCACCTTATTAATCTGATGTATAATGTATATAAAAATATTAAAACTTCTACGAATCTCTTGGATTCTTTGGAAAGAAGTAAAAGTCTAAAGGACGCATGCTCTAAGAAAATCGTAGTGGCGAAGTTTCTGGACTTTTAAATGGTGGACTCAAAGTCTATCGTGAAACAATTCAAAGAGATGTAGTTGCTGATGCATGAGATAATGGCGGAATGGATGTCAATTTATTTGATATACCAGGCATGTTAATTAATTGAGAAACTTCCACCATCTTGGAAGGATTTCAAGAATTATATCAGGCATAAACGAAAGGCTATGAGTCTTGAAAACTTGATTGTCATGTTGCATATTTAGTTTCTAAATTGCAAAGCATCTTGTTCATATTAATGAACGACATGCTCAAGTGGCTTAGCACAATGTTCTCATGAAAGCCTCAATTAGCTTCAAGTAGCATATTAATGCTAAGAAGCTTAATGAAAAAATAAGGCAAATGTGGCATGATGGGTCACAAGGCTGGCGAATAGCGTAGCAATGCTGACGAATATCTTAGCAAGATTGACTCGTGTAGAGATAATTGGAAGTCTCTGACCAATTTGACTGAAACAGACATGTGTAATATTGTTTCTGAAGTCAACCTGGTTGGGAGAAATGGAACAAAATGGTAGTAATATACTAGTTCCTCCAATCATATCAGCTTTGGCATATATGTATACTTGCTATGTGGCAAGGATGTGGCTTTGGAAAAGTCCAGAGCATACAAGTTGTAAAGTTAAAAAAACAACTTGAGGAAACTATTGAAATATTACTATAAATAAATCTACTATCATATTTAAACTGTGCGTACGTCTACCACCAATGACAATATATCTACTACGTAACTTTAATCTACCATCAAACACAATAAATCTACCATGATTAAATATCCAACTTATCGGTGATAACTCTACTATTATTAACAATAAATATACCACGACAAAATTAATCTACCGTCAGAAAAAATAAATCTATCAATCGATTATAAATCTACGAGATAAGTCTATCATTCGACTAGTAAGTTTATCATCCAAAAACAAATCTACCACCATTGGCCTTAACTCTACAAATCATCTGGTTACACACTATTCAAAATCAGATGTGTACACCGTCCATTTTCATCTGGTTACACACTATTCAAAATCAGATATGAAGAATTCGATTCTAATCCCAAATTAGATCCTAGAAGTTCCTGTGATGCGTCATAGTCTTCGTTGTCATCTTCTCAATCATAGATCTCGACGATTATATCCGCATATCTCTCCAAAAATAACCTGACCACCATGTGCGAGAGATATAGAACTAGAGGAAAAAAAACGAGCCACCATCAGAATCAATTGAGGAATCGCCAGAAATATGGCGACGCAATCTCCATGAAGAATTTGTCGGAGAAAGCGAGGCAGAAGGAGAGAGCAACATCAAATTCTTCGCCGTTGGCTCCACCTCCGCCTATCTTAGCTCTCACCATTTCTCCATCTCCGCCTAACTTCCCGTCGATTCGATCCCTCCGGTGAATACGACTTCTCCTCCACCGCCTCCCTCACTTCCCGCCAATTCAAACATGATGGTGAATACGGCTTCTTTACAACTGCCGACTCCTCCTCGTTTCGTGTTGAAATATCTCACCTCTTTTTCGCCTATCTTAGCTTCCACGTTTCTCTATCTCCGCCTCAGTTCCCATCGATTCGATCCCTTCGGTGAATATGGCTTCTCCTCCACCGCCTCCCTCACTTCCCGCCTATTCAAGCCCGATGGTGAATATGGCTTCTCCTCGTTTCGTGTCGAAATATCTCACCATCCTCACGACCCTCTTGGGTGCAAAAATAATTCATCTAAAAAAAAAAAGTTTACCTTCTTTAAGATCTGCAAAAATATGAGGTATATTAGTCACAATGATAAATAATTTTATCTGTTGAGGGTCTTTGATGAATCACAAAAATGTACTGTGTAGAAAGTATTTACTTTGCAAAAAATGAATAGTTAACTACCCATTTTGACATTATAACTTTTAAAAACTACTCTCTTTCCAAAAAATTTCTACCGTTTGACAACGATCACAAAAATCGTTTCATACCGTTTGGAACCGTTCAAAATCAAAACTCATTCATGCGAGATAGTTATGTTTTAAATTAATAAATATTAATTTATATGCATATTTTGAAGGGCTTCCATTTTTTTTACATATAGTATAGAATCACTTGTGTTTTAGGACCATGCACTGGGTATAATTTAAGATCTAACTGTCGCATCTACACCAAACCATAAGGGAATGAATCCAGATTAATATGATTATTCTATCTTTGTTTGTATTGTCATATAGGATAAACTTCAACTATCATTCAATGATAACATCAACGTTTCATTCATTACAGATTCTTGGATCTGCTCCCTACTCGAATTGCCTAAGCTACCATTTATGGCAACTCTTTTGTCATTTTATGTGAAACAGAAAGATCTGTTTGGTTACGTAGATATAGTAAAACAATGCACACTTAGAATCATCTTCCACATCAAAAATAAAATCTAGATAAGATTGATCTGTTTGGTCATGTAGATAGATTTAGTAAAACAATGCACACTTTTGTCTTTGTCCTTCTTTAGAATCATCTTCCACCTCAAAAATAAAATCTAGATATTCATAGAAATATATAAATAATTGTAATATTATCTAGATATTATGTTTGGAACCCTCTAAATGTAGGATTAAAATATTTTAGATATTTTGTAATTTGGAGGCTATAATAAATTCCCCTTTCATTTGTGATTAAATTGTTCCAAATTTAAATCAAAGTAATAAAATTTTCTAATTCTTAAAATTTCCTTTCTCTCCCAAGTTCTTAAACACTTTCTGCATCACCCTATATATCTTCTTCCAACCAAAGAATCTTCTGTAATGGCTCATATATGCATATTTGAAGCCTCCATACCTATCGTTTACTTTTTCATCTTACTTTATTTCTTCATCAAGAAACCAAAGGAGACCTTCCTTACAACGAACTGGCCCCTCATTGGGATGCTTCCGGGTTTGCTCATGGTGTTCCACAGGTTCTATGACTTCACCGTGGAGCTTCTCGAGAAATCAGACTTAACGTTTCATTTCAAGGGTCCATGGTTCGCTGGAATGGATACGCTCGTCACAGTTGATCCAACAAACATTCACTACATATTGAGCTCAAACTTCTCGAATTACACTAAAGGTCCGGAATTCAAAGAAGTCTTTGATGTTTTCAAAGATGTAATATTTAACGCAGACTCAGAGCTATGGAAGAACCTGAGGAAGGCTGCTCAAGCCAGGCTCAACCATCAAGGTTTTCAAAGATTTTCAGTGAGAGCCACGAGAAGTAAACTCAAGAACGGGCTTGTACCTCTTTTCAATCATTTTGCAAAGGAAGGAACGATCGTGAACTTGCAAGATCTGTTCCGAAGATTCACATTCGATACAACCATGGTTCTTATAACCGGGTCCGATCCTACAAGTCTCTCCATTGAAATGCCAGAGAATGAGTTTGCTAAGGCTCTTACCGTTGCTGGAGAAGCGATTGTGTATAGGCATGTTAAACCAAGATTCTTGTGGAAGCTGCAAAATTGGATGGAATTGGGACTAGAGAAGAAAATGAGAGAAGCTGATGCCATTTTCGATCGTGTGTGTGCAAAATACATATCAGCTTAAGAGGGAGGAGGCAAGATTGCAAGGAATTAGTCATTATTCCATTAATGGAGGTGAAGATTTGTTGACGTCCTACATTGCACTAGACACAACCAAGTTCGAGCTTTTAAACCCGAGTGACAATAAATTCCTCAAAGACATCATCTTGGCTTACATTATAGCTGGGAGGGATACCATTGCCTCAGCATTCACTTGGTTCTTCTGGCTTCTTTCTGAAAATCCTAAAGTGGTAACCAAGATTCGCCAAGAGATAAGCACGAATCTACCAAGAACCGAAAGTAGTCAAGAGAAGCCATCTTTTGATCCCAACGAACTTAACAAGTTGGTGTATTTACATGGCGCCTTGTATGAATCAATAAGGTTATATCCACCAGTTCCATTCGAGTGCAAGTCTTCTATAGAACCAGATGTGCTTCCAAGTGGCCATAAAGTCGAGGCGAATTCCAAGGTCATTATCGTTCTTTACGCACTCGGTAGGATGAAAGCTGTATGGGGAGAAGATGCATCTGAATTTAAACCAGAGAGATGGGTTTCCAAGACTGGTAATGGAAACTTAAAACATGAGCCTTCTTTCAAGTTTTTACCGTTTAATGCCGGCCCGAGAAGCTACCTTGGTAAGCAATTAGCTATGATTCTGATGAAGACAGTAGTTGTGGAGATATTACAAAACTATGACATTGAAGTCGTCAAAGGGCAGAAGATTGAGCCACTTCCTGGCCTTATTCTTCGCATGAAGCATGGGCTTAAAGTCACAATTACTAAGCGAGGTTCAGATTAGTACAACCTTTCGTAATATCGTAGTATATATGAAGCATAATAAAATGCTCGCAAAGCATGGTCTTCGATGATTCTCATAACTATATTTATGTTGTATTTTTTTTAATCGATAAAATGATAAATCTGTTGGAGCAAATGTCTGATTAAGGAGAAAGAAGCCGTTTGAAGTTAAAGTTTGAATAAGTCTTAGAAGTTAGATTAAGTCAATAACAGACCTATTGTATCGATCAAGTAGTTGAGTTGAGTTCTGCTTATTTTTAGGACCTTGTGGTTCAAGTTGTAAGGCTATATAAAGCCAAATATTCTCATTCAATAATAATCGAGTTATTCAGAACCAAACAAAGCATTTACATTCACAAAGTGGTATCAGAGCTCTGTTTGGGCATTAGAAAAAGTTGAGAAGAAGCCGTAGTATTCAAAACACGAGTGTGAGAGATGGGAGACGATAAGATGAAGTTGCCTCAGTTCGATGGGCACTGGGATCACTGGAGTGAGGTCATGGAGAATTTCTTCAGAGCAAGAGGCTTATGGAGCCTGATCGAAATAAGTTTCGAAGAGCCTGCAACTACGACTGTGCTGTCTGAAGATCAGAGAAACCAACTAGATAATGCTAAGACAAATGATCACAAGGTCAAACATTACCTGTATCAATCCATTGACAGGGTAACGTTTGAACAGATCTTGGACAGGAGGTCCTCTAAGATCATTTGGGACTCAATGAAGAAGAAGTATGGTGGTAATGATCGAGTGAAGAAATCGATGTTACAGAAACTGAGGAGAGATTTTGAGTTGCTAGAGATGAAAGAATCTGAGGATGTGGATGGATATTTCTCTCGTGTTCTAGCAACCACAAATCAGATGAGGAGCAATGGAGAGTTCATGGCGAAAGCAAAAGTAGTGGAGAAGATTCTCAGAACACTTACTGAGAAATTCATGTACATGGTGGTGTCCATTGAAGAATCAAAGGACATTGAGAGCATTCCATTGGATGAACTGCAGAGTTCCCTGTCGGTCCATGAGAAGAAATTCAAGAAGACAGAAAAGGGTGATGATCAAATCCTTAAGGTGACGTCTGGGAGAGGTTTTGTAACCAAAGGAAAATGCCTCAATGGAAGAGGCAGAGGACGAGGCAGAGGAAGAGAGTTCTTTAACAAGAGCTCAGTGGAGTGTTTCAAATGTCACAGGCTTGGACATTACCAAAATGAGTGTCCTAAGTGGGACGAAGAAGCAAATTATGCTCTTCTTGAGGACAAGGAAAAAGTGCTTTTAATGGCATACATCGAAGAAGAAGAATCTGAAGATGGTGTTGAAGAGAGAGTCTTGATGACACAGTCTGAAAAGCAAGAGAATGCAAGGAAGAGAGCGTGGTTCCTTGACTCTGGTTGTTCAAACCATATGAGCGGCGACAAGGAACTATTTTCAAGCCTTGATGAGAACTTCAAACATTCAGTCAAGCTTGGAAACAACAAGAGACTGGAGGTAGTTGGAAAGGGAAACGTGAAGCTCATGCTACATAACGTGATATACAACATCAAGGATGTGTATTACGTTCCTGAGCTCAAGAACAACCTGCTGAGCATTGGCCAACTTCAAGAGAAGAATCTAGTAATCATGATTCAAAGAGGAGCCTGCAAAATCTATCACGATGAGAGAGGGCTAATTGCAGAGAGTAAGATGAGCACAAACAGAATGTTTATTCTGTTTGATCAGACGAATGAGGAGGCAAAACGACAAGGGTGCTTGCTAGTAACCACTGAAGAGATGCCAAAACTGTGGCATGAACGTTATGGTCACCTGAGCCATCAAGGAATGAAAACTCTTCAAAGCAAGGGAATGGTGAGAGGCCTCCCAACTTTCGATACACAAAGATACACTTGCTCAGACTGTCTGGTGGGCAAACAACCAAGAAGTGCTATCCCTAAGAAGAGCACATGGAGAGCAAAAGAGGTACTTGAGCTAATTCACTCTGATATTTGTGGTCCAATCAGTCCCACATCAAACAGTGGAAAATGATACATTTTGTGCTTCATTGATGATTATAGTAGAAAAGCATGGGTGTATCTCTTGGAAGAAAAGTCTAAAGCATTCATTCAGTTTAATATATTCAAGAAGCAAGTGGAAACTGAAGCTGGAAGAAGCATTAAGTGCCTAAGAACTGATAGAGGGGGGGGGGGTGGGAGTACAGATCAAATAAGTTCTCTGATTACTGCAAAAATGAGGGGATTCGAAGACAGCTCACCACTGCCTACACACCTCAACAGAACGGCATTGCAGAGAGAAAGAATCGCACAGTGATGAACATGGTCAGATCAATGCTCTCCACAAGAAAGGTTCCAAAGATATTCTGGCCAGAAGCAGTCAAGTGGACATTCTATGTCCTAAATCGATGTCCAACTCATGCGGTTAAAGACATCACACCACAAGAAGCATGGAGTGGGATGAAGCCATGTGTGGAACACTTTCGTGTGTGGGGAAGCTTAGCACACACACATATTCCAGATGTTAAGAGAAGCAAGCTTGATGACAAGAGTACAGTCTGCGTGCTTGTTAGTTTCTCTGAGGAATCAAAGGCATACATATTGTATGATCCAAACACAAAAAGGATCATAATAAGCCGAGATGTGGTGTTTGAAGAAACAAAATGCTGGAATTGGCATGAAGATAGAGATCATCGAATGGAAACAGAGTTAACCTGGAGTGATGAGAGTGCAGTGTGGGAGGGAAGTGAAGAAGAGGACAGTGGTGATGAAAATATAGGAGCTGAGCCAGAGCCGCCCACTAAAACTACAGTAGAAGAAGCTCAACCTGAGCCGGTTGTGGAAGTCCAGGAGAGTAGTAGAACAAGAAGACTTCCACAATATCTCAGTGATTATGTACATGAAGCTAGAAATGACAGTGAAGAAGATGAAGTTAATATGGTTGAGATCAATTCCTCTGATCCATCAACCTTTGAAGACGCAAACAAAGCCTTGAAGTGGAGAGAGGCTATGAATGAAGAGATAAAGTCGATAGAGAAGAATGAGACTTGGAAACTCTGTTCTCTTCCTCATGGAGCAAAGTGCATTGGAGTTAAATGGCTGTACAAAACCAAGTTGAATGAGCTTGGAGAGATCACTAAACACAAGGCACGGTTGGTGGCTAAGGGATACGCTCAAGAGCTTGGAATCGACTTCACTGAGGTGTATGCACCAGTTGCAAGAATGGACACCATCAGAAGCATTTTTGCAACTGCAGCGCAGAGAGATTGGGAGATATACCAGCTCGATGTGAAATCAGCGTTTCTCCATGGAGTGTTGGTTGAAGATGTTTACATACAACAACCAACAGGATATGAAGTTAAGGGAGAAGATGATAAGGTGTATAAACTGCACAAGGCCTTATACGGATTAAGGCAGGCCCCAAGAGCATGGTTCAGCCGGCTTGAGGATTATTTTACCAAGGAGGGTCTCATGAAGTCTCAAAATGAGGAAACTCTGTTCTTGAAAACAAATGGCCAAGGTAACATCTTAATTGTCATTGTGTATGTGGATGATTTGATATACACAGGAAATGATCTTCAGATGATGGAGGAGTTCAAACTGTCTATGCAAAGAGAATTCGACATGTCTGACCTTGGGAAGATGAGTTTTTTCTTGGGAATTGAGGTGCTGCAAACTCCACAAGGCATTCGTGTTTCTCAAGAAAAATATGCTCTTGAAGTTCTAAAGAGGTTTGAGATGGAGAATTGCAATTCAGTATGCAATCCAATGGTTCCAGAAAGCAAACTTGATAAAGATGAAGGAGGGGAACGTGTTGATGAGACTTACTACAAGCAAATCATTGGAAGCCTTATGTATATCACGAATACAAGGCCAGATCTTCAATATGTTGTAAGTCTCCTAAGCCGTTTCATGTCTAGTCCTACTCTACTTCACCTTCAAGCTGCCAAAAGAGTTTTGAGATACTTGAAAAGGACTATGGATTTCGGGATATGGTACAAGAGAGGAGGAACAGAGGAGTTGTTGGTATATACGGATAGTGACTTTGCGGGTGATATAGATAGCAGAAAGAGTACATCAGGATATGTGTTCTTGTTGGATGAAGCAGATGTTGCTTGGTCCTCAAAGAAGCAACCAATAGTGACATGGTCCACTACAGAAGCTGAGTATGTGGCAGCCTCAGCTTGTGCTTGTCAAGCAATTTGGTTTGAGAGAATACTGAAGGAATTGAGGTATGATACAAGTGAAGGAATTGTCATTCTTTGTGACAATACATCAGCCATAAAGCTGTCTAAAAATCCAGTGTTCCATGGGAGGTGCAAACATATTGGGGTTAGGTTTCATTTCCTCAGAGATTTGGTCAAAGATGGTAAGATATCTCTTGAGCATTGCGGATCACAAGAGCAAGTTGCAGACATTTTCACAAAGCCGTTAAAGAGGGAAGTATTCGAAGCATTGAGGAACAAACTTGGAATTTGCTCAATTGAAGATAAGCTAAACTTTCATCAAGGTTAGCTTAAGGAGGGTTTTGTTGGAGCAAATGTCTGATTAAGGAGAAAGAAGCCGTTTGAAGTTAAAGTTTGAATAAGTCTTAGAAGTTAGATTAAGTCAATAACAGACCAATTGTATCGGTCAAGTAGTTGAGTTGAGTTCTGTTTATTTTTAGGACCTTATGGTTCAAGTTGTAAGGCTATATAGAGCCAAGTATTCTCATTCAATAATAATCGAGTTATTCAGAACCAAACAAAGCATTTACATTCACAAAATCTCTACCTTAATATTATGTGTTAATGGCAATGTATGGTACTCTTTTTTTAACGGCAAAATGTATTGTATTTAAATGAATGAAACATGTCTGATTAATAGTTTCTTCTCCGACCTTTGTACTCTATTAGGCTCGGTAAGGAGTGGATACGTTGGAAAAATCCAGTCTGTATGATTTGCTCTGTTTTTGTCAGATCTCTAATTTTAGGATTTGCTTTGCTCTGGAAAAATATAGATATCTGGATATTCACGGATATCCGATCATTTCCCTGCAATACAAACCAAAACTGAAAAAACCATAATATTTTTTTATAAAAATACTTTATATTTTAATCTAATATGAACTAACAACCCGAAGTGAAATGTAAATAAGAAAATAAACATGTAAAAATTTATGATGGTGGAAAAAATACGGTGTTCTGTATTTGAAAAAAAAATATTAACTAATAAATTCTATACTTAAAACTCTCATATAATCCTTTTATTGTTTCTTATTAATATTTACTAGTTAGTATAGAGTTTTTACATGTATTTTATCACGCATGTTTTTTTTTATAAGATTTTCTATTTATTAAAAAGATAAAAAAATGTCAATAAATATCATAAATTTATGATATAATATTTGTTTTACTTTGAATCATCACGGATATCCGGATTTTTTGAATCAAATCAAGATGAAAACCGAATCGAAACGGATCTAACTAATAGTTTGTTCAGTTCTATAATCTATTACTAGCACTGAGTTAATTAGGAATATATATGTAATTAGGAAGATATCATTGAACGAGGTTGAAATTAAGATGTTTATTATTACAATCAAATATTATAAATTTTTATTATTTTTCTTATCAATTGAATGAAATTTAATGTGTTATTTTATTGGATAAAAATATATTCATTTGGTGTATTCATAAATGAATATATCATTTTTAACATGTCAAATATATCATGTATTTTAGAAAAATTAAGTATTAGAGGTTAAATCGTCTAAAAACTTCTATTTATTGAATTAGAGATCCACATAGAAAAATAAAAAGTATAAGTAAAAGTTATGCTTCTCATGTTAAGGGCACCTCCACAAGCCGGTGGTGAACTCTTGGAATGGAAAAAAGATATGGTAAAATCGACCAAAACATTATTCTTACCTCGTTGCAATTTCTTCATTAGACTAAAAAAAATTGTCTTCCCACCTAATCAATCTTTATATATTAGTGTAACAATGCTTATAAAAAAAAGTGTGATCTATAGTATAGTACACGTAGGAATTCGTACCGGTTTATAATGATTTATAAATATTAATTTATGAATTCAATTTCCAAGATTCATGCAAACTAGATTTTGACATGTTCCAAGTGCATGATTAAATAGATTGACTAATCGATTTTATCATATATATTAATTTTTAATATTTAAACGTGTATGACAAATCATATGAATTCTAACATCTATAAACGTACAAAAATGATATGTATTGTGCATAAATGTAATAAAGTTGAATACTTTTGATCAACTATATGTTAATGCCATTAATTTTTAATATTTTACGTATAAAATTGGTCAAAAAATATGCAAATGTTATTTATTTCAATATCTTTTAAGTGTAAAATTGATCTTCATTATTCGTGTAAATTATAGAACTTACGATAAATCAGCTAAATGTTAGATTTATATGAATTTGTGAGACATAACAAACGAAAAACAATATATGTTTTCCAATAATGAATTGTATAAATATTTGCAAGTGTGATTAAATATGTATAATAGACTACATCATAATAAAAAATATTTGTATAGTATACTAATCTAAATACATAAATATAATAATAAAATTTTGTTAATATATTAGAAAAAATTAAAAATAGATGATATGGTAAGTCTAAAATATTACATTTAGTTGTGTATAAATTTGTAAAACATGTATTAATGAGTTTATGTTATAAAATTAATGAGAATATGTAGAGATTTCTACCATGGCATATAGTTTTAATTGAAATATTCTGATTGGTTAAATTAAATGATATGTTCCTAAAACGCTCTTTGAACGACACCTAGGATTTTTTGTGAATGTCTCATCTATTAATATATATATATATATATATATATATGATATTAAATTAAATCTAGACAATAGTATTTTGAATATATTTAGATATTCTTGCAGCAGAACGATTAATCAAAACGATTCGAAATTTTTTTAGCACTCAAAATATCGTACCTCTACCGATATCCACACGCATACAAACTAGATCGAAACGGAATATTAGTACCGCAGAAATCTAATCTCAAACACTTGACCTTCAAATTAATTATTGGATTTACTTTCATGGAAAAAAACCAATTAATTTCTTCCTCACAATTTTCTCTCGTCTCACGCTTTGATGGAGTAATAAAAAACCCTAAAGTGATTATGTTTTTCTTTCTTCTCCTTTTCAAAGCCACGATTATATATATATATATTTATGTAATCCTAATTCAACTAGGATTAGCCCACGTTAATATGGAATGGGCCTTTTCCAATTCAAAATTGAATTGCCCATAAGCCATCATCACGTCTATTATATATATGTAGAGAAAATTATCTCCACTATCACTTTCTTAAAATCTACTTTTTCAATCTATCATAATTGTAAAATATTTCGACCAATACCACAACCTCAACAAAAAAGATAATTTTGCCCTCCACACATCCTCTACCTCTCTCTCTCTCTTTCTTTTCCACTCTCTCATTGATGTTGGACAAGACGAAGAAGGTGAAGGATGGTGTATCTCTCTCTTTCACTACAAAAAAACAGCATAAAAGCGACTTCCAAAAACGTCACAAAATAGTTGCAAAAACTCAATTTGCGACTACTTAAGGACTAAATTAAATAGTCGCAAAATGTTCGTCGCAAAATAGTCGCAAATTAGAGACTAACTTGTGACTGTCTAAACTAGTCGTAAATGTACGACCACTTTAAGACGAACTAAAATAGTCGTATATTAATGACTAAAGAGAGACGATCGTAAATGTGCGACTATTATACGACTGGGTGTTGTGGTCGTGAGTTAGAGACTAATTTGTGATGACATTTGTAGTCGTATAACTGCGACATTTTAAAGAATAAAACGTTGGTGGCAAATGAACCTCGATGGTCGCAAAGTAGTCCTTAAAGAGTCGCATATTAACAACTAAAATGCGACCCTTTTACTTGGTTCGTTCAACGTTAGTGTCGCAAATCAGTGACAAATGTGCAACCTTTTTGCGACTTGAATTACGAAAAAAGTATATATATATATATACATACATATATTGTATATACTTGTTTCGAAATTTGAAAGCCAAAAGTAAAAGAATAACCGGAATGTTAAAAACACTAATAATAATAGACTTAAGAAACACAAGTACTAAAACATAAACATAACTTAAAAATGTAGTGTTCTAAAACATAAACAAAGGAAACACATAAGAAGTAAAGTTTTAAAAGCAGAAATTAAAAATGCAGTGTTCTAGGGTTGGATGGCAGGTGTGGTGCCTGGTCTAGAAGGTGTTGTTGTGCCTGGTGCAGGGGAAGGAGAGTTGGCTGGTGAAGCATGCAAGGCAGGTTATTCACTCATGTAAGTTGCGATGCGGGGATCAATGTTCTTCATGTATGTGAGCAGCTTCTCCATTTCAGAGATGCGAGCTTGAGCTTGCCGTTGCTCCTCATCACGTCGAGCATTATCCTCTTCTTGAGCAGCTATTTTACGATGAACTGTTTCAAGTTGTTCATGGATCTCAGAAAGCGATGTCGTAGAAGAGCTTGCATAACTCTCTTTCCTTTTCCCTTCGCCGATCAAGTCAGTTAGTTGTCCAAGTTCAAATGAGTTTTCCTTGGGATCAGTCTGAGTACACTAAAAGAACAAAAACAAGAGTCAGATAGTCCACCAAATTGAGACGTTGAAATGAGCTAAAAAGGTAGGTTCTTAATTTTGCAAAAAAACCAAGTACATCTATCATAATGATTCAAAACCAAAACCAGAATGATTCACTACTCTAAAACGAGTATATATATCGTAAGGAATGATTGAGAATGATGCTTAACCAACAACATAAATATTCAGAATAAGAAGCTCAAAGATGAACAATAAATTCAGACCTAATTGATTTAGTAACAGTCCATAAACATTGAAACCAAAAGGAACAAAAAGTATTACTAAAACTGAGAAAGGACAAGTTGATGAGAAACCAAAACAAAAGATCATGTAAAATTCATATAACAGTTGATAAGCATATACATTAAGCAATACCAGAGAGCAAAAGAAAGACAATCCTATGGTAAGAAAGCAGAAGAGAAAGAAAAATACCTTGAAAAATATCTCATTCTTTTCTTCGATGGTGAGGGTGCGATGAGTAGAGTTTTTAGAAGAATTCTCTGAAGTTTCTGGACCATCGGGATCATCCTCAGACATTACTTCTGCTAGGTGCTTCTCATAAGCCTCAGCAACTTGTTTCACCTTGTGATCAACAAAGGTTCATCCGCCCTTGTATGTGTCCGCATAAACACTTCTCCAAACGAAACAAGACGACCTAATTCATCCGCCTGTAATGATACAAAAACATGTTAGTGTAGATATGCATTTTCTAATTAGATATGAAGTATAAATGGTTTACCATTTCCTGTTGAACTCGCAAGTAGGATTTCTGACCGGATACGTACTTATGGGCTCCTAGACCACCACGATCCGAGTTGCGGGACTGTGAAGCAGCAGAGCTCCTCTCCACTGCATCAGGAGTCTCCCAATGCTGCCACATTGCAGTCCAAAGCGTAGGGGAAATCCAATATGGCCTTGCACCACTGTTCTTAGCCTGACTAACTATTCCTTTCATCCGGTTTTTGGCAATCTTCAAGAAATACTGCCTCACAATCTCTGTAATCTCAATATCCCAGTTGTACTTTTGCTACATAAGATGTTATTGGTTAGTAGTGATCTGTCTTAGGAATTACAACTCGAAAAAAGAAGCTTTACTCGAAATCATTACCGCAAAAGTTCTAAAATAGCATTCTTGGACGTGAATTGGCGTAACCTTCCAGCTATAGTAAGGACCATCAAACTTACGACGAAAGATTCCAACAATCACACGAGTCAATTTCTCTTTGTCCCGGGTAAACCTAATACAGAAATATAAACACATGGTTAAGGTACTGCGTGTATCATGAAAAGAAAATTAGCATGAGAACAGAACACGGATGCTTTATCAACACACAAATACACTAAATCAACTACACACAGATACAATGAGCTAAACAGATAGAATGATGCATTAGCAGACCATGATCATAGAATGATATAACCAACATCGTGCTTTATCTCTATATCTTTTGTTCTTTGTGATGATGGAAACAAAAGATATACAAATGATATTCAATTATTCAATAAACAGCTTGACACATAATCAATTAGGCAAACAGATAGACTGATGAATGTGCAGACCATAATACAATCAAACATTCACATTACGAGACCATGATACAACTACACTGATACTTTGACACAAATACAATCAGGCAAGCATGGGTATAACGATGCAAACGCATACCATTATACAACTACACTGAAATCTCTACAACCACACTGATAGTTTCACTAATCCAAAACTAAAATCGTTTGTACAGAGCAGAGAAGTTACCACGTAGTCTTGGCGTTGGGGATTGAATGCTCAGACAAGACAGGCAGCTGTTCTTGGCCAGGAAGAGCCAATAGATCATCCAACATATGTTGGAAGTTTTGCGCCTCTAGGTTGGGAGCATCAACCTGGTATTATTCCTCGAAATCAAGATCATGGTCGGGAAACTCATCATCCATTGCTTGTTGTTGGGGAATGTGAACTGCCGGAGGCTGCGGCTGAGGAATTTGCATAGGAGGAGGCGGTTGATGGTTCAGAATCGGCCTGTTGCGGTGATGAGGGGCTTGCGGTTGTGTCAACGATGGATACTGAGCCGGAAATGCTGGTCTGGACACAGACTGTCGCCTGAGATGAGGGGTTAGAGGAGTGCGATGATGCTCCATGAACTCTACTGGTCCCATCGACCATGGATCTACCACCTCCAACTCTTGGTGTACCTTCGCCATTTCCTCTACCACCGGCACCGACTCTACCTCCTTTCCCGCGACCGTTTTTACTTTTTCCAGCCATGAAGAACAAAAAGAAGAATCGAAACAGAAAGATCGAGAGAGAAAGAAGAAGCTTTTGATTTAGATTTTGATTTAGGGGTTGCAAAAGAAGGAAATCAGAAAAAAGGGTTTGATTAGAGGTTGCGTTCGAAATAGAGGAAGAAACAGAGGCTAAACGGAAGAGAAAATGAAGATTTGGGACTGAGAATCTGAAGAATCGCCTAAGTGTCGAGAGAGATGGAAAAAAATTAGGGTTTTCTTAGAAATGATTTGGGACTGAAAAATTGGATACTTGTTTTACAAAAGAGTCGCAAAGTAGTCTCTAAGTAGTCGCAAACTTATTTTAGGGAGGAGAACTTACGCGTCCAAAAGCCCAAAAATTTTGGCCAAAAACCCAAATGTTTTCAAACCCAAAATTTGAAATACGTGAAGGTAGTCACAAAATAGTCGTAAATTAGCAAACAGTGGCAAATCAGTTACAAATGTATTACTGTTTTGTGAATTTTTGTGTAGTGACAAATCAAAACCCTAAACTCTAAATGTTTAGAGCCAAAATTGTGAGGCATATAGCGTTTCAATCAGTTTTTCATCTATTTAATAATTGTGTGTTTGATTATATAGAGTAAACTATTACTAATAATCAAAAATTTGAAAAATTTAGAGTTTTAAACAAAGATAAGATTGAAAGAACAAGTAGTTTATCTTAAAACATGTAATGGAAGATGCCAAAATTATTTCAACTTGAAATTTTAAATAATTTTTGCTATTATATGATATATTTAGTGTAATATATTGTTCACATCTATGTACATACCTAAAAAAAAAAATTTTACTTGAAATATTTTGTTGAATTTCCAAAAATCTTATGGCGAGTTGGTAAACAGTCACAAATAGGTTTTCCTGTGACTCGAACCTTAAACATGGTAGTGTTATCTGTTGTTGAAATCCAATGAGCTAATGTAATCAATCGGTTTTCTAGTACATTACGTAGTATATATATCGTTTATTAGTAAATCGAAAAATTAAGATTTACGCGTAGAAACTGTTATTCAAACCTGTGACATGTTTGTCATTTATATATTGCCTTTTCACTGAGCTATAGTGACCATTCGGGTTTTAATTACGAGAACTTATTTATATACCAATACTTACCCAATCCGAAAATAAAATTAAAAAGGTTTTAAAAAAAAAAAATATTTCCACAACTATATTACACACATTAATTCAAAATTCGATACATAATATTCATATAAATTACAAAAATTAAATTAAAATCTCATACATAGTATTCAAATTTCTTCATCTTCCTCTAAAGAAGATAAATTACAAAGAAATTCATCTTCTGGCTCAGCGTTTTCAATTTTGAAATCAATTTCTTCTACTGGATGAATTCCGTCAACTAAACTA
Organism: Pseudoturritis turrita; assembly: GCA_900406555.1. Lineage (NCBI taxonomy): Eukaryota > Viridiplantae > Streptophyta > Magnoliopsida > Brassicales > Brassicaceae > Pseudoturritis > Pseudoturritis turrita. The sequence goes on along the minus strand of OVBL01001058.1, from coordinate 341,458 downwards.
TCGACAACAATTTCTTCAACCGATTCCGTCATTCCATCCTCATCTGTTTGTTGCAAAATGACTAGCTCTTTCTCGTTAAACTTTCCTTGAACACGATTCCTCGGATTAACTTTCAGCACTGTATGCCACAATTTCCGAGGGCGTTTAGTATATAAGTATGGAAGATAACAAACTTGATCATCTTGAGACCCTGCCGTTAATAAAATTTTATCTTAGAAGTTTATAAATATACAAACATATATATATATACAGTGAGTTAAATCATGAAAATCATACCTAAAATAAATGGTTCGTAGTTTTGATATCTCCGTGAACATAAGACGTCAACAATGCCTCCCTCGCCTTTCCGAGTGCATTTTCTAATCGTCGGGTCAAACCATTGACAGTAGAAAAGTATGATCTTTAAATTCACAAATCCGGGATATTGGAGCTCCATGATAGTTTCTACGGTCCCATAGAAATCATCCTCATCGAATGCCTCAGAATAATTTTTACCTCGGACACATACCCCATAATTCATTGTTTTTCTCGTCATTCCGTGTCCACGCGTGTGAAACAAATACCCTCTTGTAAAATATATGGGCCATGATCTGACTTTATTTTCAGGACCTTCCACTTTTTCATGAACCCAATTAGGAAAACTTTCATGACTTTTCATTGCATTCACCTATAAAGTAGAAAAATATCCCAATTAACATAACAAATCACAATATAATAATGCACTCAGTGAGAATACATACATATTGGCGAAACCATAGATGAAAATCTTCATCTTTTCCATCGTGACCTCATCATCATATAGTTCCGGGTTTTCTAATCGAATTTGCGCGTCCAACAATCTGTGTGGAAACAAGAAGATAATTATGAATTAAGTATCTAAAAAGTAGAAAAATTAATTTAAATTATATAATGTGTCTTTGCAGAGTTACCTTTCCCACGGCCGAAAGTAGTCACAACTCCGCAAAACATATGAATGTGCGCACTTATAATCTTTCTTGATTAACCAAAATTCACTGCATTTGCCACTTGGACGACCTACTTCAGTAAATATATCCGGTACCGGTACAGGATATACGGGTACATCACCTTCATCATACCGAGTTGCCCTACAAAATTTACCCCTCATTATTTGAAGCAAATCATGATAGCAATATTAACATACATATTAAGAAAATTATTACCTTCTTCTGCTAGCTGTAGAAATTTGTGATGCAAAGTAGTGTTCTGAGAAATAAGATATCTCATCATTCATATACGGTTGAACAATTGATCCCGCTAGATATATTTTGTTCTTCGCTTTGCCTTTCAAATGTTTAAAAAACCTTTCGAACGGATACATCCACCTATATTGCACAGGACCACCAAGCTTTGCTTCGTATGGCAGGTGGATAGGTAGGTGTTCCATCACATCAATGAAAGAAGGTGGAAAGATTTTTTCCAAATTAAACAAAATCATGACAATGTTCTCGTTCATAAGTTGGACGCGAGTTTGATCCAATGATCTACTGCTGAGGTCTCGAAAAAATGCTTCAATCCCTAGAAATAAATATCATTACGTAATATAAATAATAAGTTTCAAAATATAGAAACATAAACGAGAATATATATAACTGATAATGCTTGGTGAACGTTACGCGGCAGAAGATCTGCAAAGACAAACATAAGCAACATTTCCATAAATACATGGCAGTCGTGACTTTTCATTCCCGAAAACTTTTCACCACTAATGTCTGCACAACTGGCTAAATCTGCTACATAGCCGTCTGGAAATTTAACCTCAGTCTTGATCCATTTTAGTAAGGATTCTTTCGCTTTTGAAGTCAATCTCCAAATAGGAAATGGAACTCTCCCTCGATCATCGACATGCAAATCTTTTCGAGAACAAAATCTTGCGATATATAATCTTGACTTGACTGTGTCTTTTGATCTGTCTTTAAGGTTCATAACCGTCTACATGATGTTATCGAAAAAAAATTTCTCGATATGCATCACATCAAGATTGTATCGTAGATTGAGATCGGTCCAATACGGCAGCTCCCAAAAAATGCTTTCTTTATTCCAATTATGCTAGTCCCCATAGCCGTCTGGTTTTTTTGTATGTCCATTTCCACCACAATCAGATGTTTAGGTGGTTCGACATGCCGTATACGCTCGTATAACACTTGTTCACTAGTCAACGATTGAGGTGGGTAGTCATTCAATGCGTCATTTCCCTTAAAAAAATTTACTTTATTCTTCCGTAACGGATGATTGCTGGCAAAAATCTTCTGTGACAGTCAAACCAGCATGTCTTCCTACCAGCCGGCAATTGGAAAGCATTTGTCTCATCCATACAAATTGGACACGATAATCTTCCATGTGTCGTCCATCCCGACAACATACCATATGCCGGAAAATCGCTTATCGTCCACAACAGAACAACTTTAAGGTTGAAGTTTTGATCTACTGACACATCATATGCTTCAACTCCGTGATTCCATAACTCATTTAACTCATCGATCAGTGGTTGGAGGAAAACATCAAGACTGGCTCGTGGATGATTTGGTTCCAAATTTAAAACCGTAAGAAACCAATACTTACTTTTCATGCACATATATGGGGGGTAAGTTGTAGGGTGTCATGATCACATGCCACAACGAATGGTTTTTTTATATACCAAAATGATTAAAACCGTCTGTACATAATCCTAGATACACGTTTCATGTTTCCTTCGCAAAACCCGGATGTGTTTGATTGAATTCTTCCACTCTGCCGCATCAGATGGATGACACATTACTCTGTCTTCTGACTCATGCTCAGCATGCCATCTCATTGATGATGCAGTCTTCTCTGATTGGTACATCCTCTTCAATCTGTCAGTGATAGGTAAATACCACATACGACTGAACGGTATTTTTGTTCGTCCCTCACTAGCCTTATATCTTGGTTTTCCACAAAACCTACAGTGCTCCAACTCCTCCACTACAGGAAAAAAATTATATTGTGGCAATATATTTCGTCACAATAAAAAAAAATTTGTAACAATAAAAATATTGTGACAAATTTGTGACTATTTGTAAACGGTTACAATAAAATCGTCACAAAATTTTATTTGTAACAAAAACGTTACAACATTTGTGACTAAATTATTTAGTAAACATTATCTCACAAACGGCAACGAGACATACTAGTGACAAAATTGTCACAATTACGGACTAAAAATAGTGTCCCAAAATCGTTGTAATTTGCGACTTTCCTAACGTTCCGATTCCGTCACTCATTTCTACGAAAATATAGTCTTCTACCGCCACAAAAAAATCGTTGTTAATCCATCATAATTAGTGACTAAAACAAAGTATTAAAACCATCTTATTTAATGATGCTTATAACGTCTTCATTCAATTACAAATGATTACTGAAATGTCGTCACCTATTAGTCTTAATTGCGACTATTTTCTATATCAACTTCGTGATGCGATTATTTATGTCAACAATTTGTCAAATATAATATAATTAAAATTATACAATTATAAAAAAATTAAAACATTATTAAAAACGAAAAGAAAATATTAAAAACTAAAAATTTACCTAAATCATTATACATATTCAAGTTTCCAATCTTCTAATCATTGCACAAATCATTTTACATTCGCCTAATCACCTAATGTAAAGATCGTGAAATCATGAAATATTCCATTTGAAGCTGCAATATCCAAGTAAAGAAAAATCCGTTGTTGGGTCCTTAGCAGTTGCTTTACTATTGCATGCTCCTTCAGCCAGCTTCTTAGTCACAGCGAACCAATCACCACAAAATTTAGTAAGCAATGGTCACAGATCAGCATTCCGACCAATGGCATACATCTCCAGTGTGTCTAGTCGTTTTTAACTACATGGAAATACCCATGCTTGCACCTGCCATTTCACAACCAATTTCTAATGTTAGAACAAAGTGGCAACTTAAGTTTAAAAAGTTTAAAATAAATAGTACCTCGTCATTCTCTGAACCCGTCCTTCTCCAAAGTGATTGTAAGCAATGCTCACCAACATCAACTTGCTCAATACACAAAGCGAGAATAGAAACTTATCACCTAAAGATATTGATACACATATCTTACAATTATGTTTGTGAAGAATCAAATCCTCACCTAGCTCAACCTCCATCATTTTCACAACTTCTTACACCTGCAAGTGCAAATGATTTCCCATTAGATTCTCTAAATGAAGAACGAGTACCGGAAACAACACAACTTAAATTGTGAAAACATAAGAACCTTGTTTCTGTGGGCAGGAGAATCATTTTTCAATACCATAACAATGCAATCTTTCTTGAACAAAGGAGATGTGATCGCTCTCTCGATCAGCCAACCCTTAGACCAATTCAAAAATAGACATAAGGAGATTGAAATCCATGAATACACTGTAAGGCATTTGTTTGAAGCCAACTAAACGAATTAGCAAACAAGTCTAAACACAACAACACAAAGAAACGAAACAAACCCCTAGAAAAAGGTGGATTGTTAAATGATGAGACTTTTACCTATGAAGAAGACTGAATGGAAACTTGATTTCAACTAGGAATCAGAAGATATTGAACTGTGGATACTCACTGTTAGAGTTAATCGCAGGCATCGTCGTCACCATCTAAGTTATCGAAATCGCAGTCTGAAACAAAGTAAATCTGAAACAAAGTACAGAAGTAAAAATCTGAACGCAAATTTAGATATTTGAGGAAGATTGAAAGAGATTCAGAAGAAAATCAAATCATACCCTTTTCTTTTTTCCGAAATCCCTCGCAATTGAGGCTGCAAGTGCAGAAGCGTTGGTGTCCAAATCATGGCTTATGGATTGAAATCAACAAAAGGGAATAAGAATTTCGAAATCACAACTGAAGATTTCTCAAAAACCCTATATCAGAAAGTGAAATATGTTTTTTTTTTCTTTTGTCGGCAGAGAAAAAAAATAGAGGGTAAGAGATGGGAATTGGAAAAGGTTAGTGGACCAGATTGGCTAACATAGTTTTCTAAGATTGAACGGACAAGATTGGCTCAGTATTACCACGTCATCAATCCCAATGATCTTTTTTAATTGGTTGTTCTCACATGCATTTTCTCATTGTTTTTTTGTTATGTGTGTTTTGAAAATGTTTTATTTAATTTATAGTGGATAATGTTTTTTATATATGATTTTATAAATTTTTTATTTTCACTAATTTTTAATTTTGTAGTTTTGCAATTTTTAATGGATTAATAGTTTTTTTTTTTACAATTATTTATAAAATATCTTTCATATATGAAACTATAAACATATACTATAGATTCTAAACCATAAACCATAAAATTTTGAAAACCTTAAATCGAACACTAAATCAAACACTAAGTCCTAAATAAAATACTAATTTATTCATTTATTCCAAAATATAAACCATAAACCATATTCTAAATCAACTCTAAACAATAATTCATAAACCCTAAACCATCATTTATAATTTATAAACCATATAAATTTAAGAACTTTTAAAAGAACACTAAATCAAATACTATATCCTAAATAAAACACTAATTTATTCATTTACTCCAAACTCTAAACCTTAAACCATAAATCCTATATCAAACTATAAATCCTAAATTCTAACCCCTAAACTATAATTCCTAAACCCTAAACCATAATTCATAAACACTAATTTCTTCAATTATTCTAAACTTTAGACCTTAAATCATAAATCCTAAATCAAACTCTAACCCTAAACTCTAAATCAAACACTTTTATTCATCAAAAACCAAAACCCTATACCAAAAGTTATCTATGTATTGAGATACCTTAAACCCTAAACAAAAAACTCATGACTTCTTATTTTTATTTAATATTTTTATAAAAAAATATTTTGACATTTTATGATTTTAAGACGAAACAATAATATATTGTATAACTAATTGAGAAAATATAAAAATATTTTTCAAAAACCTTAAATCAAATACTGACTTATCCTAAATAAACTAACATTTTTATTGGATCTTGATTCTTTCAAGTGATGTTAATGTAATTTGATTTGAGATTGTTTTGATGTTTTTCATGAATTCAAATCCTAGACATGATATTTTTTTGTATTTCTTTGAAGTGTATTTCTATTAATCGATGGATTTTATTGGGTTTAGAAGCATCACTGGGTCCTTGTAAGTGAAAACCCTCATATTTTGATCTCTCTCTGTGTATAAGTCTCTGATACTCGTTGGAGATGGTAGAGATCTTAGTGTTGGGAGATTGAATGACAACAGCGTCGTCTGGTTCTTCCTTCTAGTCGTCGTCAATTCTAGAGCTGAGTTTGATAATAACTCTTTTCTTCTTCTTGTGTCTTTGTTGTTCTCTTTGGAATTGGGTTTCTTGGACTTGAAGATGAACAGACAATTCATGTCTCCTCTGATTTTTCTTTCTTTCCTTTTTTTTTGGTTATAGTTTGAGGATTTGGGAAAACTAGGAGAGAGACAAGAAAAGTCAGAGATGTTATGAATGAAAGAGTGAGACATTTTGTTTATGTTTCCAAAAAAAAAAAAATTTATTTGTATGAAAAAACCTTAAAATGAGATTTGGAACATAAGAGTCACAAACAGTGGAAGAGTAGATGGGTGTGAACACAAGAGAAGAGAAAGAGATGAGAAAACAGAAGCGAGATAGAGAGAGAGAGTTAAGTAAATGACAGAAAATTTTCATCTATAGACGAAAAAGTTTAAAGGACTGAAAATGAAAAAAAGAAAGAAGAAATATACAGAGCTTTTGATTAAGAAGAAGAAGAAAAAGAAGAGAACGGCTAAAACCAAAAAAGAAGAAGAAAAAGACAAAACTATGGACGTGGAAAAGTAAAATAAATAGTTCCATAGTTGGGTTTTTTTTTTATTGTGTGGTAAAAAGAATGTTTAGGGAATGATGATTCCAATTCAAAAATCAAAAAGTAAGTATGGTAGTAGTTTTGATTAGAAAGTTGTATAGTCTAAGCTAATGAACTATGTAAATAGAAAGCGTGTGATAATAGTCAAGTCAATACTCTATATATAATATGAGATGTATTGTTTGTTATCAATTTTGTTTGTCACAAAAATGTCAAAATTTTTGACGTACTTTTAATAGCCAGTCCATAGAAAAATACGACGAGAAAAAACGTCAGTACAATAGTCATAAGTTGCGACAAATTTACTACACCTTTTCGTTATAAATTATAACGATAATTTTTTGTTAATGATTAGTATCATCAATTGACTGATTTTTAATAGCAACATCGTCACAAACCGATACTTGCGACTTTGTCATGAATTCGTTAAATATAGTGACAACACATATGGTAATAATACCATCATAGTTGTCACGATTATTATTTTTGTCAAAATTTAGTCTCTAATTACCACAAATATTGGCTACGATTTTATCCGTCACATTATTGTGACGAAACAACTATGAATTTGAGACATAAATATTTGGTCACAATACAATATCTAAAACGTCACAAGTTTGTGACGAAAACTGTTAGTCTCAAATTTTCGTCACAATAACTCTATTTTTTTGTAGTGCTCATCTTCTTTCCAGAAGAGCATATAATTATCTATACATACATCAAAAGTATGGTACAGCAATCCTAGCTTTCGCATCAATGTTTCTGTCTCGTAGTATGAACGTTGCCTGATTAGGCTCTGGTAAATACTCCGTAAACAATTCAGCCCATGAATCCATACAACTTTCAGCCAAATTATGGTCTGCCTTAATGTTCATGAATCGAGCTGCTAATGATAACTTCGAATGACCATCATGACAACCATCATAAAGTGGAGTATTTGCAGCATCTAACATATCGTAGAACCGTTTTGCCTCATGGGTAGGTTCTTCATATACATGATCATTTCCACTCTGATCATGTTCATGATATTCATTAAATGGCGTAGTACCATGAAATGCATCATTTACCATCCCAACATAAACATTCCCCCCCCCCCCACCATAATGTATTGGTTGATTACCACTAGTAAAATCTACATTATCATATTGACTACTCGTTCCTGCCCCACCACATCATAATCTTCACCATGTTCAGATCAAACATAATATCCTGACATAAATCATCTACTATGCAAATGCTTCGAAACTGTTCTTGCTAGCTTTAAACTGGAATTTTGACATTTAGCACAAGGGCAGTAAAACTTACCTCCACTGCTTAGAGCTATTGCCTGGCTACTCGCGAAATTCATGAACTGCTCGACTCCTTCCCAAAAATTCACTCAAGAGATTATTTGTACGTGAATCGATTCTATTATACATCCACTTTCGGGATGAATTCCACTTTTTTCTCTCTTTCTCTGTTTTTTTTTCTCTTTTCTCTGTGCTTTTTTTTTCTTTTTTTGCTCTGATGGTGAATGATAATGGGGGTGCTCGTTGGTTCCTTTTATAGGCAAAAATTTTGTCGCTACTTTGCGACTACAAAATACAGTCACAAATTTGTTACTCTTCTGCCACCCTTTTACGACCATTTTGTGACTATTATCAGTAGTCACACAAATTAGGTAGCGTACCTAACTTTCATATTTTTCACGTGTTCACCTACTTTTAGTGACTAAACTGCGACTCTTCTGGCACGATCTATGCGAGTAGCAAATAAGTCGCAATTCTGGGACTGATTTGCGACTACATTTACTGACTAAAAATAGAGTCGCAAAATAGTCTCACTTTTCGACTCTTTTGCGACTACATTTAAACAGTTGAATAATAGTCTTCATTCAGTCGCTAATTTAGGAATACTATACGACTGAACAATTCGGTCGTAAATTTGCGACTGATTTGCTTATATATCTTCTGTAGTCGTTCATTCGTCGCATTTTGGTCCCAAAACAGTCGCAAAATTTTGCGACCGAAAAAATAGTCACAAAAAGTAGTCACTCATCAGCTGTTTTCTTGTAGTGTCTCTCTCTCTCTCTCTTTGATGGTGGAAAGAGATGAAAAAGGTGGAGGATGGTGGTGGACGGAGACAGAGACGGTGGTGGATGGTGGACGGAGACGGTGGTGGATGTGGATAGAGACGGTAGTTGTCACGTGGACTGAGACAAAGACGAAGACGGTGGTTGTGGACGGAGACGGTGGTTGTTGATGTGGACGGAAACGATGGTGGATGGTGGACAGAGACAGTGGTTGTGGACGGAAACGATGGTGGATGGTGGACAGAGACAGTGGTTGTGGACGGAGATGGTGGTGGATGGTGGACAAAGACGAAGACGGAGACGGTGGTTGTGGACGGAGACGGTGGTTGTTGACGTGGACGGAGACAGTGGTTGTTGACGTGGACGGAGACGGTGGTGGTGGTGGACATAAACGAATATGCAGACGGTGGTTGTTGATGTGGACGGAATCGGTGGTGGATGGTGGACAGAGACAGTGGTTGTGGACGGAGATGGTGGTGGATCGTGGACATGGACATAGACAAAGACGGAGACGATGAAATGGTGGACAAAGACAAAGACAGAGACGGTGGTTGTGGACGGAGACGGTGGTTGTTGACGTGGACAGAGATGGTGGTTGTTGACGTGGACGGAGACGGTGGTGATGGTGGACATAAACGAAGATGGAGACGGTGGTTGTTGATGTGGACGGAAATGGTGGTGGATGGTGGACAGAGACGGTGGTTGTGGACGAAGACGGTGGTGGATGGTGGACAGAGACAAAGACGGAGACGATGAAATGGTGGACAAAGACGAAGTTGGAGACGGTAGTTGTGGATGGAGACGCTGGTTGTTGACGTGGATGGAGACGATGGTTGTTGACGTGGACGGAGACGGTGGTGATGGTGGACAGAAACGAAGATGGAGACGGTGGTTGTGGACGTGACGATTGTGGATGGTGGACAAAGAAGGAAACGGAGTATTAGTTTTCTTGTCCACCAATTAATCTACCAAAATTTAATGAATTTTAAGCAAGGGGCAGAAATATAACTTAACAGTATGAATTGTGGTATAGGAGAAAATGAATAATGAAATGTGGTAGATTTGGAAAGACATTTTTAAAAAAGTGGTAGATTTAGAAATAATCCCATACATATATATATATATCTTATATATATTAATTATTTATTTTATATATCACATAGATAAAATAAAACTTTAAATCCAATGTTAAAATTGGTCTAATCTTATATTAGCTCTTATTACCCTATATGATTATATAATATTAGCAATACGTTCTTAAACCCATAGATTATAAGCATTTCTAATAAAATATTATAATCACCTAATATTATATGATTGTCAAACATCGACAATACAATTTTAATTAGAGTAAAATACAAATGATTTCAGGATATAACAAGTTAAAATTAAAAAAAATCATACTCTCCATTTCATCTTATAATTGTTTTTATTTTATTTATATATTAAATAATATATATTTTTTAAATTATTTTTTAATTTACGCGCTTTTAACCAAAATATCTTATATTATATTATGAACGAGGGAGTATATAAACTTACAAACTCACATAGCACACGTTTTTTATCATTATCCACACAGTATATCTTGGTGCGTAACGCAAGAAACTACGAAAACAAACAAATTGTTAAAAATCAAAACCTCTAAGACAAATGGAAAAACCTTAGAATTTTGATTAAAGTTTGAAATCGAAACTTCTTTTCTACCAGTAATCTGATCATTTCTTGAGAACTAAAAACCCAATATATAGAAGAACACTTCAATTCGTTTGACCAAAAAACAAAAAAAGAACACTTGAATTCCTTTTTATTAAAGGCGTCGTATAAACACCGTCTCCAAATCTGAAGGAGGCACAAAGTAATTTATAATAACATTTCTCCGACACTTTAACTCCGGTCGGCGTTTCCTTGGTGCGGGAGGACATTTCAGTTTCTCCGTCGTCTTTGCTTCATTCGCGGTGGGCGTCATGCAGTTTCTCCCTTCGATGCCATTGTAGTGTTCTTCTTCAGCTTGTGTTTCTCTCTCTGGCTTTCTGAGTTTCACCTTCACCGGTTTTAGTGGAGCCCGAATAGAAATTTCAGCGATGACCCACTTTTTCCCATCGGTATCTAATCCTCTACCGACTTGAGATTTCTTCGAAAAACCCATTTTTTACTTTTAATTCTGATCAATTAGAGATTGAGGAGAATACGAGGAACATAGAAGAAGGAATAAGCGAAAAGATTATTACTTTTAAAGATGAGTTTGCAATTTATTGCTTCCCCAGGAATTATAAGAGAAGGAAGCTTTCAGAGGAAGATTAGTTAAAGCAGAGGAAAGGGTAAAATCGGAAATTAATAATGTGTTTCTGCCCGGGGAAAACTACGGGCACTCTTGTTAACATTCTGGGACTTTTTGGCGCCATGGTTTTGTGAATTAGTTCACAACGGCTATTTTTACCGCCATTTTCTTAGTGATTCTTTATTTTATCCACAGTTGTAAGCGATTTACCGTATTATTATTTCGATTAGTTTTTTTTTTTTAAATAAAATTTTGTTTCGAAGGTATAAATTAAAAGAGATTTATATTATTCTACAAATCAAAATGTATATATTTTTATTGTTCAGTGCATAAAAACAAGTATACATAATACAAATGATTTTAAGAGTGTGTATCTAACTAAATATTTTGAATTATTTGAGTTTTGGTAAGTTTTTAGATGATGTTTTTTTATGATTTTGGGTGAATTTATGATAGTTGTTATATTTTTATAGGAATATTCTCGCAGGATGAGTACAACAACTAAAATTTGTCGATACTCTAATAAAGGATGTCGTAGTGAAGTTGCAATCCGGAGAATACCAAAACTTGTAAAGTATTTGGCGTCCTGCATACATCCTATACTCTAAATATATATATATATATAAACATTGTGAAAATTTCTTTAAAAAAAATCATAAATTTTATGTAAGATTTCTAGCGTTTACTCTATCTCCTCAATTTTGTGAGGACTGCCACTATTATCTACAGAACATAGCAAGCACAGAAAATCTTGCACAAAATTTCTGTTTTTCTTTTTTTTTTTTAAATTGAAAATTTTAATATTATCGAAAATTGTAGAGTTTTTAACATAGAATCACGTCGCCGTTCGCCATATTCTAAAAAAAAACCACAAAAATATAAAATTGTGAAGAAAATTTACAGAAAGTCGAAAATTTGACGTAAGATATATATACTTGGCATTAACTCGTACTACCTAAGCACCTTATTAAATCTACTTTCCTAATTTCTGTCACCAAAAAGAATAAACTGTTCATTGTCACATCATTGCTACTTTCCTAATTTCTGTTAAAATATTCTGTTTTTTTTTTTGTTTCTCATTAACAAAAAGATTTAATAATACAAATATTGTCATCAATTAAGCCCTGATCTCCAAACCAAATGGGCCACAAGATATTAGAGCCTTACCACAAAATCAATGGGCTTTAAATATTAAATTTTGAGACTTTCTTTATTCTCTGCATAATAATAAAGAAAGTCAAAGAAGAAAAACATTTTTGAGTTTTTGGGTGAAAATTAATTTTCCCGCGACCGCCCAAAAATGGATTTATCCCGCCGGTTCCCAGATCTTAAACATTTCTTTCCCCGGAAAAATCTTCATCAACTCATTTCTCTGCGGCTTCTCTCTTCCCTCTTCGCTTCAGAGAATCTCCGATGGAAAACTCCAGATCTAGATCTGTCTTCGTCGACATCGGATTAAGAGAGCTCAACGGATTTCGAGGTACGATTTACATACAAATTGTGTGTGTCTGTAGATCTGTATCTGACGAGTTTCAACTTCTCCTGATTGTTCTGATTAATCGTTGTTTTTGGTTTCAGTAAGGAAGCGACCGTTCTTCGCAGATTCCGAGCTGATTTGCAGAGAAATAGCGGGGGTTGCTGTGGAACACGACGGTACTCGGACTCCGCCGTTGGCTGTTTCGTTTTGTAAGGTATGATTCGCATACCGAATATTTCTCTTCTGGTTCTGTGGATTCTTAATGTAACTCCAACCCTAGACGATCCAATCTCAGCCTTCGATGAAATCTTCACATTTTCTTGTGCATTTCGTAGATTCTGAGAAAACCTATCCCCGATTTATGGTCGTTTGTGATTATAATTAACGATTAGAATTAATCATACAGAGTAGCCGGAATTCCCAATTATTCGCGGTGTCAGATGAAGATGGCTATGTGAGCTTGTTCAATTCGAGTAAGAAGTTTCCCTCTTCTGCATCTCACCAAGACAATACAGGTATTGTCTCGTTCCCATTGGTAACCCTGATTTTTCTGGGTTAAATACGATACTGATTTGTGTTTGTTCCAAATGGAATTTATGTGTTCTAGAGAATGCCAGATTTCGTGACTGGGTTGCTCATTATAATGCGGTCTTCGACATTTCTTGGATCAAGGTGCGCAATGTGCCTGGCATTGAACTATATATTCATTTTTATTTCATGAATCATTTGATGTTCACTCATTGTTAATTTGTTGCAGGGAGATAGTTGTCTTCTGACTGCTTCTGGTGATCAAACTGTAAGTAGTGACTCAAAATATTTGATTGAGGACAAAATTATTACTCCGATGTTCATATACGCTTCTTTATTATTGTGGATGCAGATTAAAGTATGGGATGTAGAAGAGAATAAGTGTACTGGAGTCCTTATAGGACACACAGGAACAGTAAAATCAATGTGTTCACATCCGACAAATTCTGGTTTGTTTCTTTCAAATTTCTCTTTCTGTTTTAGTAATTGATATTTTCGGTCAAGATAGCTCTAACTCTTGCTGTTTGCAGATCTTCTTGTCTCTGGTTCGAGAGATGGATGTTTTGCGCTATGGGATTTAAGATGTAAAAGTAGCTCTCACAAAGAGGAGTTTTGCATCAAGTATAAGTCCTCTAAACTTAGTGATGAAGATCGTTTTTGGATTTTTTACTTAAACCATCTTGATAGTTTTTCTGGCCTTCACACAGCTCTACTGACATAGTTAAAGGAGCTCATCTATCTCCTCTTTCAAAAAGAATCAGACGTCGCAAGGTTCTTCTCCTGCCCATTCCTGATTCTTCCCTTATAATCTATTTATCCTATCTTCTCTGCTTATGGCTTCAATGTTTTCAGGCTGCTTCATCAAGCATTACCTCTGTGCTTTATCTCAAGGACGAGATCACAATTGCGACTGCTGGAGCACCAGATAGGTACTTGCACAACATTTATTGGATTCATGTAAAGTCACTGTTGCTCCATAGAGCATATAGCAATGTTGTTTACATCCTTTTCTTTTTTTCTTCTGTTCTCTTAGCGCTTTAAAATTTTGGGACACAAGGAAGCTGAAAGTTCCTATTGCTCAAGCATCTCCCCGATCAGACCCCACAAACACTAAGGTAAGCTAAGCTTCTTAATCCTGGACTCAGATATATCACATGTTTCGATGTGAATTAGGCACTGACCGATTCAAATGGAAACTAGATTAATCTGCAACCTGTTTTGTTTTTTTTTGTGGTTTCAGGAAAAGAGAGCACATGGTATAGTATCCTTGTCCCAGGACTCAAGTGGAACCTTTCTCACAGCATCATGCAAGGACAATAGGTTAGATTTTTAAGATTCACAGCACTATGAGAAAGTACTTGTGAAATCCTCCAGCTCTAACCACATATGTTATCTCCTTTTCAACAATCTGTTGCAGAATCTATCTATACAACGTGCTGCAACTTGAGAAAGGACCTGTACAATCTTTCTCTGGTTGCCGAATAGATTCCTTTTTCGTAAGGGTAATAATGTTTTGTTCACAATCTGCCCTTCAATCACACTATTGATTTTGCTTTTATAGCATTTTTCACACTCTCACTCACCATCGAAATCTTGCTCTACAGACAATGATTAGTCCTGATGCCGAACACATTTTGAGCGGTTCAAGCGATGGTAACGCTTACATATGGCAGGTTTGAATTCTTTGTCACTTAGTTTTGATAGTCTTCTAAGAAATAAAGGATTCAAGAGCTATGTATGCTTACAGAAACATTGCAATTTCAGGTCAAGAAGCCTCAAGTAAATCCTATAATCTTGAAAGGCCACGACTTTGAAGTTACCGCAGTAGATTGGTAACTCCACTTTGCTAACCCTTTTTCATTTCTTGTGAATCAATCAATTGAACAAGAAGAAACCCCACTCTTAATTCTTTCTTCACTGCATCCAACTAGCCGACAAGTCGATTCGAAGATAATAACTAAACTGGTGCCTAATCTCTTGTGCAGGTCTCCAACAGATATTGGGAAGGTAGCAACAGCTTCAGATGATTTCACGGTAACAAAACATTTTTCATTTGTTGATAAAAAGCAAACGGTTATGATTTTTAGTGTCTTGTTTTGTCGCCCTTTACCAACTTTCATGTCTGTTCATAATCAGGTACGACTGTGGAACATAGAGAACGACCGCTGCACAAACGCAGACGCAACAGCGTCTGCGTCTAGAGTTAAACGCAGAGTAACCGCATTGTCAAATACTGAAGCCAAAGAAAGATTTGAGATGAACAGAGAACCTGAGAGTCCACAAAAGCATTCATCATATGATGATGATAATAATGATAATCAGCCAATGCCTATCATTAGAACTCCAGAGACTCAGAAGATGAAAACATCATTATCATCATCATCATCATCATCATTGTCATTACCACCATTACCAACCTCAGACGAAGATAAAACATGCGAGAGAACACCAGAAACCCCATTCAACAGTCCATCATCTGTCCTAAACCCTCCTTCCTCTGTCAAAAGACGAACCATTAGAGATTATTTTCTTGTCACTCCCTAAACCCTCTTTTCCAAAGATTGTTGTACAGAAATTTGTAAGATTTACTAGATTCAATTTCAGGTTAATACCTGAGAGTTTTGCATAAGGTGAATTAGAAGCTATTAATGCCGACAAATATTTTGACATTTATTAATAGTTATTGTAAGAAAATTTGATTTTAGATGGCCGTTTTGTACCAAGCATCAAATTAGTTTTGCTTTTCAGGTCTTTTTTTTTTTTTTTTGGTGATGGTAGAGAGTAGGGCTGGGCATACCAGGAAGAATTCATGTTATAGTCAACATATAGTTCAAAAATATATAATTACAAACTCAAATGTTATATTATATATTATACAATTTATTTTGTTAAATATTAGTGATATAAAATTGATATACAGAGTTTTAACCCTAAAAATATCACTGCAAGTACACAGCAAACGAAGTAGATTTTAGGATCGAATCCACAAAGACCAAATATTACTCAATAAACCTATGAGAATAAAGCTAAACTAAGACACAATATGAGTTTGGTTTGTTCTTGAAAGAAATAATGTAAATGAGAAAGAAATTAAACAATGTAAACTTATAGATTAAAAGCGTTCTTGAGGGATATTCGCAGGGAATCCAGGATTGCAAATCAAAAGAACAAACAGGGAAATAATAAAGCACCGTTCTAGAACTCGAATCACATAAATATAACTAACCTACTGTCGTAGTATTAATTACTATGTCTAGCAACCTAAGATTCTAAAATATCGTTTGAATTCAAGAAGCTAAACATGCATTAATTGTTCAAGTTCGATAGGTTCACAAAATACCTTAGCATTAACTTTCATTGGCTACGGATGTTTTGCTCATCTATGTTCTTTCAGACATTTAATCAAATACTTTTGGTGCGCTAAACATCCGAAGATCATAAACTAGGTGATCAAGCTAGTTTAAGCGACAAGAACAACTATAGATGAAGAACTAGATGATAAATCCCTATTCTAGCAATTTTTCAACAATCCATGGAAATCCCTTTGAAATCCTAAAACTTAACTATGGATCTACTTAGACATAATCAAAGAGAAAGCACAAAGAGATGAAAGAAATTGCATAATTAGATTAAAGAATAAAAACTAGGGTTCAGAAATCTTCTCCAAAGATGCAGAGTTAGAGATTCGTCTCCCAAAGCTTACAGAGAAAAATAGCCAAAATCTGAGAAAAATAAAGTGTGTTCTGAAAAGTGGCTGAAAATAGGGTTTTGAAAGTCTAAAAATCGGATATGGGTTGATCCAGGTCAAGTCGGGTCGGATCTGAAAAACTGCAGGCAAAATACAAAGTCTGGTTTTTGCCATCGGGGTGTTCTCGCCGATGGGGGTGTCCGATGGCAGTTTCCAGCAAATTTCAACACATGAAATTCTGGGTATTGGAATCTGGTTTCTGCCATCGGTATGTTCTGCCTGATGGGGGGTGCCCGATGGCAGTTTCCAGCAAAATATGTCTTCATCAGAATTAGTATAACTTTTGCTCCACTTATCCGATCGACTTCAAATCACTGCCAAATAAAAGCTAACTCAACTGGCTATCTGGTGTCCAACTTTAAGCTTGATCCAACAATGATAAGCCTTTCAATGAATGATAAACTTCAACCACCTCTACCATGCATCTCTTTGCACCCATAATGACTTGTTTTCCTCCAAAAGCATCATAAGACCTGACATGAATCAATAAAAGACTAAAGACTCTAAAAACACACACTTTGACACGATAAAGACTCAAAACAAGTGTTAGAAAGTGGTAAAAAATGCAGTACATCAACTCCCCCGGACTTAGTCTTTTACTTGCCCTCAAGCAAACATAATACCAAGAACAAGGAAGATGTTTGAAAACAGCGGGAACTCTCAAATTCTCAGCAACCAATGCTTTAAACTACCACCTGCAGACCACATTAAACAAAACTCGATTAGAACATTCTCACTATAATCCCACCACAACCTTTGCAAGCCTTGTCCACACTCTGAATCCCGAACCTATAGAAACTCTAAATACACGTCAGTTAACTCTCTACATTCATTAAGATTTTCATGAGCTTCTCATCAAAGGTTCTCTATAGGGAAAACGGTCTTGGAAAATAATGGATTATTTAATGGTGGGGTTTAAGGTGTTTTGGGTTCCCAGAAACACCGGAGGATGCAAAACACCTTAAACCCCATACTTCTTTTATGCTAGTAAATTTGCGATTACGACATTTGCAACATGGACAGTACATATTACCGGTTTCCGCGGTCCTGGAGTGATGTATCGTGAAACCCATGAATTGCCTAAGCCCTACTGCGAACTCCTCTGAAACAGACCCGTCGATGTATCTTGATGCGGTTTATCCATCCACAATCGAAAATAATCGTACTGATTAGAAGAAGACATATTTATGTGTTTTTAGCATTGTTGTGAATGAGGGGTTAGTGTATTTATATGAGTTCATGTTCGAATTTCCGACGGATTTTCAAACGGATATTAAACGACTATATAACGGCTAGTTTTTCAATGGATTTTCGACATACTATTTCCTTCAGAAGACGGATTTTCAATGGATAGTCACCCATAGCGAATAGGTCGGAATTTCGTCGAATATTTCCGATGAATTTTTTTCCGTCAGAATTCCCCTTGTTTTCTTATAGTAACTTGATAATTTAATCAACCTACTCTCGTAGCGATGACTAACTATATCTAGGCAACATAAGTACTAAACTCTCGCAGAAAAATAGATAGATAGACATGCAATATTTAGATCAACATTTGATATGTTAACCTAACTCCATAACTAAACTCTCGCAGGTTATGGTGCTAAGCTTGTCTAATACTAGATCCAACCGATTAACCAAGTAGTGTGCAAGCGATAATCACTTTGTATTCAATCACTAGTTTACCAAACAAGCAATATGCAATAGATAAAATCAAAGACAAAGAACTCCTTCAAAATTCCTAAACCTAAACAAGTCCTATTTATCGACCCATGAAAACCCCTTCGAAACCCTTAAAACCCCAACAATCAAACTACTCAATCATAAAAAGAGAAACCATAAAAAAAATAATAGAATGAATAAATATCATATGTAAAAAGGGTTCAGAAAGCATTTCTCTGTTATTACAAAGATTGGAGTTCGTCTCCCTTGAAACAATACGTAAAAACTTGATTAAAACTCTAAAACTATGGAGTTTGAGCGTGAGGATCTCCCTCAAAAAGAATGATTGTGGCTCCCTAAATCTTGAAGATTTCCTGGCTGGTATAGTGTTTATATAGACTAGGGGTCGAATTTAGAGCATATTCCTTGAAAAATTAGGAGATAACGTCGAAAAAACGAAATTTCTCTTTTTGGGCAATCGGTCGATCACCCTAGGGGGCAATCGGTATCCTTATATTATTTTTTCTCCGGTTTGGTCGACTACGAAGTGCCTCAACTTGTTTGCTTGGTGGTTTTATATAGCTTAGCCAGGATAACTCGTTCTTCCTTAGTTGTGGTCCCGTTTGAACCTCGGTGCAGTGCATCTTGAGTTGTGGCGGATGGTGTAATCGTTAGACCCTCTCAGAATCATGACTCGTGCCATAGTTCACACTTTAAGTCTCCAAGCACAGTGAGGTCGTTTACATATGACATTTTTGCTAAGGTTTCCTTGAAAATTTTCAAGTAATAGCGGAATGAATCTTTTGGTCCTTGAGATAATGCCCAAAGATCTGCATCCGATGTGACCTTTTCCATAAACATGGAATATTGTTTTACAAAATCAGTCGATAGTTGGGTGAAGCTGTCAATTGATCTTTTTTCTAGTTTGTAAAGCCAATCAAGAGCGGACCAGGTGAGGTGCTTTGCAAATATATTGCACATGCTCGCTTCATTCTCTCGTTCACAAAATAAGCTTTTCCGCCCGCGATATTGAACGCATTCATATGTTCCCAAAGGTTGGTATTTCCCTCCTAAACCGAGAGTCGGAGTTTTCCGACATTCCTTACTTGGGTGTTCTCAATTCTCTTCGTAAATGGAGTTCGCTTTTTTTTTTGACCACACGGTCGTTCTCAGGTGCAGCGCTCATTTCATGATGAACTTTATACCCAAGTTTAAATTTTCATACGTGAATAGATTTATATATTTATAGACGCTAAGAAAATCTGCATGAACTAACTACATGTGGCGCTAAGTGACTCGCCTAAGCTAATAGATGATTTTTATCCCCAACACGATTCTTGATTTTGTTTTCAATTTTAAAATGTTTTTAAACTTTAAATACAAATTGAAGTTAAACCAAGTGATAAAACAATCTTGTTTGTTTTCTACTTAAAATTTAACGTCGTTAGCTTTCAAGAATTTTTATTTATTTTGATAAAATAGGTTGGATTTTTGTTTACTTCATTAAATAGGTTGGGTTTAATTTTATGGTAAAAAAAAAAAAAAAAAAAAAATATATATATATATATATATATATATATCTCAAAAGGCGATAAACTAAGCAGCTCTCTAGCCGGTCTGGCCGGCGTCCGGAGCCCATCTCTGGCGCTGTGCCCTTTTCTTCTACTTTAATTTCCTTCAGTTTATGTGCCTCTCGTCCCTCTGAATTTTTGTTTGTATTACCGCTACTTTCTCCTCCAATGTGAATTAGGTATGGTGGTTGGAGATTTCTAAAGGTTTGAATAGTGGGTAGCGAAAGAGTGGTGTCTGTAGCAACGAAACAAGCATTTGCCATCGAGATCTCATAAGATTGGTGGTGTTTTTCGGCAGCAGACTCTTCATATATCTCCATATCTGAAATTTTTTGGATCTTTAGAGATTTGGTAGAAGTCAAAACCATGCCTACCGTCTCCAGATATGTTTTTCAGTGAAGAAGTTTTAAGAAAGCAGTGGTGAAAAGGATAAGCTAGATATCCTCTTTGGTCTTTGTGTGGCTGGAAAAAGCCTCATCTTCCATTTCTCTCGTTGGGGCTTCGATTTCTCTTATTCAGTTAGAGTCTTTGTGTTTTTAATGATGATAGAGCTTTTTGGTTGAGGATTTTTTCCTCTTACCAGATCTTTAGGTTCCTTTAGATGCTTAGTTTTTAGTTGATTCTGGCTTTTATCTGGTTTTCATTCTACATCTCAATTTTATTCGATGGTGCCTAGAGCGGACTTCCCCAAAGCTAATTCTTCCGGAATAAACTTGACAAAGACAATCGAAGAAGAAACCCTATCAAAATCATGAGAATTATTGTCGTGTTATCGTCCAAAGTGTTAGAATCCAGTCTTCCGTTAATGTTGTGCAAGAATTCCTTTTGGTTGATATGTTTAAGACTCGGAACAAGATCGTCTTCGTACCGCCAATGTATCATCAAATAAGCCAATATTCACTAAAATATCAATGCAAGAAAGACCTTGATTTTTCTTTGTGTTTTATCTGTTGGTTCCTTTTTTATGTTGTAATTCATTCCAAATCAATATAATTTAAGAGAAATTAGCATGAATAGCCATCAAAAAAAAAAATTTAGGTATATGACTATATTAAATGATGACTATTATATTTTCAATATTAATTACAATATATACACAATTGCCCTTGATATATCTCACACACACACGTAAGATTATGTACTCTCTCCCCTTTATTCTTTTTCCTTCATTTTTTTCACCCCATCTCATTTTATTTGTTATGTATCTTTTCATATATATTTTGATTTCATTATCATAGTAAAAAAAAAAAAATTCGCATATATCGTGGTTTGAATTTTTTAAAACGGATATAAATTAATCGTAAAATAATATATGGTTGTAACTAAGTATACATCCTTCTATTCTATATAGAACAATATAAATAGAATACAATGCTATTGCAGTTCTATTTAAAAATATTAAATCCTTAAAATAAATTTATAACTTGAAATCATAAATCCCAATAAAAAAAAATTATGTTATATACCATGCATGATTCTATACTATTTTATACTTTCATATAGTATAGTCAATAAATTTTATAAGCCTTTATATATATACAACAACATGTTGTCATTAGAATACTATTCACTATTTTAAATATGTGTCTGTTTTTTTAAATTCAAATTAAGTCAGATACAAGAAAATGTTTGTTTTTTTTAAGTATGATCATGAAATTTACCTAATTTGTATAAAAAGATAAAATTAAAAAATACAATGAGGTGGGTCAATTATTTTGTTCTGGATAGAACATAACAAAATAATATAAAATAAAACAAAGAGAATATGGTGTGTCATTAATAGAGACATTTTCTTCCATGCATCATTGAATTGGTTATTTACTTAATTTTTTAACTTACTATGGCTATATTCTTTATTATCAATCTCAATATAATTATCCAACAAATTTACCCATAATTTAAATGGTATATAAAAGAAAAGCTTGGGT
The DNA here is from genome assembly GCA_900406555.1 of Pseudoturritis turrita. NCBI lineage: Eukaryota > Viridiplantae > Streptophyta > Magnoliopsida > Brassicales > Brassicaceae > Pseudoturritis > Pseudoturritis turrita. Next base: position 319,333 of record OVBL01001058.1, on the reverse strand, counting down.
TTTTATTTGCTTCGTCGAATTGGTTGGGTATTTATTTCACACCTCAAATTTTTTCATATTTTTTTAGGTGAAATTGATATAGACTATTTTTTTTTTTTGCAAATTTTATCAAACAATAATCAATTACTATTATATTGTTCTATATATATAGTCTTAAAGATGAATTGAAAATAAGATTGGACACCACTAGAATTAATCGTATATATTAGGTTGGATGTATGTATATAATATAATAATAAAAGAGGTGCATCAATAAAATAAAATTTGATCAAATAATTGTGCAAATCTAATTATTGTTGTGGCCATACTAAACACTTACTTCCAATAATTCTGTCAACATTTTTCCGTATTATAAATTTGTTCAACAACCAATCCACAAACTCCCAACCTATGATTGCTAAATCATAAGTACATTTTCCCTTTGGTTTAAGGGTTATACAAATTTGAGATCAAGTTAAATATATATTATCTCAAAAGTAGTCGCAATCAATAGGACTCATTCCATATTTAATCGATCATATCTTATATTCTCATCAATAAAATAGTTTCCTTATCATTAATGTTGTTATAACAACTGTGATAATAGGTTTTCCATGATTTAAGCTATTGTTAAATTTCTTTTCAAAATATGTATTTGAATTTTCCATTTCGAGAACACTACAAGAAAGATGGGCTTTAACGTCGAACATTAATGTCAGATTTGCTTCGACGTAACTTTACATCGGAATTACGATGATTTTACGTCATAACATGTATTCATCGTTAATGCGTCGGCATTTAGTGACGAAGTAATTCGACGTAACATCTTTGTAAGTACACATCGATTTAACGACGATTTACACATTTGACGTTAAAACATCGACACTTACCATCGAATTACCAACGAAATAAATCGTATTAAATTTGCGACGAAGATTACGACAAAAGGTTGGTAGGTGAACATGTTTATTATTATCGTGTACCTGTTTTATTAACTACGAAATTTATCGTCATAAGTACGACTGTAAATCGATGTAAATTCGTTGCGAGATTTGTCGACTCGAATCCGATGGAAAATCGATGGTGTTTTTTTCTCTATAAATAGCCAACATCAACGGATGTTCCAACAACAAACAAAAATCAAGATTCTCATAAAAAAATAATCTACATAAAAAAATATGTATGCAGCCGATATATATGAACTGCGAAGATGGATGTACATGCACAAAGATTCGGAGGGAGTGGTGACAAAAGAGTTCAGAGAAGGACTATAAATATTCATGTACCAGGCGAGTCATACACCACTAACTTTGGAAAGCGGTAAGATGTTCTGTCCTTGCCGGAAGTGCATCAATAGAAAATATATTCATACTGGTATTGTATGGAATCGTTTACTAAATAGAGGATTTCGGCCTGGATATTATATTTAGTTTCAACGTGGCGAGGGTAATAGTACTAGGAATGATGATGCAAGTAGTAGCAATCATAATTATCAAGCCTGTAGATAATGTTGAACATGATCATATGCATGAGCATCCTCATCAATTTGGCTATTGTTGGGGTCAATTTTTACCCCATCGAGATTGACTGCTGAAAATGGCTAAGTAAAGATTTTGGGCCTAGCCAAATGCGGTGAGCCTGGTCAAACCCAGCGGAAGCGTTGATGGGCCAAACCAACTTCGGTGGTATGCGACGAGCCAAAACGCCGGTGACAAATTTTGGCGACGAGCCAAAATGTTGGTGACGAAGCAAAATGTTGGCAATGAGCCAAAATGTTGGCGACCATGCAAAATGTTGGCGACGAGCCAAAATGCCGGCGACGAACCAAAATGTCGACGACGAGCCAAAACGCCGGCTACGAGCCAAAACGCCGGCGATGAGCCAAAACGCCGGCGTTGAGCCAAAACGCCGGGGACGAGCCAAAATGCCGGCGACCAACCAAAATGCCGGCGACCAGCCAAAATGCCGGCGACCAGCCAAAATATTGGCGACGAGCAAAAATGTTGGCGACGAGCCAAAATGTTGGCGATGAACCAAAATACTGGCGACAAGGCAAAACGCTGCTGACGAGCCAAAACGTTGGCGACCCAACAAGATGAAGAGACGATGAGCCGGACCTCTTATGACCCAACGAAACAACGAGACCAACATCTTGTTGGGCCGAGGTAGCAAGTCAAAGTAAGAAACCCACACCTGAACCGACTTAGACAAACCGGAGAAGAAAGGAAATCCCGAAAAATAGGGAAGTTTTTCTTTATCATTTAGGAAGAGGCCTAGCCGACTTATTCTTGTATAAATAGACATGTACCCCTTTGAAAAAGAGATCCGCAATTTGACCTAGCAAACACTTGTGATTTCTCTGCAACAGCTTTCTAAACAGCTCGAATAAAAACACCATCTTTGGATCTCTGTTCTTGTGTTTCTTTTCATAGAAGTTTTTCGAATCCCTAAATTTTCCTTACAAAAATTAGTTGTGCGAGTTTCGACTCCCACAATTTGGCCCCGTCTGTGGGGAGTCTAAAACTTTATGACACCTAAGAACAACCGAATATGAAATCTGAAACAATGACTACCGACGGGGAGCGGAGCGACGAAGACACGAGCAACACTGGCGCCGATCTTCCTGGAGCAAGAACCAAACCGCAGTCGGCGAACACGGAAGGCGCTTCAGAAATGCTGACAGAGTTGAAGAACATGATGACCACGTTGCTGAAGAAGGCGAAGGAGCAAGACAAGCTGAATAGCTCGCTGACGGAGAAAATCGAGACGCTGGCGACAGAGAGCCGAGCCCGAAACACACGAATCAGAGGCATGGGTTCGACCATGAATCCACCTGTCAGGGGGATCGCTAGATGACTTGACTTAAACCCAGCGGCCTCGAATTTTTCAACACCACGCGACGCACCGAGAACTTTGGGAGGATTGCCACCGCCACATCCAACCGACGAACAAACACCCGCGGCGACCAGATCAAATATCACCATGCCACCTCGACTGATCCAAGGAGCAAAAGAAGCCGGCGATGGACATGACCAACACACCAACGGTGGGTCGGTTGCAGCAATCGTTCTCGACTAGGAGGGGCGCAAAGAAGGGGACCACAACACGGGGAATCTCGCTAATGAGGGATTCGCACCAACAATGACGGGAGCCCGAACCAGCGAAGGCAAAGTCAACCCGAACCGAGCAAGGAACTTAGCAGAGGAGGAAGAAAATCTCTTATGGGTCCAATAGGCGCAATACACTGACGAGCCGAGAATGACGAGCCGAGCCCAGAGAGAAGAGCTAGACGAAATTCGAGCCTCCTTGGATCGTGCCATTGCTGAGGTGAGAGCCGTCCGATCCCAGGTTCACAAGGCAACCAGTAAAGACCAGAGATTGACCGCGTATTAGAAGAAGCACATAACAAGCCGTTTACACCTCGGATTACCAAGGCAAGGATCTCCGACCCCGAAAAGTTCCAGTTTAAGAAGGGACTACTGACCCGAAGGAGCACATAACGGCTTTCATCATAGCAATGGGCCGAGCCAATTTTAGGAAAAAGGAGAGAGATGCCAGTTTCTGCCTTCTGTTTGTGGAGCATCTAAAAGGCGCAGCCCTCCAATGGTTTTCCAGACTCGAGCGGAACTCCATTGACGATTTCTAGCAGCGTTCTGTCGCCTTCCTGAAGCATTACTCTATGTTTATGGATCGAGGAGCCTCTGATGCTGATCTCTGGACATTAACTCAAGGGCCTACGGAGACACTACGAAGTTTCATGGGAAATTCAAAGTAGTGATGTCAAAGGTCGAGGGCGTAAGCGACAAGGCCACCTTGCTCGCATTAAAAAGGTCACTGTGGTACGAATCGGAGTTCCGAAAAGAAATCGCTTTGAATGCACCATTATTAATCCAAGACCCGCTACACCGAGCCTCAGATTTCATAGTCAACGAAGAAGAAATGAAGGTATTGTCTCAGAAATACGGAGTGACCAAAACGATGAGTCGTTCCTTCCAAACTCTGAACCCACCGCCTCACAGGAAAAGTAATCAAGGAACTGGATACGTACACCATGAGAAACCCAATTTCGGAGGAGTCCATAACTATCAAGTGGGAACAAGCCGAGGCAAAGCTCCATGGAACACGTGGACATGAAATCTGAGTTCTTACGACGAAAAAGCCTACTGCGAGTATCATCACATGCATGGACACTCAATCGCAAACTGCCGAATCCTAGGAATAAAGCTTGCGGCAAAACTAGTAGCCGGAGAGCTCGGCAACACTGTCAGCCTTAAGGATTTTGAGCTAGAAGACGAGAAGTATCAGCCTAACCAGGCAAACCAAAATGGTGACCCCCCAAGCGAGGAAGGCGAGATGACGAGGCGACACAGTCAGGCTCTCGAAAAAGAACAAACATGATAATGGAAGGATCACAATACTATTCAGGTGTCTTCAATCAAAGCATTCCAGTGGAGAGCCGATGCTAGCGTCAACTGGTCAGTACCTTCCAAACTTCCCAATGACGTAATCTCGTTCAAAGAAAAAGAAACCACCTGCATTGACCGACCACATATCGACCCCCTCGTGATAGAATTGATCGTGGACGATTGCGATGTTGCCCGAGTTCTGATAGACATGGAAAGCTCCGTAGACGTAATCTTCCGAAAAACTCTCAGCAGGATGAACATCGACCTATCCAAAATCACGGCCACTCCAAAGCCTTTAACCGGATTCTCAGGGGAAACAACGATGACCGAACAATCAAGCTTCTTGTCCGCGCTGAAGAAGTAACCAAGATAGTGGAGTTTTCGGTTGCATATCATCCCGCGATCTACAATGTGATTATGGGCACCCCCTGGATAAACTCCATGCGAGCCGTACCGTCAACCTACCACCTCTGCATTAAATTTTTTACCCCTGGAGGAGTTAAAAAAAATTAGGGGAACCTGAAAGAGTCCCGCATTTGTTTCCTAGCCGAGCACAAACTCAGGAACCCCGTCACGGAGGAAAACACCACAACCAAACGAAAAAAGATGAAGACTGACAGGGAACCCGAAAATGAGTTGTTAAAACTCCTATAGTAATTACAGATACGGAGGATCGTGAGAGGAAGAGCACATCCCCTTGCGTCCCCGTTATTTCAGTGAACACTGACGGCAATCAGCGAGAGCGTTACGTTGAAATAGGAGATGAGCTGGAGGACCCAATAAGGGGAGAGTTGATTTCTTTCCTCAAAAAGAACGTAAACACTTTAGCGTGGGCGGTGAATGATGAGGTGGAAAGGTTACTACGCGTCGGATCAATAATCGAAGCGAAATACCCGGACTGGCTCGCTAATCCTGTAGTGGTAAAGAAGAAGAACGAAAAGTGGCACATTTGCGTGGATTTCACCGACCTAAACAAGGTCTGCCCAAAGGATAGCTTCCCGTTTCCACATATCGATCGATTGGTAGGAGCCACAGCGGGCAACAAACTCCTTTCATTTAAAGATGCTTTTTTCGAATACAACCATATCCTAATGAACCCCGATGATCAAGAGAAGACAGCGTTCATCACGGATCACGGAATATACTGCTACAAAGTGATGCCATTCGACCTCAAAAATGCCGGAGCAACTTACTAGCGATTAGTGAACATAATGTTCGCCGACCAACTCGGGAAGACGATGGAAGTTTATATAGACGACATTCTGGTGAAGTCTTTGAAAGAAAAGGATAACGTAGCTCATTTAGAAGAGTGTTTCGAGCAACTGAACCTGCATAACATGAAGCTACCTGGTCACTCACCGTGGAATTGAAGCCAACCCGAAGCAGATTAATGCGCTCATTAAAATGGTGTCACCGAAAACAAAGCGCGAAGTCCATAAGTTGACAGGATGGGTCGTCGCATTGAATCAGTTTATCTCTCGATCAACCGATAAGTGTTTGTCTTTCTACGATACACTGCATGTCAACAAGAAGTTCGAATGGATAGAAAATGCGAACAGGCATTTCAACAGCTGAAAGAATACATAGCCAGTCCTCCAGTACTTACGAAACCAGTGGAAGGCGAACCATTATTCCTTTACATGGCCGTTTCCGCAGCAGCAGTAGGCGGAGTACTCATCCGAGAAGAGCGCAGCGAGCAGAAACTTATTTTCTACGTCAACCAAACTCTCACCGAAGCTAAAACCCGATATCCGTAGATGGAAAAGCTGGCATTATCTATAATAATATCCGCCCGGAAGCTGAGACCATACTTCCAGTCACATTCAATTGTGATTTTGACTACTTTCCCTCTGTGATCCATCCTGCATACTCCTAGCCAGTCTGGAAGATTGGTGAAGTGGGCAATAGAGCTGAGCAAATATGACAACGAGTATCGAAGCCGAACCTGCGCAAAATCTCAAGTCCTTGCAGATTTTCTGATAGAACTCCGAGAAGAAGAAATAGAAGAATCAGCTCCAAGCCTAGTATGGAAGCTCCACGCAGATGGATCATCATCAAAACAAAGATCTAGGGTAGGAATACGTTTAACCTCTCAAACAGGAGAAATCCTCGAACAATTATTCCGTTTGGGTTTTCACGCATCTAACAACAAAGTAGAGTACGAAGCCTTAATCGCAGGAATGAGACTTACTCGCGGACTCAAGGTTTCGCATATCCATGCTTACTGTGATTCGCAGCTGGTGGTCAACCAAATCAACGGTGAGTACACAGCCAGAAACGACTGAATGGAAGCTGATCTGAAGATCGTCAAGGAACTAGCTGCATAGTTCGAAGAATTCACGTTGACACGAATACCGCATGGGGAAAAATTTCGGCAGACGTGCTAGCAGCACTCGCATCCACCTCCAACCGAGACCTGAAAAGGATAATCCTAGTGGAATTCATCAAACACCCAAGCATCAACCTCTATGATGCCATGAATGCGATTACCCGCTGCCCAATAGCCAGTCAAGCCAAAGATACATCCAGGATAATTTTTGCAGAAGAAGGCGGCGTTGACACCACCAGTATGGAAGAAGACCAAAATGCCTGGCCTTCGGCTGAAGACGAAATAATCGAGGTAGAGGAAGAGCCCAAAACAGATCCTCCATTCGAAGTAGTCGAGATGGAGGAAGATCCACAACCAACGGAAATGGATTACGGATGCGATAAAGAATGGATGGGAGCAATCCGCGTATACATCATGGACGGCGAGGTGCCATTAGATAAATGGGCTGCTTGAAAACTTAGAGCTCAAACTGCTCGATACGTTCTATTAGATGGAAACGTCTTCAAGTGGAGATTCTCAGGACCGCTGATGGCCTATGTCGAAGGCGTCGAAGTTAGAAAAATCATGGAAGAAGTCCACAGCGGATCATGCAGCAATCACTCCGGCGGGAGAGCTTTGGCGATAAAGATCAAGCATCACGGTTACTATTGGCCGACTATAGTGAAGGACTGCGAGAAGTTCTCCGCTAAGTGCTAAAAGTGCCAACGACATTCTCCGATGATTCATCAACCAACCGAACTGCTGTCATCGATTTCGGCACCCTACCCTTTAATGAGATGGTCAATGGATACTGTCGGACCTCTACATAGGTCTAAGCAAAAGAGATTTATGCTAGTCTTGACGGATTACTTCTCCAAATGGGTCGAGGCAGATTCTTACGCCAACATAAAGGATGCCCAAGTCGAGCATTTCGTTTGGAAAAATATCTTGTGCCGGCATGGAGTTCCATGCGAAATCCTCACCGATAACGGCTCACAGTTTATCTCTACAAGATTTGAAACTTTCTGCGAAAAATGGAAGATACGGCTCAGCAAGTCTACGCCACGTTATCCACAAGGGAATGGACAAGCTGAAGCAGCAAACAAGACTATCCTTGATGACCTGAAGAAATGCCTTGATCCAAAAAAGGGACGCTGGGCGGATGAACTTGAAGGAGTATTATGGTCACACAGGAAAACTCCGCGATGAGCCACCGGAGAAACACCTTTCGCCCTTGTCTACAGTGCGAAATGCGTAATTCCACCCGAGTTGGAATTTCCTGGAGTCCATCGCAGACTTCTTTCGGGGTAGGAGGGACTAAATCATCTCATGTTACCCGAAGAATTGGACTTAATAAATGAACGACGAGACCAAGCGTTGATCCGGATTCAAAACTACCAGCAGGCGACGGCTAAATATTACAATTCCAACTTCAGAAGTCGCAAATTCAAAAAAGACGATTTGGTTCTCCGAAAGTTTTTCAGAACACAGCCGAAATAAACGCTGGCAAGCTAGGAGCAAACTGGAAAGGACCTTACAAAATCACCAAGATAGTCCGACCAGGAGTATACGAGCTCGCTAACATGTCTGACGTTCCGATACCGAGGTCTTGGAAGGCAATGCAACTAAAGAAGTACTATCAATGTAACAAGGATGAAAGGTGTCGCACCAACAGACAACGACTATTACAAAACATAAAGCCATAATTCATAAAATGAAACTAAGTGGATAAAGCCGTCCAGACACTGTGTTCAAAATACCAAAGAAAATGTTCGAATCAAAGAAGCGTTAAGAGAAAGATCATTTGGGAGGATCGAGCTCGGAAACTTTCTCATCGGCAAGATTAGCAACTCCAGGCGTGCTGACATTTGAGCCTGAAAAATCTGTAACTCTAGCCTTTGCCACTATATTCTCTGTTGGTTCGTCCCAAGAAGAGAACCCGCAAAATCAGAGGAAATTGGTGAAAGTGTTAAATCTTTCTTCAGCTCGGCTTCGATCCTTCCAAACTCCTCATTTGCACTGGCCAAGTCAACTCTCCATTCTGCCAACTTCATCACCTCGGAGTCCAAAGCTGACGCATCTTTTTTTCTGCAAAATCTCGACTAGCTGGAGGTTGCTGTCAACCTGAGCAAGATCGAGTTCCTTCTCTTTCGCCTCCTTCAGTTCGGAAACACACTTCTCAATATTAACGAGCCGCCCATGGAACTTTTCCGCCATCTCCCACCTCGCCGCCTTCTGGGCTTTCTTTATGTTTGACTCATGCAGGGCGTGAGCGGTGGGAACTGTCTTTTCAGAGATTCGATCTCAGCCGCTTTCTTTTGCTTGGAACAATCCAACCTCATAGCTAAGTCACCAGTCTTGTTCCACTCATCCTTGAGGAACGCTTTCTCCTTCTCAAGGGCTTCAATCCGAGCCAAAGAAGATGCTAGTTCGTTAACATGTTTACTCTCCAACTCAGCAATCTTATTCTTGAAGAAAGAGGCGTCTTTTCGGGCATCATCGATTCGACGTCTGTCTTTTCGCACGTCCAGCTCGAAGGTGGCAATGATCTTATTGATAGACGCAATGAACTGACCAAAGAAAGAAGGAGATTTCGTACTTAGTCTTTTCACATAGAAAATTATGCAGTCTCCAAACGTAACTTGGTGCCTCGGAGAGACATGTCGGTGTATAGGTCACCATGGGATAGCATGTTGAGAGGCGGCAACCGGTCGCCTGAGCAGCGATCTTTGGAGAAGAGGGTGGCCGAAGCTGCCTCGTCATTGCATATCAGCTCGGATCCTTCGTGCCTAAATGACATTGGCGGCGGCTCGGTGGAAGTAGGATCGGCAGGCTTTTGGCATTGTCTACTATCTTCTTTTTCTTTGGCTTTTCCCTTGTCAACTTCAGAGGCGGAACGTTTACGAGGAGTCAACCTCTTGTCTTCATTATGTTGAGATATGACTGAAACGGAAGGCCTGGCAACCGAAACAAGAGCCAAAACCACTTCCCTAGCCTCGGCGTCAAGAACTGGAGGCTCGAAAAGAAGGTGTTGCTTCACCTCGGCGTCAGTCTGGCCCACCACCTTGGTAGTTGGCTCAGTGGTTTGTTCAACCACATCAGCCACCTCGGCGGCTCGGCTAGCGGCCTCCTTTGCTTTCTTCTCTTTCAACGCTTGCTTATCACGGATGGTCTGTCTCTTTCCCATAGCTTTTTCCTGAAAATTTTGGGATGGAGATTCAGATTTCGAGTTGTCAGATACTTCAACACCGGCAAAGATAGCTCGGGCTTTCTCAACTCTCTTCAGGGAAAAATAATTTTCCCAGTGGCACTTTCCTGCAGCAAGCGTGTCCCGAAGTGTAAGCGTGTCCTCTGGGAAGTGTGGAAAAATCTGACGCACTGCAAAAACAAAGAAAAAGAATTGGTCAGCTCGCTACAAGATAAACATCTGATAGATCTCCTGAAAAATCTACGGCTCGCCCACCAATAGTTCCCCACTCCGTCTTGACATGGCAGACGCATTCGGCTTTTACCATGGCGTCGTTAATAGGAACAAAGAAAAAGTAGCTTCCCCAGTCGTTGTCTTTGCTTCGGAAGCTTTCAATAATCTTTCTCTTCTTCTTATTAGAGATATAGTAGGTTTTGGAGTTTTTAATCTTCCAAAATTCAAGGAATTGCCAAAGATGTGAAATACGAACAGCCACGTCACATTCGTAGCTCCGAACCAGGATCTCAACCAAGTGACGCATCCCCGAGGACGAATTTGGCTAGGCGCTAATCCATGCTTGGACAGAAAACGGATGATCAATCCAGGAATTGGAAACCACAGCAGACTTTGGTAAAAAAAACTCTCATAGAGAGTAAATGCCAAGGCGGCGGAGCCTCGGCTCAGTTTGTTGGAGCAGGAATAATCAAGTCAATGTCTTCTGAAATGTTGAATCGGTGCCTCAATGCTTCCAAGGATTCTACAGTGCACAAAGAGGAACCAGGTGGGTCGGCTCGTTTCTTAGGAGCCTTTTTCTTTCTAGGTTTTTGCCTCATCGATGTGCTAGCTTGTTGGCTCGCAAACAGCCTCTCCAACCGTACCTTTTCGGCCTTGTCAAGACTATACTCAGTTGGCTCGGCTTTGATTTTTTCAAGGGCTTTCTGTATCAAGTTTGCCTCGGCATCAAAAGAATCATCAACCAAAGATGGGATATCGATCTGAAGCCGACCCAGCAGAGAATCATGCTCAATTGGTCCGGCAACCTGAGGAGACAGCACCATCTTATGACCTAGCAGTGAAGCAGAGTTTGCCGAACCAACAGACTCTTCTAGCTCGGTGGTATGCGATATCAGAGATCTTGGATCGGAAACACGCCAATACTTAGCAAAAATTGGAGAAATTTTGGTTCGGAGACACGAAAGATCTGGGCAGCACCGCGATCCAGATAACAATGGATCGGGAAATTCGTTAACTCGCCGTAAAATTATGAAGATGGATCAGAAAATACAAGAAGTTAGTGGAGGATTTTGAAGATGGGTTGAATAAATTAAGGAACCGCCGAGCCACGTTCCAAGTTAGGTCGGAAAACTCAAAGATTCGGCGGTGGAAGAGAAGAAATCAACAATAACCTAGCCAAAACTTAAACATAAAAAGAGAAAGAAAAAAAAAGAAAAGAGAGCTACATGTCTTTTCAGAAATTTGGAGAAGTAAGTTATGAGGAGTGGGGGAAGATTCTGAATATATAGACGATTAAAGTACAGTGCGTGGTACCACGCAAACTCGGGAACCAACGAAAATGTTTACAGTTTCTGATAAAGTTATGGTTTGTGATTAAGGAAATATTCAGTCACCGAGCCAATATTTGTTGCCAAGCCAAAATAGATCAAACTCAGCAAGATGGCTCGGCAACATGTCACAATGGCTCGGTAGTAAGCAGAACCAGAAATGGCTCGGCAGCCAAACAACCCAGACAGCTCGTCAACGTCGGCTGCCGAGGCAATTCGATAATAATGTCGAACCAAAAATGGCTTGGCAGCCAGACAACTTGGCAACGATGGTTGCCGAGGATATTCGATAATAATTCCTAACCAAAGATGGCTCGGCAGCATGGCAGCCTGAGCTACTCATTGATATGACGAGCCAAAACTGCTCGACCACATCCTCACTATAATGCCTCGGTAGATAAAGGCTGTCAGCCTCTCGACAACATCGCATACCAAAACAGTTCGGTAACACAAGTGACGAAGTAGCTCGGTGGCAGCGCAAACCTGAACAGCTTAGCAACATGTCAAAAAGATGGTGGCTCGGCGACATGACACGCCAGTGTGGCTCGGTAAACAAACACCTCGGCAATACTGTCTCACCGCGGCAGTATGGCGAGCCAAAACGGTTCGGTAAATATGTCCACCAAAGTGGTTCGGCAACATAAGAAAAGTCTCGGATGTCAATCTCATAGATGACCAACTTTCACCTCGTCAACGTCATCACTAATTCTGACGAGCTGGGGGGATAACTGTTGGGGTCAATTTTCACCACATCGAGATTGAATGCTGAAAATGGTTAAGTAAAGATTTTGGACCTAGCCAAATGCGATGAGCCTAGTCAAACCCAGCGGGAGCGTTGATGGGTCAAACCAACTTCGGTGGTAGGCGACGAGCCAAAATGCCGGCGACAAGCCAAAATGTTGGCGAAGAGCCAAAATTTTGGCGACGAGCCATAATGACGACGAGGAGCCAAAATGCCGGCGACGAGCCAAAATATTGGCGAGGAGCCAATATGCTGGCGACGAGCCAAAACGCCGGCGAAAAGGCAAAATATTGGCGACAAGGAAAAATGTTGGCGACAAGGCAAAATGTTGGCGATGAGCCAAAATGTTGGCGACGAGCCAAAATGCCGGCGACAAGGCAAAATGTTGGCGACTAGCCAAAATGCCGGCGACGAGCCAAAATACCGGTGACAAGCCAAAACGCCTGCGACGAGCCAAAATGTTGGTGATGAGCCAAAATGTTGGCGACGAGCCAAAACGCCGGCGACAAGGCAAAACGCCGGGTACAAGGCAAAATATTGGCGACGAGCCAAAATGCCCGCGACGAGCCAAAATGCCGGTGACAAGCCAAAATATTGGCGACAAGGCAAAATGTTGGCAACGAACCAAAATATTGGCGACGAGCAAAAATGTTGGCGACGAGCAAAAATGTTGGCGACGAGCCGAAATATTGGCGACGAGCCGAAATGCCGGCGATAAGGCAAAACGCTGCTGACGAGCCAAAACGTTGGCGAAAAGCCAAACGTTGGTACCTCCCTATAACTGATCGGTTGAAATGCATGTACTAGTCTGAAATGACAACTTCATCGATGAGATGGCATGCTGAACATTCACATCTCGATGGCGAGGTTAGTCATCCATCAGATGCGAAGGCGTGGAAACACTTTAATGATGTACACATTGATTTTGCTAAAGAGAAGAGAAACGTATATCTTGGTCTCTCCACTGATGGGTCTAGTCCATTTGGTATATCAGGTAGACAATATTCGTTGTGGCCAGTTATTGTTACACCTTATAACCTTCCTCCTGATATGTGCATGTAACGGGAATTTCTTTTCTTGAGTATCTTAGTCCCTAGTCTTAACCATCCAAAGCGGTCCCTGGATGTATTTTTGCAGCCATTTATTCCTGAGTTGAAGCAGTTATGGTATACAGGTGTGTGAACGTATGACTGCTCGAAGAAGGATTTTTTTAACATGCATGCAGTGCTTATATGGATGATAAGTGGCTTTCCTGCATATGGAATGCTTTCAGGGTGGACGACGCATGGTTGGTTATCTTGTCTGTATTGCCTTAATCGGACAGATGCGTTTCAACTGAAACATGGAAGGAAAACAAGTTGGTTTGATTGTCATCGCCGATTTCTTCCAATTAACCATCTTTATCGGAGAGACAAGAAATTCTTTAGAAAGAACAAAGGTGTTCGTGTCCCACCACCAGTGTATCAATCTGGAGAAGAGATAGAAGCGCAAATTGATCATTATGGACCACAAGAAACAGTATTTCGGGGGGGGGGGGGGGGGTAGGTAATTAACACACTCCATCCAATATGCCGGATGGTTATGGTGAGCATCACAATTGGCATAAGAGAAGCATTTTCTGGGAGCTCCTGTACTGGAAAGATCATCTACTGCGTCACAATCTCGATATAATGCACATCGAGAAATTTTTTTTTGATAATATCATGCATACAATCTTAAATGTGCAGGAGATGACTAAAGAAAACATGAAAGCACGATTAGATTTGCATGATATATGTGCAAGGAGTGAGTTGCATCTTATGAGCAATGGGAAAGCACTGATTCCAATTTTCAGGCTGTCAGCAGATGGGAAGGACAAGTTGTTTAAGTGGGTGGCATCAGATGTTAAGTTTCTTGATGAGTATGTTTCAAATATTTCTAAGTGTGTTGATCAGGGGCAAAAGTTTACCGGGATAAAAAGCCACGATTGTCATGTGTTTATGGAGTGTTTGCTTCCTTTCGCATTTGTCGAACTACTACCACAAAATGTCCCAGTTGCAAGTTCGAAATTTCATAAACTAATATATATGTATATAATAATATATATTGACTTCAACGTATGTAATCAAGTAATTAGTGTTAATTAATTACATATATAATCTCAGGCATTGGAGCATTTTTCGTGATTTGTGCACACGAACTTTGACGGAAGATGGGATCGAGCAATTAGATGCCAACATTGAGATCTTGCTTTGCAACTTGGAGAAGATATTTCCACCATCATTTTTTTATGTTATGGGACATCTCCCTATCCATCTCTTGCATGAAGCAGCACTAGGAGGTCCTATTCAGTTTCGGTGGATGTATCCATTTGAGCGGTTCATGAAACATTTGAAAGGAAAAGCAAAAAAACCTAGCAAAAGTTGAAGGTTCAATCGTGGCTGGAAGTTTAACCGAAGAAACTTCACATATCACTTCGTACTATTTCGCGCCAAACGTTCGCACACAAAAAAGAGCTCCGCGCCGATATGATGATGGTGGAGTAGGACGGACATATGCAGTTGAAGGTGTCCCAGAAATATTCTCACCAATCGGGAGATTAAGTTGCAAATTAAAGCAAGTTTGGTGGTCGAATGAAAAAGACTACCACAACGCACACACATATATCCTCTTAAATTGTGAGGAAATGCATCCATTCAAAAAGTAAGTAAGATTGTACATAATTTTAACTTTGCGTAATATATGAGTACTTACGCAGTCCCCTATTATGCAGCTTATTTGTGATTCAAGTGCAAGAAGCCTTTGAAGATATAACAAACGACGAAATCAACATCCGTAAAGACCAACATTTTTTTCCGTGGCTAAAGGCGCAAGTATGTTAAATTAATCGAGAAATCGTAATTATGAATTAATGATTACATGCATGACCATTACTTGATGCGTTGATTATGGTGATACGGCATACCCATTATGGTTTCATGAGTTGCTTCAAGGACTCCTCTCAAAAATAACAATGGCACCAATGTACGAGTACGGCTATGCATTTCATGGGTACGAGTACGGTAAACGGTGGGCAACTACAAACTATGGTGTTTGTGTGAAAGGAGAAACATATTTTTATGGAGTGTTGCAGGAAATAATTGAAGTTGAATTTCCCGAGTTGGTTAACTTGAAGTGTGTTCTATTTGAATGTGATTGGTTCGTCCCTACCGCCGGCCGAGGTGTCCGACTAAACAAGTTTGGGGTGGTCAATGTCAACGATTCTAGACGGTACAATAAGTTTGAACCATTTATCCTAACTTCACAAGCTGAACAAGTCAGTTTTTTCGGTATCCACGAGTTCGCAGATCAGGTATTCCTTGGTTAGCGATTATAAAAGTTGCTCCTCAAGGACAAATAATTGGTCTCGATGATGTCCCACTCCAACAAAATGCATATTCTGATATCCCGGAGCCAAATCAGACAACTGACGATATTCTCATAGTAGATCCACAAAATCGGCAAGTGGAAAATCTCGTTGACGATACGGAGGAAGATGAAGTCTCTGATGAGTTCGCTAAAAGTGACGATGACTCTAATGATGAGGGCTCAGATTCGTCTGACAATGACGAATGATAACTTGTGTTTCTCTAATAATTATGTTTTATGAATAATAAGTTTGAAATTTGTGTTTATAGCTCTAAAATTAATTATATTTTAGGAATGATTACATGATTACATAATTTGTAATAAATTTAATTTTATGGATGCATGATTAACAACGGATTTACGATAATTCTTTGTTAATCCATTGTAGTAAATTTGGTAGGTAAACACGTTTATTAAAATGCGATGGGAAATTTATCAATGATAAATCTAATTTCATGCTTGATTAACATCGGATTTACGACGATCCGTCGTAACTCCATTGTTAATTAGCCAGGGAATTACGACGGTTCGTCGGTAATCCAATGGAAACCCGATAACATACGACTTTTATCATTTTACTTACGATCTACTATCGAATAAAGTCAAACTAGATTAGAAGTCCTACATTATACTGCTATGCTACTATTTAATAGCCAAAACATACAAATTTACGTGAAACAGCGTATGTCATAATTTGTGTTCCCTATATATTGAACTTGTTCGACATATCTAACAACTTTACTAATGATCTATATATAACTATGTTCACTACTTTGAATATATAAGTAAAAGGATAAAACTCTAAACTCCTATAAATGTTACGTTTAATCCTTGTACTTATAAATGATGCCACATTCATAATTGATTTACAAATTCTATCAGTCTACATAAATACATGCAGCATCGGATTTACATCGAGGCACGTACGATTTGTCGTAACTCCAATTTTACGTACATCATTCGATCCATACCCTATACCTCAAATCAATAAGAGAGTACGACGACTTACCGATGATTCGTGATAACTCCGACATAACAACCTGCACACTATACCCTAAACCCCAAAATTGAATAATATTTAAGTGTTACAACGGATTAACAACGATTCGTTGTAAATTCGACGTAATGCTTAAATTTTTTAAGTTTGCCACCTGCGAGAAATTATAGAATTTAAATAACTTTACATCGGATTTATAACGATTCGTAGTAATTCCGTCGTAACTCGCAAAATTCAATTTTGCCGCCAGCGGGAAAACAAAAAAAGGTATGTCAAATTTGCGACGAATCGTAGTTAATCCGATATTAATTTACGTCGGTTACAAAATCTATAAATACGGCTCCCTTCTCCTTATTTCTCACTTCACTCAAATCTCCCAAATCTATTTCTTTCTCCAGCGTTTGCAATAAAGAAAAGGTAACACTTTTTTTTCCTCAATACTCAATTAATATCATAATTAGACTTATAGGAAATTAGATTTAAGCCTGGAAGTAGATAGAGAAATAGAAAGGATTAAAATTAGATAGATAATAAACTTATAAACTTCAATTTGATATTTTTTATGATTAGTTTTAGTTTATTTCAATTTACTTAAATATAATTATAATTATATTAATTAACTATAATTTAATAATTCTTTTTTTTCGAAGATGGCTCGTCGTCCGCATTACATTCATTTCCTTAGCGAGCAGGGTAAAGGCGGTTTGTCAGGCACGAGTAGTAGTACGCCGGAGACAGCTTGGCGTATGCAGTCTTCATCTGCGATAGTGACGCAGATACCGATGGCACCACCTCATCAGGCGCCTAACTCCACCTCCGCCGGCTCAGTACCAGCCTCCTCCCGCGGGCAAACACGTAGTTCCACCAGTCCCGTTTGCACATACGACGGTTGAGGAGATTCTTATGCAACTGGGACATGATGGTTTGGATAAATTAGATCCGGATCGCAATAATCCGGTAATGATAATTTTAATTTTTAAATTATTTTTAAAAAATAAAACTAATTAATTAATTATTCGATTCGTAATTTATTATTTTACAGATTTGGTGTCCATAGCAAAATGGGACGTAGCATTTCTGATGTCATCAAAGGCTACTTCTCCGAGCCTCATGCTAACTGGAGCCAGATACCATATCATATTCAAAAGACGTGGTTCAAATGTTACGCGGTAAATTTTTTTTCTTTAATTTACATTTTTTCCTACATATTTAGTAACAAAATTATTTTTATTTATGTTAAACCATTTGTTACTAATAATTAAAAAAATTCTTTGTTGCAAATATGGCGGTGGGATCTCTTGATTCATGAACGGGTTAAGAGGGAATTCGACGCCAAAGCGGCGAAGCGGCTTGCCAACAACGCCGCAGAGTGGAAGAGTGCATGGAAGGAAAAGGGAGACGATGCGCGACCTGTCTTCGTGGGCCCAACCATCTGGGCTGGCCTCGTTAACTACTGGCTTGATCTGCACTCCCAGATTATATCTGGTAAGTGCTCTGTATCCCGGAACACAGTGGATCCAGACGGACTCCCGCTTACGGTCCATACTTCCGGCCAAATGCCTTTTGCAGGGAAGCGTTTACAGATGGTAAACTTTTTTTTCCTTATTAATTTTTTTAATATTTATCAATTATTTTATTTTTAACTTAATTAATTTTTTTTTAAGGCAAACGGCGGAGAACTTACCGAGGTTTTCAAGGAGACCCACAAGAGAAAGAACGGAGCGTTTGTCGATGCCAGGGCAGAGAAGATCTACAACGATGCGACTGCGAGAGTTGCCGAGCATGAGTCACAACTACCGCTATCTCCGGGTGGTAGCTCAGTCCAGTCCGGGGGACTAACTACACCTGAGATCGACCGTATCTTCGAGGAGATATAATCTAAACTTTACTTATAATTCAACAAATCATATTTCTTATCATTGTATTAATCATGTTTTGATTTCTCAAGTAGATACGAAGAAAAAGGGTCGGACCTTAGGAATTGGTTCGATTCAAGATGTCTCGGCCGTTTCTTCGTCAACTCCACGTCGCACTTATGAAGATCCGACGCAACTCAATGTCGCCTACGAGGAGATTGCGACCCTCCGACAACTTGTTGTTGCTAACACTGAGCGCGCCAAAGAGTACGACCAGTTGTTCGAGATCATCGCTGCGAGCAATCCAGTTTTGGCCGAGACGTTGCAAAAGAGGCAACAGACGCCATCACAGGAGATGGGAAAGACGAGTCGTCAGGAAACTGAGGGACAGACTGTAGAGTAGACGGAGTTCGAGAGCGATCAGCTGAAGCCGCAAACGCCGAACTATTCGATGATATTCGGCTCGATGGTGATCATGATATAATTTAGATTTTTTGTATTTTGTTTTGAACGAATTACTCTTTTTAATTCTTGTTTTATTTGGATTTTAGTATAATATTTTTTTTAATTTAATTATTTCATATTAGTATTTTTGATTTTATTTTTATTTTATCTATTTAATTTAAAATATTTTAATGATTTAAAAAAAAAAAATTCAATGTTAACTCATTGCAATTTTACGATGGATTTACAACGTATGCCAAATTCGTCAGTCGTAATTTATCAACATTTCAGGTCAACGCAATCTTGTCGCAAATTTACCGCCGTATTCACGACGAACTCATTACGACGGATTTTGTTTGTCGTAAGCTTTACGACGAAGCCATTACGTCGAGCGATTAACGACGAAGGTGTTTTCGTCGTAAATTCGTTGCGATAGGCGTTTAACGTTGGAATAGCAACGATTCCTTCCGTTGTTACTCGTCTCTATTCTTATAGTGGAAATTTAAAGAAATATCAATTTCAATTTTTGATAATCAGAGTGCATCATGAACCAAAACCAAAATTAATATTCGAGATTTATAGAAATTTGGGTTGTTCTACTACTTAAAGCATTAATGATATGCACTGAATGAAAGTTCATACTGAAAAAAAAAAAAAATTTTGGTTTGGACCAATATAGCGAATCTTTACAACATAACGAAACTATATAACCAGCCACTTGGTTATGTTCATTATTCTTATATGATATACTAAAAAAAAAATTATGATGTTATATATGCATAAATACTCTTTCTTGCTTACAAGAAAAAGGAAAAGATAAGGTCGGAGTCGAGCAATAAATTTCGTTATCCCAATTGTCCAACTGATAAACAAAACGATGCTGACTTCTAGGTACATGCATATACATGAATTGTTTTTATATGGATGTATCATTTAGCGCACACACTATAGTGGTTTCTTCTCTCTTTTTTTGGACGTCCCACATAGGCTTATTTATATTTACGATAAGAGGTTGATTCATATATTTTTATTTTCCATCGTCAGGCCCAATTTATATGTATAGGAATATTTGTATGCATGTGTATTCAAGTACTTATTTTTTTTAACCGAATGATGATGACCACTAGGTTGAAGGGTTCACTTTAAATGTTTTTTTTGACAGAATTCGAGTCATTTTATTGCAATTTCAATCAGCTTTATTTATTCGTAAATGCTTTTAATGGAAAATTAGTTTGGACCTCGACCTGAAATTCTCTTGTTAACAAAACAAAGATGATTTTTTAAATCTAAATTGACCTTTTTCTTTTCTTTTTCCGCTTTTTCTTTCAATTTCATATTATTTATTTTATTTTATTTTAGAAAAAAATCATATTATTTTTATTTGATCATTCATATCTGTATGTACTATGAAATCTAACCAGGAAATACGTAAAATATCGTTACAACAAAAGTTACGTAAAGTAATGCTTGCTAATGATTGATATATCATCTAATCATTGGTATAATCTACGCACATGCTACCAAATATTGTACTTATAGAATTTGGTGCATATGTATATCTTTATGGAAACAATAATGCATTGGTATACATTACTTATCATTTTTCTTAGATAAGCACTTGGATTAAAAAGGATACCAACTACTTTGTTTTGTCAGGATGATTGAAGTTGTTTACCTGAGCAAGATGATGCTTATACATTGCTAATTTTGCTAAACTGTAATTATAAGAATTTAAATTGAGAAAAACCCTAAAATAACACAAATAGTTTTTTTCCAAACTTAACACATCAAATTCCAAAAATAGCACAATTATTGTGTGAAAAATACTTATTTATTCTAAATAAATTACATGAATTAGTAAAAGCCCATAAAATATTTTTTCTTTATATTTTTTATTATTGAACTAAAAAACCTTATAATACAAACAAATAAATTCAATATGCTTATGTGAAAATATGGGAAAATACTGATTTCAAAAAAAAAATTGTAAGTGATAATGACGGGATAGTCTAAAGAAAAAGTTGTTTTCAGAAATTTTTTTTTTTATCAGTTGAATCTATTTCAAAATATTTAGTGCGTATTATGTGTGTATACAGTATATAGAAAATATGCAATATAGTACCATGTGGCGCAACCATCAGGGTATGCCAAAATTTTGATTGAACACAACAAATAATTGATTAATTAAAAATGTAAAAGTTAGTAATTATTTTTCAGAAAGATAAACAGTAAAATCAGGAGGGGTTATATGTTAACAGTTAAATTCAATCAAACAAAACGACAGTACACATGTTGGATTTGCTCAGATCCTCAACAGTTCTGATGTCTTTGTAAGTTTGTATCACAAAACCTTCTCAAATTAAATTAAAACAATATATTAAGAAGTGGACCAAAGACTTCACAAACAGTTTTTCTTTTTTTTACGGAATACCAAACCTTGTTAAAGGTCAAAGGTAAATAAAAGTTGTAAGCTCGAAATTGAAGTTGAAGAATCTACATTGGTCGAAGAGCTATTCAAGTTTTGGTTCCGGACTCTTTTAAAGAAAGCATCATATTACAAAAACCACCAGAATTATGTTTCTTCATTTCTTATATATTAGCTTACTAATAGGTTTAGCATTGGTTTCTTAGTATTTCTAAAGTATCGAAAAATTGATATTGAAAATTAAAGAGTCTAAAATAGACCGAAAGCAACCAAGACTTCTAACCTACCGAATTGTACTAATATTATAGTTGTGTCACCGCCTAAATTCAAACTCACATATATAGCACAGGCTGTTGACAAAAAAAAAATGGTTGAAAAGTAATTCCAATTTTTACTCCCGACACACCTTAACCAACGCACCAAATTTTAAAAAATTGGATATATTGGTTTACTTCCACTGGATTCTTATAATTTTTTTATTTTCTCATAAATTCGTAACTTACACAACAAAAGAATAATTTTCTTCAAATTTAAAACAAAATAAGTTGTGAAAAACTGAGTGATATTTGCCACGGTCCGAGTTATTCCTTTTTATTTCACTATTTTAGGTCCTCAATTAACTGAGGCCAATTTGTCTTTTTGCAATCTCATTATTTTCATCTTCTTTCTCTTTCTCATACCACCAAAAATGCCTTTTGCCTCCCTCTCTCTCTAACTTCTGTCTCCTCTTTCTCTCTCTCTCTCTAACTTTCCCCTTAGAGACTCCTCTTTGTCTCCAACTAGGGTTTCCTCACCAAAAACAACAAAAAGATTTCCAATAATTGAAAATCTTCTTGAGGATTTTTCATTTCCCCTTCTTATAATTAAGACCCAAGAGAAACAAAGAAGATCAAACCTTTCCAAGAGGATATCAAGGGGAAGGCTTTTTCTTGTTGCTCCATTTAAAGGTAAGACCAAGAGTATTTCATTCTACACAGCCAATTCACACACACACACAAACATGCATAATATATATATATATATATATATAAACGGTACGTTTATGTTGATTGGTTACATAATTTGAGAGAGGTAACAGATCATGATTTGGTCACAGATCTTGATCTTCCAAGTTAGACGACCTTTATATACAAAAAAAAACAAAAATTACAATTGAACGTGGAATCTAGATTTCGTGACTTCTTATATATAGTGAAGATATATATACTCTACTGAAACACAAACCCTTATAGTATATAATAAAGCTATTAAATTAGGTCATAGATTCAAGAAATTAAACCAATAGATATCTTGTATAGATGTGGAGAACTCAGAGTCAAGAGAGACAGAGAGTGCTGTGAGGATAAAATCAGGAAAAGCTAAACGCCAAGAACAAAGATGTATGGCCAAGAGTGTTTTTGATTTGTTCGAATTAAAAGAAAACTATTAATCAACAATTTCTAAGAAAATGCTTTCAATTTTGGATTTTTTTTTTACCAAATTTGATGGCACATAAATACACATATATAGTACTATAACAAAAGCCCTATTGTTGACATACGAAAATGTACACATACCCATTCTTTAAAATTCTTATGCAAAATTTCACATTTGAATTGAACGTCAAAATCTTTGAGAACAAATTGTTTTCTTATTTTGAAAAGTACTTGATCCCGTCAGATTTAACCAACCAATACTCTAATACGTAAAACAAGTGTGAGTTACCTTCAATTCGAATTCAATATAGCAACACCCATTTTCTTCATATTTCCTATGGAGATTAAAAGGTATTTGTTTATGTGTAATGTAGCTACACAACTAATTACCAATATACGAATATACTTAGATTGCACATATCTTCTCATAAGCGTATTGTGTGTTAGATTGTTAGGAGATATTGGAGATTACAAGATCTCCGAAAAAAAAGTTAATATTTGTGTATATTTTTTATGCTAAATAGGCATATTTTCTATTATCAAATATGTAAAAAATTTGTTAAGCAAGTTATAATCTTGTATAAATAAACCTATTGGCTAATCAATAAAAATGAGAGAAACTATTATACTTCTAAAGTTTCCTCCAAAATATATCATGTTATCAGAGCATTAGCCAAATCATACAAATTTTTAACTCTTCTCGATCCTTTACCGCTTCTTTCCATCTCTTTCTTATTAAACAACTACGTTTTTGACAAACTTGTCGTCTCTCTATTTCTTCTCATTGACCTCTTTTCTACAATTTCTACTCTTTGACTTCATTAAATTTGGGTTTATCATGGGTTTCCAACTGGTATTATTTTTGCCGAAAAAATAATACCAGATACAGATGGACAAACATTTTGTGCATATATAGTATGTTTTTGTATTATACATTAGTTTTAATGTAAGACTAATTGATTAGAAAGGAGTGTCTAGGATATACGAATATATTTGTTTTGAGATATATTTCAAATAAGGATTTAAATGGTAACACCTTTTTAACGCGGTAAGAGCACTTAAGGATAAAAGCCTAAGAGCTCATACGTCTTGTAACTAATTATATTGATGATGAGACTATTTCTTCTAGTTACCATTCTTACTATATATCAATTTCGAGGATAAAAGACTAAGAACAAGATCAAACCCGTCTTGTAAACAATTTATATTGATGATGAGACAATTATATTGCTAGTTACCAACATGTATTGTAAAACAAAACTTTTTTAAAATGTATCAATTTCATAACGTGTACGTAGACACATGTGTAAAAGATATTGATGTCTATAAGGAGCGAGGAGCTTTTAGATAATTACAATATCGATGTGGATCAAGATTCATATCAATCTTGTAATTTTCAAGAACTCATAATAAATTGTGTAAGCGTAATTTACATCTTTTTTTTTTCCATTTTCCCAACTGAAAAATCAGGGAATATATAACCAAAAATGTCATCATCTTACTCGAACTACACAAACTCACCATGCGCGGCGTGCAAATTCCTCCGGCGGAAATGCACGTCGGACTGCGTGTTCGCGCCGTATTTTCCGCCAGAGGAACCTACAAAGTTTGCGAACGTCCACAGGATATTCGGGGCAAGCAACGTCAGCAAGATTCTCCACGAGGTGGCCCCGCATCAACGGGAAGACGCAGTGAACTCGCTGGCGTACGAGGCGGAGGCACGGCTAAAAGATCCAGTGTATGGCTGCGTTGGGGCAATCTCGGTGCTCCAAAGACAGGTCTTGAGGCTGCAAAGGGAGTTAGAGGAGACAAATGCTGATCTCATGAGGTACGCTAGTTGTCTTGGTGGTGAAACGACGTCGGCTTATGGTGGACGGAGTGTTTGACTGGTCAACGGGAGTTGATTGGTCATCATCACTCTTTGAGAGAATAAGCGGCGAAGTATAAAGAGAGAGAGAGAGAGAGAGTGGATGGTTGATGTGATGGAAGTGAAGGAGGATATCTTCGTATGTATATATTCTCTATGGGGACATGCATGTATGCTTATTTGTATGTATATACTATTACTATATTCTTATGTGTATGTGTAATTTAATTTGTAATTTTCTTTTTCATGGGAGGTCAATTCATATTTTTGAATATGTTGAATAAGCAATAAGTAACTGATGTATGTGGTTATGTTTTGTGCTTAATTAAAATTTTAAGTGAGGACATATAAGAAGGGCAATGTAACTTTTTATTGGTTTTAATAGACTAGGGATTAAAATGACAACGTTTGAATATAATGCTAATTAGTAGCAGTTTTCGGCAGATTTGAAAATCGGTATACTAGCAGGATAATTGAAAAACCATTTGTGGACTATTTAAAAATTATATGGCGAAATAATTGAAAACTATCTAGTGAATTAATTTTCTTTTGGTATGATATCTAGTGGATCGATTAATTAGAAGGAAATTAAATAGATTTTTAACTTAATTTTAAAAAATTGCCTAAAAGGTAGAAACTCGCATGTGAGTAATTGTTTTTTGGAAGAAAATTACTTCAATTTTGAAAAAGTGTTGGCGGACATGAATTCATGTCGACAGTTTTGAATAAGCACATAAGAAATTAAGCTAATAATTGGTTGTTTGATTGCATACACAAGTCAATGGTCAGAAACATAATGTTGCTAATATTCTAAGTTAGTCGAGTGGTTTTATATACTTGTCGACTTGAGAAAAGGTTTAAATAAGTAATCAATTGTTGAAAACATCAAATTGTATGGTAGCTTTATTTAGGCACATGTCATAGGGAATCTCTTTTTAAAGTCGGTCCATTTTTATGTTATGTCATTTGGCGGCGACCTAACAACCAATCATAAAAACAAACCCACTCCTAACTTTTCTTTTCGATAATTAAGATTGATAATGATTTTTTAAAAAATTGAGATTTGAGTATGATATCCAACTAATTTTTTAAACTAAAAGTTTAGATATTCATGTAATCTAAAAATACTATAACTTTAAATGGAGACAATGCAAAACGAAAAGAGTGCGGCGTATACAAAATAGTAACAAATTTTATATATATATATATATGTGAATCCTATATTTTTCTCACACCGCATCGTACTATCTATTCAAAACTATAATTTTAAAATATATTCGCAATCATAATTGATTTTAAAAAAAAAATAGAATCCTTTTTACTTCTTTTTTCAACTCAAAACACTTACTTTTCTGTATAGTCAAAACTATATAGGTGATAATGTTTTATTACACACCAATGTAGAGTTTCCATTTGGATCTATACGATAATACGATGAAAAAAGTTGTTAAATGAATGGTTTATATATTTATCCAATCTTGTTTCAAATGTTTTTCTGTTCAAAGTTTCTTAAAAGATGAATTAATCATAAATGTATATTAATTTTAAGAAAATGAAAAATTAATTATATTTCAAAAATAATTTAAAAAAACCAACAAACGCCATCATTTCTTTTGTCTCGGACGGATAGGATACACTATTTTATGATTTTTTTAACCATTTTTATATTTATCATTTTTATTTACCCTTTTATTAATTAATTAAATTAAAAGTACAACTCTTTCCGTTGCGCAAAGGCAGAGCAATGAAAGCATCATGTTTATGCTTCCATACTCCTTACATCTATGGCCGGCTCTAGGCCAAGCCAAATGAAACATAGACCTAGAGCCCCCAATTTTTTTTGGCTTATCAATATTAAAAATAGTCTCCAATTTTATTTTATTTTGCAATAAGAAGCCCCAAACTTTTAAAATTTTAACATTTATTTTTATTTTTAAAAATATATCTTAAAAATTCCAATTTTTTTTCTTAGGCGTCCTAAATTTCAGGGCGGCCATCACTTGTGCTTGGAGCCTTAGAGCAAATCAAGCCAACTTTAAAAGGAATGAATTGAGCTATATAACAGGGATCTAGTCGGGTGTTTATATTATTTTCATGTTTATATAAATATATGTAAATGCAATAAAAAGACATATATATATATATATATATTGATATACATATACTACACATTAGGGTATAAATGGTAACATCAGAAAAAAATTCCGTTGAATTAAGCTAGATTCAGCAATTCTTCTGATACCATTTGTATAAAATTAAATTCAGCCGAATCCAGCTAGATTCAACAGTTTTTTTAATTCCAACCAACATGCAGATATATTCATTTCTGGTAAAAATCGGATAATAGCGAATATGCATACTGATTAAAAATATCAAAAATTAATACGAATACGGTATATGTATAGTTCATATATATAAAATCACTATCCAAATGACAAAAGTCAGATTCATGTTTGGGGTATTTCGGATAAGTACGAATAATTTACGATAATTTTTTTAAACTTTTGTTTGAAAAAGTTTGGATAATTTTAATAACTTTTAGATAGTATTAAAATTTCACAAAAATAATTCATAACTATGCTACAATATTATTCAAAATATCAAAATTCAATAATATTCTTACTCATCATATTAGTGATTTAGCTACTAGAGAGACAAAAAAAAATAAACGACTACATAACTTTATATTATATTGTCATGTTAATTTTTGAAATTATTTTTTTCAATAATTATTTGACTAAGTTTTTAATTAATTATTTACATGTTTTTAATAGTTCAAAAACAAAATCATGAAATAATAACTCAATTTTACTAACCAAATTATTATTTATATTACTACTAATTTGTAAAATAATTTAGTATTTTATTTGAAATCATCATATAAGTTTATTTATATATATATTAAAAATTGTTATTCCGACCATTTTTCCAGTTAAAATCTTTAATTATTTTGCTAAATTCTACCAAAAATCACAAACAAATTCAACTAGATTCAGCTATTATCATTTAGTTATGTAGTTATTCAGCCAGATTCAGCCAAAAATCACTAAAAATTCAGTCAGATTTAGCAATTCAGCAAAATTTAGTCGGATTCAGCTGTTACCATTTAGACTCTAGGTATATTTTTTTTTACTTCCATGCGTGGATTTACATGTCGACTACAAGACACGGGGCTTCAAGATTGTGTTCAGACACACGAGTCAGTTTCAGAAACAGTAACTACAAGAATGTACATGGCTGATATCATTTCATTTTAACCTTTTTTATTTATTACACTATCACCGTCTACTGCAGAAATATGATTGTTTTGCCATGTGATATATCATATCATATTGTACACATCTTGAGACCTTTCCTCAATTATTCCCTCCACACCTCAAATCTCTCATATACTTGTTCTTTTCTCCTCGATATAAAAATTATAACAAATTCCTTATATTTTCAAACCAAACCTTATGCAATTGAGAAAGAAAGAAAAAAACTAAGCTATAACTAGTTTTTGTCACGGGTTGACACCTTTTTGTTTTTACAATTAAACTTTTCTATACTCAAAAACTGGACTTGGTGAATGGTGACCATATAAAAATCCAGCGAAATTATTGTACTAATGTCCCCGTCCAAAGAAATCATATTGGTTTAGTACTTGCGATTTGAGCCATAAACCTAACTTCTTACAGGTTAAATCCAAGTTTGAAATCAATCTCATCGTTAAAAAGGCGAAGAGCACAAACACACACACACGCACCCCAAAGGAAAAAAACGTAAATGGGCCATATATGGGCCCAATTGGTAGGCCAAGAGAAAATGAGAGAGAAGTTTGTCATCTCATTATCAAGTAGATGTGGACCACCACTAAACCGCCCAATAGCTTAGAAAGATCCAATAACAGAAACAAATGAAAAAGCCTTGTTCCATGGACGACGTCGTTTTCTCTGCGAAATTGATTGATTTGATTATATCTTTTTCTTCCTTGATTAGACCTCTGTAAGAAAAAGGGTACTAACTAAAGCCACTGGGCCACCACACAGAGTGCTCGTGTTAAAAAAGCGATCAGCCATTTCTGGTCTTCTTTATACAAAAATATATATATATATATATATATATATATATACACAGTGTCGACAAAAAAAAAAGGTTTATACACAATTTGTGATATTGGGTGGGATAATAGCGGATAAGAGTCAGGTAAGGATAGTTCGAGTATTTTAAACTATTACGCAAAGTGTACCCGTAAAAATAAGGGTCGGGTAATTCGGGTATCGGATAGGGTAAGGGTAATTTGGGTATCTAAAATCACTACCCGATTAATACCCGAACTTTCAATAAAACGGGTAATGTTCGGGTAATTCGAGTAATCCGGATAATTTAGTATTTAGATTAATATTTTTGAAACAAACACAATAAAAAATTAAGAAACAGTCTTCTTAATGCCAAAGTTGCAGATACATATATAAGTTAATTTTTACAAAACTCCTGCAACTATAAGTCATTATCCAAAAAACAATTTGATTATCAAATCAAATCCTAATCCAAAAATATATTTTACTATCTAAAAACCAATAGTGATTTTACTTTTTTTTTTCCGGGAAAACTAATTCACTTTTTTTTCTTTGCCCGGGAAAACTAAAGTTTGACTGATTTGAGAAATTTAGTTTTAGGAAATTTAGCTAATATTTAACTAATTATATTAAATTTTAATTTTTTAAATTTTCAATTACCTGAACGGATAATTGGATACCCTAAATAATTACCCGATCCTTATCCTTACCCGTCAAAATAAATTATCACTACCCAAACGGATTTTGTCGTTTACCTTTACCCGAAAACTTAGGGTAGTTTGAAGCGGGTAAAGGTTGGGTCAGGGTCCCGATCCAAAATATGCAGGCCTAATTTGTGACATAATTTTTTTTTTTTTGCTAAAGAGTTTACTATTTCAATTTGTGACGTGTTTTACTTTTTAGTTTCTCTTATAGTTTTCGTCGTGTTTTTATATGCTTTTTGAGGCGTATAATATGAAGCTTAAAGCAAGAAAATGGCCTATTATAAGTGGCTTAAAGGTTCGATTATAATTTGTTAATCTAGTGGCTAATCTTTTACATATAACCAAAGTTCAACTCATATGTGAGAATTTTTAAAAAAAAATTGTATGTATATAGAAGTTGTTCATAGATAGTTAATATATACCGCACTTCTACTATCACTGCAAGAAAACACACTAAAATCTGACAGAATACGATTCGTCAGAAATTTATGTCGGAATTACGACGATAAAAATCCGAAAAAAATCCGTCGGAATTTTGTCGGAATTTCCAACGGGTAATTCATTCGTCGGAAATCCGTCGAAAATTTCGATGGATTTCCGACGGATATTCAACCTGACTACATTCAAACGAATTTTCGACGGATTAATAGCCGTTATATAGCCGTTTTATAGACGTTTGAATTTCCGTCAAAAATCGGTCATAATCCGTCGGAAATTATGCCTTTAAATACATATGCAGCTCACTTTATCCACAACAATGCTCTTCAATTTTGAAACCGAAAATATTAAAAATGTCTGCTTCGAATCCTTATGAATATTTTCGTTCGTGGATGGACAAACCTATGAAAGATACATCGACTGGATTGTTAACGGAGGAGTACGCGGATGGTATCAAGCAATTCATGGAATTTTCCGGAAATCAGGAGAAAGCTTTGCAAAATGGTAAGATTCGATGTCCTTGTCCTAAATGTATTAATCGTAGATCTGGTACGATAAACGGTGTATGGAGGCATTTGTATAGGGATGGATTTATGTCGGGTTACAAGATTTGGTATGCGCATGGGGAGAACGAGTCAATGGTAGATTTTGCTAGTTCTAGTGCTCATTTTACACCTGATAGGATGGAAGAAACTACAACGGAACCTGAACCCGTAGGTATTATTCAAATGGTGAATGATGCGTTTCGAGAAAATTTACCGAGATTTGTTGATAATGGTCATAATGTTGAGGACCCTAATTTAGAAGCTCGTAGGTTCTTTGATATGTTAGATGCTACTAAACAACCTTTATATGAAAGTTGTAGAGATGGTCATTCTCCTTTATCAACAGCGACTAAGTTAATGAATATAAAGTCGAATTTCAATATGACTGAGGAGTGTGTGGATGTCATAGTGGATTTTGTTAAAGGTCTTTTGCCTGAGGACAACCTTGCACCGGTTTATACTATGAGATACAGAAAATGGTTAAGGGTCTTGGTTTGCCGTATAAAATGATAGACGTATGCCCGAAGAACTGTATGTTGTATTGGAGAGAGGATGAAGCACGCGTATTATGTCAATTTTGTGGTCATCCTCGGTATCAGGATACTAGTGGAAGAGTTCCAGTTCCGTTTAAGCGAATGTGGTATTTGCCATTGACAGCAAGGTTGAAGAGGCTATACCAATCTGAGCGAACAACAAGTACAATGAGATGGCATGCAGAGCATGCAAGCGAAGGGGAAATATCGCATCCATCAGATGCAAAAGCGTGGAAATATTTTAACTTAATGTATCCATTGTTTGCATCAGAACGAAGGAATGTATACCTCGGATTGAGTACAGATGGGTTCAACCCTTTTGAAAAGCATGGGAGGCAATATTCGTTATGGCTAGTAATTGTCACTCCTTACAATTTACCGCCATCTATATGCATGAAGCGAGAGTTTTTATTCCTGAGTATTCTAGTTCCCGGGCTAGCACATCCTAAGAGATCACTTGATATTTTTCTACAGCCATTGATTCATGAGTTGCAGATGTTATGGGAGCACGGTGTTGAAACGTTTGATGTTTCAATGCAACAAAATTTTGGGATGCATGTGGTCCTAATGTGGACCATTAGCGATTTTCCATCATACGGAATGCTTTCTGGATGGTCAACGCATGGTAGGCTAGCGTGTCCGTACTGTCAAGATAACACTGATGCATTCCAATTGAAGCACGAAAGGAAGACGTGTTGGTTTGATTGTCACCGTCAATTTTTCCACCTAA
Organism: Pseudoturritis turrita; assembly: GCA_900406555.1. Classification (NCBI taxonomy): domain Eukaryota; kingdom Viridiplantae; phylum Streptophyta; class Magnoliopsida; order Brassicales; family Brassicaceae; genus Pseudoturritis; species Pseudoturritis turrita. The sequence goes on along the minus strand of OVBL01001058.1, from coordinate 287,750 downwards.
CCATCCATACCGTCGGAGCACAACTCTGTTTACGAAGGGTAAAAGAGTGTTTGAAGATCCACCCCCTGAGTTAGATGGCGATTATTCATTGACTCAGTTCAGAGAGTTTGGTGCAGAGCGGACAGTTGTATGCGGTGGCAGTGGTCATGTCCCTGTAGATGGTGTTGGGGATTGCCATAATTGGCACAAACAAAGTATATTTTGGGATTTGCCATATTGGAAGAATCATCTGCTGAGACATAATTTGGATGTTATGCAAATTGAGAAGAATTTTTTTGATAACATCATGAACACAATTCTTAACATTTAAAGGAAAACAAAAGACAACTTGAAATCCAGATTGGACTTGCCTGAGATTTGTTCCTGTAAGAAACTTCACATTAATGCGCAAGGGAAAGCTCCGCTTCCTATCTTCCGGTTACATGGTCTTTCGAGAGATGAGTTCTTCGATTGGATTATTCATAGTCTCAAATTCCAGGATGGATACGCTTCAAACCTTCGAAATTGTGTTGATAGTAGAGAAGGCGGGTTCTCAGGAATGAAGAGTCATGATTGCCATGTGATAATGCATCGTCTATTGCCATTTGCATTTGAAGGTCTGTTACCCCGCTACGTCCACACAGCCATTGCAGGTACATTTATCTATCTTATTTGTTTAAAATTTATATTTCATGTATGTACCTTTGCATTTATTTTTTGTACTCATACGTAATTGCAGCGATAGGTGCTTTCTTTCGGGATTTATGCACGAGATCACTTACTAGAGAAGGTATCCAAAATTTGGAAGCGAAGATACCGGTTATCATTTGCAATATTGAGAAGATATTTCCACCGTCTTTCTTTGATGTTATGGAACATCTCCCAATTCATCTCCCAAGAGAAGCTGAACTTGGTGGCCTGGTTCAATATCGGTGGATATATCCGTTTGAGCGGTATATGTTTCATCTAAAGAAGAAGGTGAAGAATTTAAGCAGAGTTGAGGGTTCCATAGTCGCGCAAAACATAAATGAAGAAACATCTAACTTTGCCGGATATTACTTTGCACCACAAGTCCAACAAAAGACTCGGACAACGGCTAGGAATGATGATGGAGGGGAAGCGCCTATTTACCCAAGATACGTCCCAGAGGTATTCCGTCAAATAGGCCGCCTCAGTGGAAAAGGCAACAATAGAAGGCTTACGAAGGAGGAACGAGCTCACTTACATATGTATATCCTCACGAACTGGGAAGACGTTCTTCAATACGAGCGGTAAGGAATTATTTTTTCTTTAATACCTTCATATTTGTCATTGTCTTACCATGCTTAACCATAGGATTTACATGGCCCAAGTTCGGTTCGAGCTTCCTCAATTCACAGAGGAACAAGTGGAGGCGCAAAAGGAAAAAGAGTTTCCAAAATGGTTGAAATTTTATGTAAGAATTCTCTCATGAATGTAAGTTATTATATTAAATACATATAGCTTTAAATAATTATAGTTTGTATCCAGTTACACAGATTACAACAATGATGTCAAGAGGTGAATCGTTTCCCACATGGTTGGAAGAATTGATCAATCCTCTCCTATTTGTGGCAAAGTCTTATCTGGCATATTTTACAAGAGGATACGCTTTTAAGGTTTTCCGTGAAGACAATACTCGGTCAACGTCTAATTCTGGAGTATCTTCTAAGTCTAGCGAGCTGGTATACTATGGCGTCCTACATGAGATATTAGAAGTTCATTTCCACGGCATACTCGACTTGAGGTTCATTGCATTTAATTGCGATTGGTACAATCCAATTGATGGATATGGTGCCCGACACGATGAATTCGGGGTTACATCAGTACATTCGAGAAGGAGATTTAACAAGTACGATCCATTTGTCATAGCTTCACAAACAGACCAGGTTTGTTACATTCGATATCCTCGAGTCACGAATAGGACAGATCCTTGGATTACAGTGACGGAGATTAATCCGAGGGGTAAGATTCTCGGGGTATCAGAGCACGAGCCATTGCAGCAAAACTCAGAAGCTGGGTTAGGGTCCCTTGATCATTCTCTTGAGGTCGAGCTTGTCGTTGATTTCACGGATGCAGCAGATAATGAGATTTACGAGGATTTTGAGGAAGAAATTGGGGAATTTGAGGAAGACACAGATTCAGCTTCTTCGGAATATTCATCAGACGCTAATTCTGATTAAGTGTTTATTTGATGTAAAATAACATCTTTGTTTCTTGGTTTTATATATTTGTGTAAAATATTTTATAAAATTATATAAAATAATGTACTATATGTAAAATGATGTAAAATATTGAGAGTACGTGTTATATTTGATTATCACCTTAAAAAATTGCATATAAAATTATAAAAATTGCATATATGTAAACTGTTGTAAAATTTGTTTTATAAAAATTTAAATTTGAATTTCGTCTTAAATCCGTCGTTTTTTAAGACGCAAAACCGACGTAATTCCGTCATTTTTTATTATGTCGGCAAAAATGACGGATTTTCGATAGATTTAGGGTATAAGGTTACAAAACTGCACATATAACTACATAACTCATATAAACTAATAGCAAATTGACCAAAACTGACTGATTACAATGTTATCAAGTATAACAAGCACAATATTACCATTAGCATAATGTCTTGTAAAATATTTATGTAACATTGTGTAATATTAACACAATAATGGATTTGGTCATTATACAACTATTTTTAAGTATCAAAACACTACAATATGATCAAAGTATACTTTATAAGTTTATATTTAACATAAACACCAAGATTACCAAATCCTAAACCCCAAAACTAAGTATTTCCATCGGAACTCCGTCATTTACATGGATTCCGTCGGAAATCCGTCATTTATATGGTTGCCGCCATTTATTTCGACACGCGGGTGAAAAATTCGGAAACTGCTTAAATTTTTTCAAAACCGACGGAATTAAGACGGCTTTAGCCGTCGGAAATTCATTAATTAAAAAAAAAAATCGGATTCTTCTACTTCATCTTCCTCACCTCACTTCTCTCTTTATCATACAAGATTCTCTCTGTCTTCTCTCTTCAGATCCCTCCGTTACCCACCAAATCAGGTAAGTTTTCTTCCATAATTTTCATTTTATTCCATTGATTTATTAGATTATGCTAGTTTGAGCGGTTTTTGTAAGATTTGGTGATGTTGAAATTAGGATGTTGAATCCCATAGATTTAGGATGCATGTGTGGGTAACATTGATTAAATTCCATGGATTTAGAATGTTGAATTCTCATAGATTTATGATGTTGATTTTCGTGTTATGTAGATTTAGGGAAGAAGAATAATTTTTTTTTTGAAATAGTTTTTTGTAATATTTGGTTTAATAAAAAAATGTTTTTCTAAAAAATTAAAAATTATGTTTTTTCTAAAAATTAAAAAAACGAATTTATTAATTCTTTTTTGCGATTATGTTTTTTCTGTATTTGTAATTGTTTTAAAAGAATTATATTAAAAATTTAGTGAGTTTTCTATGATATTTGTATATTTTTTATTTTTTAATGTAAGTTTTATTTAACTTTTCATATTTTGATTTATGTTTATCAATTTTAATAAGTTATGTATAATTTTATTTGTAGGTATTCTGATTTCCGTACTGCTGCATCCCGCCAGAGAGATTCTTCAAAATCTCCGAACCAACCCGCCACGGGGACTCGAGTTCCGGAGTCCCAAACTTCTGTTGCTCGGACGCCGATGTCGATCGAGGATATTATCCAGCAACCGGGTCGGGAACACTGCATCAAACTTCATCCAACTCGTCGAGACGGATACACATGGTAAGATTTTATATTTTAAATTACTTTTTATTTTTTTCGTATTTTTAATGAAATTTTTATTTTTTACTATTTTTGCAGGTTTAAGTTGAGTAAGAATGGAATCACTAAATGTATTCTGAAGATTTTCAAGACGCAACTCGACTTTTCATACCCGAAATATTCCCACATTCCACTTGCTGTGAAAGATACATGGTTTCGCTCTTTCGCGGTAAATTTTAATATTTATTACTTTTAATAAATTTTATGTTTTCCAATTATTATTGTTTTTAATTATTTTTGAAATTTAATGTCATTTTTTATATTTGTAGCAAGAATACACGTGGGAACACGGTCTCTCGACCCGGGTTCACAATGAGTTTGACACTCAGGTGGGGACTCAATACATGAAGCTTATGAATGGGTGGAAGAAAAAGTGGATTAATCAGGATGAAAAACCGACGGATCTGGAGAAAGACGTGTGGGACGGGCTTAAAGTGTATTGGCAGATGGAGAAGACTAAGTCGATTTCTGCAACAAACTCGCAAAACCGGATGAGCGAGCGAGGTGCAAAAGGCATTTCTACGCACAACGGCGGTGCAAAGATTATCGAGGCTCGCGAGTACGAGATGGTAAATTGATTTCCATAAAAATTTTATTTACTCTTTATTTTATAATTATATTACTACTTATATCAATATTTTTAATTGAATAGACAGTTGAATCGGGAGGTGTCCCTCCTGATTGGATGGTCTTATTGGCGGATAGGCACCGGAACAAAAAAACCGGCCTCATTCAGGATCTAATAGCTCAGGAGATCCTCAACAATGCCGAGAAAAAGAAGAAAGAATGGCTAACGCAATTTTCTCAGGATGGATTGACGTCGTCCAATGACTTGTCCCGCAAAGAGATCAACACCATTGTCTTTTCAGTAAAAATTTTAATTTAATTATATTTACATACCTTAAATGTTATTTTTTACTAATAATTTTTTTCATGTTATAGGAAACTCAAATTAAGAAGGGTCGCGCATTTGGCTTAGGAAGTCTTCCATACCGTAACGCGGCAAGTTCTTCTTCTTCACACGTTCATTCGTCTCCTCACCTCATTGCTGAAGTCGAACGATTAAACAGCATCGTCACCGAAGAGCGGTTAGCGCGCGAGGCTGAACGTACGGCTTACGAAAAGGAGAAATTGGAGACTCGGCAACAACTTGTGAGGTTCGAGGCGATTATGCTGAAACGCTTCCCGACCGATTTCGAAGATTCTGTATCCCGTAGTTTCTGGTTTATTTTCCGAAACAATAATGTTTTCATTTTATTTTTAATTATATTTTACATTATTAAAACATATTTGCCTTTTATAATTTTAAATATTTTTAATGAATTTTCGTTTTTAATTATTAATTGTTTAATTTTATTATTTAATTTTATAATAATTGATAAAAAAAAATTATTTCTTTTACAAAAAAATGTATCCTTTGGAAATCCGTCACAAATATCCGTCTGAAATCCGTCACAAATATTCGTCGGAAATCCGTCACAAACTATGTGTCGGAATTCTGTCACAAAACATCCGTCGGAACTCGGTCGTTAAATCGTCGGAAATTTTCCGTCGGTCTATTGTTGGAATCTCGTCGGAAATCAGTCCATCAGAATTCCATCATAAATGCGTCGATAAAATCAGTCGTCAGTATTCTGTCGGAAATTTCGACGGATTTAGTGCATCGGAAATTCTGATGATTTTTTTTTCCGACGCTCTAGTTCCGACGGAATTATCGTGTCGGAAACCCGTCGGATAAAGGCTATTCTGACGGTATTTCGACAGTTTTGGTCGTAATAATTCTCTTGTTTTCTTGTATTGTATATCTACTATATTAAGGTCATGTTTTTTTACTTGTTGCGACATCAAAAAAACTAATGAAAATATTAATTGTTTGGAGGCTAAAGTTGTAGAGGACTTATGGTCGTTGTTGATTTCTGCGTCATCGACTATATTAAGGTCATGTTTTTTACTTGTTGCGACATAAAAAAAAACTAATGAAAATATTAATTGTTTGGAGGCTAAAATTGTAGAGGCCTTATGGTCATTGTTGATTTCGGAGACGCAGAAACTTTTGTCACTGTCGCTAGAAAATTCAGCGACGCTTTTCAATCTCTTATGTGCAACCATTTTCTGCTTAGCAATACCATAATTGTTCCGTCACTGTCGTTTTTTGCTCTATTTTTAACTGCGGACATCACTATTTTATTTCATCATTGTCGCTGTCGCAGCGACAAGTAAAAAAACAAGGCCTAACTAAAACGCAAATAAGTTTCTTTAAATTGTAGTATTGGTTTGTTTGTTTTTTTAACCAGAGATTATTAGAAGAAAATCATGTGGAATTTTAACTATTTTGATTAAAACACTTTCGATTACACCTAAACTTAGATTTTTTTTTTTTTGGCTTCGAAAAATTAAACTATATTTTATGGGGTTGAATTAACCGGATTTGGAGATTCCGACTGCGAAACCGTTTTCGGATCCAATCTTGATTCTTTTCATCTGGTTAAAAATCTAATATCTAGAACCTTGACGGAAACGACGAAGAGAATAGAAGGAAAAAAAAAAATTCAGAAACCTATATTTGGTGCAAAGGGTTTCAAAAGTTAATGAAAAGAATAAAAAAGATATATTTTTCTTTTCTCTCGATCTCAATTGAAAAATGATTTTTTTTTGTTTTAACATTTTTATTATATTTCTTTTAAAATAAAAGAATATAATAGGATTTAGATTAATCAAAGCTCTATCAAACCTTTAGAAAAAGGGTAAAAAGGTTTAGATCGACAAAGATATGGTCAAAATTTTTTTTTTCTAATTTTTCCTCTCTTTTTTTCATGTAAACGGAGACTATTATAACATTTTCTCAACTTTTGTGGGAAGGAGAAGAAAATCGTGTGGAATTTTAACTACTTGATTAAAACACTTCTAATTAAGGATCTGACTGGTTTATATGCAGTAGGTGTGGATGTGGCTGCGGGAGTTTGCGGAAGCTGGCGGTAGCGGTTTCTAGCGTTATTGGACAATTTATACGACTGGTAAAACAGTTGAAAACGAGTGCGTTTACGAGACGTTTATGACTGGTTTACAGCGGGTACGATAGCGGATTTACATAAAATTACAAAAAAAAAATACACATAATATATAATTTATATAGAAATTAAAAATATATTATTATAAAAAATTTAAATTATATATTTTAAATAAATCATAGAATAATTAAATAAAAATTTTAAAAATGTTTGGAACATTTTATATATATACAATAACATTTTTATAATTATTAAAATAAAAATTGAAATCAAAAATATATTATTATAAAAAATTAAAATTATATATTTTAAATAAATCATAGAATAATTAAACAGTATTTTTACAATAACTTTTTTAATAATTACAAGTTTATTTTAGTTTAAATAAAATATATATCAAGTGTAAATAATTTTATATGATAATATTTGATATAAAAAGTAAATTCTTTTAAATAACTTTTTTTGTAAATTTTAGTTTATTATTTAAGATAATATTTAGAAAATATTTTTTTTTTAACCACCCCAACCGCAAACGCTCGTAGGAAAGAGCTTTTGATTTAGAGCGATTCCAAGCGATATAAAGCGGTACGGAGCGGTATGGAGCGGTTTCTGTGATTGTTGTCAAACGCTACCAACTGCAACTGCCCGCAAACGTAGCGTTTGCGGATGGTAGCGATGAACCAATCAAGTTACACCTAAACTTAGATTTTTTTTTTTTTTTTTTTTTGCTTCGAAAAACTAAACTATATCTTATGGGGTTAAATTAACCGGATGTGGATTTGTTTCATAAACTTGAAAAACCAAAATAAATTAAAAAGATGATTTTGGCACACAAGTGCATCTGCATGCATCGATTGTAAACCTAATGTTTTGTTTGTTTTTATTTGAATACGGTGGAGAGAACAAAGAAAAGATGATCAGGTAAAGAATGAAACTTGGAAATCATGCAAAGCCACACTTCTCGCTTCAACACCTTCTTGCGTACGTGTCCTCTTCTCTTCACTCCGGATCTCCTTCTACTACAAATATATATGTTCTATCACAACAACTCATCATATCTCTTATACCACTTTTGTTTTCTCTTAGTTAGACTTTGCTCTTTAGTTTTAAATCATATCAATCGATATGGCCGCGAATGTGGACAGGCGTGTGCATGTCGACCGTACTGACAAACGTGTTCATCTTCAGCCGAGCTATGACGATGATGTCGGTTATGGTTATGGTTATGACTATGGTTATGGTGCTGATTACAAGAATCGCGGTCCCTCCAGTTCCCAAGTATTAGTGTTTTCTTTAGTTTTCTCTTTCTCTTTTTTTTTTTTTTTCTTTTTTGGGGTCACAAGTTTTCTCTTTTCTTATAACTTATAATGATCACTAACTCAAACTATTTGAAGATTTTCTTCAGATTTTAAATAAAACAAAATATTGACTAATATATGTTTAAATACGAGTTTTGTTCGACAGCTAGCACCACCTCAGATGTTTAAATAGATGGTTATGCATGCATGCATATATGATCATATCCACATGGTCATGGTTGGATTTTTTAAACATTTTGAGTTTTTGACAATAGTTATAACAATTTAAAAAGGTCTAATCAATACAAGCATATACATGCAGCTCATGACACTTATAGCAGGACTTCCCGTTGGTGGCACACTGCTAGCCCTAGCTGGACTCACCCTAGCTGGCTCGGTGATCGGTTTTCTGGTCTCCATTCCACTCTTCCTCTTATTCAGTCCTGTGATTGTCCCGGCGGCTCTCACCCTCGGTCTCGGGGTGATCGGAATCTTGGCTTCTGGGTTGTTTGGGCTGACGGGTCTGAGCTCGGTCTCGTGGGTCCTAAACTACCTCCGTGGGACGAGTGACACCGTGCCGGAGCAATTGGACTATGCTAAACGGCGTGTGGCTGACGCGGTAGGCTATGCTGGTCAGAAGGGAAAGGAAATGGGCCAGTATGTGCAAGATAGGGCCCACGAAGCCCATGAATCTAATGAGCCCATTGAGACGGGTAAGGTCAAGAGGTCCCTAGCATAAAACTGTGGGCTTTCTGTTGGAAAGTGTAGTTTTACTTTTGTGTCCCAGTTTCTTCCTTCTAGAATATTTTGTCGATATGTGTATGTTTGTTTTGTTTTGTCGTGGTGTCCAAATAAAAATACCCTATGAGTGAAATAAAAAGGAAATAAACATGTTTTTCTTTTTTGGGATAACCAGAAATTTCATACCAAAATTCAGAGTAATCTCTAGAGTTTATAAGAAAACTGGATTTTTTAACGTTTAAAATGTCTGTATAAAACAAACAAAGGCTAATAGATAGAGAGAGCTCAAATTTAGCACAAATCCATGCCATTTCTGCTATCAGACAACCATTTTAATTTGCTAGATAACTATAGATAAATTAAAAACTAAACAAGTAACCATTTCAAAGCTTTATGGACGAAAATATCCTTCTATTAGTAACACATTATTTTTTCTTTTTTTTATTCTATATTTCCTCTGTTTCACAAAAAGTATCATTCTACGATTTTTCACACAAATTAAAAAGTATTAAAATTTCTATTATACTACTTATTAATACACTAAATAAATTTCTCTCTCGGGTTAAAACTAGAATTTGTCATAAATTTTGCATTGAAAATACAAAACGACACTCTTTTTGAAACAAAAATAAAATTGTAGAATAACACTTTTTATGAAACGGAGGGAGTATTATTTAGTTTTATTTTATGCAGAACAAAATAATTTATCCTATTTTATTTTATTTTCTAATTTTATATATTTATATAAATTTGAGTAAATCTCTGATCTAATGACAAACACATCGTTGTATATAAAAAAGTTATAAAAAGAATTGACTATACTATATGAAGGTCACACATTATAATTCATAGGATGTATAACATAATTTTTTGGGTTGTGATTTATGATTTCAAGTTTAAAATTTAGTTTAAAGATTTACTATTCAATTTTTGGGTACTAGTGTTCAAAATTTAGAATTTAAGGTTTATTTTCTAATTATTTTGTTAAGTTTAATATTTTTTTAATTGTGCAAAATCTAGTATATTATATGATTTTTATATAGTTACCGTATCACTCTATTCTATATAGACTACCACGAATACTATTTTTATTTAATTCACCATAAATTCTACATAACTAAGTGTTAAATTCAAAATACCAAATCATAAATTCAACAATTAATAAGTGCATATATATGTACAATATAATAGAACTATAAATAAAAGTATTGGTTTTTTGTCATTTTTTTTGTTAACTGAATTAATATATGCAACCATATCTTAGGGTTTAATAAAGAACAAACTATACTATATGAAAAATTTAAATATAATAAATTCGACGCGTTTTCACTTAATTGCATATCCATTTTTCAAAAAAAATTATCCGTTTTAAAATATTCAACCTATGACATGTGCCGAAAAAAATCTACATTTTTTGGATGGTATCACGAATTTGATTCATATTTTTAAAAAACTCTAAACTAAATAAAAAGAAAAGGGAGCAAAAAGAAGAACGAGAAAATGAAAAAAAAAAAAAAAGAGAAAAAGGAAAAAAAAAGAGGGAATAATTTGCTCAATAATCCATATATTTTTTTTTAATTAGGTAAGTAACCAAAATTGGCCCTTGTGGCCAAATAATAGCCATTAGATTTAGGGTATTTGGTTACTTGTCCAATTAATAATTTTTCTTTGGTTATTTAGCAAATTAACCCAAAAGAGTGTAAGTGAGAGAGGGATATAAATGTCATTAATATCTATGATATACATTATATTCTAGCTATCCTAAAGAAAGGTTATTTGTCCAATTATTTTTTTTTTTCTTGGTTAGTTTTGCCAATTTTCTTTTAAAAAACAAATAAATAAAATTCAAATTAAAAAAAAAACTTGTTTGAGTGGGTTAGTGAGTGTCACTTTGTCTCGAACTGAATTTTACAGTTGAACAAAATTTGACGGATAATGGTATATACTGATATACATAACGTAATGAACATGTTTTGTTGAAATGTTAGATGTTTTTGTAACGTTCTATAAGTATCCGAATTGTGTCTATATATACATAACGTAGCGAACAGTTTTTGTTGAGATGTTAGATGGCTTTGTAACTTTATAATTATTCGAATCCAGATTATGGCCACTGAGAGCCGTTGTAGTCGTTGATTGAAATAATAATTTGATTCTTTGAATTTATAATTATACATGATGAAATTTGGTTTTAAATTCTTTCTCTAAACTTTAGTTTTCATACTTTGACCAATGACATGCCAAACATCGGATAAGACCTTCATTCGACTCTCTGTTTGAAAACTCTCATATTATATACTTTATCCATCTTCCATAATGCAATAGGTAGAAGATCTGATTTTATCACCATATATTTTTGTACTAGTCCATATATGCTTAGCTACCACACATTCAATGCTCGCAATAAGAGAAAACAAGTGTCTAAAACTGCAATGAGGGATCGGCACATGCCGCATACCCGGCTTTTTGTCGTACCCGCTATCTAACCCGCTCTGTAAGGTAAAAATAAAAATTGACCCATACTTGATCATTTTTTTTATGGATACTAGTTATGCATGTCCTTACCACATTTTAACTAACCGCAAATTAAACTATTTTGACTTAGTACCCACTAATTACAGATCCAATAAATAAAAGCTATTTTGGGCTCCTACAATTTTAGTTTGAACCCCATCTTAAACAAGCTTCACAATCGAAAAGGGTTAACTTAAAGAATGTCACCTTCTTTAGTCCTTCTATCGATCATGATCATGTGAGACAACAAATATTATCTATAAGTTTTAATAATAGACAAGATTTCCTCCTCATTTAACCGGAGGTCCAACCCATGTTTACCAGACATTTTTAATAAATTGCGATTCTGGTAACCTTATCTTCCTCAATAAATTACGATTGCGGTAACCTTATCTTCCTATTAACTGAATTTTACCATTCCATGAGCATGTATATTTTTCGACAACATTTCTCACAACTAAATATATAAATGTATAGTTTATAAAGCATGTATATTCCAAAGACATCCATTTTTGATACCAACATCATCTAGTTTAATAAATTCATCAAATCTTTCACCATATATTCCTCTTTGTATCTACAATATATTTGTCATTAATTGCCTTCTGAAACTATATATACCTCTAAAAACTTGGTCGAGTTGAAATGGAAAATCTCATTAGACGAATCATCACATTTCAAACCAACAATTTCTTCACTTTTATTGCTTTTGCCATCTTTTGCAGCACCACAGAAAATGCGGACTATCACTTAACGCCATGGAATATAGAAAAAGACTTCGCCCGTTGACTAACTCTCGAAACAAAATAAAAAGTGCTCTAGTTCCCTCTTTCCGCTCCATCTCATTTAATTAATCCACTAGGCCCAAACAAACAAGCCTCCATGGAAAACTTGATGTATCTGAAGCTAATCCACCTTCCCCCAATCCACCTTCTTCTTTACTAAACAGAGAACCAGACTCACCTTCCTCTGACATTCCTTCTAGTCTCGAAGGAATGTGGTAGAATCTCTGTTTATGCTACATAGTTGGTTCTCATCCTTCAGAGACTAAAAGACCGACAGAAGCAATCTTTCTTAGCGCGCTTTTCAAGCGCTTAGCTTTTGCTAGCTAGGGCGTGGAGTTCGAGATTGCCATAATGGATGAGCTTTTTGGCTCATTGTGCTTGCGAGACGATCCTCGGATTGGTTCTTTTCAAAGTCTATTGGAAAGACCTAAACCCCAATCTTTCCTGCCCGCAGAGAAAGAAAGCGGGAAAGAAAACTCACTGGAGAGACGTTCCTCGAGATTGAAAGGAAGCAAGCAACTGATTGATTGCGCATTACAGACTGAAGGGCGCTTGTTCAATACCGAGAAGGACATGGAGGAACCCCTTCTTATGGCTGAGAGTTTGATCCTGGCTCAGGATGAACGTTGGCGGCATGCTTAACCCGACATTTTCGCTTCCGCTTCATCCACCGCAGCTCGCGCGGTTGCTTCGTGAGAAGGTTCCTCCATTCCTGTGAAATGTGAAATGAAATTCCATAAGAGAGGACAAGAAAGAAGATTCGACGACTCTGGAATGAATATATCAACCATTCAGAAGAATATCTGTAGATGCTATATTAGAGAGTACGAGAATCTATGTAGTACATACAATGAATGGTATCTGAGTAATTTCAGCGTAGATCTTCATCGCGAGTACGAGAAATGGTGTCATGAGTGGTATATGAAAAATTTGGTGGACGTCCCATCCTTTCCCTGGTTAGCGTCAAGTGATGCTACTTCGGGTGGATCTCGAAAGATATGAAAGATCTCCCTCCATGCCGTACATACGACTTTCATCGAATACGGCTTTCCACAGAATTCTATATGTATCTATGAAATCGAGTATGGAATTCTGTTTACTCACTTTAAAGGTAGCTGCTGAATCTTCTACTGGTACATGGACAACTGTGGAGACCGATGGGCTTACTTAGGAAGTTTAGATCGTAATAACAGAAACTTTTTCGCATTTTTGAAATGATCATAGCGATCTCCTCTGGTACCTACTGGTACGTCAGGATCCGATTGGTCTAAACTCTTATTCCCGTGAGCAAGGGATAACGGTCTTTCAATTTCCAGGCTATGACTTCCTGGGTAGTACGTATGGCTTTCCACTTTCGAGAGACTGAGGAGGCACCCACTAGTAGTAGGGGGAGCACCTTGAAATAGAAGTACTTAGAGCTGAGCTGCACACTTTTGATCAAGCCAGCTATGGGGCATTCTGTCAAAGAACTTATACGAAAGTGCCACAACATGAATCCGTTGCTGCGTCAGCTACTCCACTTTAGCTGGTAGTTTCCTTGTAAAAGGGAAACCTGAGTAAAAGGGAAACTTCCTCTTAGGCGCACACGATAATAGTACATTCCCAACATTCCCCTGCTAACCGAGGAACACCTCGGTGGTTCCGTTCTTTAAGCCGGGGAAAGCGAAACCCCCAATGAACCGAGCGGAATAGATGCGCTTCGCCATCAGTACAAACCAAGCAGGACTAATAAGAAAGGGTTTAGGGCCTGCCTATAAATAGAAGGTTCTTTCAGTCTGTATGCCACCAACTCTGTGCAGGTCACGTGACCTACAGCTCGGCATTTGCTTTTTGAGGCTTCCTCTACCTACCTTTCTTGGTGTATTAGTCTATGTTGATGATATCATCATTGCAAAGTCATGATGATGCAGCTGTTACTACTCTCAAATCTTCCTCAACTCTCAGATAGTTTGAAATTTATCAAACCATGCACTTATTTCAATCCATATAATTGCCTATTACATGGCTCACTAACTCTGCCTGGGGTGGGGGTACGTACCTATTTATTATTCGTCACCGATCCGGCTTAATGGAGAAGGAAATTCATTCTTAATCTAGAGAATTCCCTTTCGTTAAGGGCATCGACTAATGGTCGTCTATGACCGCTCCATCCCATTAGTCTTACGCTCTCTACAACCGGAAAATGAGACCCTTGCCAGCAGTTCCCACCCAATTAACGGCTCAGAACAAAAAGGAGAAGCTCTCATTAATTAGTTGATGAGGGGAAGCCACTCCTCCCTTGAAAGGCAACTTGTGAAGATGCATCCGTATTGGCAGGGATCGCTATACCACCTGTCTTTTTAGACGTACTGCTGAAAAATAGTAGCATAAGGTGATTTTGCCATAGTTGGACTGCTTGCTAACGCGGACTGCTAAACAGAAGCTTAAAAACTGTAGTAGAAAGCCTTTCTCAATCCTTTAATGAATTCCCTTGGAATTTCTCTAGTAAACGGAATATATAGAATTGTGATCAAGTTGGATTGTATGTTCAAGCTTCCTCCTTATCCATCCTACTAAATGAATCATCCTCGGTTTCGGGAATGGTGTCCAAGACCCAATGAGAATTTGCGCGTAGCTTCTGGTCTTTGACATCAAAAAGAAGGTTTCAAGCACCGACAGAAACATAATCGCCCCTTGTTTCAAAGAGAGGACCTATAGTATTACTTTAGCAAACCGACCGAAAAAGTCACTAAGCTCACTCCCTCAAGGCTTTGCTTTCTTCCTGGAGCTTAAGTTGTATTGGAAAAATTCGGTTAAGCTCTTCTGGCTGAAGCCGACCTACTTGCCCCTTTTTCTAGCTTTTTCATTATGTTGGTTCAACTACTGCTTATGCTGGAAATCTCTCAACACCGTCAATCCACTCTCAATAGATGCTGCCCAAAAGAAACAAGCGAGAAACTTGACTTTGAGAAAAAAGGTGCTTGTTGCCGGTAAATAAGCTTGTTTTATATCAATAAAGGCGAAAGGTTTTTGAATATTATAAAGACGCGTTAGCACTTTTGTTTTTGAAAAAGCATCAAACCTCTCTTGGTCGGAAGAATTGAAACACATCGAAATGGTACCAGCCGATAGCCTAACTGTTTGGTTATTCAATCATATCCGATTTGGTCCATTTCGCATAGACTTTTGTTGTTCATGTCTTTGCTACGAGCGTGGGGTATGGCAAGGCTGAGCATTTACCATGGCAAGTGACCTGGTTACAGCACATCCGTTCATACTACCTTTTTTTCATTGATGGAGATCCTTCTCTTTCAAAGTTCCCACTTGTCCGACTGTTGCTGAGCAGTTTTTGGATATCAAACGGACCTCTCCAGAAGGTAATTTTAATGTGGCCGATTTTCCCTCTTTTGGAATCAGTTTCGCTACAACACCCGCTGCTCTAGCTAATTGGTGTCTCCGTGTACTCATCCATGCCTTCCAAAGGCGCACATACCTTTGACGTTCACTGGGGCAACCGACCGTCTTTAGCTCTGTGTCTCTTATTGCCCCTGCCAAAACCATTTACTGCCCCTGCCACTCGATGCTGACGGGAAAAAGCTGCGATTTCCAAGGTCCCATGTTTTTAATAAACAGTCGCTACCTTAGGGATCAACTCAATAAAAGTGGAGTTGACATGTTTTAATAGCCTTCCACTTATTTAGAAGTTCGATACTTGCACACATCATCTTTGATGATTCCCCACTAAAAGAACAGGAGCTGGTACCAAAAGACTGGCAGGAATATGATATATATTTTCAACAACAATAGCAAGGGTAGAACTTCATGATTTATTCGGTGTTAACGGTCTTGGGTCAAGGGCGGAGACCCTTACCTAGTGAGTCCGCCACTGGAAACACCACTTCCCATCCAACTTGCATGTGTTAAGCATGCCGCCAGCGTTACTCAGACATAATCCTGATGTCGGAGATATGGCCGAGTGGTTGAAGGCTTTTCTGGCGTGTTATTATCAATTTTTTCATCAGTCCTAATTATTATTTTCCCTAGTCCGTTTGGGTTAGGTTGGAGATGGATGTGTACTCCTTCGACTGATTGTTCGCATCGGATCTCAGGTTCTCTATTGCACTCCCGTCTGAAAGATATTCAGTCCATCAGAATCGAAGTTAAAGAAGGTATTTCTGCTCGGCGTGTCCTTGTCTCACCGTGACCTTCTCTTGAATTCTCAAAACTTCTGTCACTCCATCCCTACTCGCCCAGTGGAGCCAAGAGCCAGGTTTTTTCGGGATAAAGGGATGTAGTTAGCCTAATCACTGGGATGATGATTGGATCAGCAACTTCTCTTGAAGCTGGACATGGTAGGCTGGGTCGAGAGGAACGCCTCATCAACTAGTTAATGAAACTTATCCTTCTGAAAAGTAGAGTTATAGTGCCACTGGGTGATTCCAGCCTATTCTTGAAATGAACAACTCACACACACTCCCTTTCCAAAAAAGATCAATACACCGAAGATTATACTTATATTTATTGGATTTGTTGCTAAGTACCAGTGCAGGTGAGGCGTCGGTCGGTCCTAGAAATGGCGGCAACGGCGCGACTACCTCTTCTACTGTCTTCTCAACGGGTAATGAACCAAAGGCAGTGCCTGAACAATCTGAGATTGCCTTCGCCTTTTTCACTACCCCTTTTCAGGCACTTGGTTTAGTAGGTGCGAACTTTCTTTTCTACGAGTAAGCTTCCTAATCCTCGCCATTCCAGCTCTTTCTCGTCCCAGTTTTCTAAGCAATCCATGAAGTTGAATTGAGGAATCAGTCTTTTTCTTTCTCCACCATAGAATTTGGCCTTCGGGGTCAACCCGGCGGCTTCTATGAGGAAGGCGGCGCAAAGAAGGCTCGAGGGCTTGTTAAAGAAGATGGAAATTGGTGCACTCAAATCCAAGAAGACTTCGGACATTACCACCTAATACAAAGGCTTATAGGCTCTAATGTATAAGATCCAGTCTCATCTTGATGGTTCTATTGAGAGATAGAAAGCGTCATTAGTAGCTAAAGGGTAGAAGCAAGTGATTGAACCAGAAACCAACTTTTTGGAACCGGTACGAAAGATCATCTGTAGGTTATTTAAAAAGAGAGCAGGCGGATGCTCCCAGAATAGACCAAGCATTTGCTCACATTGGAGCGGGCCTCAACAGAAGGCTTACAGACCTTAGCCGCTCACTCTCCCTCCGGGAGTTCCCGTGCCTAGGTTTCCCTTTTTAATGTCGTGGGAGTCAACGTAAAAAGTGTACGAAGAAAGGAAGACTCCACAAGGTAACTTCCCATATTAGTAGAGATTACCAATGCTCTTTTGATTCTTCCTTATTCTCGCCCGAACGAATTAGTTGGTACTAGAAATGTGAGAAAAAGTAAACGAAAAGAGTAATAAGAAGTGAAAAGGACAAAAATACTTCCCAACCAGAAAGCAAAGTTCCCACTGATGGTATACTTATTACCTTCGGGAGAGGTCCGTTTGATATCCAAAAACTGCTCAGCAACAGTCGGACAAGTGTCTAGTGCTAGAAGTTTCGCCAGAAGCAAGCAAGACGAGGGAGCGGAGCCCGCATCACAGTCGAATGATCGATCTATGAGGAAGGCGATCAGTCAAGTGTCCGTCCGTATCGCAAAACAGGTCGACGCCAGCTATAATGGTTGAAAATAGGGGGGCCAACCAAGACCTCCTAATAAAGCTTTTTTGATAAAGCAAACGATTCGTTCCGACAACTTCAGACTTCTTTAATTCTCGTAAGAGAATGAAAGGATTTTTGATTGAGTAAGTTGAACAAAGTCTTTTTAGACCAGAACCACACCAGTAACCCAAGTTAGTCTCTCATGGCCCAATTATTATTACAACATTCTCTACCATAGAATTCGGCCTTCTAGCACTCGCAAAGGGAAAGCCCTTATTAGAAGCTGCGCTTAGTAAGCGCCCCTTTACTTCTGCAGGAGCTACAACGTCATTCCTTACGGCAACCACTGGAATATTACAGAATGATCTAAAGAGGGTCATCGCTTATTCAACTTGTAGTCAATTCCCTTTTCGAAATCTGAAGAAGTTTCCATCGAATGTGAATTATCTGTATTAAATGGATCAACCAAACAAATGAAACCACATATACTGGCATGTGATGTTTGGACATAGAATCGAGTCCTTGTGAATGGAAATCAGCTCCTCTCAGAACCCGGGGGAGAGACTCAAAGCTGTCTCTTGAAAAATCCTTCTTCTGTCAACCCAAGATGTATCTCCTTCTCCAGGACTTCGAAAAGGTACTTTTGGAACGCCAATAGACTCCACGTGCGAATCTAAGGCGCTTAAGGAAGCAGCTCCAAAATTGGCTTGGTTTCAAGATGTAGAATCTATGTTGAATCACCATTTACCAGGGCTACTAGGACTTGGGTTCCTTTCGCGTTCTTGGGTCGATTAGAATGCGTCTTATTCCCATTTTTTTCTCGTACCCCCAGACCTATTACATGTGAGAAAATGGGCTTAGAGCGTGGCCTTAGATGCGTGTTGAGGACCGTGCTCTAATCTATTCTAGCCTCAGTGAGATAGCCCGACCACTTCCTGTACTGTAGTGATGCCTGAAAAGTCTACTGTTTGAAAGAGAGTAAAACGACCCGAAATCTCAGCACCTACTCGATTGACAAGCATAGCTTTTGTAGCTGCTTTATCTGCCTGAACTCGTGTAAACCAAAAATGAATTAACAAATATGAAGCAAGACCTACTCCTCCCATCCCAGGAATAATTGAAGAGAGTTATCTCCAGTCACCAACATTGGCATAAAAAAAGTAAGAATGGTCCTTTGATCTCAGACAGGTCATCGAGAAAAGTCAAAACCAAGATTGTACAAAAGAAAAGCCCGGCTTCAATTCAAGTTGTTCAAGAATAGTGGCCTTGAGTTTCTCGACCCTTTGACTTTTCAGAAGTTTCATTTTTTATTTTCGTAAGGCGGTGGTAAACTAATTTTTTTTTTAGATTTTGTAAAAATCGTCTCTTCAACGAACTTAAAACCTATGAAAATAATAGACTTTTGATGTAAAAACTTTATCTTTATTGATCAATAAAAATGTTACGAGTGTAAGACAAAAATGCAAATTTTTTCTAAATGATAGTTATAATAGATAAAACCCTCTATTTATATAAAAGTCTCTTCTCACTAACTAACTTACTTCTAACTTCCCCAACGACATTTTCTTCTTCTTTTTTTTTCCATCTGATTTATATTTAAATAAAAACCATGGGCTTGAACCCAAAATTTACACAGCAGCCCATAGAAGTGGCAAAAACCGAATAATCCCCATCTAAGGCCATCCAAAATTTTGGATACTCCTTATCCTCAAAAGCTAAAACCCTAGCCTAAGGCAAAAACCGCCAAAACAACAATCCCTAAACTAGATTATAGATATCCTAGCCTCTTTGAGAAACACATCCTGCAACCACATGGGGTAACCAATAGATACATAGGAATGAATTTTTTCTCCTTTGGTTACACACTGTGCTAAAAGATAATCCTCTGTTAGAGCTATGATTTTCAACTTCAATTCTCCACTCCAACAAGGCCATAAGAGATTTAGTCATGACCTCAGAATGATACCTAAAGTTTGGCCATGCTCTTGGTCTTAGCATAGCCCCCAAAATCTCTGCATCCTGGGAGGCAAATATGACTTTTTCATAATGGTGACTCCTGATACTATCGACAGCCCACACAAGAACTTTGAGCTTGAAATCATGTTCTGAATCCAGTGTATCAAATGCTTTGCGACTATGAAGAACCACTTCTCCATGTGTATCTCTCAATACCCATGGAGAGATACATTTGCCAGTTATTCACTTCACTTTTTCTTCTTATTCACTTCACTTTTGCCAGTTATTCACTTCACTTTTTCCAGCTCATCAACTTTCTCTTCTTATCCACTTAGCTTCTGCCAGCTTAACATCCTCCTTTTCAACTTTACAAGCTTTCTATTTTCTTTTTGTATATGCCTTCCACGGTTTATCATAGGTCTGGGACTTCGGTTCGGTTTGGTTCCTCGATTTTTTGGGTAGTTTGAATTCAAAAAATTATGCCGAATTTAACCGAATAAAACTATGGTTCGGTTTGATTCTGTTTCGGTTAGTTTGGTTCTAAAATTATGTTACCAAATTGAACCAAAATTTTCAATTTTTTAAAGTAAAATATTCAATTTTCGATTAAATTCGGATAAATTCGAGTGATTTCGGTTAGTTCGAAAAATTTCAGTTTTTTGGTTCAGAATACAAAATGTATAAGGAAATACATAATTGTGGCTCTGCTATACATATTTGTATATGACACATTTATACGTTACTCATTTTTATAACAATTGTGGTATTTTATGGGAAAATAAATATAATGTTTTATTCATAAACTCATAATTTGAAATCAATATCATCATCAACCTATAAATCATCATTACAGCCTTTTTACATATGCTTCTTCCGAGCTTTCCATTTTCTTTTGGGTGGCCGCAATAATATTTTAAATGCTTGTGATCTCAACACATATAAAAGAGTATGAATTTATCATTAACTTTGGGAGCCATAGTTTTAAATGCCATGTAATTGATCTCTTAAACAAAGAAACAAAATCGTTTGCCTTTCTCATAATATGCATTAGTAGTACTTGTTCTAAGTAGTGCTTCAGAATTACTCACAAGCAAATTCATATCTAACTAACAAAGTAACAAACAGTCAAATTTATGAATTATGCCTTTATGGCATCAACAAAAGCAGTATCAAAATTTCAAGAAACATTCCAAAAAACCATCTTAAACGACTCACTCATATCACAGTATAGTCACCAAACATGAACACATTTTGCATTATAAACATTAAAAACCAACACAGAGAGAGATAAAAAACAAAAAATGTGCTTTGCTCTTCTTTTTCTTATGCTTTGGAGGTTGAAGAACCACTCTAATTGTTGCATCTTGCACTTCATTCACATTCTGCATCAAGCACACAAAGATATCACATGAAAAAGCAAGGACAAGAAGATATATCATGGAGAAACAAAAAATTAATCACAGACCTAGGGAATGCATAACCATCACAGACGTAGGAATGCATAAACAAACAAAGAATCACAAAACAAAACCAATGCACAACCATCACTGACCTAGAAATGCATAAACAAACAAAAAATCACAAAACAAAACCAGAGAAAAGATTAAGAAGATAGAGAGCAACTGAAGACAGAGAGAAGATCATACTAAGAAGACATAGAGAAACTGAAAACTCATAAATTTTTGTACCTCTAATTCCAACATCGACTCAATGACCAGGTTCAACTTGTTTATGAGAATCTACACAAGAAACAAGAAAGACAGTTACATGATTGATATTCGCCATTGAATTTGAACATATATGGAAAAAGTTGTAAAGATATAGAACCTAATTACCAAGTGACTCATGAAAATCAAGTTCTTCAAATACTTTCACTAAGTTAGCAAGCTTTGTTTTAGCTTGGATCGAATTTCGCAACCATTGTTGTGTGCATATTAAAGCCTCAATCATGTAAGGTGTCAAACAACTTTTAAAAGGGTCCAAGATTCGACCACTAGTAAAAGCCGACTCTGAAGCAACATAAAACACTTGAATTGCAAGCACATCTCTAGATACCTATGATAAGATAGGGTATTTAGGACTATTACGCTTCCACCATGATAAAACATCATAATCTAATCTCAAACTGTTTTTGTTTCATGACACAACTTTTTCCATCAAATAGATGTCCAACTCACTACTAGCTTCTTCATTTGCAATTTTATTGACCATCTCTGTGAACAAAGAATCCATCCTCTCATACCCATCATCATCTGATAAATAAAAAATAACACTTGGTTGCTCAGAATCTCCATGTCCACTTTTGGTTCCAACACTATCACCTTGAGATTGTTTGTTCAACATCAATGCATACTCTTCATATAGCTGACACATCACACTCTTAATAGTTGATCTAAGATGATTACTTTCCACACTATCTTTACCATAGAGCTTGTCAAAGCAAAGTGAAGCAAACTGCATTTTGTTCCTTGGATCAAATATACTAGCAATAATTACAAGCGGATTCATATTGATAAGTCCATCCCAATACTTCTCAAACTTATCTCTCATACTTGTTGCTTTTGTCCTTATTTCTTCATCAATATTGCTACTTAGTAAGATTAAATTTCTTTCAATTGTGACAATCTCATTGTAAGAAGTCGAAGAAATAATTGTTTTAGAAGATGAAAATGCCAAGGTACAGTTGAAAAATATTATGAGGAACTTTACAAACCTTTGCACTTCATGCCAACTATAAGAAGTTGGCAGTCTAACATGTTTCTCTTCTTTCTCTTTATTCTCTTCTAGTTCAAGGAAGTATTCATTGTAAAGCTTGTCCTCATCCAGTAGCTTCTAGAAAGCAACTCTTAACTTAAGTGCAGTTGTCAACATAAGATAGGTAAAATTCCACCGAGTAACACAATCCAATAACAAGCTACCTCTAGAAACCTTTCATGTCTCTACACGCAGTTCGAATGATTTCAATCTTGTAAAGGATGACTGCACATACTTCACTGCATTCCGAATATCAACAATACTATCATTCACATGCGCTACACCATCTCTCACAATCAAGTTTAAAATGCGATCACAACAATGCATATGCAGAAAAACACCATCTTTAACTAATGCATTAGCTCCCTTCAGCCTCAAAGCATACATGAATAACTTTAGAGTTTATCATTACCCTTAGCATTATCAACCATGACTTTGAAGACTTTCTCAATTCCCCATTCTTCTAAACATTGAATAAGATGTGTTGCAATGGTATCTCTTTTATGATCTGTGACGGGCTTAAAGCTAATGATCATTTTCTGCAATTCCTAATTTGCATCAATCCAATGAGCTGTTACAACCATGTAACTACATGAAGTTGTAGGAGCTATCCATATATATGTTGTCAGGGAGACTCTCTTCTTATCATAACCAACCAACTTCTTCAAAGAAACGGAGAGAATATCTTCTTATCACAACCAAACAACTTCTTCAAAGATGATTTCTCTTGCATAAACATTCCAAAACTATTCTTAGTAGCTATTCTCCGACACACATACTTGTACATAGGGATTACATTATGACAGAAGTGCCTAAAGCCCTCTGATTCAACAAAGGAAAATGGCAGCTCATTGAAAACAATCATCTCATTGACTAATCTTTTAAACACACCTTTATCATATGTAATGGCTGTGAGTGCACCGCTACTATCACCAGTCAGCATCTTTTGAGTATCACTCTCTTGATAAGCCTTGAACGACTTGCATCTTCCGATGTGATTTCTCATAGGACTTGTTCCAAGTGTTTTTGTGTCACAACTTATCTATGTACCACACTAACAACAATTGTATTTCAAAAGATCATCTTCCTTTTGAATAAGTATTGCCATACATTCGATCTATGAGCAATCTTTTTCCTTGGTTTCGGCGGAAGATTAGAACTTGATCTCTGAGTTTCTGTCATTTTCTTTCCAGCAACTCAAGGTTCTTGAGCTTCTTCTCCGTCAACATCTTCCTCAAGCATTTCATCATTGTTGTCTTGAGAAGAATGTGAAGACATCTACAAAACATCCAATCTATCATCAGCCAATAGTTAAAATATCAAATTGACAAAATGTAAAGACTAGTTTGCAACCAAAGTTGCATAACTCATCACAAAAAGATAATCATAACTAAAAAACAAAAAAACAAACAAAAAACGTGAAAGAAGAACTAAATATATTATCAAAATTAAAATATTACTTACGAGAGACACCAATCAGAGAAGCCATCAACATTCTTGACCACGAAAAAAGCATGCTCCTTGCACATTGACTCAAGACTCTCTGTCAAAATTATATACAAATATCTTGTGAATTGAACTGAAAGATAATGAACCAAATGTTGTCTCTTTACAAATATCAAATATGTGTTTATTTATATATACATACATAAATCAAATAGAGAGTAAATCATGTGAAAATCGAGTTGTCCTAGAAAGTAAAAACAATGCCAGAAAGAATAAGTTTTAATGTTAGCAGTTGTTTTCACTAAATTTGCATTCACGTTCTTCTGGTTTCAATTTTAAAAGACTAATTACTTACTTAAATGGTTACACACTTAAACCACTTGCTCATGATCAACTCATAACAAGAATTCAATATTCGTCACAAATATATTCACACACAAACATATACTAATTTCTGCAATACCTATAAGTTAACCGAAGGCAAAATCATGTGATTAAGTACATAAAAATTAAAACCATACTCTAAGTAAATACTCAAATTTAGAATTGAAATCAACTAAATCGGAAGGAAAATATATATATATATATTAAACTAACTTAGATGAAAGGAAAACACATATATTAAACTGAAGTGGTTAAGTACTTAAAAGACTAATTACTTATTTAAATGGTTACACACTTAAACCACTTGCTCATGAGCAACTCATAACTAAGAATTCAATATTCATCACACATATATTCACACACAAACATATACTAATTTCTGCAATACCTATAAATTAACCGAAGGCAAAATCATGTGATTAAGTACTTAAAAGTTAAAACCATACGCTAAGTAAATACTCAAATTTAGAACTAAAATCAACTAAATAAGAAGGAAAATATATATATTAAACTAACCTTAGATGAAAGGAAAACACATATATTAAACCGAAATCAACTAAACGAAGACCACTCTTTTTATGAAAGAAAACAAAAAGCTAACCTCAGATGTTGATTGGGTAAAGCGATAAGAGAATGAGCTTAGTGATGAAAATAGTAGAAACGAAGAATGAAGGGAAAGAAGAAGAAAAACCTAAGAACAAAGGAAAAGAAAGACGATGGCTGATTTTCATATCTCTTTACTATAGGGTTTAGATTGTTCGGTTAACCATTCGGTTCGGAATCGAACCAATACCCGAATCTATTTTCTACTGCTGTCGATCGGTTAAACTTAAATAACCGAACCAAAACCCAATTAACCAAACCTTGATTCGGTTTGGTTTGGAAACTTCGGTTTGGTTTAAAATCTCAGGCCTAGTTTATCAATACCCCATAGATTGAAGACATCTTACCCTCAAGCTTGGATGTTGGAAATTGTCTAGCCAAGTCATTTACCATGATTAATGTCTGCTCATGTTCATTAATCCTATCCACAACACATATGCTTCCAAGTCTCCACCTTTATTATACCTTATATCTTTAATATCAGAAAAATGCTCTATGATAAGCTCATCTGCACGAGTTAGTGTATGTGGTAATATATTAACCCCATGTTGATGTCCCAAAATTGGTTTCAATTGGGATACATAGAACACATGATGGATCCTGGATTCCACAGGTAATTGCAAATTATATGCATCTTTTCCAACACTTCGAATGGTCTCTAGTATTTGGCTTCCAATTTTTGGAAAAGCTTTCTTATATATTGTTTCCTGTAAGATTTTAATTTCAAAAATCTATGAAACTTACTTCAAATTGCAAATTTTTTCGATGCTTATCAACATTGTTCTTCATGAGTTGATGTGCTCTACCCAAATGTTCATTAACTTGTTGAAACATTAAGTTCCTCTGCTTTAATATATAGTTTCCAACTCAAAATTGGTAGTAGAGACAACTTCAAATTTTAATATCAATGGAAGTTCCCTCCCATATATCATTTTAAATGGAGTAATATGTAAAGATGTATGATATGAGGTATTATACCACAATTCAGCCTAACTCAAGAACTTAGACCATCCTCTAGGATGTGCTGATGCAAAACATTTGAGAAATTTTTTAAAACAACGGTTTAAAACATTTATTTCCATCGGTTTGTGGATGAAATATAATATTGTACTTCATAGTTTTTTCTTATAATCTGAAACACTCCTTCCAAAAGGACTCAAGAATATTTTGTTATTGATTTATCATGTTTGAAAAATTGTTTGTAGTATGTTAACCCTAGAAAACCCCTCACATCTATCACATTCTTTTGGAATATGCCATTTTGCTATTACTTATGTCTTGCTTGGATCCGTTAGGACCCTTTGTGCTGAGATAATGTAACCCAAATACTCTACATAAGGCTGTGCAAATAAGAACTTCCTCCTATTAGCATACAATTGATGCTTGATAAAAATCTTCAATACTACTGTCAAATGCTCTTTGTGTGTTTGCATGGAAGAACTATACACCATTATATCATCAAAAAATACTAGGATAATTTTTCTTAAGTATGGTTTGAACAACTCATTCATGAGTGTTTGGAAGATAATGTGGCATTAGTTAAACCAAACGACATAACAAAAAATTCATAATGCCCATCATGTGTTCTAAAAGCAGTTTTCTCCACATCTTTGTCCTGCATTCTTATCTGGTGATAACCTGACCTGAGATCCAACTTGGAAAATATGTTTGCCCCATGTAGCTCATCAAGCAGTTGACATATCATTGGTATGAGAAACTTGTCAAAAATTATTGCTCAGTTTAATATTTTATAATCCACACAAAACCTCCAATTGTTATCTTTATTTTAACTAATAAGACTAGGCTTGAGAATGGACTCTGACTGGATAGAAGATGTCAGTATCTAGCATCTGCTTGACCATCTTCTCCATTTCTTCCTTATGAGTATGTGGGTCTCACACTAATTGGTCTTGTCCCAAATACCAAGTTGAAAGTATGTTCTCTCCCTATGATAGGTGAAAGACTTATCGGTTCTGCAAACACTTGTAGATACTCATTTAACAACAACTCAATCTTGTGGAATTGATGTCAACTACATATTTTTACTCATAAAGTTGCATATTGTCATTTCCAGATCCTTCTTGCTCACTTGAAAATTCGTGTTTAGTGATTTCACAGAGGCTTTCCTTTAGTGTAGTATATGACCCCATACAATATCACTACAAAAAATGGAGTTACTCTGACGAAAATTTGAGACTAACAGTTTTCGCCACAAACAACAGTTTTCGCCACAAACCTGTGACGTTTTAAATACGGTATTATGACCAAATATTTATGTCACAAATTCGTACTTGTTTCGTCACAATAATGTGATGGACAAAATCGTAGCCAATATTTGTGGTAATTAGTGACTAAATTATGACATAAATAGCAATCGTGACAACTATGACGGTATTATCACCATATGTGTTGTCACTATATTTTACGAATTCATGACAAAGTCGCAAGTATCGGTTTGTGACGATACAATAAATAAAAATCATTCACTATATGGTACTAATCATTGACAAAAAATTATCGTTATAAGTTATAACGAATAGTAAATTTATCACAATTTATGACTATTGTACTGACGTTTTACCTCGTCATATTTTTTCTATGGAATGGCTACTAAAAGTACGTCAAAAGTTTTTATATTTTTGTGACAAACAAAATTGATGACAAATAATACATCTCATATTATATAGACATATACTTACGGTAACAAATAAAATTGGTAACAAACCATATATATTAATATTGTATAGATATATTATATATTAATATTTATACTTTCTTTCTAATTAGGAAGAAAATATATCTTTTTGTCATTTTCATTGCAAAAATAGAGTAAAACCAAGGTTTGTAAACAGGGAGCACAAACAAAAAGAGACCAGCGACATAAAGAACCGAAGAGGTATACACAGCCCAATTTAGCTTATTTATGGGTAGTATTGTTTACTTTATTTTATATAAAATTTCATCTATTAAATCATTAGTTTTCCCGTGGACATTTGGGTTCATAAGCCACATTGTGTATATGACTGTTATACTGTTATAATTTTGTGTCTGTTTGATGGTCTCTTGCTTAATTAAGATCAAATTCTTCTTGTTTGTTTTCTTGGGTGATTGCGTGGTTTCAGTTTGATCCGTTGATTCTCTAAAACTTTGTATTTCAGCAAAGTAGACTCAGTGATTTGCAATCTCATATTCTGACTTTTTTTGTTTGTTTACATTCTCCTTTCTTGTGAAGGATTGTCAACTGTTTGTCAAACCAGTCAATCCACGACAATATGTTGCTCGAATTCCTCTGGTATGCATTTGCTCAAATTTGAGTTTTTTCATATGTGGCCCAGCTTTTAATCAAATTTAATTAAAAATATTAAGATAAATATAGGAAACTAGTTTTTATAAAACACATCAGGTTAACAACGAGAGAGTTAACCAAATCTATCAGTTCCTTTGAGAGTTAAAAAATCATAGAAACTGAAAAATTAAAAATAAAAATAAAAACGATGAAGTGGGCAAAAAATTTCAGCTTAAGCGCCTTAAATTTGTCAAAACACCTGGTAAAAATATTAAAAAGATTGGATCATGCCAAAATCTAGAAACTAAATAATAAGCCTCCTCTCGCGTTTTACCCTAGAAATCCAGTAACTTCTCACAGCTAAGAGTAATAGGAACCCTTTCTCAGTGAGTCCGTCTATTCTTGCCGGTTCTTTCATCCCGATCCTGTTGATGTCTCGCCACAGCCGCTGTCATCTCTTTCAAGGTTTGAATTCTGTCATCTCTAATTTGATATTTTTGTTTTGTTTTATGTCTGCAATAACTTATTGAAACTTTTTAGTGTTTCAAATTGTTTGAATTCTTCTGCAGTTACAATTTCCTTTTGTTCAGAATCATAAAACAAATTGTTCACTTTCGTTGAATTCCTTCTGATCTTATGCTTAACATGAACTAGTATGGCTCGGTTAATACATTTTCTTCTAAATTAAACATTTAGAACTCTTAAGTGTTGTAGATCATCTTGACTTTTGTATAGATTGTGACCAGACTCGATCAAAGTAAGAACATATTAATTTGTCTTGTCTATACAAATATATATGTTAAATGGAGGGGACCTATGCATTGTTTCTAGTTCTATACTACATTTTTTTTATTTATATGTCACTTTCTTCCGTGACTCACCTTCTATTGTCATTTATCTTTGCCAATTATAAATGCGTCCACCAACTGGATTCTTGTTTGGGAGAGCTCAAGTTCTCAGCCTCCTGGTTCCCAAAGATCTTTTCCTCCTGGAGCGTTGAATTCACATGCTGCACTCTCACCTACTGCACCCTCATATCCTGCACCCTCATATCCTGCACCCCCTGAACCAAGAGAACAAAGGGAAGAAATTGCACTTCGACAAAATGGAGCAAAATGGTACTTTACTTTATTTTAAACACCCTATTTCATATAAAACCTATAAACGTAAATACTTTAACTACATATGCAACATGTTCAAAAACAACACTGAAATATCAACATGTGTTAGAAAAATCATTGAAGGGTGTTTTAAGGGACCATGGTACAGCTGGAAAAAGTGCCACTGTTTTATAAAGAAACGTGGTATTCAACGTTTAAGGTTAATTTTAGTTATCATCTATCTAATATTTTTCAGAATGGTTTTATACTTTATATATGTCTGATATTAATTATATGTGTTTTAGACAAGGTTTGAGTGGGATGTATCGATTGAGCATCTGGTTAAAGCCAATTTTGATGAGCTTGCTGCCAGTCGCCTAAAAGGAATGGTTAGTCATGCCAAGTCCAAAGGAGAAAAACCTGAGTGGATTCTGTTTGACAATTGGAGAGAAATGTTAGCTTATTGGAGGGCACCAAAAGCCAAAGAGAAAAGCGAAAAATCCCGTTCTTCTCGGCTGTTTAACCGTGACGGTTTAGGTGCGCATCGACACAGGATCAGCTCTCGTTCTTATGCTAAAGTTCAAGATGTTTTGGTAGTGTTTGAATTTCATGAATTTTGCCATGTGTATGTTCCTTTTTACAATTTTGGTAGTTTTTATTTATTTTGTTACTGTTTTGTTTGTAGGAGGCAAACAATGAAGACTCTTCTTTTATTGTTGTGATGAAAAAATATATCAGAAACTTGACGGAACATATGTTGATGAAAGAGCACGTCAAATTACAGAAAATATGATGAGCATGTGCAAGAACGTTTGTCACAAGTGGAGTCTTCCAATGGAGAGCTATTGACTAGTAATGCTTTTACCTTAGAAGAGAAGAATAAAATCTATGTTAAGGTAATATCTAAATCTCTTATTGTTATCTTAATAACTAATGAGTTCTATTGGCATGTTCAATAATCTTATAATTAGCTAAGTTTAGTTCCATTGTTCATGGACTTGTGTTTTTTGTAGATTGCTGGAATATCAAAACAAGATCGTTTATTTGGACTTGTATCACTTCAAAGTGAGGTTGATATGTCTCTAGGTGTTTCTTCAGTTTTTCCACAAGCTGTTGAAGAAGTGAGAACGTTAACTCGCCGAGTGGAAGAACTGGAAAATGAATTGCAGAAGAGTCATGATGAGAATGTGCTATTGCAAAAGCGATTCGAGACCATGGAGCAAATAGTTTAATCTTTTTCAGGTCAGAATATCTTTGGTTCAATAACTTCATCTGCTTCTTCTCCACCTGCAGGAACTTCTGCTTCTTCTCCACCTGCAGAAACTTCTGTTTCTCTATAAGCTACCATGAGGAACTTCTTGTTTCTCACGCTATCTAGTTTATTTTAATTTGTTTCAATCTGTTTTATTTTGTCTTGTGTTTCAGTTTGTTTCTTGTGTTTCAGCTTATTTTAGTTTGTTTCTTATGTTTTTTTTATTTAAGACTAAGCACGTATATATATTATGAAGACCATTTCAATTTGAATGT
This sequence comes from Pseudoturritis turrita, assembly GCA_900406555.1. Taxonomy (NCBI): domain Eukaryota; kingdom Viridiplantae; phylum Streptophyta; class Magnoliopsida; order Brassicales; family Brassicaceae; genus Pseudoturritis; species Pseudoturritis turrita. The sequence goes on along the minus strand of OVBL01001058.1, from coordinate 256,879 downwards.
TGCTTATTTAGTAATTTATTTTCCGGTTATCTAATTTGCAATAATATGTCTTTTAATCAAAACCAGAATGAATAGCTAAACTTTTATAAATCTGAATATAATGATGATTTAGTTGGAAAAAGACCTAAGAAATATGTATGATTGTGACAAAAAAATTAGAAAAGAACAGTGGCATATTTGAGACGTTAAAATACTAGCTAATTTGTACGGATTTATGACGGAGTTCCAGTGATAAAGCATCACGAAGTTGATATAGAAAATAGTCGCAAATTAAGACCAATAGGTGACGATATTTCAATAATCATTTGTAACGGAATGAAGACGTTATAACCTTCACTAAATAAGACAGTTTTAAGACTGTATTTTAGTCAGTAATTGCGATGGAATAACAACGAATTTTTTTTGTCATTTCTTATGATGATTTGAGACTATATTTCCGTAGAAATGAGTGACAAAATCAGAATGTTAGAAAAGTCACAAATTACAACGATTTTTGGGATAATATTTTTAGTCCGTAATTGTGATAATTTTTTTACTATTATGTATCGTCGCCGTTTGTGAGATAATGTTTACTAAATAATTTCGTCGCAAATGTTGTAACATTTTTGTTACAAATAAAAATTTGTGACGATTTTATTTTAACTGTTTACAAATTGTCACAATATTTATTGTTACGAAATTTTTTTTATTGTGATGATATATATATTGTCACAATAGTAATTTTTTTCTTGTAGTGTATGACTGATTACCCTTTATAGATAAATGATAGTTCATGTGTTTCTCAATCTACCCAGCACTTCCCCAAGGTTCTTAGCCATTGTATACCCAAAATATAAACAATATTTCCCAACTCCACGTTTATGAAGTATACTTCAAATTCCAAATTGGTGATTACAAATTTCACATCTTTGCTAGACCCCAAATCTTTTACTGGTATTCTCATTCCCAAAAGCACCTCATAATTGTTGTTTTGTTGTTGTTTCAGTTTTGCATTCTTCATTATAGAAGGTGTCATGAAATTGTGAGTTGTCTCACTGTCTAGCATCACTACAATGTATGTTTTTCTAATACAACCCTTTACCTTAGTTGTAGTATAACTGATCCCTAAAAATGAATTCAGGAATAACTCCATCAACTTCTTCCTGCCATCAGGTTCTTCTTCTACCTCCCCCGGACCCTCATCCTCACTCAACTCTACTCCACATCCACTTACCACCAATAGTAATTTTAGCTCCTTGTTACTGTAGCTATGTCTTACAGAGTATGTATCATCACATTTAAAACATAATCATTTTCTTTCTTCTTCTCCTCATACTCTGTATCTGACTTTCTCTTTCCTTTTGGGGTGGACGATCCATAACTAGATTGAGATTTACCCATCTGTTTGATTCTACTGTGAAGATTATCCACCATTTGAGATTTTCCTTTCCAACCACTGTGTGATGGTGACACGCTAGTTGTTCTAAATTGAGTGGAATACTGGTTTCACTTCCCCATTCTCCTGAACAATGGCACAACCCATCATTATAGAGATAATACTTGCTTTCATTTCCAAAGTTGTAGCTATCATTCCTGGTAAACCTTTTGACTTCAACATCCGAATGATAGCTTTTAATTCTTGTTTCAACCCATTCTTGAAAATTGATTCCAAATTCTCATCATCTAGATTTTGGGATGAGAGATCTTCAAAAACATGAACAAAATTATCCACAGATCCATCATATCTCAATGCAAATAACCTTTATGATGGTGTAAAACTTCTTGCTATGCCAAATCTCTTTAACATTTTCGTCTTAAACTCTCTCCAATGTGCAAACGGAATCCTTCTCACTTCTCAATCATTTAGCTTTCTCTATTACCCAATACCCATTATAGAACTAACCCCCTGGTTCGCTACTGAACAATTATTCCGATAATGTTCCGAGTAAGAGTGTACATGAAATTTTCGATGTGAAGCTTTCGCATCATCTTCCCTCAGCGACTCCTGCTGTAAAGGCTTATGGTTTCCTCTGGTAAGAAGCTTCAACACCTCTGCGAGCTTCGATTTCATTGACTTGTAACGCATCGTTGTCTCAATCTTTGATGCTTTGAGCTCGCCGGTGATGCCTTCAACTTTTTGGCGAATTGATTCACTGTTAATTCTAATTCTTGAATGTTTTGCTGATTGGATTCTCCTGATTTTGGCATCTTGAAGACAACTACCACACCAATTTGATAGAAAACTCTATCTTTATTGATCAATTAAAAGGTAAGGCACAAGATGCCAAAGTTTATGAATGTATTTATATAAGAGCTTCTCCTCACTAACTAACTTATAACTTCCCCAACGACTTTTTTTTCTTATCCATTTTACTTATGCAAGCTCATCAACTCTCTCTTCTCATCCACTTAGCTTATATCAGCTCAACATCTTTCTTTTTACCTTCACACGCTTTTTTCTTTCTTTTTGTATATGCTTTCCACAGTTTATCAAAAAATTCTCTTTAATCTATAAATCAAATTTTTTTTTTAAATAATCAAAGTTACGATGAACTCTAAATAAAAATCAACTTTTTTTTGTCGCAACTAGATGTTAAAATCACTATCCTAATTTATCTTCGTTAAAGAAAACAAGACAATGTAGAGAGATCTTTCCCTAGAAAACACAAACCCTTCGTATCACTCTTCACTCCTCTTTTTGGGAGCAGCGCTTTTCCCGTTTTAACCCAACACACCGTTTTATCATTGTTGCTTTGTTTAACGTCGTGGTCGTTTTCCACAGTTTCTTAAGGTTAGGGTTTTAAATCAAAAAAGAAAACGTTAGGGTCTTTTTCTTGTTTTTGGTAAACTTCAGGGCTCTTTTACCAAAATTTTCCCTTTGTTTTGATATCGGCTTATTGGTCGGCGTCTCCTTCCCGGCGCTGAAAAATTCCACAGCTGTCTCCGTTCAAGCTCTCCGAAGTAGCCGTTGCCTTCTCTCTGCGTGGTCAAAGGGATGGCCTCATATGCTACGTTACTAGAGAAAACTCGCGTCCCTCAACCTTCCATTCAGAGATTCGCTGTGATTTCCGTCTTCTCCAAGTTACGATCTGCTCCAGATCGGTTAGGCTCGGAATCCGAAGCCGGAAGAGAAGCTATCTCCTTCTGCCTCACTTCCGAATCTGTCACTGTCGTTGATCAATCCGTTCGTGAGCTATGTCGATTAGTATCAGACTCCGTTCTAGACCTCTCCCGCGGTTTGCTGGAACTTCAATCAGCTCTCGAAGGGTGCGACCCGAAATTGGTTTCCCTCTTTGTGAAGGGTTTAGGGTTTTTGATTCGATTCGGTTACGAACAGAAAGATGGGAACTGGACATTCAATTCGACAGAGAATCATCCGTTTGTCAGGGTATGTGATTCGTGTTCTGTGTGAATATGTCGAAACTAACCAGTCTTTGATGGTTCTCCCTTGTTGCTGGTTGCAGATTCTTTCTAGCCGAGCGGAGACACAGACGGAGCTTCTTCACCAAGTTTCACTCTTTGTGATGCATAATCGGCGATTGGGAATGGTGGGAGTTTGTGAATTTTTGGAGCCGTTCCTGAATTACACAATACTGCGTATCCCATTTGCAGATTCATCGCCGTCTTTGTTTGCGAGGGAATTGATTTCATCAATGGCTTCCCTTTGTTGCTCCTGCCGCCATGAAGCATTGCCATTATTCAGATTGCTTATGCGCTGCCTAAAATATATCCAGGGCAACAATTCGGAAGTAAGTATACATGATTGACTGTCAGTTTGGTGAATGCAAGCAATCAGATGTAATATTAGGACACGGTTCTAAATTTCTGAAACTATTCAGGACAATAGAAATTTCAGCTGCATTGTCAAGATTCTAGTGGATGCGTACACTGTGGTTGTGAGAGACTTGGTTGGAACTAGATTGGTATGTGCTAATTGCCTTTTTCCTTCATCTTAAACTTTGTGCTCATTGTCCGACATTCATTCATTTATCTATACTAGCAGGAAGTAACAGAAGTTCATCTGCTCGGTGTGCAACTGGTAGATGCCGTACTAGTTCTTTGTGCCTCTCCTCATGTCCAAACAACCGAACAAGAGTCTGTGATCGAATCATTGAAGCACTTGTTAGCTGTTCAGAAAGACCTCAGATTACCATATTCACGTGATTTATCCTTGGTGGTTCTCTCGCTAGTTTTCATGCTTGCCAAGTCCAATGTCGAGCATGAACAACTCTCTATTTTAAAGTTCCTGCTTTTTCTGCTCAAATGGAAAAGTGAAAATGGTATATCCGTGTCTCCATTTTTCTTCTCATTACACTCTTGCTCGTTTCATTGTCTAATACTGTAGTAGCTAATATACTTCAATCAACTTGGTGTGTCCTGTTATGATTCCCTGTTTCTTTATTTTTTTGCCAAAAAAAATGATGTGCGTCTTTTCTGTTGACTGAGATTTGATTCTTTTCAATTCTCTTGTAGAAAACTTGTCGGTTAGAGATGCAGCCTGTTCAAGTATGGAGCCTCTATTATTGTTCCCTATCATCGCACTGATGTCTTCTCCTTCTAAATCAGTCAAAGGAGCAGCAAGTAAGGTTCTTTCCATCGTAGAAAATGTCTTGGTAACAATGTCAAATGCACCAAAGATTGAGGTCCACACAAGTAAGGGAGATTCACCACTCAGCAGGGTGGGCTCTGTCATATTTAGGGTCATGCAGCGACTCTGGCATCAGGTTTAATTCCTGTGGAGAAACCTGCTATTTTCTTTCTGAAATCTGTCTGTAATGAGTTACATACATCCAATCATGGGTTAGGTTATTTCAATTGGTTAATCCTTCGAGGGTTGGTGAGAGATAGGCATGTTTATTTTGATTTATGTTCATATCAAAGTATTTCACAAAGAAACTCGGAATCAAATTGCTCACTGAATCTTTGAATGTTCTTTTTGCAGAATGACTACGCATCTTCCACATCCTCCTTCCTCAGAGTGGCGTACATCAATGGAAGTGAAAAACAGGAGACTTGTCCTGCACCCGTGACTTGGAATTCACTGCTTAGGGAACATGCTGAACGGTTTTGGGATAGAAAAAAGATCTCTGCATCGTTTTGTCTTTCCCGAGAGATACCTATTTTACTTGGTGCTGTTGCTGGTGTCTTGGTGATGCATCCGTCCCTAGGACCTGATGCTATTGATTCTTTGACTGCTATTGGTGGCATTGATCCTAAGATGAGTGTCCCGCTGTTGCTAGTTGTTCTATATTTCAGCAACTTGTTATCTCGAACTGACGTCCCTCGTCAGAGTCTATTGGTTAGACTACTCTCATTCATTTTCTGTTAGTTCATGTATCTTCAAATCCAAATGCTTGTTTCTTCTATTTCTTTTTCCTTTAGTCTAGTTCCCATTTTATTTCTTTGACTTGCAGTCAAAACTTCTGGGGTTGCTCCCATCACTAGCTGCACAACAGGTGATGATTCCACTTGTAGTTCAGACTATTACACCAATGCTACACAAGGATGCGAAAGGGTCAGTACACCTTTTTCTGATCATTTCTTGTGTATCATGTTTTTTTAATCGTGTTTATAATAGTTGAATCTGGGTTGAAACTCTTACTTGGTGCTTGCAAAACTCGATTTTCACCTATGCTCTTTGGTAAACGGGTAGTCTTTGTAAACAGCTATCAGTAGTTCCCTTTAACTTTTCGGACTCTGGGCTTATGATATATTATAAAGGTAGATTTGGAAGCCAAAAGATTAGTATGTGATGTCTCATGCTTTAGCCTACATTTACCAATCTTGTTGAACCGGTTTATGTGCTGTACCTTGTTTCATTTCTGTACTGCCATTGCAATGGAGTTGACATGAGTAGCTCTGATGATGGTTTATTTTAGCCTGTTGTATGCTACAGCCATTAGATTACTTTGCCAGACCTGGGTAGTCAATGACCGTGCCTTTTCGAGTCTGCAAGTAAGCTACTATACAACTACAAAATTTTGCTCAACATTGATGAAGTCAGCTTGCTCGTGCTTGTACTATTTTCATGTATTTCTATGGTACTAATTATTTTAAATACTCAGGAGGTATTACGTCCAAAAGGATTTATAGACTTTATTTCAGAGAGACATATCTGCATTAGTATGGCTGCTTCCATTCACGATGTATGCAAGAGACACCCTGACAGGGGAGTAGATCTAATCTTGTCCGTTCAGGTATAGTTCCTCAAGTGATGTTTGCTATTGCTGCGTTGACTGTATATTGAAACATTTGCTTCAATTTTTTCCACTGGATTCATTTGATAGGCCTGTATAGAAAGCCATGACTGCTCAGTTCGAGCACTTGGTTTTCAGAGTCTTTCCCATCTGTGTGAAGCCGATGTCATTGGTACTCTCTTGATGCTTGCTTCTGTTAGTTAATTCCTTTGTAGTACCCTCATATTTTATCTAGTAACTTTTGCTTTGTCCATCCAGATTTCTATACCGCATGGAGTGTCATTGAGAAACATGCTCAAAACATCAAACTGGATCCTCTCCTTGCTTATAGGTCAGCAGCGCTCATATCCCTAATCATATTTATAGGCACGGTTGAGGTGTAAAGTGGTGCATGGATCTTTTAGCCATTGTTATATGAGGTGTTTGAAAAAATATTTGATGTATAACTAGCACTATTTTGATGAATATGTTGCAGTGTATGCCTTCTTCTACAGTGGGGTGCAATGGATGCCGAAGCATATCCTGAAGATGCAGAAAAGGTTCTGAACATTTTGTGGGAAATTGGTAGCTCTAAGCAGATGCCTCATGATTCCCAATGGACAAAGGCAAGAGTCTCTGCCTTAATGGCCCTTGGTCAATATGAGGTACGCATTGAATTTCTGTGTCTTGTGCGTCTTCTTTTAGGTGTCTTCGCGGCCATCTTTGATTTCCTTTGGTTCTAAACTACTAATATCAACTTTTTTTATCTAATTCTGATCTTTTTTCTTTTCTTTTCCAGGTATCATTTTTGGATAAAACAATTTCTGACTTTAACAAGAATTGTGCATTTTTGCTCTTCTCGGAGACAAATGCGAAAATTCTGAATGCTTTAGAAGACCTTTCAATTAAGATCATGATTTACGAGCACAGGTATAGAGCTTGTAATCTACTGAACTTTTCTAGTTTAGGTCATCATTAGCAGCATATTAAAACTGCTTCTTTTTCTGATTTTTCAGCATCCGGCGTAGATATGCAAGAGAGAAGAAAGTTCCTGGTAGTAAGATTGAGAAGCTGCTGGATGTGATACCTCAGGTCATCTTCCCTGCAGGTGTAGTTGATTTTTCAGCTAAAATATTTCTTAAATTGTTAGCACAATTAGTAAGAAATGCAAGTGAGTCTGTTAGAATAGATAAATAAAATCTTGAGATGGGAGGGGTGCCTAGAAATTTTAACTGGTGCATATATTTGCTTAATAACTAACATAACTTGTTTATAATTACCAGTTCTTGTTGTGCTTTACAACTTGTGATCCTTATAAGATAATGTCGAAATTTAAAGTTGCATTTTCAATTAAACACACGGGAAGCATGTTTGTAGTGAACCATCATTTGCAGTGTTTAAGATTATCGAATACTCAGTTCTTTTCGTGTTGTAATCACGGATAAGACATCTTCGTTAAATATTTTTAATAATCAGTTTTGTAAATTTCTTGGTACTCCCGCTAGTCCGCTTGAACTAAGCGTAGCTCCATTTGACTTACAGGGAAAGGAATGAAGACTGGAGAACTACCTGGTGCCGCATTATTATGTCTATCTTTTCGTCCCAGAGATGTGAAGTTTGGGTCATCAAGAGTAAGAATATTTAACTTTCTGATAGGAGGTTTTCTATACTTCGGCGTACTAACTTGCATACTTTTAATCGCAGGGCTTTCGTGATATACATGGTCAATATGAGGAGGCATTTAAAGTAGTAGTCAAATCTCTCCAGCTCTCAAGAAATATTTCCCTTGCAATTATTTCATTGCAATCACTGAAAGCTTTTATGCGGCGTTGGATGAGAGCTAATATATTGTCCATTGCTGCAACGGCTACAGAATTATCATCTGATAAAACTTCTAAAGCTGCAAACAGCATCATGAAGGTTTGAGATAGTGTCTTTCTGTAGCAGCTTAGTTCAAACTTTCCATTTTTAAGTGTTCAAGCATTTATTGAGATGCTGTTGTGTTATTTCATGTAGAGTTTGGTGTACATGGCTGAAGAAACTCTTCCGAGGTCTGCAGAAAACATAGCACTGGCGTTGGGTGCACTATGTGCAGTAAGATTTCATATAAATGCGCTTCCATATCTGTAGTGGCCAAGTGTCTCACAAAAGAAGTTTTAATCTGTATGTTTTTTCAGGCTTTGCCAGCTGCTGCTCACAATATTAAAGCAACTGCATCAAAATTTCTGTTGGGTTGGTTGTTGGAGCATGAGCATGAACACCGTCAGTGGACGGCTGGTATATCTCTTGGATTGATCTCGTCGTCTTTACACGTGACTGACCACAAGCAGAAATTTCAGAATATATCTGGGCTTCTTGAGGTACGCTCTATACCTATGATTTAATTAGGCCACAGACCGTATCGGTCAATGTAACTTGTGAAAACTATTATAGTGCTAACTCTTTTATGAAAGCGCATAGTGAGTAGTAAATTTGAAGAATATGCATGCAAACCAGTCTCGGTCTTTCTCACTCCGTACATGATTCTCTTCGCTTTGAAGTAAGCATGCGGCTAAAAAAATATTTATCATATATCTTATTGGCTTATAAATTGCTTTCAGGTTTTGTGTAGCAGTAAAAGCACTCTTGTAAAAGGAGCGTGTGGGGTTGGATTGGGTTTTGCATGCCAAGATCTGCTCACTCGGACTGAAGCCTCAGCGGGCTCTGATATAGACAGTGAATTCTACAGAAACCAAGAAGAACAGCTCTTAGGAAGGATAGTGAGGTTGCTATCTTCAATATTGCATCGTTTCCTGCAGACTCCGTGTGATATCCTAGAAAGCTTGTCTGCATTGGTCCCACCTGGAAAGGAAGACAACGTTACAGGTTTACCTCAGCTGTTGGATGATAATTCTGATGATTTTGATGATGATACATGGGGTATTGCTGGACTTATCATAGGTTTGGGGATGTCAGTTGGTGCAATATACAGAGCTGGGAAGAAAGACGTTGTTGTAAAAATTAAAACCTTGATCGTATCATGGATCCCATATGCAGATTCTCTTAATCAATCTCCAGGTTCTAATAGTAAGGTATCAGTGAGAGGTTTCTCAGCTGGCGCCTGCCTTGCACTCCCAATTGTGATCACTTTCTGCCAAAAAGTGGAACTGTTTGATGCACATGAGGTGGATCATCTAATCAATTGTTTCAAGGACCTTATTTCTAAGTTGCTAATTGTTAAAAAGTCCGGTGCTTTTCATAAGAGTTTGTTGATGGCTTCCTGTATTGGGGCTGGAGACCTCCTTGGTTCTGTTCTGAATGAAGGTATCCACCCTGTGGTGGTTGAGTCTGTAAAAGGCTTACTAGAACTGTTCAAGACATGTTATTCTGGACTTTACCCACCGGTTGTTCACTTTGGTGCCATGCTCGGAGTTGTTAATGTTTTAGGAGCAGGTGCTGGGAATTTGGTGTATTCCCATCCTCTACCCCGTGCACCTCCTTCCAGTTCTGAGGAAAACGTAAGTTCTCTGGTCTGTCTTTCCAAGATCCTTGCTCTTTTATTCGCCCATTAGCTAAATGTGAATGGGTCCCTAACATCCATTTATATTGCTATAGGAAAACTCTTATGTGTCAGGTCCTTTGCTTTCAAACTCATATTTTACTCAGCAGTTGACGCCAGTTGTGCAAGAAATATTCCTTATCGCACAAAATACCAAGGATCGCCAGCTGCAACATTATGCTGCATGGGCCATCTCAATTCTTAGAAACTATATGCGGTCCGGGGAAGCGTCAAGTCTCAGTAATGAAATCCAGTCTGATGACTCTCACCGTAATTCCATCTCTCACAATGTTCCTGAGCATGCCATGGTCATGAAACTTTCTCAAGGCCTGGCAAATCCAAGTTTGCCTTTGGTATGTCTGCTTAAAAGCTCTCTGATAGTTCTAGTATTCTCTAATCGTTGATGGTTGGAACAATAAACAAAAACATGGAAATTTTTTCATACTTAGGTTTCATTAAATTGCTGCAACAGTTAAGTAAAAGGTGATTTAGTTCAGGATAGAGATCTCAATCTGTTCTCATAGTTGTTAATCTTTGTTGAAATTTAGGCGGGTAGCTCTCTGAGTATTAGCGCAATGGCAAGTGATTTGCGGTGTTTGTCTCATGCTCCGAGATTGCCAAACTTGGACTGGGGAGCAACAATAAGGCGATTAATGAAACAAGAGACTCAAACTGATGTATCGCAAATAGGAGATCTTCCCAGGGAGAGAACTCTTAGAGAAGAGTGCTTCAAATTTTCATTAGCTCACACACGCGAATTTGATGAACTTCTATCTTTTCTGGACGAATTGTTTGAACTATCCAGATTCAAGGCACTAGAGCAGAGTCTCCAGTCATGCATGCTCTGTCATCTAGGGGATTTAATGAGAATATTCTCAGGTTCAAGAATGGATAAATTGTTTGACGATATCTCTTACTTCATAATCTCGCTATCTTCAGACCAAATATCTAGCTGTGATCAGAAAAGCTCATTGAGGGTCTCTTGTTGGAAGGGTCTGAGTCAGTGTCTCGATGAAACTTCGCTAGAATCTTCAGAATATATCGCAAAGATTGAAAAATGCATAGAGTTGCTTTTTGTGGTCTTACCAGTAGCATCACAATCTCCTAAAGCAGATCAGACGGGTCCGGTGAAAGAGTGGTCAGAGGCAGTTAGATGTCTGCAGAGGTCGCGTCGGGATTGGTTATACAAATTTCTACAGGTATATGTAATATCTGCTTAATGCATCGGCTTGTAAGGTACATATCATCTTTGAGGACATCCCGCTATTTAACTGAAATTTTTCTCGCATGCAGGTTTCGAGTCTTGAACCTGGGAACGGAAAGACCGACTTCCAAGGTGATCTAAAGAAGATCCAGGCAAAAGCCAAGCTAGCAAGACTTGGCTCAATTCCATTTTCCGAGTTAGGAAAATTGAAGGCTATTATATTAAATTGTGAACAGTCAGGTCAGTTACTATCCTCAATTGCTATATGCGAGCTAGACACAATCAAAGATCATGATACAATCAAAGTTTTCGTCTGTTAGATATCTGGGATGCACACATTGAGATAGTAGCAGCTCTGCATCACGCCGAAGGAGGAATCAAAAGACAGTGGCTCCTTGATGCTGTTGAAATCAGCTGCGTTTCTAGCTATCCTTCCAATGTAAGACACATCAGTGTTAAGATCTCCTCCATCAAGAGAGATTATTATCTTTCTTTTTATGTTGAAATCGGTTTTTCTTCTTCTACAGGCTATTCTCTTTGTCGGCCTCCTCTCTAGTATCTGCTGCGAATACATGCTGTTTCTCACTTTAGACCGATCCACGGTTTTGAGCGATATGTCTGTTACCGTAACTTCTCTCCTGACTGATCCCAACTGGGAAGTTGTTGCAGAGCCTTTCATCTCGTTTCTATGGACATCATTGGAACGTGTTTACAGTTTTGCAACTGACTTAGACGCTAATGCAACGCTAAGCTCACAGCAAATTGAGCGAAGCGAAAGAGATTATGCGCTAATGCTTGTGAAGGTGATGCATTACATTTGTGTAGCCTTCAGAGATCATTTGCCTCTTGAGAAACAGCTTAGACTTGCTGCTATGGCCATCCCTTGATTCCTTTTGAACCATTGGATGGTTTTTATATTTAGGAGAGTGTATAATTTCAGAGTATTTTGATGATTTTGAAGGGGATTTTCATGTCCCAATCCACACTGTTGTATTTATAAGAGATATATATTATAGTGAATATTTATTGGTTTATAAATAGATCTTTTTTTTGGTGTAAAACTGAAAAGTGGATATAATATATCAAACAATTCTTTGACAAAAACAAAAATATATATCAAACAATTCTATGGTGGAAAGGTTTTTTTTTTTATTAATAATGAAAACCGAAAAAAAACAATTGGTTCTTATCATCGCAATCGCAAGCATAGCCAATAGGCAATAAGAGAGACCCTATGAGTGACACTATCATCTTGTCTGATTGTTTTAGTTCACCCCACAAAATCTTCCACGGCCACGTGGCACAACCGTAACCTCTATCTATCTCATTTACGTGAATATGAGTTTGTGAAAATCTAAAATCAACCAATCAGAACTCGCTGATGTGTCCATCTGCTAATCTCCCTCAGCAGAATGAACACTCTATTATAAAAAGGAGCGAAAACCCAATTCATTGGCATAAGCCATAACATCTTCACTTATATATTTTTTCTTTGTCTTTTTGTTTGGAGTTGAAAGAAAAAAGAAATGGCCACATCAGCAATCCAACACTCTTCTTTCGCCGGCCAAACGGCCCTGAAGCCTTCCAACGATCTCCTCCGCAAAATCGGAGCCTCCAACGGCGGTGGCCGCGTAGTCATGCGCCGTACCGTGAAGTCTACTCCTCAGAGCATATGGTTCCTAACCAAATCTCTCTCTCTTTTTCCCTCTTAATCACTACAATTCATAAGCCATACCTTTTTCTTGAGAAAGAGATTTGAAAATAATAATAACACAAATGTCGTCAGGTTTGGTTCACTCTGGGTTTCGGTTTGGTTTGGGTTCAATTTTCTTTTGTTTTTTTTTTTCTCAAAAAGTAACAATAACCTGAATCTACTATGGATTGGTTTCGGTTCAACATATTCGATTTTTCATCAAATAAATATTTAATCTTCATCTCTATTAGAATTCTGTTTCGATTTTTATGATATTTTAAAGTGAATCATTTTAACCATATAAGAACTCAATTCCGTTTTTAAATCTGTTATTTCGGCTTGTTTTTGGATCGGATAAAACCAATTTATCCGAATTAAACGACCCACCAATTTTTTATTTCCTCGACTTTGATAGAATTAATCACCAAAACATCTAATTATTTACCCAACAAAAAAATGTGACAGGTACGGACCAGACCGTCCCAAGTACTTGGGACCATTCTCGGAAAACACACCATCCTACCTAACCGGAGAATACCCCGGAGACTACGGCTGGGACACCGCGGGTCTCTCTGCCGACCCAGAAACCTTCTCAAAGAACCGTGAGCTCGAAGTGATCCACAGTAGATGGGCAATGCTAGGTGCTTTAGGCTGCACCTTCCCAGAGATTCTCTCCAAAAACGGAGTCAAATTCGGTGAAGCCGTGTGGTTCAAGGCAGGATCTCAAATCTTCTCAGAAGGAGGGCTTGATTACCTCGGAAACCCTAACTTGATCCACGCGCAAAGCATATTAGCTATATGGGCTTGCCAAGTTGTTCTAATGGGCTTCATTGAAGGGTACAGAATCGGAGGTGGACCTCTCGGTGAAGGGCTTGACCCGCTTTACCCGGGTGGGGCGTTTGACCCGTTAAACTTAGCGGAGGATCCGGAAGCATTTGCGGAATTGAAAGTGAAGGAGCTCAAGAATGGTCGGCTTGCGATGTTCTCAATGTTTGGATTCTTTGTTCAAGCCATTGTTACTGGTAAAGGTCCGATCGAGAATCTGTACGATCATGTTGCTGACCCTGTGGCTAACAATGCTTGGGCTTACGCTACCAACTTCGTCCCCGGAAAATAAAAATTTGATCGGATAGATTTATGTATTCGTTTATTATGTTTAAACATTTTAATGTATAAAAATATTTAGTCTGTTGGTTCCATGTTCTTGCTTGGTCAAAGAAATTTTCGTGAGATATGAGGCTCTTGTCTTGTGTAATTTGATCGACAAATATTTGAACGAGGACAATAACATATGCAAATGAACATTCGAACAAGATTTCAATTTTTAATTTTAAAGTACTACAAGAAAAAAATTTAAATGCATGGGACTCCTGAATTTAAAAAAAAAAAAAAAAAAAAAAAAATCTTTTGTAACATTAAAAATAAGTATGGTTGAAATTTTGAAGAAAACATTCAAATAGTTTGAGACTGCTGCATGCATGCATCAGTCCATTAAACCATGGAAAATGGAGATAGTTTAATACCATATTTTTGAAATAGAAAACATTTTCAGTTTTTCAACAACAAAAAAACTACAAACGTAACAAATGTTTTCTTTTCTTTTGTATTTAGCTTTTACGTCTAAAATTCAGAAATAATATTTTTTGCTTGAGATGTTGAATTCTATGGATCTGGCGATGCTCGTGTGGAGATTCAAGCTTGATATTAGATCATTGATGCAATCTTTTGCTTCAATTTCATTTGATTTTGTTTCACGATTAGCCATTTCTATGGCTGATTCTCTTGCTTAAAAGGGCTCTCATGTCCCTTGACATTAACATTGCTGTCACTATCCAAATTCAACCAGTTATATGTGTATGGGAGACATCGAATTTCATTAATTTTTCTACAACTATTCCTTGACAAATGTTAAAGTTGAAACAAACAAGAAACAACAATACAGTTGCAAGATTCTTAAAAAATAAAAGTTTACAAAACATTGCATAAACTTCCAAAATGCGTGCCATTTCTGGATTCCGCACCATTTTTCTTGTCGACTAAATCAAATGTCCAACTAATTATATACAACACAAGTCGAGATTGTTATAGAGGCAGCTAATAACTAGAAAAACAAAGATCTGCAACTGCTGATGCAAAGACCCAACCACTGTTCTTGTGATGGCCAAATGTAACAATTCACTTTTTCTGTCTTCTCTTTTCTTTCTTTTTCTTTCACATTCTAATATCGAAAAAAAAAAAAAAAAAAAAACTTAGATATATCTTTTGCTACCAACAAATATTAACGTCTCACGAATTGGCTAGAAGCCTAAAACGGAGAAAAGATCACTACCAGATCCAGCAAAAACGAAAAGATACGTTTCTGAGACAAAACATTACCTCACATACGAATCATCCTCTTTCCCAACTTTAACCATTTCTCTGTTCCAACCGTTCTTCATCATTCGCCTCAGAAGCGGACTCACTGTTACTTTTGTTGTTGCCACTGTCGATTTCTTTGACCTCTTGTTCATCCAAATTATTGCTGTCTCCTGAAACATTTGTCTTCTCTGGTTCTTCCTTAGAGGAGGCTTTGACTTCATCTGCTGGTTTTGGGTCATTTGAGACGGACAAAGTGCACTTGTTTTTGCTGCTATGGTGTTCACGAGAAACAGAGAGATTATTGTTATTGTTATTACTAATATTCTCTCTGTTGCTTTGACGTGTTACCCACACGAGCTGCAACATGTGTTCTTGCCAACACTTTGCATTAGCAAACGCTTTCTCCGCTGCGCTGCGTTTCACAAATGTGACACAAGCTGCACGGTTTTCGTTTTGTGTTTCATGATCCGTGCCACTATCAATCGATGCATTGTCTTCGAGTTCCACTTTTGAGACTTCGCCGTAAGAAGAAAAATGTTCCTTTAAGACACCAACCTGGAAATCAAAAAATAGTTCAAAGCATCGGTAAGTGAATCAGTGACCTAATAATCCTGGTAGCATCTAATTTGGAAAGTGAGAAAGTTTTGCACATTCATAAAGTAGAACAAAGGAAAGGGGACATACATCGGCTAACCCGGTTGGCAAGGGAGGAACCACTTTGATGGTAGTGGTGCGGTTGTCCAACTTATACCTATTTGCCATAGGAGCATTCAAACTTGTGGTAAACGAATAAGGTCTTTGCTTCATATTTTTTGAATCGGGTGATGGCGTTTCTGTGCTTAGTTTAGCGGTGGAAACTGGTTTCTGGATAGGCACTTTCTTATCTGTCGATGACTCTGTTTTTGGTGATGCGATCGCAGCAGCGGAATCAGAGGCTGTGTCTACTTTAACGCGCTTAGCGTCTGGCTCATCTGCTTCCTCTCCCTTGACAACCGTACCCTGAGAAGATTTACAGCAAGATGATATGAATGTTGTCTGAGTAAATAATTTCAACTCCATCTATGTGATGTTAAGTAAGACAGGGTCAACAGTTTTGTTTCTAGTGTATAAATCATTCGCTTAAGACATCCGAAACAAGAAATAAATATATAACGACGCATGTATGTCTACTAAAATCTCCGTGTGAACGAACTCAGTTTTATATTATCATCAGAAGTCAGATTTGCACTTGTCTAACATTTTACACTTCTTCAATTTCCAAAAGACACTTCTGAGATTCAAATCCTCAGAACTCATACTTCTGCTTAATTTTCTAGTGACTGCAAATCTGTACTTTCCCTTCAAAGAAAAATGAGTAAGAGATTTGGTTACTTGTTTTTGAAGTGTCGCCAATTTTTTGCGGAACTCGTTACGCTTCTGTTCCAGCATTTCCTGCTTTTTCCGAAGTGTCTCCTTTAACCGCTCAAGAGTGTCTGCTTTTTTCTGCTGAAGCGGCGTAACCTTGGGACCACTAGTGACCACCACAGGCTTAGGCTGTTCAGAGGAGGATGGAGCTCCACCAGTGTGGAAGGCAGGACCCTTTGCAATGGAAGATACATGGTTGCTTTTTGATGCTGCAGCAATAGGAAGTTGGTTCTGCCCTCCAGAAGCAGCCATACCACGGCCCTTCATAGAAGCACCATTGCCAGTGGACAGGCCATTATCAGGTATACTATCTCTATTTGCCCACCAAAGTTTGATAAAGCGGTTACCCATCACAGCATCAGGTGCCCTGAGAGCAGATTCAGCCTCTTCGCGTTTCGAGAACTGCACAAATGCTCGCTCACTATTTATTGGGATGTGAATGTCAATAACTTTCCCAAATTTCTGAAAATGGGCAAGAATGAGGTCCCTTCTGTTGCTCTCGTGAGGAACATTATTCACAAATAGAGTCCGCATTGCCTTTGGAGTTGTTTTTCTTGTATTGCTCATCGCATCATTCGACGTATTTGATGAATCAACAACTTTTGTGACACTTTCACCATGGTTTTGTTTACCGTGTCGTGATAAATTAACTGAGACCTCCTTCAATTGATCTTCAAGACCAGTTGATGAATTTGATACTGCATCAGCTTTCTCTTTGAAATTTGCTTGACTATTAGAACCACGCATTCTGCCCCAAACTGATTGACTTGTGCTTCTTGAGTCTCGAATACCACATGCATTTTCAGCGCCATCTTGGTTATTGTCATCCAGTGGAGCTACATTCTCATCAGTCCCATGAGAATTTAGTGCAGATAATGTACCTGAAGTTTCACCACCACTGTTATTCCACAAAGGTTGATCAGGATCGTAAAAATCAGTTCCACCAGCACTAGAATATGCATCACCATAACCTAAACCATCAACAGTCATTCCGCCCTCGTTAATCTTCCCATGAACTCCTTTAGTATTCATGAAATTAGCACACCCAAACTGTGCAGGCACTGGTTTAGAAGAAGCTGCCAGATGAGGTGCACCAGGGACTGAAACGGGAAGGTTAAACTGTGATAGACTCTGCACAAATGGAAAATGGTAGTCATAAGAAATTTATCTGCAATTTAACAACCACAATAATATTAACATGCATCTAGAAATCAGAATGGAGTTTGGCTGTTTCTGAGAGCCATGCCAGGTAAACCCAACACTGAAAACGTTAAGGAGTTTAATTTTATGTCAGTGAGAAGTACTGCAGAAGGGCTTAAAGTGGTCATACTAATAGCAACATATTCAAGAAACACAGCTGTGCTGAAATTTCCAGCTCAGAGGATCATGCAAATAGTTATCAAATATCCAGCAAAACCTCTAGGTTCTATTGTGTTTTCCCAGATAAGTCTAATCCCATTGTAGAAAAACTTAATGCAAGAAAACATACCTGTACATCGTCAACAACAATACGATTCATTCCATGCTCCATCGGACACATGTCCCCTCTGAGGCAGAAACCACGTTCTTCAAAGTCTCTGCATCGCTGCCGAGGAATACCCATGTTGAGTGGAGCATTTAAGGGCGGTCTTAGGGACCCTTGTAAGTGATGGAAACCATCTAAGCCACCATTTGGAACTCCAGGAAGCATTCCAAAAGCAGGCCATGGTGCACTCTGAGCACCTGAAACACCAGCTAGTCCCCTTCCTCCAAACATGCCCGGAGCCATAGATCCAACTTGAACCATATGAGATGAGAGATCAACAGGATTAAACCTGGAATCACGCTGGGTCCAAGAACCATAATTTCCTCTACCCCTACCAGGACCAGAGTCCCTTGAAAACATTGGGTTTGATCTTATTCTTTGATTATCAAACTGTACACGTTGTGCTGATGCTGCCCCTAGAGACCGCTTTTCATGTTCGCCAAACGAATTACCATTTTCAAAATGTCTATAACTTTTCCTGTACGGTCGTGAGTAAGCCTGATCTGAAGAACCTTGTTCCAAGGACTGAGACCTCGTCTCTTCTTTCCTACGGTGCTTATGGTTGCGATCGTCATCCTCCTCCTCGCTAATCTCATGCTCCTCAGGGTCACTCATACAATCAGGTGGAGATAACACACTTTGCTTTGGAGAGGAAACAGAAAGTTCCATTGATCCACTTGGATAACGCAGAGCTTCTTGTCTCTCATACAAAACTCTGATACAATTTGGTTTCCATCAGATTATTGCACAACAAAGAGTAATATACAAAACGAAACCTTAACGATCTAATGCAATCAATGCTCAACAACAACTACCTATGTCTCATCTTCCCTTAAGTGATTATAAAGCAACAATTATCTCTCTCGAGATCCATCAGACTGGATTAACAGAGCACGGGTTCATGCCTCGCATATACAATTGATTAAGCTCCTAATTCCCACAAACTCGAAAACCCTAACCAATTACAATAACTCCAGAATAGTATCAACAAGCAGCAGAAACTTAGGGTTTATACGAACCTAGAGAGCTTCAGAAATTAAGATTAAGAAAAACTTCAACAAGGCGAAAATCAATCTTACAGGTTCTCCCGGAATAATCAATGACTCTACCGCTCTTCTTCAAAGCCAAAAACCAGATTTAGGCCTTAATAACCTAAATCAAAAACAATGGATGGACATCTTGGGACGAAATTGGATGAAAAAAGTAGTGGCGGAGGGATCGTCAATGAAGATTAATCCGCGGCGGAGATTATTCGCCGTCGACCTTCCCGAATTTCTAGGAGAAACCGGAGAATCACGTCGTCGATAACGACTGCTCTCGTCGTTTAGGGTTTGAAGGAGCTGACGAAGAGCTGAGAGAGAAGGTAGAGAGAGAGAGAAGGGCTTTTTTGTTAATCAAGTAAACAAGGGTAGGAAAGGAGGACAGAAACTAGACTGGAAATTTTAGATTTTCAACCCCAAGAGTTCTTCAAGTTTATAGAACGACCCCGATATTTCTATTTATTTATATTTGCCTATTCACATAATATGAAAATTAAAAAAAATCAAGTCCTCGTCTGTGTTTATATACTTAATGTGCAATTATAATATTACAGATTCCATCTCTTTAATTTTAGGGCCTGACCGTTTAACCATAGTAGTTACAACTGCACGTGCGGAGTTTTGTAGAAATTGGTGGTTGCGGTTTCAAGCGTTATTAAACGATTTATATAATTGGTGTAGCGGTTAGAAATGATTGCGTTTACGAGATATTTATGACTGATTGACAACGGATATAGTAGCAATTAAGCAGAAATTAACCAAAAACAATATCTAGTTATAAAAAATTATATTATTATAATAAAATTTTTTAACATGATTAAATATAAAAGAATTATAAATAAATTACTAAATGATTATTCATAAACATACATATAAAAATTAAATCAAATGTTAGTAAAATGATATATGAGAAATATGGAATATAAGCCTTAGATTTAGAACTAAAACGGAGAAAAAAAATCGATAGGTAACTATTGAATAAAAACAATAACAATAATAATATGTGTATGATACTTACGTTTATTTCTTAATTTTCTTTACTTTGGATGAAAATAATGATTTCAATGGAAAATATATATATTTTTTTTTTGTGGAGATTAAGGTTAGATTAGAGAATATAAGTGGTTATATACATATATATTTCGGTTTAGGCGTGCTCCCGGGTTTAGATCCTCCTATTTCGTAGCAAGCTAGGTCTGCTCTCGGATGTCAGAGGTAGATTAGGCCTGATCCAAGACGTGCCTGACAGGTTAGGTCGGTATTAGGTTCACCTACCGTCGCCCGGGAACGATACTAACCACCCTATAAAAAGCATGAGCGACGTGACTAGACATAGGGTCTCGATCGAGTTAGAGGCCAAGGTAAGTAGAATTTCTCTATAAATATTGGGGAATGGAGATACTAAGAAGGAGGAGGCTCCCTGGCAGGAGATCGGCAAAAAATGATCTCTGGGGAATTCAAGAGATAAAAGAATAATCAACAACATACAAAAAATGATCTCTTCAAGAGATCCTCGGGAATAATATTATTTGGGAGAGCGTTCCAATTCCACTCTTCCTAGGAACCGTTCTTCCTTCTCTCTCCGTTCACTCGATAAATAACAGTCGGGTGGTCATGATTTTCGGACGTGGCACCAAAAAAAACCCATACTTACTTCCCGAATAAACTTACTCTCTAGTGGATGTCTGACTTGGGTGTCAGAGAGTCTTCGGGAAGGAAACCGCTTCTCATTCTTCCTAAAAATGTTCATGACCGTGTTACTTTTTGCATGTACGACAACGCCCATGTCGACCTGTACATGTGTCTCTCGGAGACAATACCTATGAGGGACGTGTCTCTCATCCTCCAAGAGGACGAAACTTCTACTCAGTACTTCCACAGCTATTCCCAGATAGCACCCCAAGGTCTGCATGAGATCTACAATCCTTGTACGAAGGACCCAAAATCCGACCCGAACAACTTTATTAATTGTAAATATTTATTTCTAGTTATTATTAATTTAAAATAGCATTTATATCTTTAAACCAAATTTTAAATAATAAATACTAAATTTCTATTTACGGAAATGATAAAGATTACACTTAATAATTTAAAATTAAATTGGATTTTTTTTTCTTAGTTCTTTCCTAACTTCTTCTCTTGATCCATCCGTGCCCAGTACGGACATAAATAATTTAAATCAGAATAATACGTGAACATTCACCATGTTCTTATCTAAATAAACTAAATTGAACTCAAATATATGAATTGGACCGAACTGTGACAGTATCATAAGTAAAAGCTACGTTGATACTAGGGCTAGACAAAAATCCGGAACCGTGGAACCGAACCGGAACCGACCCGAAATTACCCGAACCGAATCTGAACCCATTTTTTCAAAATACCCGAATGGATCTTATATGCCTGGAACCGAAGAACCGGAACCAAACCGAGAACCGAACGAGTACCCGAAATATCCGAAATATAAATTAACCCATAGATATTTTGGTTCTAGCTTGGGTATGTTCGGGTAAATTTTACAATTTTTTCTTTGTTATTTTTTCGGTTAATTCGGTTAGTTCGGATATTTTTAAGTATTTTCGGATAGTTCGGATAAAAATAACCAATTTAGGTGTATTATTTCAATTTTTAGATATTTTTATTATTTTCGGGTATTTTGGGTATTTTCGGGTATATTGGGTATTTTCGGGTAGTTTGGGTAAAAGATCACGCAACCAAACCGAATCCGAAATTTTGTTGGTTCCAAACCGGTTCTCCTCCGAAGTATCCGAACTGATCCGAACCGAACCGAAAATCATTCGATATACATATGGATCCTATATGCCTGGAACCGAACCGAATACCGGAATGTCCACCCCCTAGTTGACACCAAATAACAATAACATCGTAAGACCAAGAGAACGACAAAAATATAAATCTGAAAAGTAGGAAAATATTTTTTGAGTTAATTTCATTGTGTAAAACCACTAAAAATTAGAACTATTGTTAGAGTAAACGAAACCAACCAAAATAAAAGAAACCAACATAAATTTTTGCACACACTAAAATAGGACTCAAATATTTTGGAAGTGTTCACAACTATACTTTGAGGTTTCTCATTCTTATCCGTGATCAAAATCTTCAAACCAGAACTGGATGTTTTCCTTGACACATCAACATATAAATTTCCATGGGTGAAAACTGGTCTTGGTAGAAACAAACCAACATTTTCCAATGTTTGTCTTTGACTCTTATTTATGGTCATTGTGAAAGCAATAAAGATTAGAAATTGCTTACATCTCATGCGGAAAAGAAACTTTGCTTCTGACGGAGAGACAAACATTTTAGGGATTAAGACCTTTTTCCAACTTTATCACCATTTATAACCTTAACATCAATGACATTGTTTGCCATTTGAGTAATAAGAAGCCTTGTACCATTGCACAAATCACCTTTGCGATCAATGTTTCTAAGTAACATGACAAGAGTGCCAACCTTCAATCGCAGACTATGGTTAGGCAACCCAGATACCTTGACACTATTCAAAAACTCCTCAGTGTAAACCATATTATCGTGGTTGCTTGAATCAAATATCTCAATACTATCAAAACTGAGATAGATTCTTGCATCACATGTTAAACACATAAACAAATTTGCTATGAAAACCACACGAAAACAATGATTCCCACCAATCAACTAATGCATATATTAAAAACCAAAAATGGTACTTGATATTTGGAAAATCATATAATCGTTAATCATTATATCCAAACCTTGATTTTTCGGACTCAATATAGCCCTTCCCTTAAAAAACAGGATCAATTTTCGTAGCAAATGATTCCCCATATAGGATCTCTGAAATCAGTGATCAACAAATCTTTAGGAATATCAATTTCGGTTTCTACGCTATCGTTTTTATTGATTTTAACCAATATCAATAACCCATTTTGAGAAAGCTGCAAGCTCAGCAAACTACGATTACCATCCCCTGCAAGAAGTCTCATATTTTGTGTAAGCCTTAGAAATTTACGGCTAGCCCAGATAAACGAATAATTTAAAGTCGCCAAAACCATTTCTACTATACCACCATCAGTAATAACCAGCAAGCTCTGTTTGAAGTCATCGCTGAACACTATAATTTTACCACCAAATGGTTTATCACACATGGTTCTCTCCAAAGTTTCAAAACAGTGCTTGCTCATCATCGGTGCTTCGCCCAATATTATGAGCTTAACCTCTCTAATTAACTCAGCGAGATCTGATCCTGTAGGGATAGAGTACGTCGTAAACTGGTTTATGAAAACTTCGAGTGAGCTGTTCTACCTCCTTGTAATAGCAATACTGCAAGTCTACTGTATGCCACATTGATTACAATATGACTTTTTTTACCACAAATCAACTTTTAGAATTTTCCACAAAAAATTATCTTGAACCTCCAAACCCATAAACGAAGAACATGCCACTCGATCCACTATTTACAACATGCAAGATCTGATCACAAATACTTTTTTCGCAGATAATCCCGGTCATAGTTGTCTATTCTCATATCAAAGAATTATCATGCCCATCGAGTACAGTGGCATCCGAAAGAAGTATCTTATCAAAATTAGACAGAGAGTTTCCGTTAACACGCATAATCTTCTCTATGTGTGCCAAAGCAAGGTTTTTAATATGGTATTCAAATAGAGTCAAATCTGCGGAAGAATATAATATTATTAGAAAAAAACACAAATTTATAAAGAATGCAACAGATAAATCCACATCAAATGAAAATCAAAATACGAAGTTTGTACCCAAAACCAAACATGGAACGATCTAAATATAAAATGCTATAAAACTCAATGCAAGATGTTATTCTCTAAAACTAAAAAATATAATGAATAAGAAACCACAATATATCTCGATCTCTAAATTCAAATACAGACTATCTTTAGAATACAATCCCAAACACAACACCATTGTCCTTCTTAAAAGTCGATGTCGCTGAAACACCCCATTCCGGATTCTAAGTCCAGAATAGATGTTCCCATCCGAATCACTAAGTGATCCGAACCAAACAGTCCATTTTAAGGGTACATTCTTTAGACAGTTCATTTTATGAGATTCATACTGAGATTCATTCAGTTCTAGAGTCAAATTCGATTAGAGTCTAGCAAACAAGCCGGGTTCTTTATTTATAAAAAAATATGATTCATACAACTTGTGGGTTCGCTTATAAGCTATTACAAATTGTAGATCCTATCACTACCCAGACTTAACACCACCCATCTTCACGGGCACCAGTCTCGCGCTTAAGCCAAATCCTTCCCACGTTCCCCATCTTTACCTGAAAGCCAAAGAGGCGTAAGTAATTCAACAATTACTTAGTGATGCGGTCATCCCGTTTCACTAGGCTTAGATGCACGAATCAATGATACGAATTCATGCAGTTTGTCTAAACAAGCCTTTTTCCAGTCACTTAGTCATAGTTATCGATCCGAATCCAAGAATAATCATTTCTGGTTCGGTCAAGTCTTGGCGGATTCAACCTGATCCCCAAGCCACTCGCCTTACCATGATTTCCTTCAAACCCGAATCGTCTATCCATACCAAGTTATGTAGATTATTGAATGTAAACTATTTATTATGACAGTTATCGAACAATTATGCAGAATATGAAATTTATGCGCAATTCAATCAAGTTAATCAATAACAGACTAACCCGATCCTTAAACCCAATTGAATGAACGACGAATCATGGATCCGAGCACTAAGCCACGGTCACGCACTCATCTTTGCCACACATTTTGATTAATACTCTCTTATGTCTCGTTCCTTCTCGATCCAACCATCTGACTAGATTTGTTCCCTTGTTCCAACCGGATTCGCACCACTCCGATCGCCCACACGAACTGTTCTGGTGTTCTTTCCGATCTCAACAGTTTTCTCTCAATGCCTTAGTTTTTCTGGGTGTTTTTCTGTCTATGCGCGTGAATGGCGAAATTCCGCCTAAGGAAACCCTTTTATAGGGTTTTCTCTGCTCAAAACTGCCCAAGATAAGCCCATTCGAATTAAGTGGATCTGATAACCATTTTGGCCGACTTGGTGCGTGTGATCCACGCCCATATACCCAAGTCCGCACACTTAATGTGTGTGACCTTTTACCAAACGGTTCATCCTTTGATCCTAACTGCCTCACTCAACCAGCTAGCACTACAGTCGACCCAAGTGTCCCAGCTAGTGAATTAGTCGACCCAGCTGATCCAGCTAGTGAGATAGTCGACGCAGCTAGTGAGCTAGTCGACCCAGCTAACCCAACTACACCACACTCTATCCAGCTCAGTTGAGCTACCCGATAGTTACTCCAGCTGGTTAGCTCGATCAGTCCAGCTGGTTCCAGCTCGGTTCAACTAATTCCAGCTGAATCTTACCCATTGGATCGATCAATCACCCTTTTTATCGAGTTTCTGATCAATCTTCAACCTTTTCCAATCATTTCTTCATATATCATTATAACAAGCAACTTGCGTATATATCTTCATGTAACTCATATACTTGCTTCTTTAATTGCTTCAATATACTTTTGGTCATCGTCAAACAAACCCAATGTATAACATGCATATTTGAACATAGAATAAAGAATGACTTTTATTGTTCTTATGTCTTCAAAACTTGTTGGACCTTTGATTATATTGAGCAAAACATGCAAATAATATGCTTCACCTAAAGATGATGGCACATATGTAATCCTTCTGATTGCAAAATCTTGCGTCATCGGTTTATAGGTTCTACACCGCATATCCCAAACAAATTTGGACGAATTACCAGAGTAAGTGAGTTTTCTCGCTTTGGGATACTTCTTGTTGCACTCAATCCAAGATATAAACATTGATCTAACGACAGATTTATGATTTGAATATTCATCCATATGATCATCATCGTTATAAATAACCAATTGCTGATAATGCAAATGGAACATAAGTCTTTCTATCGGTGTAGAACGATATTGAATAGGAAAAGGAAGAATATGCCACGTTGCCTCACATGCATATATATAATTCCCACCCCAAACATTTAAGAAAATTAATTATTTTTCAATTCAACAAGATCTTTTAATAAAGAGTGATACACATGAATCATTGTTTATATGTAGTTATTATCCGAAAAATAGCCATGGTTAGATTGATCTGGAAAACAACAATGGTTAGAAAAAACTATAACTGGGAAGAACATAACAATTCCCACCATAAATAATTTTGATAAACATCTCTTTTTGATAACGCATATTGACGTGTGTCAAATTGTATTTGTACCTAAACTTATCTAGAAACACACTCTAGTTGTTGTAGCATAGCATAGGGTCGAACCACAAGGAGTTAAGAATAACGCACTAAGAATTCAAGTAATTAACTAAGCTAAGTGATTCAAAGGTTGTATTTTCGGTTTTTAGAATCCTAATTACGAAACAAAACTAAGTGAAAATGAGCAAATGATAATGCAAATGAAAGACAAACAAGACCAAATGAGTAAACAAACACTAATCAAGATCAAAGCAAACCATAATCAAGCTTATACAAATTCACAATGCAAAAGTCAATAAAAAGTCAACAAACAAGAATTTGATCAAATATGGAAATCATGGACTTTGGGCAAAACATTTGACTTGGGATTATCAATGACTAACTAATGATGTTAAGACTAACAATTCAAACTCAATTCTATGACATGAATCACACAAATAGACTAATCCACTCCCATGGTACTAATCCATTTATTAACCATTCAATTAAGCTAATTTTCCAATTGCAATCAAATGATCAATAATCATTAATCATAAGTTCATAAAGCCACTAATCACCTTAAGCATCAATTCTCATTGGTTAAGAATGAAAAGTAAGGTTAGGATTCTCCTAGACATTTTATCGAACACCTTACAGGCATAAAATATCCATGATCAAGATTTTAATTAGTTAAGTCTAATCTTGCATTAAACACACCCTAATCTTTAGAAATCATAAGAATATAAGCCTAAACATCACTAATCATCCATCAAACATCCCTAATCTACTAAACCCAAAAACCCATTGAGAAACTACTCACTAATCATGATTCAAAACACAAAGATAAACATGATTAAAGAAATAAACATGAAGAAGAGGTAAAAGATTAAGAAAAATTCACTAGAAATAGTAAGATGACAAAATCCAAGCAATAATCATAAGAAAAGAGTTTGGAGCATAAAAGAGGAAAAAATCTAATCAAAACTTAGGTTTTTACAATGCTTAAGAGAGTATTTATACTAAGAAAAATATCTAGGTAAAACAAAAGGTTAAAGAGTCAAGTCAACATAAAGTCAACCAAAAAATAGTGCAGATCGAGCATCAGATCGATCGATCCAAACTTGTCGAGATCGATCGATCTGATGATATGTGTCCAGTAAATCGATGATACCTTTTGCGATATGGCTCTGAATGACTTGAAACTACTTCCATTCGAAAGCTAACTCAATTTCATATATCTCTACCAAATTTCAGATTAATAATATCACGGGAAGACCTTCAGCTGATATGATCTTTGAGCCGATTCGAACCGCATCTACATATTTTTGTCTGTTTGATCCATTCTTCTAACTTCTTTGTGGGCAACTCACTCCAAAGCATCTAAATGAACAAAAAAAATCAAAAAGAATACAAAGACAATCTAGGACATCTAAAATGTAATAAGACTCATTAGGACTTTAAATGCAATAAAAACACCATGAAAAACAAAATAAACATAAGAAGGAGAATGAAAATATGAGACACAAAGTGGTAATATATATATATGATTATCAACTCCCCCAGACTTGCCTTTTATTGGTCATCAAGCAGACAAAGCAAAATGCAACCCGAGAGAGAGGTTTAAAGGCGGGAACTCAAATCCAAAAGAATCAATAAAGGGTTTAAAAGAATGTCATAGGGAGAACTAACTCGATGCACAACAAACTCTACTCCAGAAGCTTTCGCCATACTCATCACAAATCGAACTCTTACTGCTAATCTCGAAACTTAAAAGTGTAGGAACTCAATTACTACAATATGGGAAAACTAATATTTATAAAATGAAATACATAAATAAATCAGTAATACAATAATACAGATACAAGAATGTGGAAGAAGAGCAGATTTAGATTTGCAGAGGCGAGAAACTCTTTCCTTAATTCTGAAAACACCCCATAGTGTGACGGTTGTGTGGCGTTCCGAATCCCAGGATACAACTGCAATCAATTCTGTTTTGCACAACTCAAGAACAGAATCTAACGAACGCTTTTTCTGTGTTGTACTCTCATGGAAAAAAACCAAAAGAAGAAGAAGAAAGAGAGGAAGTGTAAGAGATTGTTGTTTTTTTGTCCATGAATGAGATTGAAAAACACCATTGCTTTATAAATAAGCCATGAGTTTCCAATATGTAACTATCTCAAAAAGCATTAGTGGAAATTTTTATTATGGTCATTAAGGACAATATTAATTGTCCAAAATAAAGAGTGCCATTTATTTATTTATTTATTTATTTTTACCAAGTTTAGATATTTTGTAGTGATCAATTACAAAACCAAAACTTGATGCAAAATATAGGTTATTGGACCGAAGGCCCATTTACCCGAAACCGCAACTAAACCCGAACCTAAACCCGCGTCCAACTTGGCTCAGCTTGGCGCGTGCGCATGGTTTAATATGGGTTCACTCTTCTTTACAATTGTCCTAAGGTTTTTAACCTTGTTAGGACTTCTCCATAATATATGCTATGCCCATTTCGTGCCTTTCAAGCAACAAACTTAGGACAAGTATTTCTCATTCAAACAAACTGCAATTTTGACATATGAGTATACTATGTTACACTATGTCTTAAAATTGAGTTCCAACAATCCCCCACATGAATAGAAATATTTCTAAACAAATGAAGACTCGATAGAAGGACTTTTGAAAGTACCAGCGAAAAATCCACTGTATATGAGTTGGTAGCATTTTGTAGCCTTTAACCAATCATTGTTAATAGCTATTGGATTTACTCGACCAGGAGGTGAACATGATGTCTTGAACCACCCGGAATTTGATGTAAACCGAGCCAACAACTATAACACAGCTTCATTCTCTCACAGAACTAGGTTCTCTATTGTGTTCATTGTGGCCTTGAACATGCCAGGTTATCATGAGTGGATTTATAGAATATAGCTTTTCGTTCATTCTCCTAGAAACGGCCTCATTTCACACTCACTAAGTGATATTCCATTTGCCTTTGTTTTATGAAGTATCATGTAGTACTCCACGAACATATCAAAGCTATGGTTTATATCATTAAAAGCAACACTTATCCTTTTTATATAGGAAGCACTGTATATCATCTTAGAAACTGGGTAAGTTCAGTGCTTTTACGCATATCAGTTTGACTTCGTTTTCCCTTTGAACCTACATCTTGGGATCTCCAGCCACGTAGGTAGGATTTCCATCAAACATCCTCTTAAGTCATAGGCTTTATACACATTCCTCTTGATGATTTTACAATTTGATCTCGTGACACACCTTTAATAAATGGATCATAGGTTGTCCGATGAGATATAATCTATTGAGATTACTCCATTTGAGATCAATTGTCTAATGGTTTGACGTCATCTTCTTTAAAGACATGACTACCCATTATACATAAAACTATAGTCGATTGACTATCACAGTGTACACGTAATGCTCGCACTAGTTTTTCCACACTTGTGGACTATTAGTTTCTGGAAGGCGATAACCAATGAATATAATTGTATCCTTCCAAAACTATTGGTATTTTACCATAATGCAATCCATACCTTTTAGTATATTGCACGTAACTCAATACTCTAGTTATGAATTTTCAGTGTGTTACAACATGGATTACGCATGTAGCGACTTAGTATATGGACCGAGTCCATCGATCGTAAGTACTTTAGACTTTCTATCAAACTTGAGTAGACCTTGAATTTCCCAAGTATCGTTTTAGCATAACGAGTTTGATATGATTATTACTTTGGAATGTCGTGTGATCATAATTTATAAAACCACATCCATTCGACCCAAGTTTTTACATGTCAAACTTCACATTAAGAACAATCTTAGTTTGTTCGACCATGTATTCTTATTGCTTCAAACAAGATGATTTACATATAAACAGAGCAAAATGTATCCGTGCGGAGTACTTTTGATGTATATAAACTTATCACATTCATTGATACTAAAACTATTTGACAATGTCAAATATTTCAGGCTACTGTTTCAGAGCTTTTGTAAGCCCAAACAGAGACTTCACAAGTCTATAGACTTTGTGTCTTTTTGACTAAGCCATCGGTTTTCAGTTTTGAAAATCCATTTATACCTTAGGACTTTAAGCCCT
Source organism: Pseudoturritis turrita (assembly GCA_900406555.1). Taxonomy (NCBI): domain Eukaryota; kingdom Viridiplantae; phylum Streptophyta; class Magnoliopsida; order Brassicales; family Brassicaceae; genus Pseudoturritis; species Pseudoturritis turrita. Next base: position 226,610 of record OVBL01001058.1, on the reverse strand, counting down.
TGTGACAAATCGATTATATCTCATATATTGTTTTGTATAATGGAATCGATCTCACTAATGATGTTTTCCTTCCACGAAGGATTGTCTAATTTAGACATGACTTTAGTGAAAAGTTACGGTGCATTCTCTCGGAGAAAGACCATTACAAATCTTTACAAAAGATTTACAGATACTTCTGCATCATCTGACAATGTGGTAAAAGTATTTGCCTCAATTACAGAGGTGATAAAATATTTTTTTTTTCTCACAAGTTCGTTTTGGATTTTGTTAATCCTTACACCGAAACACGTGTTCCAAGAAAGATGCATTTCTTGATTTTATGATTGTATTTACATGGATATCCGGTACGTCTGATTTATAAACCAGAAACTAATAAACAATTTTTTATGTGTATATCCAATAAAATACAATATGCCATTTTTAGTCTGAATGCGACCTTTTTAGGAGGTAGCACTATGACAATTGCGAGGCACCCCCACACTTTCAGATATTCGTACGAATGTACTTTACCTTTGCATAAGTTCATATGGCATTTTGTCAATGACTTTATGTGGTAAGCAACGCTTCCCCCCACATTTCTTGAGATAACTTAAAATCATGGATTTTGCATTCATCATCTCTTTAAGAGTTCAGAATTTTTGGTCCATAATTATAATAGTTTCAAGTTAATAAGGAGCATATTTTTTTCGATGAATAATGCCATTTTTGTAAAGAATGTATTTAATGTTCATCAAAACTCGCCTCCTTTATCACATATATCCATTTTTATGGATTTTTCAAGTTGGTGTCGAATTTCCATCTTGTATGCTTGAATTTGTTCAAGTGCGTGTTCTTGTTTCTTAGCAAGTATATATATATTAAAATAGATATTGATGGTGGTAGCAGCAGAATGCCACCATTCCATTCTACTGTTCCCAACCTGGTTGACTTCTGAAACTACAATACATGTGTTTGTTTTAGTTAGACTGGTCTAGAATTTTTCCATTGTCTATGCATGGTCAATCATGGTACGACATTCATTAGCATTGATGTGACATGCGTAAGCCTTTTGACCACCCATAATGGCACAATTGGGACTTTTTTTTTTCCATTGAACTTCTTTTAAGCATTATGCTTTATGAAACTAGTGAAGGCTTTCATAGAAACCTTATGTTTCTATTTGTTCTTGTGTTCACATATGTGAAAACCATATGCTTTGCGGTTTGTAGACTCAATCCACTGCCTGAAAATCAAGTCTTCAAGGCTCTCAGCCTTTCACTTATGCAAGAGATAATTCTTGAAATATTTCCAAACTAGTGGAAAATTTTCAATTAAACAACAGACCTAGTATGTCAAATTAATTGACATCCATGCGGTCATTATTTCATGCATCATCAATCACAATTCTTTGACTTTTATATGATGAACCTAAAGCCCACCAATTTAAAGTCTATAAATTTCGTCATTGCGAATTTCTTAGAACGTGTGTTCTTAGACTTGTAGTTCATCTCAAAGAAATATGAGTTCTTTAGAAGTATTAAACTCACTGTAGATTTATACAGCTGTTGACCAGACGGCATTTATCCAACCTTGCATAGAACATTCTCAATGGTACAAGATTTAACACTGACTAGAGTTATAATGTTAGTATTCTCAAGAGAAAGCATATGCGATCCTCTTTGAGTTACTTCTCTAGTTTCAGCATGGTCATGGAAATAAACATATTATCCTGCCACATAATGAATCGAGTTCCATCGAATTTGTCTAGTATTAGTCATATGTTTACAACATTAGGCACTAACATGACAATCTGATAAAAATTAGAATTTGGCACAGTCACACGTGGCAGACCACTACCAAATTAAATTTGGCGCGTCAACTCATTAGACATGTAACCATAATACCTTCACCGCTATCGGTGTAAATAGGATATGAACATTCCGATAAACATCAGAGATGTAGTCCGTATAACACACAAGGTCATAGGTGGCAGTCCATTCCCAATATGGGTTGTCGACTCACCATACCCGTTGTCATCTCAAACGTTTATCTAAATATTTTTTTAAGGCAACTTTATGAAACGAGTCGGAAACGCAAATGTATATTCATATACATATGTCCGATTTAAGCTGCTAACTCGTTGATAGTTGTACTTAAAATTAAATCTGTTCAAAAGAACCAAGATCAAATTAGTACACTAACATAAAAATTAGAAGTTCAATCTAATATATATGAAGCAATTTAATCAAATATGAATAAATTGCAAAAAATAATTAAAAATAAAATTTCTAGAATTAATAAATTCAGAAATTAAATATTGCAAATTTCCAGAATTAATAAATTCAGAAATTAAATATTGCAATAACCAATATGCAGAGAGTTCTCCTTTTCAGTTCGATCAATGATTAGAACGAAGGATGAACACCTGTTCTTATGAAATATTAACAATATTAGAATCGTTAGTCCCAATCATGAACGACTTTAAAGAGTTTTACAAAATAAAAATTCTAGAAAAATCTGCAAAATAATTAGAATAAATTGCAGAAAATCAAAGAATTAATCTATATAATTCAACAATTAATTGAAAAATTGCAGACTTATTAAAAAAATGACCGAGAATAATCTGATGGAAAATGATTGATTATCGATCACAATGAACTCTCTGATTCCTGTTTTCATGACAAAAACAATTCACAAAAAATCAGTTTTCGTTAGTGCAATAGTGCAAAAACGAAAATTTTCAGAATTAAGATTGTAGGAACTCAATTACTACAATATGGGCAAACTGATATTTGTAAAGTGAAATACATAAATAAATCGATAATACAACAATACCGATACAAAAATGTGGAAGAATAACGGATTTAGATTTGCAGAGGCGAGACACTCTTTCCTTAATTCTGAAAACGCCCGTAGTGTGACGGTTGTGGCGTTCCAAATCCCAGGATACAACTAGAATCAATTCTGTTTTGCATAACTTAAGAACAGAATCTAACGAACGCTTTTTCTGTGTTGTACTCTCATGGAGAAAAACCAAAAGAAGAGAAGAAGAAAGAGAGGAAGTGTAAGAGATTGTTGTTTCTTGTCCATGAATGAGATTGAAGAACACCAATGCTTTATAATAAGTCATGGGTTTCCAATATGTTACTCTCTCAAAGAGCATTAGTGGAGATTTTTATTATGATCATTAAGGACAACATTAATCTCTAAATTAATTGTCTAAAATTAAGAGTTCCATTATTATTATTATTATTATATTTTGACCAAGTTTAGATATTTTGTAGTGATCAATTACAAAACCAAAACTTGATGCAAAATATAGGTTATTGGACCGAAAGCCCATTTACCCGAAACTGCACCTAAACCCGAACCTAAGCCCGAGTCCAACTTGGATCAGTTTGGCGCGCGCGCACATGGTTTAATATGGGTTCACTCTTCTTTACAATTGTCTTAAGGTTTTTAACCTTGTTAGGACTTCTCCATAATATATGCTATGCCCATTTAATGCCTTTCAAGCAACAAATTTAGGACAAACATTTCTCATTCAAACAAACTGCAATTTTGACATATGAGTATACTCTGTTACACTATGTCTTAAAACCGAGTTCCAACAAAAAGAACTCTCGCAATCAACTAAAATTCAACTCTTTGACATTCAATTAAGTGTTTGGCGCGGTCTCGCAATTGGACACATGATCAATTCCGTTTGGTTTGGAAAAAAAATGTTTGAAAACATGTTAAGAGACGGTTTTGAAATCATTTTATGGCTAATTCTCAAACAATTAGGTGTTTCATTATGCAAAAGGGGAAAGAAAAGAGACGACCAATGCATACAAGGCTTAACATCTATTTTCTATCCAATCTTTCATGTTGAACTTGCATTTCTTCTTTCTCATTTTCTCTTTTACACTCACCACAAGCCTTTGGCTAAATTTTCTTTCGAAACTTTCAAACCACACTTATTCTTTCTTTTTCTTCTAATCCTAGGGAAGTCTTTTCTTTTCATTTGATTTTTGCTCTCACTTTTTTCTTTTTCTTTTTTACTTACCCTCTCTAAACATTTTCTTTGATTTGTTTTCTTTTGCACTTGTTTTCTTTTCAAAAGAGGACTAAACAAGCTTTCTTTTTATACACACTTTCCCTTGGGACTCATTCTTTTCACAACTTTTTTTTCTTTTCACTCACCTCCCTCACCCAAGTATATCAATAAACACAACCAATCTCATGAATTCCCTTCATAAAGACTAGTCTTAGATGCAAGAAACTAATCTTGAAATGGAGGCTAGTCCTTGTCGTTCTAATGCTTTCAAGGTTCTGCACATAAAGCACGTAGAAAAAGCCTCACTCAACGAGTAAACGCAAGGGTTTCAAGGAAATGTTTGGCATTTTGGGTGTGGTACCATCCTAAAAGTGAGAATGGCCATTCAAGTCAATCAAAGAATGGCAAAATAGGGATAAAATTACTTGAATGTAGAGTGTTTAACCACGGTTATGACCAAGGATCCAAAAGTGAGAGAATTAAGTCAAAATTAAAGTTCAAGTTAATAGAGTTGATTCTAGATCATGCATGGATAAACTTCTACTTCAAGATTGATGATGCATCGAAAGAATTCTAGTGAGAGCATTGAATTGAAACCTAAAATCAAATTTTACAAGAAAAATTCATCACTGTTCCCATGCATATAAATGTAAACTACGTGCATTTTTTTTTTTTTAATTTTTCAAATTTTTATGATTTTTGAAGATTTTATCATGTACAATGCAGTGCATGAGACTCAAATATGCAAAAGAAAAATAAAACAATGGAAAGACTCATTAGTAACCAATGTCTCTCCCCCGGACTTACTTCTCACTGTCTCGGTGAGAAAGTAAAATCAAAGAGAAAGGCATGACTCAAGAGAATGAGACTCAAATATGCAAAAGAAAAATAAAACAATGGAAAGACTCATTAGCAACCAATGTCTCTCCCCCAGACTTACTTCTCACGGTCTCGGTGAGAAAGTAAAATCAAAGAGAAAGGCATGACTCAAGAGAATGAAAAATAAGAGAATAAATATGGTATGTACAAAGGAGAAATGGTGGTACCTTGGAGTTAGGATTTGTTGGGCTTGATCCTCTTTATTCATGCTTGTTTTTTTCACTAGCTTGACGATGAAAGGCATGACTCAAGTGCATGAGACTCAAATATGGAAAAGAAAAATAAAACAATGGAAAGACTCATTAGCAACCAATGTCTCTCCCCCGGACTTACTTCTCACTGTCTCGGTGAGAAAGTAAAATCAAAGAGAAAGGCATGACTCAAGAGAATGAAAAATAAGAGAATAAATATGGTATGTACAAAGGAGAAATGGTGGTACCTTGGAGTTAGGATTTGTTGGGCTTGATCCTCTTTATTCATGCTTGTTTTTGTCACTAGCTTGACGATGATAGGCTTGGAAGAGTTTCCCAGGGCACGTTTAACATTGCTAACTTGACGGAGTTTCTACAACTCAAACACACAAAAACAAAACCAAAGAAAATTGAAAATAACAAGAAATAAAAATATGTACAAGAGATACCTTTGGGAATGCCTTCCAAAAGCGCTTGTTTTACGTCCCTACCTTGACGGTGAAGGAGATTTAGACGGAGACGGAAGTGGAACCAACTTCAAATCATGGTCCCCAATCGGTGAGCTCAATCTTCAAAACCTTTGCCATTGTCTCCTTGATGACGACTATCTCTTCTTCACTCAAATCGGGAGTTAAGATCACTTTCGCCTTAGAAAAAAGCTTAGAACCGCTTGTGCTCTTCACTTTGCACTCTATAGCACCATCAACCAACTTCATAAGATACAAGAAGAGGGTTGAATTCTTCTCCTCCTTGGGCTTATCCCTTGTGACTCTAGGTGTTTTCACTTCTAATCCAATCTTCAAAGGTTCTTCAAAAAGTAAGCTCAAGCAACCTCCATCAAAAACGTCTTCCCCAAATTTCTCACCATCAATGCTTAGAGACTCATTCACCATTTGAGAAGGTTCATCCTTCACTTGAATCCTGGTCGAATCATCCTCATTGGTGCAAGTGATTGTTCCACACAAATTGGTAGTGGTGGGATAGTATTCCTTAGAGTCCACATTGAAGAGTATGGCTCTCTCATTCACAAAATCTATGCTTGCTCCCGCGGTTGCCAATAATGGGGTTCCAAGTATGAGAGGTAGTTTTCGCGTGGTTTCCATCTCCGCCACCATAATGTCCGTTGGAACCACACAATTTCCAACTTTTAGTGGGTAGTCTTCAAGCAGGCCAATTGGACACTTTGAAGATGCATCCGCAAACGAGATTGAGCTAGTGTTTCTTTTCAAATCCTTTATCCCTAGGCTCTTCACCATCTCAAGAGAGATCTAATTGACATAAGAACCCGAATCGCACAAAGCATCATCTAATTTCAAATCACCAAGAGAGCAGGAGATTGTGAATTTACCGGGATCATTCTTCTTAAGGATCAACCTTGGCTCAAGTGGTTCCTCATGTTGTTGCTCATAAGTCTTCATCACATCCATAACATTTGCATGATTTGCTAGGACGTCTTTGATGAACTTTCTTTGGTTTGGAACTTGACTCAAGTCATTATTCTTTGGCAAAGATACTCCCACATCACTCATATCCTTTTTAAACTTCGAGAAGACCTTCTTTTGAGCCTTAGTATAGACCGGTTGTGGGAATGGAACTTTTGGTACATAGGGAGGGGGTTCATCTTTAGGGAGATCAACTCTAGAGGTACATTTCCTTTCTTTCTTGTTAGACACCATCTCTTCTCCTTTAACGCTTTTCACAACATCCTCATCAATCTTAACAACTTGTTCATCATTGGGAAACTCAAGAAGCTTGGCTAGTTCCTCCAAGTATTGTTTATCTTCATCCAATTGTAGGTCTCCAATGAGTTTTTGGTGAGTTTCCAAGGCTTCATTTTCATCCAAGAGGACCATGTTACAAAAGAACTTTGGGTTTGACTCGGCCTTACCCAGTAGAGTGTTTATTGGACTCTTTGAGGTTGAAGCAACTTGAGCTATTTGGTTGTCCAAGGTCTTCATATGGATAGATAGATGCTCAAATTTGGCATTTAGATCATTGTAAGCGCCATCTACCTTGTTGTGTATTTCCACCATCCTCTTGTTCAACTCAATAGCTCCTTTTCCTTGTCCCTCTAGAATTTGCTTGAGAATAAGTTTTGTCTCATCATTTTTGGGTTGTGGTTGAGAGGAACTATCTTATCCTTGGTAGTTTTGATTTCCTTGTGGTTGAAAATCTTGTTGGTTATGAAAAAATGGGGCATTGGATTGATAGTTCCCTTGGTGTTGGAATTGAGGTCTTGCCACTAACCCTTGTTGTTGGAAGTTTTGTTGTGGAACAAAACCTTGTCCTTGAGGCTTATTTTGAAGATAGACTTGATCTTGGGGATTCTCAACATTGGTGCTTCTATAGGAGAGATTTGGGTGGTTCCTATAGCGGGATTGAAACCTCTTTGTTGGTTGTTGTATCCTCCTTGCATGTAGCTAACCTCCTCTTGACCTTCTTGGAAAACTTCAACACATCTCTCTCGGTTCCCATCGAACTCCCCAACATAGTTCATGCTCTTTTGTGTGGACAAAATGAACTTGTCCAACTTCTCATTGAGCTCCTTGAATTTTGAATCATCACTCTTTGGTTCTCTCAAGGTTCTATCATAGTCTCCACCATAGCATTGGTCACTTTGAGCCAAATTTTCAACTAATTGCTCTCCTTGCTCCACTGATAGACTCGGGAAGCTACCATTACTCGCAGTCTTCAAAGCTATGTGATATTTCTCGTGAACTCCCCGATGAAATATTCCCAAAAAATCTTCCATTGACACTCCATGGTGTGGACTTGTATACCCTTTAATGCGCTCCCAAGCTTCATACAATGACTCATTTGCTCCTTGCTTGAAACTTGTAATATCGTTTCGAATTTTAGCCGTCCTTTGATTTGAGAAGAACTTTGAGAGAAACCTCTTCTTGCATTCTTTCCGAGTGGTACTGGAGGATGTGACAACACTCTTCTCCCATTGTGAAGCTTTATCTCCAAAAGAGAATGGAAAGAGAGTCAACTTGATGACATCCTCGAGCACTCCATTCATCTTAACAGTAGCACAAAGGCGGTCAAAATTATCCAAATGCTCAACTGGGTGCTCCATGGGAAAATCGAAGAAACGATTGTTTTGCACCATGTTGATCAAGCTTGAATTGATCTCCCAATTATTTTTCCCACAAGGTGGAGCTCTAATACCGGTCCTTGTGCCATTGGTTGTAGGCTCATCAAAGTCGCCCATTCTTTTTGGCTCTCGTGGTTGGTGCATGGGCTCTCTAGCTCCCACATTACCTTGTAATCCAACTCCTTGAGCCTCTTGCTCTTGATCATTCCTTAGTGGTTCCATGCCCAACCTCCTCAAATGATCTTGTCATTCTCTTTCTTTTATCGCTTCTCTTGCCGTCTCTCTTTCCAAACGCCTAATGTCCACTACCAAAGGTTGGTTGTTTGTTGGTCCTCTACTCCTTAAGTTCATACACCTATAGAGTTTTGGAAAAGGAAACACAAAATAGACAATTTAGTATCTAAAGAAAAATAAAGACTTAGTCTTAATCAAATACCAAATTCTAATGGCTATTGCTAAACTCTCCGGCAACAGCGCCAAATTTGATGTGTGTCAAATTGTATTTGTACCTAAACTTATCTAGCAACACACTCTAGTTGTTATAGCATAGCATAGGATCGAACCACAAGAAGTTAAGAATAACGTACTAATAATACAAGTAATTAACTAAGCTAAGTGATTCAAAGGTTGTGTTTTCGGTTTTTAGAATCCTAATTACGAAACAAAACTAAGTGAAAATGAACAAATGATAATGCAAATGAAAGACAAACAAGACCAAATGAGTAAAAAAAACACTAATCAAGATCAAAGCAAACCATAATCAAGCTTAAACAAATTCACAATGCAAAAGTCAATAAAAAGTCAACAAACAAGAATTTGATCAAATATGGAAATCATGGACTTTGGGCAAAACATTTAACTTGGGATGATCAATGACTAACTAATGATGCTAAAACTAATAATTCAAACTCAATTCTATGACATGAATCACACAAATAGACTAATCCACTCTCATGGTACTAATCCATTTATCAACCATCCAATTAAGCTAATTTTCCAATTGCAATCAAATTATCAATAATCATTAATCATAAGTTCATAAAGCCACTAATCACCTTAAGCATCAATTCTTATTGGTTGAGAATGAAAAGTAAGGTTAGGATTCTCCTAGGCATTTTATCGAATACCTTCCGGGTATAAAATATCCATGATCAAGATTTTGATTAGCTAAGTCTAATCTTGCATTAAACACACCCTAATCTTTAGAAATCATAAGAATCTAAGTCTAAACATCACTAATCATCCATCAAACATCCCTAATCTACTAAACCCAAAAATCCATTGAGAAACTACTCACTAATCATGATGTAAAACACAAAGATAAACATGATTAGAGACATAAACATGAAGAAGAGGTAAAAGGTTAAGAAAATTTCACTAGAAATGGTAAGATGACAAAATCCAAGCAATAATCATAAGAAAAGAGTTTGGAGCATAAAAGAGGAAAAAACCTGATCAAAACTTAGGTTTTTACAATGCTTAAGAGAGTATTTATACTAAGAAAAATATCTAGGTAAAACAAAAGGTTAAATAGTCAAGTCAACATAAAGTCAACAAAAATTAGTGTAGATCGAGCATTAGATCGATCGATCTAATATGGATCGATCGATCCAAACTAGCGAGACATTTTGGATCGATCAGATAAGTCGAGATCGATCGATCTAATGATATGTGTCCAGTAAATCGATGATAACCTTTGCGATATGGCTCCGAATGACTTGAAACCACTTCCATTCGAAAGCTAACTCAATTCCTATCTCTCCACCAAATTTCAGATTAATCCGATATAGGAAGGCATTCAACAGACATGATCTTTGAGCCGATTCGGACTGCATCAGCATATTTTTACTCGTTTGATCAATTCTTCTAACTTCTTTGTGTCCAACTCACTCCAAAGCACCTAAATGAACACAGAACAAACCAAAAAGAATACAAAGACAACCTAGAACATCTAAAATACAATAAGACTCATTAGGACTCTAAATGCAATAAAAACACCATGAAAATCAAGATAAACATATCATTGCTCTAATAAAGTCATCAGCTCATTACAAAGAAAATTCATAGTATATATCGGAAAAAAACAATTTTTTCACGTAAAACCAATTCTAAGAAAATATACAAAATACGACAATCTCATCAAAGTAATAACAATCAAACATACTTGCAGCTATAATGTTTCTTAATTTCTTTATTCTCATCCTCAGTTCCAACATATACTCTAACATAGTACTTGATAAAACGAGATTGGATGCACCACTCATCACAATTGAATCCTTTTTGGGGGATAAATCTGCCATCATTTCGTCACTTATAAATAGGATACCCGAGACCATCAACTTTAGTTACCAAATTGAAAGGCTTGGGAAATAATTTGGTGCATCTCCCATCATTCATACACACATTTCCTTGTTAGCAATACCACACATACCATATATCATTACATCGGCAACAACTTCATATAAATATGATTCAAGATATTTATCAAGAATTTCAGCACTTATAATTTCATCATCGGTTTCAGCACTTAAAACTTCATAATTTCATCGCCCTCATTGTTTTCATCTGGTTCCTCGTCACATTCATCTTTGCAGTCGTCATCGCATTCGCTCTCTTCTTCTTTGTCTTCCAAATCTTCTTTCTCACAATCATCTTCACAGTTTTCATCACCTTTTCTCTCTTCATCCTCGTCCTCTGAATCCTCTTCCTCACATTCATCTTCGTATCCACTATCAATATCACTCTCTTCCTCATCGTCCTCATCAACGTCATCTTCATCGTCTTCAGAATTGTACTCGCTAGATTGCTCGTTGCCTTCATAGTCCTCATCTTCATCATGGTCACCGTCACTGCCGCATTCATCATCCTCGTCATAATCTGATCCACTCGAATCCACCAGGTCAACATCATCAATGCAATCATCATCAGATGATCCGACCTCTTCAGCCCGTTGACCATCTTCTACCAAAATCAAATATTAGAGAATGATAAAATGTCGCATTAATCATATCACATATATCTCAAGAAAAAAATATTTGTACACATGCACATGATGGCACATATAGAAGTCTCCGAATAATCAAAATCATTGGTGATAGCTTCCAAGTCCTTGAGGATAAATCCCAAACAAAAGGAGAAAAACAACATGAGATATAATATAATAAAATATGAAATTATGCGAACAAAAGATAGGAAACAATGACAGAAGAAGATCAACAGAATATTCATTAGATTATGCGAGCGAATGCATAACGAATCCATGGAATCGATGCATGCTTTGTTCCGCTTATCTTGATTTGCGAGATTACAATCACACGAAGATGAATTCATAAATGAACTTCCTTCAAGGTAAAGAAACATACCTTAAAACCCTTAAAAATAACAGGAAAAACAAAAACTGGAGATTAAAAGAGAAGAGTGCACATTTTTATTGTTATGAACAATTGTGTTTGACTAGAAATTTAGAATAAATATATATAAGGATGCAAGCAAAACACCTAAAATTCAGGGTTAAAAAATCTTCATTGTGCCGAAATTTTTTACAACAAAACGTAAAGTCACATATTTTTTTAAATCAGCCCAAAATCTTGTACAAAATCCAGTAAGGAGTGAAGTGACCTTAGTCTAGTGGCAGTTGTAAGTCCACTGAGAACAGGTACCATCACACCCAGAATGGAGTCCCACTCCCTGTAAATGTAGGGATTAAGCTAATGGGCCGGCCAGTTATGGTCCAATGTGGACAAAAAAAAAAACTATTAAGGATAACATAATAATTCCAAATCTCAATTTTTAACGTGAGCCATAATTATTTCTCAAATAATATAATTTTTATATGTGTCATGCGCATAGCAAAGCCGATTTTTTTTCTTTCGAATATGCGATTATTTTGTATATGTGAATAGTGCAAATATGCGGACTGAATATGCAATTATGGGCCTCATTGGTTACATTCGTAACTTTAAGTTTTTGGCTGTAGAATTTAAGCTATAGATTTTTTTTTTTGTAGCTGTAGGATTTTGACTGTGATTTTTTAAAATGAAAGCATGATTGATAAATATAGTTGAATGTTGTGAATTGATTTTTTTTTCTTAATTATGGTAATATAATATATTAAAAAACAAAAAGTAAATATATATACATAATATATTATAATATTAAGATATATGACATATGACAATCATTTATTTGTAAAATATTTATAATATTAAAAGTTTTTATCAAGTTAGAATATTTGTAATATTTTAGTTTTTTAAATATTCAAAGCATGATATATACGAACAAAATCTAGTTTTTTATTATATGGATGATGTGATGATTCAATATATTATAAAAATAAGATCAAACATAGGTAAAAGAAGAAACATAATGATTAAACTAATTAATGTGATATTATTGGATATCAAATCTTCTTATTCAATTTGATTGGGTATTAATTTTTTTTATAAATATTTAAATGATTTTTGTTTTAGTTAAAGATAATTAATATATATAAATTCATATAAAAATTAAATATCTATAGATTATGTAATTAGAAATAATAAAAAATGCTAAAAAATTAAGAATTGGCACGTAGAATTCAAATGTTACTCTTTTAATATATTAAAAATTGAAAAAAGATAATGCAGTGGTGATTTTTTTTTTAATTAAAATCAAACAAATATTTATTTATGTGTGCATGATTACAAATATCGCTATTATTAGTCTATGTTTTCCGTTTGTGTGATTATATATTTTGAATTGTTGTTTTATTTCAATTTTTTATGAGAAATAATAAAAACATAAAAATTAATGTGATTTAAAATAAATGCATGTTTATTTTAATTTTTTAATTCATTAAATCCTTGAGCATTTAAAGGAACTTTAAATAAATCTTAGCAATACATATAAACAATAACCAAATTCGAAATTTTTTGAAAGGTAATAACCAAAATTTAATTCTAATATAAAATCTTAACTATATATTATAGGAAATCTTTGTTGGAACTAATTTATTCTTAATAAAAAATAATTATGGAATTTAAACAAAATATAAAATGCTGAGAAAAAATGTGGTGCCGCAATGCTTCTTTTTTATGGACAATCTCAATATTGCCACTTTTGAATTAGAGATTTACAAGCGTACCATCTGGGAATGTACATTTTTATTTATGCCACTCTATATTGGTAAAATGACTAAACTGTCCTTCTATTTCATGAGTAAAATTTTAGAACCTTAAAAAATTTTCATCTCTCTCGTCACTCGCTGCTCTAGCTCGCGCCCCTCTAACTCTCGCCGACATCGAAATCGGGTTCCGATGACATCGAAATTGGGTTCCGACGACATTGAAATTGTGTTCCGACGACATCGAAATCGCGATTCAGGTAAATCGTCTCTTCTTCAATTTTACATTTCGGTTTTTTTGGTCTAAATTTTGAATTTCAGTCCAAATCTATGTGTCTCTTATATATGTATTTTTGTTACTCTCGATTTGGTAGTGATGTAGATTTCAAATATGGATTTATCTGATTTCTGTTACATATCTAGGGTTTTTAATTAGCGCAAATCTAGATTTATCTGATTTCTGTTACAGATCTAGGGTTTTTGATACGCTGGGGTATTTTTCTTTTTGTATTTCAATGAAGAACGCTAGGTTTTGTTTCGCTTTGGTTGATCTTGTTATTGATTTTAATAACAAATATGGGTTGATTTTGTAATTGATTTCAATCTGTCAATCTGAGTTTGATTTCAATCCGGATTAATTTTGTTCTTGATGTTGTTCTTTGTGATCATTATTTTTGTCTTACAGTTAATTACAAACTGTAAGTAAAAGTTTTATAATGTTTTTAAACAGTGTTATAAGGTGAATTATGTAACCTGATCTTTATGTCTCTATCTTTTGAATAGATGGATTTACCTGAAGAAATTAAGCTACCTCTCAGATGTATAAACCTGGTCTTGAACAAGACAGGAACGTGGCAGTACAACAACACTCAAACCTGTAGTTGGTTGGCTTTGTTGAAAGCAAACTAAGAAAAGACTTGTAATTTTTATAAGGTATTTAAAATGTTTTATCAAGTATTTAAAAGGTTTTACAAGGTATTTAAAATATTTTATAAGGTACTTAAAAAGTATTTAAACGTCTCGTCCTGCAAACACTCCAAGTGCTCTCAGAAGTTTATGCATAAACAGAGACAAAAAAAGAACAAAAGTATTCGTGTAAAAATTGATCAGGCTATGTAAATAACAAAGTCAAGCATCACAAGAAACAATAACCAAAAAACTTCAAGGCATGTACTTCTAATATTTATAAAATTAACTTCATTGCTTCGTCAAACACAAGTATTTATAAACTTTTGTAATTTTTATAAGGTATTTAAAAGGTTTACAAGGTATTTAAAATATTTTATAAGGTACTTAAAAAATATTTAAACGTCTCGTCCTGCAAACACTCCAAGTGCTCTCAGAAGTTTATGCATAAACAGAGACAAAATAAGAACAAAAATATTAGTGTAAAAATTGATCAGACTATGTAAACAACAAAGTCAAGTATCACAAGAAACAATAACCAAAAAACTTCAAGGCATGTACTTCTAATATTTATAATTAACTTTATTGCTTCGTCAAACACAAGTATTTATAAACTTTTGTAATTTTTATAAGGTATTTAAAATATTTTACAAGGCATTTAAAAGGTTTTATAAGGTACTTAAAAGGTATTTAAAAGTCTCCTTCTGCAAACACTCCAAGTGCTCTCAGAAATTTATGCATAAACAGAGACAAAACAAAAACAAAAGTATTCGTGTAAGAATTGATCAGACTATGTAAACAACAAAGTCAAGCATCACAAGAAACAATAACCAAAAAACTTCAAGGCATGTACTTCTAATATTTATAAAATTAACTTCATTGCTTCGTCATACACAAATATTTATAATTTTTTGCAATTTTTATAAAGTATTTAAAAAGTTTTACAAGGTATTTAAAAGATACAGAAAACGATGATTTAGATTCAAAACTAAAATTAAACTTTCAACCTTCAAAACTAAACCCTAAACCCTACCTCCTAAAAATTATACCCTAAATCCAAAATAGTTAACCCAAACCCAAAAATTTAAAAGCGTTTGTATCTTTTATCAAAAGCTTTTCTGATTCTTCTTCTTTCGCGTTTGCGTCTGCGTTTTCTCTTCCTCCTTCTTCTTTCTCTACCTTCCCTGGATATTACCCGGAAATTGACTTTTCACCGTTTTTGACCTAACACAGGTCGGATCTTCAATAAATCGGGTCATTAATCGGGCTAAACAACCTTTCTTCTTCCCAAATCCACCATATCCAATCTCAGATCCATGTTCTTCATCAAATGCACCACCAGATCAACAACAACTCATTTTCGAATTTTCTCAGAGGAGATCGCGAAATCGGAGACGAACATATTGTAGATTGAGAGGTCTGAGATTGGAGACGGAGAGATTTGAGATCGGAGATGGCGATTTGAGAGGAGATCTCGAGTTGAAAGGCAAGATCTAAAAAAATGAATACAAAAAGTTATGTTAAAATGAGTGAGAGGTAATATGGGGATATGAGAAAAAAAGAATGACATGCTTGTAAATTATTTTAAACCGTGGCATTTTTGCAAATTGTCAATTGAGAAGTGGCATATCTCAAAAAAAAATTTCGTTTTAAATATATTGAAGATAGATGATATATTAGTTAAGATTTTTATTTAATTGTTGATAAAAAATATTAACATGTTCAACAAATCTAAAAGAGATCTTAACCAACTCACATTCGAACACATAAAATATTTCCTTTTCTCTAAAAAAAAAAAAAAAAAAAAAAAAAATCAAACTAGGTTTTATGACTGGCAAAGTTTATCAATAAAAGCAAGCTACTCTCCGTAAAATATTTATTTTCCTTTTCTTTTCCTTTTACTTCAACTTGAATAAGGAAGGCAACAAATTAAGTCTCTAAATATACTTCTCCCTAAAATTTTGCGTTATTAAAATCCAGTAAAAATTCTCTAAGATCTCTCCACCATTATAAGACTTTTCTTCCTCGATCGATCTTTTCGCTCTTATCGTCTCCGTCCAAAAAACTATCGATAAATATTTGATTCTTATAATATCACTCTTTTAAGTTTCTTGATCGATGGATGACGATTATCTGAGCCTCGAGGAGGAGGAAGAAGATTATTATTACTCCTCCGATGATCATCATGATTCTTACAACCAGAAAGAGTCCGATTTGCAACACGTGGAAGAGATCGATATGGAACACGTGTCCTCCGGAAAATCTACGAGCCAGGTCATCACGAAGGAGTCTCTTGTAGCAGCACAGAAGGAGATTCTGGTTAGGGTTATGGAATTGTTATCGGTTAAGGAGAACCAAGCTAGGGCTCTTCTTATTCATTACCAGTGGAACGTTGATAAGTTGTTTAGTGTTTTTATTGACAATGGCAAAGACCGTTTGTTCTCTAGAGCTGGTCTTACTGTTTTTGATCCTTCCTTGATTAATTCTCGATACTTTTCGATGATGAATTGTGATATCTGCATGGAAGATGATTTACCAAGTTATGCCATGACGAGAATGGAGTGTGGTCATTGCTTTTGCAATGATTGTTGGAAGGAACATTTTACTGTGAGGATTAACGAAGGTGAGAGCAAAAGGATTACATGTATGGCTCATAGATGCAACGCGGTTTGCGATGAAGATGTTGTTAGGAAGCTAGTTAGTCGTGAATTAGCTGAGACGTTTGATCGTTTCCTCGTTGAGTCATACGTAGAAGATAACAAAATGGTCAAGTGGTGTCCAAGCACACCGCATTGCGGGAATGCGATAAGAAAACTTGTAGACGACGGCGATGATGAGGTCCTATGTTCGTGTGGACTTCAGTTCTGTTTCAGCTGTCTGTGCGAGTCTCACTCTCCTTGCTCTTGTTTGATGTGGAAGCTTTGGAGAAAGAAGTGTGAAGTTGAGTCTGAGACGGTTAATTGGATAACCGTTAACACGAGGCTTTGTCCCAAATGTAACAAACCTGTTCACAAGATTGATGGATGCAATCTCATGACTTGTATTTGTAAGCAGCATTTTTGTTGGTTGTGTGGTGGAGCTACTGGAAGTGACCATACTTGGCAGAGTATCTCGGATCATAGTTGTGGTAAGTACAAAGAAGACACAGTGAGACAAATGGAGAGAGCCAAAAGGGATTTAGATAGGTATACGCATTATCATTACCGATACAAAGCACATACCGATTCATCAAAGCTAGAGGATAAACTCAGGGCGAGTATCCTTGAGAAGGCATTGTCAAATTCAGAGAAGAAGGATCAGTCAGTGTTCAAAGAGTTCAGTTGGGTCACAGATGGAGTCAACCAGTTATTCAGATCAAGACGGATTCTCGCAAATTCGTACCCTTTCGCGTTCTACATGTTTGGCGAAGAGCTGTTCAAAGATGAGATGAGCAATAAGGAGAGAGAGATAAAGAAGAATCTGTTTGAAGATCAGCAGCAGCAACTTGAAGGTAATGTTGAGAAACTTTCAGGGCTTTTAGAAGAGCCTTTTGATGAATATAGCTATGATAAAGTAATGGGGATGAAGAATCAAATCACCAATTTGTGTGCTTCGGTTAATCACTTCTGCAAGAAAATGTATGAGTGCATTGAGAATGAGTTATTGGGTCCAATCCCAACTGGAACCAACCACAACATTTCACCTTACAAATCAAAGGGAATAGAACAAGCAGCTGAGTTTCGTGCTGACGTATGCCCATCTTCGGATTGCGGTTCAAGCTGAGGGACTTCTATGTCCGTGTAAAGGTTCAGGATCAGGGAACTTAATTAGTTTGGTGTACTTTTCTTGTTTTATAAACACTTGATGCAGCCTAGAATAGAGATTTATTTTGGTTTCTTCTTCTGTTTTTTTGTTCTCGTTAAGGTTAATGCGATTATATTTTGATGAGTTTATTATAATCATTCTCTTATAATTTTCAAACGTATACATTAGTTATATATCAAATAAGAAAGCCACCATTTTTATATTCAATTTTTATCATTCACCACCAATGTGCTCTCTAGGAGGCCTAGAGACTCACTAACAATAGAGTACTTGTGTTGGAATGTATATGAGAAAGTCACAGAAAAGAGAAGATGCTTTTAAATCCAAGATAAGAATCAGAATCAATGGACTTACCTGGAACTGTGGAGCAGAATAATCCTTTATTCTGTTCTAAGCTGGTGCTGCTTCTCTTTACCATCGAGATATCAAAGGACAGAATTTCTGATTTGATGATTGGCCTTTTAGCAGAAGGACTAACCATTAATCCGTATGCTCTGTACGGACTTATCTCTGCGTTTCTTCCTTCTTGAGAGGAGATGGTTATAGGATCCTCGATTTTTGATGTGGCGAGTATTGGAGAATTCTTGGACCTTTTCCTTATGTAATTGAATATTGTTTCATCTGAGAATGGCCTCTCTGTTCTCCCTTTGTCAGCTTGAGAGACAGTAGCTTTGTTAATGATTAATGGGAGGGTAAATGGTTAGACTTTTAAGCAAAGGTTTATACACTCAAAAACAAACTTCAGAATGAATGAAGAAGATTTACGCACCAGTTTTGTCTGCAAGGTTTGCATAGCCCGGGCTAGTAATCTGCTGTGTGCTTTGTTTGATGTCTTTAGTAGTTGTAGGTAAGTCAAACACAGAATCATACGAAAATAGAGGATCCAGTTCAGGAGAATTCTCCACTAAGCTCTTCCTTTTCAGATTTGATTTTCCTGATGCTGGAGAGGTTTGATTCAAAGAGCTCAATGAAGGAAAACACTTTGCTTTTTCACGTATGTGGTCAAAGACTGTATGTTCATTGATAACGACGCAGTCATCTTCTTCCATTGTCACATAAGGCTCTTTCTCTGCAAAGAAATTTGGGTTGGAAAAGTGGTTAATGGAATACAAAGCACACAGAAGAAATTTGTGACATATTTAAATTCGTATGGAACATCTAACCTTCTTCTGAATCGTCATCTATGAGCTTGAAGCTAGGCCTGAAGAAAGTTGTTAACTAATTTGAGAAGAAAGTTGTATTCATGACAAACTTATTTAAGAAATCGATAGTAATACATTTTCTAAGCAAGAAAGTAAAAGAAAATGTACTTACATATCATCTTTTTTATCCTTTTGGGTCGAAGGTCCAGGTTTAACTTGGTTGTCATCATCTACTATGCAGACATCCACCATAGGAGGATAATAGTGAGGCAACCTGTTTTCGCTTTTGTAATTTATTTTGTTGGTGCTTGCCTTCTTCAGTAGAAGTGTTTCATGGAGATCAATACCAACTACAAAACAGAAGCCCGGAAATTAAAACATTTGATTAGTTACTTTATTATGTTCCAGCGTTTCACTCCCTACATGGTAATCAAGTTTTTCTATCAAATATCAAACTAGTGATGTTATTTATAAGACTTAACTGTATTCTTCGAAGATGAGATCAGCCTTCACAGTCACCTTTGCTTGTTCAGGCCTTTCCACGAGTATGGTTACGTTATAAGGACTACAAGAAGGCAACAAAGAAGGAAAAAAATATTGAAAATCTTAAACCAAGTTAGACGAAGAGTTGCATTGGGTTAATGATGATAAAAGTGATCGGCAGGTAAACATACCTGGAGAAGTCATCCATTCTGCTGCCATTAAAATATCACTGATTAGTTACATTTTACATAAATGTCTAAAAGAGGCTTATGTGAAACATGAGACTGTTGGTAAAAAGTCATCCATGAACCAATTTGTTATCAGAAGAAGCATTGTGGTTTATCGTTGGTTTAAGTGCTCATCACCTTATTTTCTCATGAAAGTGGATGAGATTTTCTTCCTCTGAACCAACAATCTGCCAGAAAAGGATACAGATTAGTATCTCATCTAGTAGTTATCTTTTGTTCGTGAGGGAATCACGAGACTATGCAGAAAAGTGGAGAGGCAGGAACAGTATCTTCAGTAGAGATAGAATATAACTACGGAAAGTTATGGCATCCAACCATGTCAGCATAATGGCGTTTTGTGGATTGGAGAGGTTGTGATAGCCGTGTCAATGTGACTGTTAGTTTAAATACCCCTTGCTTCTGACAGTCAACTTCCTCGACCTTTATTTCTACTTTTGGAGGTAGAGAAGATAGAGATTCCTTTATATGATTTCCAAAAGGATATTTTCGACCGGTAACAATCTCTATCCTTCTTGGATCAGCTTCAGCAAGAGCTTCAAATGACCTGACTCCCATCGAATGAAGTGCCTAGCAAGAAAAAAGAAAAAAAATCACTGAAGCATCTGAAAAAGGCAAGGTGCAGTGAATGAGCTTATAAAGAGCAGACAAAGATTAAACCTTTGCTGTAACCATTCCAATGCCAGGCAATTGTTTCAGCAAATATGGACTGTCGTCCCAGAGCTTTTGATAGAGTGATTTTGCTAGAAGAATTGAGCTAATCGTTCCTTTATAATTCTTTTTGTATATAAAGTACTCTTTCATGCATCTGGCTATTCTGGATCCATTCGAGCATATCGAGTTAGCGTCCTGAGACAAAAGATCCAATGTTCAGATGCAGAGCTAAGAAGTAAGAGTGATCAAGTGACAGAAGGAGCTGTGAATATAATATTTGGTGGACCTGAGTCATGGATAAATCATGGACTGAAGGATCTCCAGTCAACCAATCATTTGCAAGCACAAATAGTTTCTCTTCTCTGGTTTGGATGCGTTTTTTCCGCTTTCCTTTATTATCGTTGATGTGGAATCTGAGCCGCCCTTCTTTATCTGCATTTACATCATTTAAGGTTTTCTTCTCATTGCGTCTGAGCTGTATCCCTTCATTTTCCGAGATAAACAGAATTAGTTTATACACCAAGTAAAAAGAGTTATGTACCAAAGCAGATTTGACATACAAGATATCTCTTCAGCACGGCATACAATATGAAGAGCCTCGTCCAAGCTGTATCCCGTTGGTGCATGAATAATGTACTTCATTGTGTCAAACTTTAGATAATACTTTGTCATCAGCCTTCCGGGCTCTACACAAAATAATGAGAGTCAATTATATTTTGAAATCAAAGATATGCAATCATAAATCTTCAATACCTTCTGGTTTCAAAACAAAACCGTCTGTGTCAGTCCAGATCATCTGATAGCGTGACAGCTCATTGATCTTCTGAAGGCAAAGCTCTGGTAGGACCATGGACAAATGAGTACTTCAGAAAGCAAAAATGAGTGCTTCAAAAAGCAAAACTGAGTAAACTAACTAAGTCACTAGGGCACCTTGCAAATGCTTCTCTACTCGATCTTTAGGAATTCCTTTCTTAATAGCATAATTCTCTGGATTCTGTCCATACTAACTCAAAGTTAGCTATACCATATATGATAATAAACAAGTTGCCAGAAAAATCATTGAGACGGCATATGAACGTGCCTTTTTCATTCTGACATACAGGTATGAGCACTTCATCCACTCAATTGCCCGTGTAACGTCAGAGACAGTAAGTTGAACTATTTCTGCGGTTAGGTGCTCTATTAAGCATGGCAGCAATCTGAAACAAAAATAACAGAAGAATATTTCTTGAAGTTAACAAATAGCTTTCTAAAGAATGTGTAAAAAGCTAAGGGTTCCGAAAACTGAAGCTTATTGGCCAATACGTACTGTGATTCAACTACTTCGCAGCCATTCAAGAGATTCTCATATAGATGGACCTGTAATCATTTAATAATCACAAGTAGACAACATAAGAGAAAAGTAAAATCAAAGTAAAATCAAAGTAAGAGATTCCGGAACAGAGAAAAGTTCCAGTAAATAACCGTCTCTCTTCTAGTCATAATTATAACCATTCCCGTGTCATCAAATGGAGGTCGACCAGCCCTGCCACACATCTAGAAAAGAGAGATTACTTCTCCTGCTAGTAATATAATTTAGAACACATTCCAGTAGCCTGTGCAGATAATCAGACTGAAATATTACATTTAGGCAACTACACATGCTAGAATATCATACCTGTAGTAGTGTGGAACGATCATATTCCATGTAGTGACCTTTTTCCTTGTTGCTGAAAGGAAAATAATGTCAGCGGATACTAACTTATATTCCAATAAATACTTAATGGAATTATCTACGCAAAGACGTACAAATGTTGAGTTGATTTTATGACGACTGTATGTGCAGGCAGGTTGATTCCATGAGCAAGAGTGTTGGTCGTGCAAATAACTTGGATATCTCCACTAAGGAAGAGCCCTTCTACGAGGCTGCGGTCCTTTTGGCAAAGACCACCGTTGTGATAACCAACTAATTGGGACATTGCAGTGCTATTCAGCTTGCAGAACAATGCTGAAGCAAAGGTACGATTAACAAGCTTAAAAGAGGGAAACAAACCATACCGCCTTGGAGAATATAAGATTGCATTTGTTTGTCACTGCACATTGGCGAAGCCTCCCTTAATCGTTCCAGCTGTTCTCTGCTTTTAATAAATGGATTTGAGTAGCCATAGGTCATTGCAGTCTGAGCAAGCTTTTGTGCAGCCTCTTGAGCGCCTTTTCGTGTCGTGCAGAAAACTAAGGCTGATTTTCCTTTTGAGTATTGCATTAAAATGTCTGAAAATTCATAGGTTTCCTCAACAGAGTGGTGTAAGTTACAACCTAAGCAAGACAGCAATAACAGAAGAATATCATGGTAGTAGGTGCTTACCATAAATATAGTTCTGGAGGCGCTGGATATGAGAAGATAAAAGAAAGGAAAACAAGACTTGATTTAGTTTCTGTATTTACAAAAGAGACAAGAGGTGCTAAGGCTATGGAGTATTAAGATGCAGAAACTGTATACCTTTTCAAAGAGGAAGTCATTCTTGGCAGCCGCATAACCTTTACAGAAAAAACAGTTAACATTTTCTTAAAATTCTTAAAAACAGGAAAGTCCTCAACAGCTAACACGAGCATCTTAACATTTAAACCAAAAAATGCCAAAATATTGACTTTTGAGATGCGACAGGTACCAAAAACTTTAGTTGTCAACTTAACAGGTCTCATTTCTTCGCCAAACCTATAACATAGGAAGGGAAACAATGAAGAACTTGAAAACATTTCCACATATCTCTCTGAAAAGCAATCCATAGGTTACCTCTTAATTCCCGCGGTAGGAACCTTGAGCCATTCCGCTGCAGTAATTAAATGAGTATTAGCACTTTAGTTAGTTTGAAGCAAGTCTTTAATTTTTACTTTCGAAGCAAGTTAACAAAGCAAAAAAGAAGTCGCACAGTCTGCAGAATGACTAGAATTGTGAGCTACAATTTACCTAGATCCTCAATGTTTGGGATAGTAGCTGAGACAGCCAGAAGACGTACGGAGGCTAAAGGACTTGACCTTAGTTCATGATTGTTAGAAAGAATCTTTATTCTACTGACTATTGCCTCGAGAGCAGCTCCTCGTGGATCATTCAGCAGGTGAACTTCATCAATGAGCACAAGTGCTATATCACTGAAAAAACCTAAGCCTCCACTGGTAATGCGATAACGACTCACTGCATCAAATTTCTGCAGGAAAACATGCAAACTACAGCGACACTAGAGGAGATACAAGCCTGCATGTACTTTGTGTAAATACGGAATGAAATTTCATAATCGCTTGTTTTCCGGCTAAAAGCATTGGGGGAAATCGGAAGCAGTACATAAGTTCCAAACAGTAAATACAGACAGCCAAGAGAAACTGATATCTGACCTCAGGTGTGGTCAAGATAATATCTGCGTCTTGTATATTCCTTGTGCTGTAGTTTTCATTATCACCTGTCAGCTCCAAACAGCTGATTCCCCATGAATTAAACTTTTGATTCCAATCACGCAGCTTCTCCTGTACTAAAGCCTTGGATGGAGATATGTAAACCTTGACACCAACGGTAGAAGAAACCATAATTAAACTTATAAATAGCAGCAATCCAATATTGGTGTATTTATTGTAACATTCCAAAAATCCCATGCACAAAAGCTTACTGTTTTAAGAGCTCCTTTAGCATGGAGAAACCTTCCTTCCTTAGAGATAGACTTGGAGAGGAGCCTCAAAATGCATAGCTCAAAAAGTACGGTTTTACCACTTCCCGTTGGCGCTGATATAACCATGTTGATATCGGAGTGAAAGCAAAGTGGAAAGCACTCGCTCTGCAGCGAGTTGAAGTATCTGAACACAAACGAGTCGGAAGCAACACAAAAAAAAAAGTTTTGATAAAGGACCAAAGAAAAAAGAAAAAATCATCATCATGTTCCAAAAGATAACATTCATGCAACCATTCCTTGAATACATCTGAAACGAGCATTAGATTAGCAACACGATGACTATAATATGAAAACTAAGGTCAAAATTGATATTACCTGAAACTAAAAGCTGAACGGAAATTTCCAGGCAAATCTGAGACAGATTTCAGCGTATGTGTATCCATGATCAATGAAGATCTGCAGGTTTTGATTATCGATCACTTCAAAAATTCTCGTCCGTACATCAGAAACACACAAATTGAAAACCGAAATCTGCTCGGATCCTGATGCGGAAACCGATTGAAATCTCAGAATCAATCGCCAAATTCAAACTCAAAGACAGGTTACGTTAACGAAATTTCAGAGAAAACGTGTGGGGAAGTTACGAGATACTGATGACAAAAAAAAAAAAAAAAGTTGCGAGATACTGACTAGTCGAAACACTCCATTGAAACCGATCACGCATCGAGCAAAAACGATTGAAAAAAATGAACAGATAATCAATCTAACCTTAAATCAGCATAAAAAACCTGAGCAAGAGACCCAAACTTGAAGAACAACGATCTCAGAGCGATGGAGAAAAAGTGAGAGAGTGATTTCAAAATCAGGGTCGTCAAGTTCCTTTTGACCGTTGTAGTGGAAGCATTGGACCTAATTGAATATATATAATATTACGGGGACATTTCGTAAATATTTGTTCATAGAGGTTGGGTTTAGTTTTAAAATATGCTATTTTTATGGGGTAATTTCATAAATATTTAGATGTTGCTGTGAATAAAATAGAGAAACCGGAGAAATATCGCCTCTCCTTCTCCGTCGTCAGATTCTGAGACTATTGCAAGTGGTAAATCTTCTTTCTGTTACTATCCTCAAATTTTTCATGGCTGAGATTATATCTATTCGATGCTTTTGTTTTAGTGTACTTCCTATCGTTAGATCTTCTTTTAGCTCAAAGTTTCTTGTTCATCCTGGGTTTTTCGATGATTGATCGTATATATTGATATCGTATCGGATCTGATTTTTGCAGTTTATATCTAAATTTTGTAGTTTATTCGACGTTTTTGATGTGGTATGTGATTCGAATTCGTTATTCTCTAGTAAAAGTTTTGAAATTAAGGTTATGGAAATGCAGATTTGAAGCCAAAATGTACAATCAGGGATAAATAAACAGAAGAAAGCTTCAATGTTATTTACAATTTTAGCCAAATTTTAATGTTTGTTGTGCTTTCTAGCTTCAGGGGAGAGGAAAGAGATATGGCGAGCTGTGTGAATTCTCCGGCGATGACTCTGTATCCGCCATGTGTCTCTCCTTCGAAGTCAATCTGCTGCAGCACCAGCTTAAACAAATCCGTTTCACGGTCATCTTTTTCGTCCACCCGAAACGCCGTACTCTCTCTTCGGCGGAAGCAAACCGCCACTAAGTTTCAGGTTATGGCTGCGGTGGCGGCGGAAGAAGCTGAGCCTTTGAGAATCATAATATCAGGAGCTCCAGCTTCAGGTAAAGGCACACAATGCGAGCTCATTACTAAGAAATATGGTTTGGTTCATATCTCAGCTGGAGATTTGCTTCGAGCTGAAATCGATTCCGGGAGCGAAAACGGAAGACTTGCGAAAGAATTCATGGAGAAAGGAGAATTGGTTCCTGATGAAATACTTGTAACAATGGTGAAAGAAGCTTTGTCGAAGCAAAAAGGATGGCTTTTAGATGGATATCCGAGGAGTTCATCGCAAGCAAAATCTCTCGAGAGGTTTGGGTTCGAGCCTGATTTGTTCATTCTACTTGAAGTACCTGAAGATATACTTGTTGAAAGAGTAATTGGGCGTAGATTAGATCCTGTCACTGGTAAGATATATCACTTGAAGTATTCTCTTCCGGAGACCGAAGAGATCGCTGCTAGACTCACTCAACGGTTTGATGATACCGAAGAGAAGGTGAAACTGCGGTTAAAGACTCATAACCGAAATGTGAGAGATGTGTTATCGATGTACCGAGATATTACGGTTAAGATCAAGGGGGATTGTTCGAAAGAGGAAGTTTTTGGTCAGATCGATAAGGCTCTGACCAAACTGGTTCAACAGAAGAACACTAGTAGTACAAGCCCTTCACTTGCAAGCGGATGAAGGATTTGGTCGGCACAAGATTTAACCATTTTGATGGATCTCTGGAGACTACAAACAACCTCTGGTTGAAACAGAAGATCAGAGCCATCACGTTGCATCAGCAAATAATAAAAATTTCTACATGATACCGAATTTGTATCAACAACAAAAAGATTGCGAATGTATTAAAAACTGTGGCGACTATATTGATCTGTTCTGAAGTTTTGAGACATAATATGGGTAAAAACTTCTGTGCGCACTTGTGTTTCTTTCATTGATGATACCCTTGAAAATGAAATGAGCATTGACTCTTACGAGGAAAAAATCTTGAATTTGAAATCACTTCAGGTAGTGAATTTGCGTATGATTCTGACGAATATTGCATAGAGGCCATAAGTAGGAAGATGCAGGAGTGCTACCAACAAATACCTGCAGATGCATGGATTAAACTATTAAGGATCGGCAGAACCAGTCTAGGGAATGAAGCATTTTGATATAACAAAATATTTTCAATTCTTCTTCTCTATAAATGTAAATGTTTTGAAGGCTTACCACACTGGAGCCATTTGGTACGACAGGTCGAGAAATGGATATGGCCACCTAAAACAATCAAGGAATAGAAATGTAAGACAAATCAAGAACTAAGTATAAGATAAAAAAGATGACAGAGAAAAAGGACAAAGAAGAGTTTTTACCCTACGGAGATAAAAACATGGAGAATCCACTGAAAAATAACGAAACTTCCTGTCCACAAGATGAAGTAGGAGAACCTGAACAAGGGAAATCTCTGCAAAGAAACACCGAAACAAACCTCAGGTTGATACATTAATGAAAAGAAAACGCGCCATAACATCTTATATGCAGAAGAGAAAGAGTGTTTTTACCAGACGGTTAAGAGCCGTGTCACAAAGCAGCAAAACGAGGTTGCTCGTGTGCAAATTCACAGTCATCTGAAAACACAATTGGCAGTAGAAAAGTTGAGACTGAGTTTTAAAGAGGGTCAAGGTTTGATTCAAATAAATTTAAAGTGTGCACAAGCTTTTACTATTATACAGCAAGGAAAATTCTTGATGAGATGGCGCGAAACTTACAAAACTCATCTCATAGTCCTGTAAAGACAGAAACGGGAAAATCACGGTCCAATATATACTGTCTGTAAGCACAGCTGCTCCAGCACTCATCTGTATTTCAACAAACAAAAACGCACAAGTACCAAAACAGTGTCACTGTCAATGAGCACAGATAAACTATTGAAGCTATAATCAGAAATCTTAAAGTTGCAAATTACACATATCCAAAGGATTTGTGTCTACCTGAAATATAATCTGGAAGAGATGGACACAGGACCGTAATGTCTTTGAATCAGAAGTTTTCCTCTTCTCGACTGAAATCATGTTCTCCCCATTTATAAGGGGAGAACGAAATCCGTTCTCTGCATCATTTCCTACTTGATCAGCTGCTAGTCGTTTCTTGTGTTCAAAACACCCATAAATTGAAAACAGTGATCCCATCTACAGAAACCACATGTGATGAAAGATATTCAAAACAAACACATTTATCATCACTATCTGATTATAAACATAACATATTCACAACATGGAGATAAAAACTTACCCCGAAGTAAATTGTTATCAACGTGAATGTCCACCTGTCAAGAAACCAAGGCAAGAGATACCGAATCAAAACCGAAACAAACTATCATCCCATCAATCACAGTCCTATCAAAAATTTCTTCTGTAACAAGATGGAAACTACTTAACAATACATAAACTAAATGTCTCAAAGCATCAATGATCTTCAATTTCCACATAGCACAGAAACCAAGACAATAGATTACCGAATCAAAACCGAACAAACAGCATCTCATAAATCTCAATCCTATCAAAATATCTTCTGTAACAAGATCGAAACTACTTAACAATTTATAAACTAAATGTCTCAAAGGATCAATGATCTTCAATTTCCACATAGCAAAGAAAGCAAGAGAATAGATTACCGAATCAAAACCGAAACAAACAATCATCTCATAAATCTCAATCCTATCAAGAATATCTTCTCTAACAAGATAGAAACTACTTAACTAAATGTCTCAAAAGAATCAATAATCTTCAATTTTCCACAGAATAGTAAAGGAGGGTTTTCAAAAGCTTACTGAGTGTAATAGTAGTAAATGCGCAATCCACGAAAAGCAAGCCGGACAATGTTGCTAGTAAGAAGGAAGCAAAACCCGAGAACCCGGAACCCCAGTAACCAACCCGGATGGATTTGTTTAAGACAAGGTTTCCAAACATCATCAACACATAGAACATTGTGTTCATTATCACCAGTGTCATTACCATTTTGTTTCTGAGTTTCTACTGCTGAACTATCTTCGTACTTCCATATAACGAACAGAGCAACAATCATGGGAGTGAATACCCATAACGCACAGAGAAACACTCTCCAATTAAACCAGTAATCGAAGCTGGTTATATCCAAAACACTCTGAAATTTCATTCTTCCTCCTTCAGATTATCAATTGATCCGTCTGAATATTCGGATCTTCGGATCCGAAACTCGATGGATCAACACCGACTTGAGAAACCCAGATCAAACCCAATTGATCGATCTACCTATAGGGATATATAATTTTCAAGAATTATCAGAAGAAACCAGAATTAGGATAATGATGTTTTATTACTTACGTAATGTGAGAAGAAATGTAGAAGTTTCTTCTTCTTCTTCTTCAGTTTCGTGTGGAGAAGTCAAATTGAAACTTTGAAGCTAAATAAGAGATTTGGTAATAAAATCCGAGAAGCATCCGATGGCGGTGAGCCACAAAACCGAGAAGTCGGAGAACAGAACAGAGTGGAGACAAGGACAGGTGGGACCTCCTCCGTTGATTCAACACTAGATCAAGAAAATACACGTGCTTATCTACAAGGCCGATATATATTATTTTAACTACATCTATGGTTAAGCCTAAAATAAGGCTTCGAATGGTAATATCCTGCACCGTTCCGCTCCGCAGTGAACAGTAACAAAAATTTATACTTAGTGTATCTAACTAAATTCTATACTTATATATATATATATATATAGATATTTTTGTTACTATTTGGACCGCATCGCATATATCCCGTCTTGCACCACAGTATCACCATTCGGAACCTAAGTGTTTTTTTTTTGGAGGAATGAAAAAAAAAACAAAAAAGTTTAATGGAGTCCGACAATACTATGGCGTCGTATTGTGGCTTCGAAAAGGGAAGAGTGTTGTAAGGGTAGGGAAAATGGTCTTTTCAATCCGAACTATTTTCGTCGTGCTATTTCATACATGAACTTTATCACTTAGCTAATTTGAACCCGAATTAAAAATTAATTCAAATTTCCTACCTCAACTAGTGTCTTTTGTGCCAAAAACGATATTGACCAAAACAGTGTTAGTCAACAGGTAAGTTCTGCTGAGTTGGATGACACGTGGGCAAAGATGATTGATTTCTGTTAACCAAAACAACGTCGTTTTGGTTTTTTTTTATCAAAACGACTTTAAAATTGGGGAAAAAATCAAGTTAGGAATTTCAACCTGACTTCATTGGAGAGGAAAGTCGAAGAAGTTACAGAGACGAAGATGCAATTAGAGAGTCTTAAACAAGAAACAGAGGAACATGGGAATAAAATGAATGAAGAGATTGACCATCTTAGAGGAGAAATCAGAAGTTACACACAACAATCGCAGAGCTCGGCTCGTTACATATGGAGAAAAAGATGAAGAACACCGATGAAATTGAAGATGAGAGGAAGAAATTAGACATTCAATCATAAATTCATGGCAAGATCCTTGGAGATGTCCCAATCTTTACTACTTCCGGCCAATACATGCAATTCGGTGATCTCTGAGATCAAAAAAAGTATGTTCGTGTAATTACTCACACGAATTCGAGGATACATATGTCGAATTCTTATGATTCATGTAGGATATTAGCTTTGAATTGTGTTTTTAATATATAACTCGAATAAAAAATCCTTAATTTCTTCTCTATGTTCTTGGAATTTATCCTAACTTACTAAGTCAGAGTACCTTATGGATATTTTTTCTTGAGATTTACGTTATGTTGGTGTGTTCATTGAGTTGTCGGATTGTGTTGCATCATGATGTTCTTTGGATCCTTGACCAGAAAAACACGATGTTCTTTTCTCGGCAAGGAAAGGTTGAAATCCCTAATTTGATTTTTTCCAACTCAAAACGACGTTATTTTGATAAATAACCAAAACGACGTCGTTTTGGTTAACATAAATCAATCCTTTTTGTCCACGTGTCATCCAACTCAGCAGAATTTAACGGTTGACTAACACCGTTTTGGTCAATGTTGTTTTGGTACAAAAGACATTGGTTGAGGTAGGAAATTTGAATTAACTTTTAGTTCGGATTCAAATTAGCCAAGTGTTAAAATTCATGTATAAAAGGACACGATAAAAATAGCTCGGATTAAAAAATGCCGTTTTCCGGTAAAGGTAAAGGTAAAACAATAACAAAATTATATATCTTCGTCCATCTCGTATATTTTTCGTCTCGTTTCTATTCAAAATCGGTACATCATGGTTAAGGTATTTAAAGGAACGTTTAGTTTACAGCTTTGATTGAGATTTCAAATTTCTATGAGACTAGTTGAAAAATCGTTAATGAACATGGATTTCAAAATTTATGTATTTATAGCAGTGTATGACTTTGAATGGCGATAACAAAAGATGAAATTTACGTATGACTTCAAATAACAATAACAAAATGGAAAAATAAATATAGAACGAACACATTTTATAAGTATCAAAAGAAAAAAGAAATGAAACAGGAGCTAGATTCGTTGACAAAACTCTCACTTCATGATAAATTGGGTCGATCTTCGACTTTTACACTCTTAATTATATCCAAAGCCTTGTAAAGAATTATAAATTGTTTATCAGTAAAAAGTCTAGAATTTAACACATACAAAAAAATTAGTTTTTTAAAACAGAGCAAATGGTATAGTATGTATGAGTAAAACTGAAAAAATGTGGTTAATATAGAAAAGACAGAATACTGATAAGCTAGCAAAATATAATAGCTATGGATAAGCTAGCAAAATATAATAGCTATCAAAGTACAACTAATTTTTTTTACATTTTCAGTGGCGAAAATAAATAGTTTCTAGATATAATTGTTTGTATTAGATCTGGACAAAATACACGGATCCGAAGATCCGAACCGGAACCAAACAAAAAAGATGGTTCGGTACGGTTTTAGATCTTCGAAAATATCCGATTGGATCTTGTCTTCAAATATTTCTGGTATTGGTTTAGATCGGTTATTACCCGAGAACCGAACTAGTACCCAAAATATATGAACCTAACTAAACATATTTATCTCCTTTTATATAACATAGGTCTAACGGTTCCGGGTATTTCAGATATTTTCGGGTAGTTTGGATTAAGTCTTTTATGTTTTTTTCCGGGTATTTCGTGTAGTTTGGATAGATTCGGATGATGTGGGTTAAGTAATTTATGTTTTTCTGGGTATTTCGAGTATTTTCGGGTAGTTTGGATAGATTCGAATAAAAAGTACTTGAACCAAACAGTATCCGAAAAAAATATCATTTCTAAGCCGGTTCTCCAATCAATTATCCGAACTGATCTGAACCGAGAGGGTACCAAACCGAATCCGAACCAAAATTCAAAAATATCCGAACAGTACCTCAACCTCTAGCACCGAAATACCTGAAACCCAAAATACCCAACTCAAACCCGAACCGAGTATCTGAATGCCCATGCCTAGTTCGTATGGAAAAGTTATTTTAAGATTGAATATTCAGTTTGACAATCATTCAAAAAATGGGTGCTCATGTTTAACTAAAGGGCGATAAAGGGGGATAAATTGTTTAACATTGACCTCGTTCTCTTTTTAAGTATGGCGTCTCTCACGGCGTCGGAATCCTCTTCCTCTCTCCTTCCAAGGTCCTCCCCTCCTCATGGAGAAGAAAAACGACCTAAAAACGGATCTCCTTCGAGATATTCCCCTTCTTTAAATGGTGTTTCCCCGTCTTCGTTCGCCTCTGCCGACGAGGTTCTCTCGGTGGCTCCCTTAGCTATAGATAGCTCTTTGTCGGCTCTAATTCCCAAACACATATCTCTGTGACGGGTTCGGCCAATTTTTCAAACCCTAAATTGTCTGACCCAGTTTAAAGTCTATCAGATGGATCTAATATCCCATTGGTTTTGGCTTTTTAAGCCTCAATCTCAACCACTGCAAAAGCTACTACAATAGCTGACTCAATAATCCTTTCTCAATCGGGAAAATCGTGGAAGAGATTGTTTTACTTCCTGTGATAACTTCTGCGAAAGTCGCCTCAGTGACTGACTCAGCAAAAATCAGCAACGAATGTACCTCTCCAGGTGAATCGTAGTGTGATATTTTTAAGGGAGGATCGAAGAAGTTGGAAAGAAAGGAAAAGCATTCACCATTCCTTCAGGGGATACTTGTGTGAAAATCCTAAATTTTGTAATTGAGAAGAACATGAAATCTTGGGATAATTTCATCATTGGTCAATTCTACTCCGACCCTCCATCTTAAGGAATAGTTCATTCGATAGTCAATGGGATTTGGAGTCGCCAGTTTATAGATATATTTATCTTTAAAATGGAGGGCCACACCTACCTATTTAGGATACTGAATGCGTCTACCAGGGTTTGGGTGTTAAACCAGCGTTTGTGGCAAATCGAAAGACAAACCATGTTTGTTGCTAAATGGACACTGAGATTTATTCCGGTGAAACTTGAGCTCACCTATGCTCCAATATGGTTGGAACTCCGTCAAGTTCCTTTCCAGTTCTTCAATGAAGAGGATCTCGAACATATTGTGGGACTAGTAGGCAACCCGAAATTCCTCCACCCCTCCAAGGCTAGCAAAACAAATCTGGAGGTGGCAAAGGTTTTTACCATACTAGACCCAAGAAAACCGCTTCATGAGGTATTGAATGTGCAATTTGACTCATGAAAAGTAAGAAGAATATGTGTATCTAGTCCTTGGATGCCACAAGTATGTACTCACTGCAAGGAGATAGGCCATAACATCAAGCGCTACAAGACATCACCTTTCACTTGCACTGGTTGTAATTCTTCTAGCCATGTTACTGAGAACTGTCAGAGAGCAAAAAATAAGGCGAAATCTAAAAATCCTTTTCTAAAGCTACATACATTTATCATTGAAGAGCCAAAAGCGAAATAGCTACCTGCAGAGAATCCTCACAAATCAGAGGACATGGATGGTCCCTCGCTACCTCCATAAAAAACGTGGTATCAAACTCTGCTATCACTAAGAAGACTATTGGGTCCCTCTTTCACAAATCTAAAAGTGAATCAAGCGATTCTTTGAATCAAAATGGGAAAGAACATGTTTCAGAACTGATCCTGATTCATCTGATGTTGAGTCTTCTGATTCTGAGGAGGGTGAAATTCTGGTAGAAGAGGGAACAAAGTTTACTGAAGTGTTGTCTCAAAGGAAATTCAAGAGTGCTCGGGGCAAGGGGCCCAAAAACCAATAATTTTTATTTGTATAGACCTTTTTGGATGGAATGTAAGAGGCTTTAATATAGCTAGTCATCATACTGGATTTAAGAAGTGGTTTAAGCTAAATAGACCAACTTTGGGAGCCTTATAGAGATTCATGTTAAGCAACCTAAGTAGAGGAAGTTCATCACCTCTATACTTCCAGGCTGGAATTTTGATGATAATTATGGCTTTTTGGAGTTGGGAAGGATATGGGTCGTTTGGCATCCCAGCGCCAAGGTTAAGATCAGCTCTAGATCCCTTCAAATGATCACTTGTGAGTTGAAGTTGCCAGAATACCAAAACTGGATTGTGGTATCTGTTGTGTATGCCACTAACAATGAAACTTCTAGGAAGTTATTATGGGCGGAAATTGTCTCTCTATCGACCAATCAATGTGTCATTGGAAAATCTTGGATAGTTTAAGGGGACTTCAACCAGGTTCTTATCAACCTTGGTTTGGTATTGGTTTTGTTTTAGTATAGCTGAACATTGTAAATCAATTTTGGTTCAGTTTTCGGTTTATTTACATGTATATAATATACATTGTAAATGGTTTATATTGTAATTAAGAAGTTAATATGAAGTTTGATATTTAGATATTTTTCTCTCAAGCTTCAACTTCTAATAGTTCTAAACCCAATGGAACACTCTTATGTCTCTAGCCCAAATGTTGACAGGCAAATAAGAGAATTCGTAGAATATTTGTTGGATGCTACTCTTATGGACCTTCCTTTTATAGGTTGCTCCTACACATGGTGGAATAAGAGAAAGTCTAATCCGGTTGCCAAGAAACTTGATAGGATTATGGTGAATGATTAGTGGCTTAGCCAATTCCCATTATCTCATGGCATTTTTGGTGAACCTGATTTTTCAGATCATGCCTCTGGTTGTATTGTTCTTAACCCAACCAGCAAAGACAGAAAAAGCCTTTCAAGTTTTGTAATTTTCTTCTTTAAAATCAGGAGTTGATTCTGATGATTGGCAGCCATTGGTACTCTTTAAATGTAGTAGGTTCAGCTATGTTTAGGGTATCCAATAAAATAAAGGCTTTGAAGAACCCGATCAAAACCTTCAGCAAAGCTAACTATTCCGACTTAGAGAAAATGACAGAAGAAGCACATGTGATCCTTCTCGACCTTCAAAGTCGAATGCTTACTGATATGAATGTTGTTCTTGCATAAATGGAGATTAAAGCTAATAGAAATGGAAAATCTTGGTGAAAGCGGATGAATCTTATTTCTAGTAAAAAATCAAGAGTTATCTGGATGCGGGAGGGAGATAGTAATACGACATACTTCCACAGAATGGTGTCAGCTTTTCAGAGTATAAACCGCATATATTATCTAGTTGATGTTAATGGATTGTGGCTTGAATCTCAGCAAGATATACAAAGTCACTGTGTTGACTATTTTGCAGATCTTTTGGGAGGCGAAGTGAGCCCCCTCTATGTGTCCTTGTTGAATTTTGGATGTTCCCATGAGCAAATAACCGCCCTAGAGAAGCCTTTCTCTTTTCAAGAAATCAAAGATGATTTCTTCTCCTTGTCACGTTATAAAACTTGCGGGCCTGATGATTTTCCTACAGAATTTTTGACAGGGTGTTGGAGTTTTGTTGGTGTGGAGGTTATTTCAGCAGTGAATGAGTTTTTCAGATCAGGAAATATGCTAAAACAGTGGAATACAACAACCTTGGTGTTGATTCCTAAGATTAACAATGCGGTCTGAACATCAAACTTTTAGCTAATTGCTTGTCTCAACACGATTTACAAGGTTATATCAAAGCTGTTGGCAACGAGATTGCAGATTCTTCTTCACTATATTATATCACATTCACAATCATCTTTGATGTCAGGTAGACTACTTGTAGAGAATATTCTTTTGGCAACTGAGATTGTCCATGGTTATGATTGGAAAAATATAGAACCTAGAGCAATGTTAAGGTTGATCTCCAAAAAAATTTTGATTAGTGAGATGGAATTTCGTGCTAACAGCTATAAGGGGCCTAAACATACCTGATAAGTTTGTGAATTAGATTTCAGAATGCATCTCCATGCCGTATTTCTCTATGATAGTTAATGGATAATCCGATGGTTTTTTCAAGAGTACTCGGAGATTAAGCCAGGGAGATCCGATTTTCCCTTACCTCTTTGTCCTTACCATGAAAGTGTTCTCCTATCTGCTTCACTCTCGATATACTTCATGCTATATTCGTTATCACCCAAACACATCAGAGCTTCAAATTTCACACCTAATGTTTGTTGATGATGTAATGGTTTTCTTCGATGGGAGTAGTTCACCATTGCACGATATTAATGAAACATTAGATGATTTTGCTTCTTGGTATGGCCTCAACATGAACCCTGAAAAGACGCAACTCTTTCTTGCGGGATTGAACTAGAGAGAAACCAATGCCATATCTAGCTACGGTTTCCCAATTGGTTCCTTCTCCATAAGATACTTGGGGCTACTGTTAATGCATCACAAGCTGAGGATATCTGAACATGCTTTCCTTATTGACAAGATAGCAGGAAGGTTCAGGTCTTGGGTTTGTTTGTGGAAAGAGTTCAACTGATTTCATCCGTCATCTCAAGGACAATTAACTTATGGCTAACAACTTTCTTGCTTCCCCGTGGCTGTATTAAAAAGATAAAATCATTGTGCACAAGATTCATGTGGGCTGGTACTATAGACGATACTTGCTCTGCAAAAGTGTCTTAGTCCTCTGTGTGCTTGAAAAAGCAAGAAGGAGGATTAGGGTTAAGACATTTTTCAGTTTAGAATACAACTTTGTGACTACGCTTCATTTGGCTATTGTTCTTAAAGAGTAGGTCTTTATGGATAGCCTGACACTATTATACCACCTAAGAAACACAAGTTTTTGGGTTATAGAGGAGCATTCAGGAGATTCTTGAAATTAGAAATTATTGATGCATTTGATACCATTGGCAGAAAGGATTGTGAAATGCTCTGTGGAGAATAGATTATCTACAAGATTTTGGTTTGATAATTGGACATCGCTAGGCCCTCTAATCAAAATGTTGGGACATGATGGTCCTAGAAGCATGTGTATCCCAGTCAATGCAATGATGGCTGAAGCTTGTGTAATCAGGGGTGAAAATTGGCGGCTGCGAGATCGGAGACGGCGTTTACTCTTCATATTCATCTAACAATTATCAGTCTCCCGAGCTCTTCCAATTTGGAAGACTCATTATGTTAGACTGTTGATGGTTTGTAATGCATGGGACAGGGGCGGATGCACGTCTAGGAAGGAGGGGGCACGTGCACCCATTAAATTTTTACAAATCAATGTAATTTTTAATGAATTTATAGTTATGTCCCCATCCAAAATTTGATTTTTGCCCCCACTGTTTTGTCGTTTTCTTCTCTTTCACTTTTTAAAGCCCAAAAACCCATAGACTAACTTAATTCCTAAGCTTAGATTTCATTAAATTTGCGATTGAATTACAACTCCTACGGTAAATTGACAATCCTATATGAAAGAAGTCTAAATTAAAACTACATATCGTTTATATTAGATGACTTTTTATAATTTTTTCATGTGATTTTTATTTCGCAACCTTCACTTATTCTAATGATAAAATATGAGATTTATATTTTTAACCTTTATAATAAAAAAAAATTCATGGTGAATAACCGCTATCATAAAAATTTGTAATACACTAATTCAAATGACATGTTATTGCAAAAATACGTGTGTATGTTACGAATAAAACAAGAATAAAATTATTACATAATATGGATGAAATATACGCAAATATATATGGTGTTATTTCGATTTTAATATGAATGAATATGAGTGTAATACATATTTTTAATGACATATTTTTATTATGCCCCCAGTCAATATAAATTATGGATCCGCCCCTGGTAGGGGATATTCATCTAAATTGACTTGGAAAGAAATAAGACCGCATGAGAAAGCTAAGGATTGGTAAATGTTAATATGGTTTAAAGATGCCACTCCAAAGCATACATTACTAATATGGACAGCACAACTTGACAGATTGCCAACTCGGACTCGGCTTGCATCTTGGGGTATGTTTATCCCAACAAATTATTGTCTATGTTCTGTATTTGATGAAACGCGGGACTGTTTGCTTTTGTGGTGTGAGTACACCATAGACGTGTGGTATGCGGTTCAATTGCAGCTGGGACTTTCTCCCTTCATTTTTAAATCATGGACAACCTTATTGGCTTGGACAAATATCCAGTCAGACAACTTTCATTTTTTTCTACGGAAGCTAGCGGCTCAAGCAACGGTTTATAGCATTTGAAAGCAGAGAAACAACATGTGTTTTAACCTCCAATATGTCCCATCAACTCTACTCTTCAAAGACATTGATAGACAAACTCGAAACACGATCACAACAAGAAAACATCGAAGACACTGGCTTTATGGCTCCGTTGAATCTAGGCTTTGTTTTGCACTAAAATTTTTTGCTACTTTATTTTTATTTATTTTTGTCGATGTAACAAATATTTGGGAATACAAAGTTTCCTTTGTAATGTCCAACTTTTATTTTATATGATATTTACATTTTAGAAAAAAAGTTATTTTAAGATTTTAAGAAAGAAATAAAAAAAGGAGACAAACACACGTTAGATGACAATTTTGATGAATTAGACTAATTAGCTATTTTGTTAACAATATTTTTTATTCTGATTGTACCGTAGTAAATACAAAATTATTGAATAGTGATTAAATGCATTTCTTGTGGTCATGTCACGACATATTGAAGATATAGACTCTTTGTTAAACAAAAAAAAAATTTAGAAAAAAATAGAAATACCAGAGAGCGAATTAAACATCCATTACACCACGATATATATTACATGTCCATTTCTTATATTAAAAGCACAAATTTGATTTCAAATAAAGCATGGTTATATAGATAGATCTATATAATCAAGTTTGACTTGTTTATATTTCGACTTAAAGACGTCCATGAGCAATCATCTCCAGCAAAGCAATCTCGTTCAACATAACTTCATCGCACCCATGCATCACCATCCAACTATCTGTCATTGGTTCATCAAGCTCTAAGGTGACACCACTTCCGGACCCAGACACAGAACCAGAAGTAGACGCTGATCCAGACGCACAAGTCGCAGTCACAACTGCCAATGATGTCGTCTTTGTTCCATCTTCTAAATCCAAGTTCATCACACCATCAACGATATACTTACAATCATTCTCATCATTATTTTTGTCATATTCCGAGACCTCAATGATTATCTCTTTACCTTTACCTCTCATACTTCTTAAACCAGCATTTGCGTTTGTGTTAGAGGTCGCGGTCACGAGGGTATCATCGTTGTAGGTAACAGATCTAATGTAGTTCTGGAGAGTGTTGCTGCCAAGTGCAAGGGAAATTTCGTCTTTTCCCTTAGCCTTCCTCGAGTGTTGTCGACGTTTAGTCGCGTTCCAATGGTTCTTGATTGTATTTTCAGTGCGTCCAGGGAGTTTTCGAGCAATCTCAGCCCACTTGTTACCGATCTCCTTGTGAGCTTCAATCAATATTCTATCCTCTTCTTCACTCCAACCATCTTTCTGTAACATACAAGATAAATTATTCATTATTTAGATATAGTTAAACATACACACAGATGTAGACATAGTGTACATATATATATATTGTATATGTAAGTGATATATAATTTATTTATATTTTTTGTTACGTTTATGAGAGAATCCAAGTGAAAATGACTTTAATTTAAATGTCTTACCAATGGTGAAATATTACAACAAGACAAAATGTGTTAACTAATTGTCATAGACATATATGTATATACAAACAAAAGTATAAAGTATTCATGCATGAATTAAAACGTAGATATGTTTACAAGTGTAAAAAAAGTTTGTTCAATTCTTTTAGAAGTTTCACAATGTATCATGTATAAATCTTAATGTAACAAGTATGATATATATTTTTTATGAAAAAGAAATTGGGATCATATATCAATATGTATTATAATATTTTAGAATCGATCTTACAGCAACCTCATCATAATTTAATCAGAATAAATACATTCAATTGGATTAATTTCTATCAATTTATGTGTGAAAATGTGTGAATCACACCGTGATGTATATATAACAAATTTTAAAATCTATATAAATCATAAATATTAAACACAATCTTTTTTTCTTTCTTTTATGCATTGCCATATGATCCATTTGAATGACATAAACACATCAAATTGATGTATCATGGACAACTAGACATATAATGATATATATATATATATATATATATATATGTATGTAACCTTATATGTATATTTTTCTAATGGTTATCACACAGAGAGGACAATACGCATGTACATATACTACATGATTCATTCATACAAAGATCTAAGAAAATAAGAAATGGTTAAAATTAAGATACCTTGATATCAGGACGAAGATGGTTATGCCACCTCTCTCTGCATTGTTTTCCAACTCGTCCTTCAAGCATCTTAGCAATTTGAGACCATTTCTTAGTCCCATGACGTTCCACTAATTGCACCAATAACCTAAATTTATGTAGTAAAGCCTCAAAAAATCTATAAATTCAATTTCAACTTAAAAAATACATCAATCATACCAACTAAGTAAAAGTATTTATGAGAATTCCAAAATTGTAATATTGAATTTACTTGTCTTCTTCGGAAGTCCATTGCCCTTTGATGATGCTAGCTTTTTTCGTGGGTTTACATCCTCTTCTCATCTGCAATCTCTTGTTCTTCTTGATCTGATTGGTCTTCATCATTACTTGATTATTTTGACGTTGATTCATGATGGTATCTTCGTTTGCACATAAGATACCCATTGGTTTTGACGAATCAAATAGATTAGAGTCAAGCATGGCTGGATTGAAGGTTGACTCGGTCCCAAGGGTGAGTCCTTGGTTTTGATCATGTTCCCACATAGTATTGTCATGTGGGACATGTAAAATGTAGGGAACATCCTTGGGTTCAACAGTTGGTGAGGTGGTATAGGCCATATCGAAGAGATTTTTGTTGTTGGATAAGCCATGAAGGTATGTCTCGAAAGCTTCAGTGCATGAAGAGGGCATGAAAGTATCTTTTGAGGGCATTTCATATGTGTGTGGTTGCATATCAAAGTGATAGGGAATAACATTTAGATTTCGAATAAAGTGATCGGAATTTGTGTTTGAGATTTTTGATGTTGGGCTCTTGTGACAAAGATGATGAGGAGTAGAGTTTATCATCGATGGGAGATGTGACTTATCGAGATTAACTTGGAAAGGTTTATGATGCATATTTTGATAAGTGACACAAGAAACATCATCGGTAAGAGATGGATGAAAATCTTTTAAGGTGAGATTGTCATCATAGATAACGGCTGCGAGATATGGGTAATGCATTTTGATCACGGACTCGAACTCCATAC
The DNA here is from genome assembly GCA_900406555.1 of Pseudoturritis turrita. Taxonomy (NCBI): domain Eukaryota; kingdom Viridiplantae; phylum Streptophyta; class Magnoliopsida; order Brassicales; family Brassicaceae; genus Pseudoturritis; species Pseudoturritis turrita. The sequence continues at coordinate 185,121 of OVBL01001058.1, read as the reverse complement.
GATGATTACGATAAAAAAAAAAACCAACAAAAATTAGAAGATGGACTAATTACACATAAAATGAAAGTACCAAAAAGAGAGAATAATCACTAGATCTGAAAGAAGAAATGAGTTGGTGAAGAACATAAAGATTTCAAAGAGAGCAATAAACTGTGCTAGAAATAATTGATGAATGAAATGAAGCTAGAGCTTAAAAATGAAATTAAGGAAGAGGAAAAGCTGGGAGAAGTAAAGGTAAGGGTAAAATATTAAGAGTTTATAAATATAAGCAATTGTGAAAAGTGATGAGTTGGCAAAGTATAACTTTTTTAGAAAAAAAATAAATATATTTTAGAAAAAACTTGGTAGTCCAAGGGTAAAATGGTCACTAAAATTTGTCATGTAATAATCATGAAGTCGTTATAAGGTAGTTTGTACCTTTGTATTGTAGCGGAAAATTCTCGGGCATGTTTGGACACGTGGTGAACATGTAAGCTACATCATTTCTACCAGCCGTGTGATCGTCTTTTTGGTGTTGCAATGTCAATCTAACGGTTCTTATTTTGTGCATAGGGTCCACAATTTCAATTGAGCAGGCCCCACAAAGTCAAATTTCAAAATATTGACCAAGAAATTAAAAATGATAAAAATATATACACAAATATCATTATTAATATTTTCATTTTTTTAAACACTTTAGTATCATTTCTACTTTAGAAAATTTTAATTTCAGCAATATTTTTATAAAAAAAATTGGATATCATTTACATCCAACATTAATAACATAAATAATACTTGACCATATATTAATTATTCATTTTTTGCTACATATAAATTTATGTTCCTAAAACCATATATTTATATATTATATGTGATGTGCAATGGTAAAATCATAATTACTTTTTATAGCCATGATATTTTTGGAAATACATCATATTCTTTGAAACGGTTGAAAGATGCAAAAAGTAATTTTAAATAGTAAAATAGTTTTTTAAACATATCTAAAAAAATTTCATAGTTTTTATCGAAATTTTAAATTTACCTATTCAGTAGAAACTCTATATGGAGATAAATTTAAAATTACTCTAAAATTGAAATTTTCAGGTATGGAAAGAAACCTTAGAAGCCAAATGACAGTATTGAATGAGAAACTTCAATTTTGTAACTAAATACTTAATTCTAAATACCATAAAAAATAATTAGATAAGATTTGAACCAATGACATTTTATATCCAAAACAAATGCATTACCAAATAAAACTGCTTTATTTTGTTTTTTTTATAATAAATAACTCTTATTTAGTGAAAGAATGGCAAAGTGAAACGGATCGATTTTATTCAATTCCGTTAGTTACATATGGCACATTATTTTTTATTAACAAATTGAAAATGACGTTTTTACTATTTGACGGAACTAACATTGGAAGTTCTAAAAAAACACTTTAAAAAAATTTGATATTTATTTGTGCAATTTTTTTTGTTTTTTAAAAAATTAAAACGATTTCTAAAAAAATTTAGATGGTAAATAAACATTTTTTAAAAGTATAGGGTTTCTATCCGAATTTCCAAATTTCAAGTATGAAAGAAACTTTAGAAGCCAAATAACAATATTGAATAAGAAACTTCAATTTTGTAACTGATTATTTTATTATGAATAGTAAATACCATAACAATAACGATATATAAGATTTGAATCAATGGCATTTATACCCAAAACAAATATGCTACCAAATTGAATAGCTTTCATTTTTTTCATAGAAAACTTTTGATTAGTAGAATTCGAATCTGTCAAATTATCTTATCATTTTTTCACTTTATTTTTACGTTCTACAATAAATGAAAAACTTATGATTGTTGTAAATCTAGAGTAACTCATAAATTGCTATACGTTTTTATATATATATATATATATATATTTTTTTTTTTTTTTCAAGTTGCCAATAAAAACATAACACGTCGATGTCACGCTGAACAATCTATGTCAGACAAAGCCAGACCAAATCTCTCAGAGACTCCATTATAACGGTGGGTCACTCCATCCCAACCAGCCGAAATGGTGTCGATGGCTAGCAAGAGTCTCGAAGACAAGTATCACTTTCTTGTCCAGATCCCAAAAATCTTAACTCTCGGACCCCTCACATTTGTCACCAATCGTTTAAGAATGCATGATGATCGCCACATAGAAGACAAAGCATTAAATGCACAAGTACAGAGAGGTGCATTTGTTGTACAGTCATGCTAGGCATGCTCTCTCCCGATTAGTGTCACACATCGCAAAAACTATCTAATAACACCAGGGCTAGCAACATCATGTCCCGTTCGGCGAAAGTATGCTGCAATCGGTTACTTGTCATCCAACAATGAGATCGACTGACCTAACACCCAATTATCCGACCCACGTAAAATTTCAAAAAAAAAAACTTAGTCACTACATCTAGTGAAATGAGATAGCGAGATTGCGAGAAAGAGTTAAAGAAATCCAATAACAATCTCTTGATTTGTTTTCTTTTCCTTTTCATTTGATAAGAAATATTTGGTCATGCTCAAGTTCACCTGATCACATTCGCCTCTCGGAGATACTTAATTCTCTTCAGAAGGATTGTTTCTACGTCCTAAAACCACTTCGAAGCACACCGAAATATATATTGGGCCTAAGATTACCTTGACTGAAGCACAAAACTTTAACCTTTATTACTCCTTCTGATTTTTTTGGCTTTTTAAGCAGTCGCATGGTGAACGTTGTAGACATACCAAACACCCGCGTGACGCTTCTTCCAATGCTAACTTTTTGTGGGACTTCTCAAACATGCCAGCGAGAGCGAGAAGTATGTCATTCCCAAGGGACTTATCCACATGTTTGATTTGTCCGTATGACGCTTCCCCTTCATAATGTGTTCCCATTAAGACATGTTACGCAAAGACCAATGTATCCTTCACGGAATTATACACACAAATGTGCTTTGCCCGTATATTCATGTACACAAATACGTTCTTTGGGAATAAGTATACAAAAACACATCCTCCGATGATACATGTACACAAACTCATCTTTCAGGGTTACATATCACGTTCTTCGGGGATGCGTCCAATTGGTCACCTCAGCTGCCATCCCTCTCCGGGTACTTGTAATGTGCTCCTTCACTCTACAAGTTTGTTTCTCCCTCCATGGATTACTCCCACGTGTTCCCTCCAAGGATGCGTGCAATCAGTCATTTTACCGACCATCCCCTCTGGGATTCATAGTGTGTTTTCTCCCAAGACATATTATATAGGTTAGCTTCTCCCTCTATGGATCTCTTTAACGTATTCCAATTGAAGATGTGTGTAACAAATTGCCTCGCCGAATTCCCCTCTAGAGAATTTCATTGTACTTCTCCCGTGGATTCATTTGCCCCTAAGGCAATCCTTTCCACCATGAAATAAGGGCATGCTAACTTTGGGGACTTCTCTCTCGGATGCTCCCATATGGACGTACATCCAAGTAAATTTTTCGCTTGTGTAAGTCTTTCTCTCCCTCTAGAGGACATATCGCGCACTATTTAAACAAAATCAATCTTCATCCATGTAAGCACAACACGATAACTTTCCCATGTAAGAAAAACCAATCCCCCCCCCTCCTCTCTGAGAAACACTTTATGGGACTTCTAAGGGCTTCTAGAACAGTTTCTTTCTTTGTGCAGAGTAGAAATCCCTCATTTATCATTCATAGGGTGTCACAGCATTTCCTAGGTAGGTGTCGATACGAACAAAGTATCATCATTCTACAGACACCAACATATCTCATAATGAACTTTCATCTGCCACTCTAAGTGATATATGGACTTGTGCAAGATCTATTCTTTAAGTGAGATAGGCAATCACTGCAAGAGAAGTATTTATAAAACGATTGAAATATATGTAAAAATATTGCGAAATAATTTTTTTGAGCATTGGTAGAGACGGGTAGCATGGATGGAAATGCCACAAAAAAAAATTAAGGTTTTACGTTGGGAGAGACGAAGAAAGAATTTACAAAGATCTTAGAAATCAGCTACTCATAGAGCTTTTCATTAGCTTGGCGTTGTTGGAGTAATTGGACCCCTTGAGTTGAGATTTTTCATCTAAAAATGAACAAAAAATAATTTAACCGAGAACTCGTTAGCATTGCAAAAACGATAAACTGAAATATATTTTTTTAAATTTAAAACATATAAAACGTCCAGGAGAGAGACAACTTTTGAGGTGTAAAATAGAGAAGTGGAACCTGTGTGTGTCATCAGGATGTCTGATTTATTGCCAGTGACAAACTCTTCACTTATATTGTATAATTGATGAAGTGAGAGTTGCTTAAATATAAGGTTATGTGGTGGTTGTTCATGTGTGGAGAATCCATGGACAGTTTGTGTGCATTTTCATTGGTAGGTTTGGAACCGACATGTGGATATGGTGGCGTTGGAAGCAAATGACCATATTGAAGCATGAATACTAACTGTAGGTAGAAACATCTTTCTGCCAAGTGGCCTTGAATACTGCAGATTTTGCAGCGATCCAAGTAAAGATGCATTGCGCAAATATCAAGAGCTTTCTGGTAGTGTTGATGTTGTTATCTTTGATTACTTTTGGATGATTGGCAATACATGTTCTCGGCGTAGTTGGCAGATATTAGAAAAGATACCTGCTAAGAAGATGATAGGATGTTGGCCTGGTGGTTGAGTAGTTTCTCATGTAATTCAGAGATTATTAAAGGAATATCCCAGCCTTCGTATTTTAACGATGGTAGAAGCCCGAAAAAACAGTGGCTGAATTGAAAGAAATATCACATCGAGAAAAGCGTTATAAATAAGCTGATCTTGGCATTTCCACATCGCAAATTCTGAATTAAGAACATCAGCAACGTTAACTGTGACAAACTCATCATGTATTTATATCGATACGTTGAGGAAGTGTGCCAAGTCGCTCCATCAAGGAAAGTATTAACTTGGCGACTCAAGAGGTAGTTCGAAATTGTAAGTTTGGTGACATTGAATAGAAACTCATAATTTACGAAGATAGTTTTTTATGTAGTAAATCTAGTGGTAATAGAAGAGTTTGTGTTGGAGTTTTATATTGTTGGAGAAGAACATAGATGAGATTGATCGAAGAGAGTTTCAGATCCAGAAGTGAGAGAAAATAGAAGAATAGAAGCTTGATGAACAAAAATTCGAATAGTCGTGAAGTTTTTAATAAAAAGTGAAGAAAGAGGACGGCTAAAAAAGACTTTTAAGCTTAAGAGTTGTATATACTCTAATATCACACTTATAAAAATAAAAATTTGTATTAATCACAATGATTAGTATATATATATCACATGAGAGTTTATGTTAAGACTAATTACAATAGAGATTTTTATATAAATAGTCCATTCATATTATATAATAAAAATCATGAGATCAAATATCTAAGATACAATTATAGCCATATGTTTATATATTAGTTTTAATTATTAACATATTTTGATTTAATTAAAATAATTAAATTTATAGAATAATACAACTTTAAAAAAAAATGTTATAATTTTAAAAGTTTGTTAATCATAAGTATTTGTTATTTTCTTACAATTTCACATAATCACTTTTAATATGAATAGTAAAACTATTATATAAGAGAAATTTGGAAAATACTATTTTTATGATACCATTTTTAAAAAGTATCATTGTTTGCTGTCCATTTTCAAAAGTATCACTTTTATAAATGTCATATGGTTGTTTATAAAAACTCAAATTTATAAGGTTTATAAAACATGTTTATAAGTATTTATAAGTGGTTTATAAAAGTTTATAAGGAAGATTATAAGATTTTATAATGTTTTCTAAGATTTTATAAACATGTTTATAACCCCTATAAATTTAAATTCTTATAAACATTTACAAAAGTGGTATTTTTTAAAATGGATACCAACCGGTGATACTTTTGAAAAGTGATATCATAAAAATAATATTTTAAATATTCTCCCATTATATAATTTATTATATGATTTTACTATCGTTTAGAATTACAATTAATTTCATAACGCATTAAAAATGTGTTTACAAATTAAAGTAATTACTAAATTTGGAATTAATATTTTAGTATAGTTAGATTTTATTTTCAGAAATTCACTTTCAAATGTATATTATGATAAATAATTTGAAATTTTGATATGATCGAACTTGTTATTTAGTTTTTTTTTGTGTAATGTGTTATATTAATATTATAATATATTTTTTAATTTTATATTCTATTACAAATAATCATTTTTAACATGATGAGCGAATTTGCTTGATAACACAATGAACGATTTTACGGATGAATACTGAATAGATAGTTCCACCCGTACTGCAAAGATATGCGATATGCGATTCTACCTGCACCACAGTCATGATTAACAGTTTTATCTTTAACACACGAAATTACGACTAAAAGTTTCACCTTCGTCATGTTAAAAAATTTGGATAAATTTGTTTCTATTAATTTACAATAATTTGCATTTTTCAGAAAATAAACTTCATTTTGGCTGTATATAAAAAGCAATAAAGAGGATTTTATTCAAATAGATTTAATAAAATATAAATATAAATATAATCCACTTTATTTAATAATTGATTCTAAATTATATATTAAAATATGGTATTATAAGATATGATAGTTTTAAGTCATGTTTCAAATATATTAAAATTTATAGTTATTCAATTAAAAATTAAATACTTCATTAAATTTTTGTTATTCAAAACTGAAATATATTTTAGAAAAATATATGGAAGAATTCCAATGAATTTTTATGAGTAAATAGTAAAAAACAAAAAGTAAATTATAGAATAAAGATTTTAAAATCCACGTATATTAACTTTTAAATATCATTAAAAATAGTATTATAAACACGTAAGGAATTAACTTTAAAATCATTGATCGAATTTCCTCGCTCCTTAGTTTAATAAATAAGAATAAGAACTTGTTAAAAATAATAAAATACTCTTTTAAGTGAAAAGGCATAATGATGACAACAAGGAATCGAACCGGAAAATACCTGTGAAGTGTGGAATGGCCTTTTGAGGTTAGAAATTGTGGGCCTTTGCATGATGTCCACTTGTACGTAAAGAGGCCTTATATCATGCGTAAAACTCGGCCGGAAAACGGCATGTTTGTTACTTTTCATCTTCTTACAAAACAAAAACAACACGCAGTCCACAGGTTCCTTAAACACTCTACACAAGAGTTTTAAAAAGGTTTGGGCTTTTTTTGAAATACACTTTACTCTTTCGGGATCATCCGTAATTATAGTTATTTCAAAGGGTAGAATTTTCAATACGCTATTTTACTGGGGTCATTTCGAAAACATCTTATTTCGCTGCGAATAAGATAAAAAAGGAAACCAAAGAAAGATCGAATTGTCGATCTCTCTCTCCGGAAAAATCAATCTCGGCTTCGCTCCTTTTCATCATCAGATTCTGAAACTGGTAAATCTTATATATATGTTATTAGGGTTTTCGCTTCGTTGAGGTTTGTGATTCGATCGATTCTCGGATGTAATAGTTGATCTGCGATTCTTATTCCGTTAGATCCTTGATGCTGGATGATGATTCATCATGATTTCGTAGTTTCTCTCGACGTTTATGGTTTTGGTGTGATTCGATTTCGTTATTATGTGTTATCGATCGGTGATGTTTGTCTATGGTGGATTGATTTGTAGGTAAAATAGAGAAAGGTAATTATGGGGTTGAGCTTTGGAAAACTGTTTAGCCGGCTTTTCGCCAAGAAGGAAATGCGTATTTTGATGGTTGGTTTGGATGCTGCTGGTAAGACCACCATTTTGTACAAGCTCAAGCTCGGTGAAATCGTCACCACAATCCCAACCATTGGTACGTTTACTATACTTCCATTGATCCTTTATGAGGTGGTTAATTCTTTGTTGATCTGTTATTGTGTAACGGAATACAGTTGAAGCACCTAAAAACGTTATTGTTTAACCGTAAAGCTTCTTAGAAACCGATGCTTCGGACTTGTGCATCGAATGCAGAACCATATTTCTAAGTGAGTTTGGTCATTCTTGACATCTTAATGTCGTGTTCTATTCAGGATTTAATGTCGAGACTGTTGAATACAAAAACATCAGCTTCACTGTCTGGGATGTTGGAGGTCAGGACAAGGTAATCATCTCAAATTGAGATATGGCATTGATTAAGCTTATTTCTTGTCATTAAGAGACATTATCGTGCTGTGCATCAAAAGCCTCTTTTGTTTACTTTATAGTGATGAATTAGAGTTCCTTGCTTTACATTATGAGTTGTTGTATGTAGAGTAGATGCTCTATTCAGTAATACGGGATGACCCTACATAACTTCTTGGAGGATTTCCCAGACATGTCCTCGTGGATGTTTGATCCTCTTGTTGCATCTTGAGTGCTGTGTCTGTTTATTCAAGTGCCATATGAGTCATTGACTAATATGAATTCTTTTAAAAACAGATCCGCCCGCTCTGGAGGCACTACTTCCAGAACACTCAGGGTCTGATTTTTGTGGTGGACAGCAATGACAGGGATCGTGTTGTCGAGGCAAGAGATGAATTGCACCGTATGTTGAATGAGGTTTGTAAAGCTTCATCGATTCCATGTCCTTGCTTCTTTAAGAAATTCCCTAATATGCTTTTGAGGTTAGGTTTTGTGTGTGTGTGTCTTTTCCAGTATTTACCTATGAAATCTTAGCTTTTTGTCTATCCTTGTGGATGGTTTTTCTCAAACTTGTTCAGTGAGACATTGTTTCGAGAAGACTTTTGGTTATAGTTGAGGTTCTCTATTCTCGTCCTCTGAAACTGCTAATTTTGGTGAACTGACAAGGATGAAATGAAAGTTTTACACATTAGCTTACCCCTAAATCCATCTGCAGGACGAACTCAGAGACGCGGTTCTGTTAGTGTTTGCCAACAAACAGGATCTCCCAAACGCAATGAACGCAGCAGAGATAACCGATAAGCTCGGCCTCCATTCTCTCCGCCAACGCCACTGGTATAAAACTTAGACTCACTCATTGATCGGATTCGTACCAAATCATAACTTGATTTTGAGATTTGTACCCTTTCTGTTATCTTCCAAAACAGGTACATCCAAAGCACTTGTGCCACTTCCGGTGAAGGCCTCTATGAGGGTCTCGACTGGCTTTCCAACAACATCGCCAGCAAGGCAAGTATCTTTCTCCTTTTTCTTCTTCGACCTTGATTGTTTGTTTGCGTTTGTGTTCTTGTTTACGTTAACATTTAGGCATCAACTGTGTCTGAAACAATCGAAGTCTTTTCATCTTCTCTGCCCTTGAAATTTTCCAATGATCTGTGTTCAATTTCAGGCATGAAGTCATCAGAAGAGAAACCACACAGTGATGTGATGTTGGAGAATGGCATCGTCGACACAGAGAACCATAAGTACCCAACGTTTTTTTTTCCATTGTTCTCTTACCCTTTTAAGTTTCAGCTATTTTACTATAGATGTGTCGTGGAGTCGTTTTAATTATGTTAATTTCTCTTATGAAAACATATAATGAACATGTTTGATCTCTTTTGTGTCCATGAATGTTGAACTTTTTTACTTATTCTTGTTTATTTTCTTCACTCAGATGCTAATCTTTGTCATTTAATTATTCTCTACGTTTAAACAACTGAATAACAATAATGAATTATTTGGCACTTCTAATTATACACCACTTGTGGCTTTTGAATCATGGAAGTCTATGAAGAATTTGAACACAAACCACTGATTCACTAAAAATTGAGTCACATACTTTTTATTAGTATAACGATGTTTCATAAATTTGAACTCAAACTTATATTTAACACTATACAATTTCACATTGCTCAAATAGAAAAGTTAATTGATTTTTGTGCCTTATACCTATTGATTTAGTAATATCACAATATGTCTCGAGTATGTTACCATGTGTAAAATATATATTTTTAATATATAAATAAAATTAATAATATTTTTCCGGAATTAGTTGAATTAAAGATTTAAGATGGGTCCAATGCAAAAAAAAAAAAAAAAAAAACAATCGGCCACAAGTTGGGACATGTGGGTTGTACTTGATTTACATGCAACGTCTTATTGGATTTTCTTTTTTTCCCTGATAATTCGTCATATTGGATTCTTGGCCTGCCTTATCCATAGACACACTTTTTAATCCCAAAATTTTTCGTAATAGTATATATATTTTGTCAACAACATTCATCGGTCAAATTTAAACCCGGATAATAACACAACAATAGTGACACTAACCTAAACCTCTAAACTACATGTTTCATCAAATTTTGTAATAATATATGACACAAATTTCTCTAAATATAATTGCGAATTTGAATGCTTATGTTTTCCATTCACAAATTGAATTAAGTTTACTTGGATTATCACTTATAAACACGTTAAAACATAATTATCTGATTAAATTTAGTTGATGGGATCACATATTCACATGCGTGTGTTGTTTCTTCTCATAAGGTCCCCACACACATCTAATTGATAATCCTATGCTTGTCACTCTTATAGCCACTCATATGATTGAAGCTTAAGCCACTTGACACTGCCATTAAACCCCATAAGCTTTGTTTTTTCCTACTTAAAAGGTTCCATGACATAAGATAACGCAAGACGCTTTTGCCCTTTTTAGACATTTGCTTATTGTGAAGTTGAGAGCAGTCCACGTTTCCAGATTTTCCTCTTCTAAGATTCCTGTTCTCCACGCGGTCTCCTTGCGCGTGCGGATCACAAACCCCTCCCCAAGTGTGTACGAGAAACAATTTTAATTGCGAAAAAAACACAAAAAAACTTAATCCATTATCAACAGTTTTGGTTAGTTAGCACTAAAAGTCTCTTGTTTTCCAAAACGTCCAACTAATTTTAAGTATACAAAAATTTAAAGTGGAAATTTTTTGACCTAGTAGATGATTAAAATTTATCTAATATTTTTATATCAAATATAAAATTCAATTTTTTAAAAATATAAAATATGCAGATTAATTGAGATAAGGTTATCGGAAATCTCTAACATAGGAAACGTAAAACCGTTCATCGTGAGTATATATGTTAAATTAAAAATGTATATACATCATGAATGTAGTGTATATATGAATTATATTCGTGGTGCAAATAGAATTGTTTATTATAATGTCGTCATTAAAATTGTTCACCGTATTTTTAAGTGGTACAAAAACGTAAATTCACATAAAATTATTATTTGTAATAGAATAACAAAATATTAAAGTATTTTCTGATATGTAGTATACAACAACTTTTTGTTATGTTGAAATTTGTAAATTTCTTACAAATCTTTTATCAGATAATTTATTATATAAAAATTTGTAATACAACAGTGTCAATAACTCAGTTAGTGTTCTAAAGCTCTTTTTAAAAATGAAATTCTTTAAAATCACGATTTTAAGTCTTTATAATGAAAAAAATTAACTTCCATTTAATTTATGATCAAACTTTTTTATGAGATGAAAAAACACCATAACATTTTTAGTAAAAAGAATATTTATTCTGGATTATTCACATATTTGAATTTTTAAATTTACATTTGTGTACCAAAACAATTATCAGTTCTGGTAATCCATACAAGTTGCATATAAAAAAAATAGTTAAAAGACAATTAATATGGACTTTCTTAACATGAAAAAAAAAAAAGAGAAACTGGTCTATCGTGAGAGATGATAGTAGGAAAGTGCATATGACGCGCTTAAGAGGGAAGTAATTAAGTAAAGAGTCGTTTCCACTTAATCAAATCGCAGCCACACAAACAAAAAAGGTTTTCTTAAAAATGGCTTAAGAGTACTTAAACTTTTGGATGATACGCCAAATCAAGTGCCCTTTCAAATATGGAAATTCCTTAAATATACTTTAACGAAGACATTTTCGATCACTCATAGTCCTTGTTGTAAATCTAAAACATATAATATTCCTTTTTTCTTTTGTAATATGAAATGTAATAGTGTAATTAGATCGATAAATCATTTGTCTTCCCAAAGATTAACTATGTATCAATTTAGGGTTAGGTGTACTCGTATTAGATCTAAAAAATATATGTCAATAATATATATTTTAGATTTAATTCTATCGGGTAAGGAAACATACATATGGATAAATACTTTTTCTTGTTAATGAATAAAATCAAATCTTTATGAATTATTCTATGGTATCAGAGAAATTTTTTTTGACCTAAAAAACTTAAAAACAGAGCCGCCGCCGTAGCTTCCTGTCAAGCCGACGCAACTATCTCTACACAAGCCGTCGTTCATAACAATCACCGCTTGAACATGTCTAACAAAGATATTGTCAAAGTCACAAATACCACCGGTGCGACATTGGCGTCTCCATACTTGTTGAATGCATCAGACAACCCTGGTGCTTTGATCTCTACGGTGATGTTCAAACAAGATAATTACTCTGAGTGGTCTACGGAACTACGAAATTCGCTGCTAGCAAAACAGAAACTCGGATTCATTGATGGTTCCATTTCAAAGCCAGAAAGTGATCCAAATTTTTCTCAATGGCTTGCTGCAAATTCCATGATCATTGGATGGATCCGCACATCCATTGATCTGGTGATTCGTTCCACAGTTTTACATGTCTCTGTTGCATCAGAACTCTGGGAAAGCCTTCGTCGTCGCTTCTCTGTTGGAAACGGAGTTCGCAAACAACTGCTAAAAGATGAAATCTCAGCTTGCAAACAGAATGGTCAACTTGTCCTTGTATATTACAGACGTTTAACAAAACTGTGGGAAGAGCTACAAAATTAGAAGACAAGCAGAGCATGCACTTGTGCAGCTGCTGCTGATATTGCAAATGAGAGAGAAGATGATCGTGTTCATCAATTTCTGTTTGGTTTAGATGAGCGTTTTCATCCAATTCGATCCTCGATTACCGATGAAGATCCTCTGCCTGATCTTTATCAAGTTTATGCTCGTGTGATTCGTGAAGAACATAATCTCAACGCCTCTAGGTCGAAAGAAGTTGTTAAAACAGAGGCTATTGGATTTTCCGTTCAAACTACTTCTCCACCACAAGTCGCAGCTGTCTCTGGATCTCGATTTCGCGACCGTTCAAGTTTGTCTTGCATTCACTATAAATGACAAGGACACGATGTGTCCGAGTGTTTCTTGGTTCATGGATATCCAAATTGGTGGTTGGAGCAGAATCGTCAATCCAACCCAAGTGGCACACGTAATTCAGATGCAAGAGATTTCTCGAATCAAGGTAATATCCGACCTGTTTAACGTGGTGGTCGTCCCATCCAAGGAACTAGTCGCGGACGAGGTAGAGCAAATAATGTCACTGTATCCTCCAACAACGATGGCACATATCAAATTGCCCAGCTGATTACTCTTCTCCAAGCTCAGCGACCAAACACCTCGTCTGAACGATTGTCGGGTAAAACTCTTCTTACTGATGTCATCATTGACATAGGTACCTCATACCATATGACTGGATATTACTCTCTTTTAAAGAAAGTCGTAGATATCCTACCTTCTGCAGTCACATTTCCGGATGGCACAACCTCTCGTGCTACAAAGCATGGCACACTAGTCATGAATTCAGACTATTTGCTATCGGATGTACTTTTTGTGCCAGATTTCAATTGCACATTGATTTCTATAACAAAATTATTGAAGCAAACGGGTTGTACTGCGGTATTTACTGACACCTTGTGTTTTTTACAGGACCGTTTTACGAGGACTTTGATTGGAGCGGATAGGAACGTGAGGAAGTGTACTATTTTACTAGAGTTCTAGCTGCTTATGTCAACAAAGTTTCTAAAGGAACGACTTCTTCATGAGCCTTGTGGCATCGTAGATTAGGACATCCATCTGCTAATGTTTTACTTTCTTTACCAGAGTGTGATCAATCCCCTAGTGCTTTTGGAGAGATCAAAAGTTGTGATATTTTTTTCGCGCTAAACAAACACGCTACATTTTTCATGATAGTATCAATAAAGCTTTTGATTAATTTTCACTTGTCCATGTTGACGTATGGGACCCTTATCGCACTCCGTCTACTTGTGGAGCAGTTTATTTTCTCACTATAGTTGATGACTACTCCCGCTCTGTTTGGACATGTCTTATGTCTGAAAAATATGAAGTCTCTCGTTTGATACGTAATTTTTGTGCCATGTCTGAACGACAATTTGGAAAGTCTATCAAAGTTGTTCACAGTGATAATGGTACATAATTTATGTGTCTTACCTCATATTTTCAAGAACATGGCATTCTTCATCAGACTTCTTTCGTGGATACACTACAACAAAATGGACGTGTTGAGCATAAACGTCGACATATTCTAAATGTGGCTCGTGCTTATCTCTTTCAGAGTGGTTTCCCCGTCAAATTTTTGGGTGAGAGCATCCTTACAGCAATCCACTTGATTAATCACACGCCATCTTCAGTCTTAAAGGGTAAAACTCCATATGAAGTACTCTTTGGAACGTGACCTTCTTATGATATGTTGCGTACTTTCGGATGTATATTTTATGCACACCATCGAGCTCATGATAAAGACAAGTTTGGGCTCGTAGTCGTCGATGTGTGTTTGTAGGATACCCATATGGAAAGAAATGATGGCACTTTTTGATCTAGAGAAAGAACAGTTTTTCATTAGCCGAGACGTTCACTTCCAAAAGGATGTGTTGCCCTTTTTGGACTCGGCTAAGACGAATCCTTTACTACCTCTAACTTCCAATGAACTTGTTGGTGATGACTGGTATTTACCCACTGATCTAGGTCTCACAATACATACGCCAGCTCCTGAGGTGCTGCCTGAGACAGTGCATGCCACAGTTCCTGATACAGTTCTTACAGGTCCCGAGGCAGACACTGCCACAGAACAAACTGTGCCTCAAGCTACATCACCACCTCCTAACGCACCTGAAACAGACACACCACCATCTTCTGGCTTACCAGAATTATTGGGACGTGGTCATCGCCCTTGCAAACCATTGATCTTACTAAAGGATTTTGTTACCCAGCATGTACACTCTTCTCTCTCTCACGTTTCTTCACATGGTCTCTCTAACTTAGACTTGTCTATGGTTTCTGGTGAGGTTCTTTATCCTATTGCATAATGTTTATCTGACAGTGGTTTTTCAGCAAATCATATCGCTTTCATGGCTGCATTTCTTGATAGCACAGAGCCACAACATTTCAAAGATGATGTCCTTATTAAAGAATGGTGTAAAGCCATGAAAAGCGAGATTAATGCTCTTGAAGCAAATCATACATGGGATGTTACTGACCTGCCACCAGGAAAGAAAGCTATTGGTAGTAAATGGGTATATAAATTGAAATTCAACTCTGATGGTACCTTGGAACGTTACAAAGCTCGTCTCATTGCCTTGGGAAATCGACAGAAAAAGGGGACTGGTTTTAAGAAAACTTTCGCACTAGAAGCTAAAATGACAACGGTGCGTTATCTTCCCAGTGTTGTAGCAGCCAAAGATTGGGAGGTGCACCAGATGCATGTTCATAACGCTTTCCTCCATGGTGATCTTGAGAAGGAAGTCCACATGAAACTTCCAACTGGTTTACAATCTTCTGATCCGAATAAAGTTTGTCGTCTCCGTAAGTCTCTATATGGCTTCGTCAGGCTCCGCGTTGTTGGTTTGTAAATTTATCTACAGCCTTGAAACAGTTCGGGTTCACTCAGAGTTATCATGATTACTCGTTATTCTCATTCATCAAGAGTGGAAATATACTCCATGTACTTGTCTATGTCGATGACTTCATCATTGCCGGCAACAACTTATCCGTCATTCAGAGCTTCAAGACATACTTTCATAAATGTTTTTAAATGAAGGAGCTTGGAAGGCTTAAGTATTTTCTGGGAATCGAAGTTTCTCGAGGTCCTGACGGGTTTTGTCTTTCTCAATGAAAGTATGCTCTCGATATTATTTCCAAGGCTGGTCTTTTAGGCGCTAAGCCATCTGTTGTTCCAGTTAAAGTCAACCATAAACTCGCTTCCGCCACGAGTCCCCCACTCTCAAATCCTTAACAATATTGCCGTTTTGCTGGCTGCTTCATCTAGGTTACGCTTATACGTCCAGATTTGAGCTACATTGTTTATATTCTGTCTCAATTCATGCAGAACCCTCTTGTACCACATTGGGAAGCCGCTCTCAGGGTTGTTCACTATCTTAAAGCCTCTCCAGCTCAGGGTATTCTTCTACGGTCTGATAATGATCTCATTACCACTGCTTACTGTGACTCCGACTGGGTTGCTTGCCCGACAACCCGTTGTTCTCTATCAGCCTATGTTACTTATCTCGGGAACTCTCCCATCTCTTGGAAGACAAAGAAACAACAAACCGTGTCTTGCTCGTCTGCCGAAACAGAGTATCGCGCTATGGCTTACACTCTGTGAACTGAAATGGATAAAAGCACTTCTTCCTGACTTTGGGTTTTATCATCCACACTTTATTCCTCTACATTATGATAGTTAAGCCGCCATCCACATCGCCGCAAATCCTGTCTTCCATGAGCGCACCAAACATATTAAATCAGATTGTCATCAAGTGCGAGATGCTGTTCAAGATAGATTGATTACCACGCCTCACATCTCCACGAAAGAACAAGTTGCATATCTACTCACCAAAGCTCTACCGGGACCGACGTTCATCAATCTATTGTCCAAGTTGGGAGTTCAAAATTTCGCACTATCAACTTGAAGGAGGGTATTAGAGCTAGAAGATATATATATATGTCAATAATATGTACTTTAGATTTGATTCTATCGGATAAGGAAACATACATGTGTATAAATATTTCTTCTTATTAATGAATAAAGTCAAGCCTTTGTGAATTATTTCAGGTCGATACTCGTGTCCAAACGGGTCATTCAAATTTTTATTTTATTTTATTGTATTTTTTATGCCAAATTTACATATATATTGGTATCAAACCAAATTGTCCACTAATTTGAAGCACTAAATAATTTTTTTTTTTTTTGTTGATCAAGAATCTAAATATGATGTTATAAATGTATTTTCATATACATATTAAAATTTAAAACTCTCATTTAGATTAAAATTTAAAATAAAATTATGTGGAAGCGTGTCACTTGCATTGCTAAAATCTCGATTATTTTTTAATTTTTTTTCTAATGAACCCACAACCTAAATATGTTTAGTGATGCGGCACATCTTTAATTTATTAGGAGTTTTTACGTCAAACATTTCATATATTTTTCGTGTTTGACACATTATTGTATTTGGGCCTTTTCTTTTTATTTTGCTAGATTTTGTGGTGGTGTCCTAGTTTAAGAAGAATTGAGTCTTTTAGTTTAAATAGGGTTAAATTGAGTCATTGTTCTTCAACCTTTGTTTTAGAAAATCAATAAAAACCAAAAAAGGAAACTCAAGTTTCCCAAAGAACATTCGCTTATCAAAATTCTGAGAGGACTCTCAACCTTATTGTCGATCTCGATCTCTACCGAGTTAGACAAGATTCGAGCTCGACGTCGAGGTTTCCTGGAGATCTCCTCTTTGTGTTTTTTATTTAGCTTTCGCTCTCTACCAGTTTGTATAAGAATCAATACATTCATGGTCGATGATTTGCTTGTTGACTATGCCTCCCAAGAAGGTAAAAAATACCACCAACGATGGTCCTGCTCAGAGACAACATCTTGATGTTCCTATGGCTGAGTTAAGGCATGTTCTCCTAGTGATGTAAGAGAATATTCAAGCAATGATTCATACATCGATTCAAGAGATGGGAAATATGTTGGTCCATATCTTAGGTCATCAAAATCTCGTATGTTATGACAACATAAGCATGGAGGACAATCCATTTTCCCAGGAAGATCGTGCCGGAGATGATGAAGAAGATGAATTTCATCGTCATGTTCATCAGGAGGAACACATGTTTCCAATGCACAACAATGGCAACGACAGACATGATAACCATTGGGAATCATGCTTCAAAGTTGAAATCTCATAATTTCATGGGAGTGTGTGTGGTGATGTTCTTCTCGATTGGATAGTCCCTGTTGAAGAGGTCCTTGACTTTAAATGTGTACCTTATGATAGTCGTGTACCTCTAGTGGCGATGAGATTTCGTGGCCATTCTGCCTCTTGGTGGAAACAATTCAAATCAACACGGACATAGACATGCAAAGAACCAATTCAGTCGTGGGAGAATTTGAAGAAGCATCTACGTAAAAAAAAATTACTGCGCAATTATGACCAAGCGATATATAATCGTTTGCAAAATTTAAAGCAAGGCATTCGTATGTTAGAAGAATATTTAGAGGAATTTTCAAACTTATTAACTCATCATGAGTTGTATGACAACGAAATTCAGCTCGTATCTCGGTTTATTGGTGGCTCACGACCTCAACTCCAAAATGCAATGGCACAATTTGATCCACCAACAATTGCCGCAACACACCATCGAGCTTTCTCTTTTAAGTAACATTTTTGATCATCAACTTGGAGTAATTCTACTAACCGCTCTTGCGTAAATGAACCATCACCAACATCGGGTGAAGGTTTCTCTGGACAATCAGATAGAGCTTCACTGTGATCGGAGGTTGCTGCAAAAACTTCATCTATGATCCGATATTTATAGAGAAACTGATATGTCATGCAACACGACACATGGCTCGGACACTTGGCGATTATCTTCGGCAAATAGCGAATTGGTTGGAAAAATGGTGAGCTGATTTGCATATGTGCGACACCTCAAATCCCATTACTTAGACGGCCCAGCAGAATTTAAGAAATCATGTATGCTACTGTTTTATCGATGAAAACTTACTATGAGTCGTCTCTGGTTCGATCACAGGCTGTACCACACGTCCCACGTGATTTTTCCTCGACCACAGACTATAATACATGACCCACCTTTTCTGATTTACTCGAGTAAAGATGTAGCATATGACCCACATGTCCAAAACTTCGAATAAAAGCTACAATATGCTTCATGTGGGTCTATTTTCTTGATTAGGAATTACTGTTCATGACATGCGGTTATATTCCTTGATGATATTAGTTTTATTCGATCCGTAGGGTCCATCTCTCGATCAAAAGTTCTCAGGCGTGATCGGTGGGTCCGATTTCCCGACCAAAACATAAGATAAAGGCAATTTGTGTTGCCTAAAAATGTTTACGGGCCTACTTTACTGCTGGGTCAGATTTTTGGTGACCAAATTCCTTTGTGGGACCTTATCCGTACCAAAATTTGACTAAGAACAGTTTTTGCTCGATAATACATACCCAGGGTCGTGCCACATATCCAGTGGTTGTCATATTTGGTCGGATGAACATGAGATGACCCATCCGAGTCATACCAACACACAGTGGACCATCCAATGACCCAAACACGTCATATCCCATTATCCATAAAATTATGAACTTGTTCCCTTGGTGCATTATTCTTTCCGGCGACTCGGGTGTTGCTACGTGTCACTCATCTATCCGAGTAATTTCTCTTCGATTATAAATTATTTCTATGTGTCTCCTTCTTTTCCCAATTTCCATTTGGTTCAGATCGCAACTTCGACTTAGGTTATCCTCTTCGACCCTTATAGATTTGTTCGTCCTAAATTGAGTTTTACTCGATCAAAATGACTTTTGTCCTGACCCAATGTCTTGTTTAATCTCCCTTAAGCTTTTTCAACTTGATTTATCCGATTCGATCATCTTGATTTTGGCCTTATTCCTCGCTCTTGACGGGGTTATTATAGTGATATACACGATTCCTAAGTCATTTTTGGCAATCTTTATGGAAGCTCCTTCGTACAAGTATGGATATAAATACTATCTCAAATAGATGACCAAACAAAGGTGACTAACTGAGCTTTGGAAGATCTTCTACGTTTTTTAGTAGGAGATAACATTAAGAGTTGAGACGCGAAGCTTTATCAGGCCCAATTTGCACACAATCACGCAACCAATTAAAGCTTGGGATTTAGTTATTTTTTAGTATTTTATGGCATGGTTTTGTGTTGTCCGTTAGATTTATCCATCGTGCCAGACGCCATGCGTCACTATGGAAAAGTTATTGATTTCATCGTTGAACCAAAATTTGTGCATCAACAAGCCAAGGATAATTTGGAGCGATCAACCATCAAATACAAGACTGCAGCTGATGCTAAGAGACGCGACGTGCAGTATGAACCATGCGATTTGGTTTGGGTTTTCATGACTAAAGAACACATGCCGTCTCACGAGTACAACAAGTTAAAGTCACGTAAGATTGGACCGCTTAAAGTGTTGGAACGTATCAATTCAAATGCATATCGAGTCCGGCTGCCACCGAACTTACGTACACACAATGTCTTTAACGTTAAGCATTTGTCTCTGTTTTGGGGAGACAATGACGAGCCAGATTCGAGGGCGAATTCTCTTCCACCAGAAGGGACCTGATGCAACGCATCTTAAGTTTATCAGGATTTTTAATATTGAGCCCTTCATGGGCTTTTCATATTCGACACGTTATCGTATTTGGGCTGCTTTTTTTTATGTTGTTAGGAATTTTGGTCGTGTCATAGTCCAAGGAAGAGTCGAGTCTTTTAGTTTAAATAAGGTTAAGTTGAGTCGTTGTTCTTTAACCTTTGTTTTCGAGAAGATCAATAAAAACCAAAAAAAGAAACTTAGGTTTCTAAAGAGTTTTCGTTTGTCAAAAGTTAAGAGAAAGACTTTAAACCCCATTGTCGATCTCGATCTCTGCCGAGTTAGACAAGGACCGAGCTCGACTTCGAAGTTTCCTAGAGATCTCCTCTTCGTACTTATTATTTAGCTCCCGTTCTCTACCATTAAGCAAATTTTATTTGTTAACTATAAACGTAAATGGTGGAAAAGATAACTTTTTCTTTGCGTTTACATTTTATAGAATTATTTAATGGAAAACTTTAAATGTTATTTTCTCTTTTTTATTTTAAATGATATATAAGGTTTTTTGTATATAGATTAAGAAATTATTTAATTTTTTTTACTAAACTAAAACATCGAATTATTATCTTTCTAAAAACAATTCAACCAATGATAAATCAATTTGCAGAATACAAATGATCACAAAGAAAAAATACAATTAATTTTGAGTGAAAGTTGAAAATATAAATATATATATATATATATATATATATATTTTTTTTTGTTTTGGTAAAATGTTAAATTCTATACCATTTTAGAATTGTGACAGTGGTTATAGAGAAAATTTAGAAAGCAGAAAAACCGATTTTTTTTACTAAAACATTATTTAATATAAAATGGAGGAAGCATTGTTTAAAAATATAATTTGTGCATTTGTAGACTGTATTTGAAACAATAGAAGGCTAAAATAATGTGGGCAGCTATATATATAGGTTACGTTAAAGTCCATCTTTTTTTTTTTTGCCATCTGAAAAATTATATATAAAAGCCGAAAGGTGAGAAGGGATAGAGGATTACAAGGCTCACGATCTACCACATCGGAGAATGAACTAAAACAGGCTTAAACCAAAAGCAAGCAAGTCTAAAATCAACACAACCACATTGGCAACCCAAACTAGAAAGCTCCTATTGCGAATCAATTGTACCTCAAAAATCTAAAACACAAGCTTCACACTTCGGCACAAAGCCAAAGACGGCGGGAGAAGAACTACGCAAATACCACGCCAATAGAGAAACCACTGGAAATGACAGACCCCGAACTAGTCCGAAAAGTAGAGACAAGGAGTATAACACAACTTAACTAGACGAGCCACTATTAGGAAGAAAGCAGAGCAGAAGCGGAACCGGTAAGAAAAATGCAGCAAAAGGTGTTGAATTGAAACCTGCAAATAAAGGCATAGACACCAAGAAACAGGCCAAACCAAGAACACATCCCAAGCAAAGACGCGCACAAGGCAGCAAACGACACAGAACAGCAAGACAAAGAAGCAGAGAGACAGAACACCAAACGCAAGACATGAATTTGTGACTGAAATCGAAATCACCATGAGAAGACACAATCCCAAGCCCGTCCTTAAAGCTAAGGCACCACGAAGCTCACAGCAAAAACCAAGAAAATTCGCAAGAAACAGGACTAGCATCAAGAAGACCTATCACCAGGAACTACCACCACGAACCAGGGATCCCACCAAAAGCTTAGGAAGACAAACGAAGACCCAAAACCCATAACTGAATCAGGAGACGAGAGAAGCAACCAAAACTTCGAGACTTCTTCAAAAGATACTCAACCCAATATCATTGAGGGGAAGGTGTTGATGTGCATCGCCGCTTGAAGATTATTCGGGAAAAATGGACGGAGAGAAGAATTACCAAAGGTTCCCACCCCAACTGGCTCAGAAGCAACGAACCTCCAGAACCTAAACAAACAGGCGAAACCAAAGGAAGGGCAGGAAGCTCCCACCTCCTACCAAAACTACTAGTCGCCACCACCTTACTGCCGTATAGTCCCATAGGGTAGGACTAGGAAACAAGGCCGTCAAAAATTGGAAACAAAACTGGAGGCATCCGGAAGAGCAACAAATCTGGACAAAGCCAATAGCTCAGCCACAACAAGGCACGTATCGTCAGACAACACCAAAGAGGCTTGGAGAGAAGAGCTACCAGACACCACTCCTTAGGACTGAAGTCGTCCTCGAGCAAACAACCCAGAGATGCGGAGCCAAACGCGAATCCCAATCTCCAAAGTCACTGCACGAAACATCACCACCACCATCGATCTAGGACTCTAAACACGGATCTGGAGAAACAAAGACAAAGGAAACCAGAGAGATCGAGAAATCCTTCGACCAAAGCCACACGAGATCGAGGCTAACAACCAATCGCAGCGGACAAGAATCTAGACGCTCAATGAAGATCAAATCTAGGAGAAAATAAATAAAAGGGCAAAAAAAAAAAAAAAAAAAAAAACCCTCTCACGGCTTCGATGAAGATCCGATCACCAGAGAGGGTAAATAGAGATTTTGTCTTTTGCCGCTAGGACGAACGCTTGAGAAAAAATGAGGAACGATTGTCCATTATTATTGTGCAATGAAATGTAGTTGACGTCAAAGTCCATCTAATCACAACTTTCTTTTTTAAATCTAGATAAGGACGCATGTTATCGCGCATCAAAAGAGCATGGATGTGGCAACGAAAGCAAGTATTAATTTGCTAATTGAAGTGTGAAGGGTCATTCTCTCGATTAATTTGGATGTTAAAAGGTTTTTTTTTTATTAAGTTTGGAATTAGTCACTTCTCACTTTTAAGATAAGTGGATTTTAATTTGGTTAGGGATTAGAGTGAGTTAACTTTTAGATAGTCAAGATCTTCGTGTGTCTCCATCTTTGTACTTTCTCTGTCCTGTTCTTACTTTGTTTACTAATAGAGTATATGTTCAGTTACCTAGAATTATTAATTAAGCTAATTAGCGTCATTACTAATTAAAGGTAATCTACTAATTTACTTTTATTGATTTCTTTATGAGAGATGCTCTACAAAAGCATATAATATAACGATCATTGAGTTGTAGAAGTACATAGCGAATTTATTCTACCAATTAAATTACCGGGTTATATACCATCATTTCTTTTGTGGTCAGCCATGATTTGTATGTAATATGTATGGACGATCTTGATGTTGACTAGAGAAACGCAAGTAGTCTTATATTGAAATTTAGAACGTCGAGGCTTGTGCGTGGGGACGAGGGAGGGAATAGATGCAGTCTAGAAATGTTAAAATGGATTAATTTGCTCATCCAATTCTATTTAAATCCATCTCAGTTTTTAGGACTGTTCATTTAATTTCATTTATATTGCACTAGCTCATTTAGATCCATTGAACATAATATATGTAATTTTAATAATATATGTCTAATTATTATGTAATAAATAGTATTTAAGATATATATAGAGACAATTTTCTTAATAACCAAAAACAAAAAATAATTAGAAAACTAACACAAAACTCTAAAATGTGGGGTTAAGATTAGGGCCACATAGAGGAGGTTTTGTTATTGGGTAAGTTATAATTTTTTTGTTTATTATTGTTGCCAATTTTTCATATATATATATATATATATATATATATGTGTATGCACTTTTAAAATTAAATTTAGATAATTTAGTTAGAAAAAAGTAATTCAATTCTACTAAGTAAAGTTAAAATTTTAAAATAAAAATTAAGAAATTTTATAACCGCTAAAAACACAGTTTTATGTTTTTTCGACATAAATAAGATTTTGCGTTTTCTTGTAAAAAAATATGTTTTCACGTTTTTCTGCTAAACACATTTTTCGCCAAAAATAAGATTTTGTGTTTTCTTGTAAAAAACACAATTTCACATTTTCCCGCTAAATACACAATTTTATGTTTTCCGCTAATATAATATTTTTCGTTTTTCCGCCAAAAACGTGATTCCGCATTTTTCCGCCAAAAACGTGACTCCGCATTTTTCTGAATAATGTGATTTCACATTTTCTTGCCAAAACATGGTTTTAAGTTTTTTCGCCAAAAATGTGATTGCGTGTCTTTGCGCAAAAAGAAATTCCATGTTTCTCGCAAAAAATAAGATTTTGCGTTTTTCAAAACGTAAAATCTTTTTTTTTCTTCGAAAAATTAGTGGACTAATATTTTAATTTTTAAATATAAAATTTAAATTAATTATTAGACTAGATAAATGGATTTAATCGAGTTATCCATTTATTTGCTCAAAACTCCATTTAATAAATGAATCTAATCGGGTTAGCCCATTTAACCCCAATTAATTTTATTTGATAAATGGGTCTAAATGAGTTTAACATGCCCAATTTAGATCCACGAATTTCATACTAACATCCCTACATGCATGCATCTGTGTATCGTCGTCCATGCATGAATGCATCAAAGACTCTCTTCCATCTTTAACATATCTATATACATATTGTTGGGAATAAAATAATTTCCTTTGAGTTAAGCGAATCGCCTGAAGCCACGTATCCTATGGCGTAGTGGAAACCCTTAACTCTTTTAGTGGAGTTTATCTCCTGACAAAAGCCCTTGGAGGAGTTTGGGCCTAAATCTACAATGGCCCAAACATACAGGTGGGGTCACTTGGGCATGGCCCCATCCCGGGAAGCGTACCACGCTATTCGGGGTGATTAGGGTCCGAAACAGAGTGACCAGACGTACATGTATCTCTCTTTCCGACACCCGGAGATGGAGCTCGACGCCCGAGTTCCCGTATCAGGAACTCGGGCTAAGTATGAAATATCCTTTTTAGGCGCTAAATTCAAATTCTTATATTCTTTCATATTTCAGCTCTTGGTCAAAGGGTAAAAAATATTTACTCTATGTCTGCAAGGGTAAAAGTAGGTGGTCCACACTCGGGGAATGATTAAAGCATAAAAGGAACTGATTCTGAGGGAGCTCCCCGGTGCCTGACTCGCCGTGTCAGACGCTGCCACCAGTGCAGAAGGTCAGGTGAAGCATTACAGAGCCGTACGGTCGGCTAAGTGGTGCAAAAAGACGAGAAAAATATGTAAAAAGCTCTCGAGCACGCCATACCAGGTCAAACCTGGTTATTCAGACCCGACCCAACTAAGGACGTGGATCCCGGTATCCAAGCCCGGGCTGGTAAAAGTCTATAAATACTATCATATTCTCTTCATAAAAAGGAATCCGGAACTTTTAGCTAAAATTACTTACACTGTGCATATTTCTCTCAAGACTAAAGCCCATTCTCTTGAGTTTTAGTCGCTTTCCGGTTGTTTAGGGCCATTCCTTCCGATCTCATATCGGATTCCTCTTCTTCTCCGTTGTTTCTGGGCCGAAATACTAATCAAACAACCTTCTCTCTCTCTCTCTCTTTTAGCCTTACCACCAAATTTCTTCCACCATACTCTTAGTGATACTCCTCAGACCACCCCCTTTCGGCCCGGAGATATCCGTTCTTTGTCTTTTTCATTTTTCGACTTCTTTCCTTTCGCTCTCCACGTCTCCTCATGGTCCTTTCTCTTCCCCCCTTTATTTGCTATTTTCTGACTTGAGCGTCAAAGAGCCGTCGAAAAACACCCCCATCGTGTTTTCCGAGGCCTTCACGTGTTTGTTGATTGCGCAGGAGCGGATCTCCCAGTGGTTGTTTAAGTGGACGAAAATTCGCCGAAATAATTTGGCGCTAGAAGGAGGGGGGGCATTCTCTCCTGAAAATTGTATCTCTCCAACGAAAAGCCAGTTAAAAAAAAAAGAAAAAAAAAAGAGATAGGAGTCTCCACCCCGTCATTCGTCTTTCCAGGAGTCTGCAAGAGTCAACCACCAAGAAGTCATTCCTCCAGGAGCCACCCAGCAGGAATATCCCCCTCTGAAAACCGCTTACCAAGAGATCATCCACGATGGGGGCTACGCATCAGGACGTCAACCATGACAGGGGGCTGTCCACCAAGAGGTCATCCCTAGCGGGGAACAGTTGTCCACCAGGAGGTTGTCCACCGAGAAACTACCCAACCAAGGATACGGAGCCCGATATCCTAGTCCGGGCAGATAAAAATCTATAAATACTCCCCTCATTTACTTAATAAGTTCTCTATTCTTTATTCTCTACCGGAATACTCATGTCACGCAGCAGACGGTTGGCAACCCATTTGCGGATCACCCGGTTAAAATGGTTGGCTGAACAATTTAAGGACCAGCCGGTTAAGGTGGCTAACTACCCAATCTGATGGTACAACCCCAGGGTTACACCAATTTGAGGGAGTTCGATCTTTGAACGGTTAGGCATACCAATTTGAGGGATCCAACTTTTTAAACATGGGGCACACCCATTTGCGGATCAACCCAATGCCAGGTCTCCGGACCCGGGTTCCGGCCCAGAGATCATAGATGCATCGCTCACAGCTACGTCCATGATCGACAACAAAAGGAAAATCTTGAGCGCATGATCGATTGACTGCGTTCAAAGTTGAAATCCGGGAGAAACAATTTTTAAAAAAGAGAAAACATCTATCCGTCGTCCGAATTGTCAACTCAGTTTGAATAGCGGATAATACTCCAAAGTTGAAAACGGAAAGCAAATTTTGGGTTCTTAGTCGCAAGACTACACTCAAAGTTGAAATTCCGGAGAAACAATTTTAAAAAGAGAAAACATCTATCCGTCGCTCGAATTGTCAACTCGGATTGAATAGCGGATAATACTCCAATCTTGACAACGGGAAGCAAATTTTGGGTGCTTAGTCGCAAGACTACACTCAAAATTGAAATCCCGGAGAAATAATTTTAAAAAAAAGAGAAAACATCTATCCGTCGCCCGAATTGTCAACTCGGGTTGAATAGCGGATAATACTCCAAACTTGACAACGGAAAGCAAATTTTGGGTGCTTAGTCGCAAGATTACACTCAAAGTTGAAATCCCGGAAAAAAAATTTAAAAAACAGAAAACATCTATCCGTCGCCCGAATTGCCAACTCGGGTTGAATAACGGATAATACTCCAAACTTGACAACAGAAAGCAAATTTTGGGTGCTTAGTTGCAAGACTACACTCAAAGTTAAAATCCTGGAGAAACAATTTTTTTTAAAAAGAGAAACATATATCCGTCGCCCGAATTGTCAACTTGGGTTGAATAGCGGATAATAATCCAAACTTGACAACGGGAAGAAAATTTTGGGTGCTTAGTCGCAAGGCTACACTCAAAATTGAAATCCCAGAGAAACAATTAAAAAAAAAAAAAAACATATCCGTCACCTGAATTGTCAACTCGAGTTGAATAGCGGATAATACTCCAAACTTGCAACGATAAGCAAATTTTGGGTGCTTAGTCGCAAGACTACACTCAAAGTTGAAATCCCGGAGAAACAATTTTAAAGAGAGAAAACATCTATCCGTCGCCCGAATTGTCAACTCGGGTTGAATAGCGGATAATACTCCAAACTTGACAATAGAAAGCAAATTTTGGGTGCTTAGTCGCAAGACTACACTCAAAGTTGAAATCCTGGATAAATAATTTTAAAAAGAGAAAACATCTATATGTCGCCCGAATTGTCAACTCGGGTTGAATAGCGGATAATACTCCAAACTTGATAACGAGAAGCAAATTTTGGGTGTTTAGTCGCAAGACTACGCTCAAAGTTGAAATTCCAGAGAAGTAATTCAAAAGAAAAGTATATCCACTGCCTGAACCGTTGACTCAGGTTTGAACAACGGATTATGATCATAACTCAACAACGGGAAGAAAGTCTTGAGCGCATGGTTATACGACTGCGTTTAAGGTTGGAATTTCGGAGAATCATTTATACTTACAGGAAAAAGAGAGAGCAGTTATATCCGTTGCCCGAGTCCGATACTTATATCCTTTTTGAGTTAAGCGAAGCGCCTGAAGCCACGTATCCCACGGCGCGGTGAAAATGCTTAACTCCTTTGGTGGAGTTTATCTCCTGACAAGAGTCCTCAGAGGAGTTTGGGCCTGAATCATTGTCCAAACCTACAGGAGAGGTCACTTGGGCCTGGCCCCATCCCAGGAAGTGTACCACGCTATTCAGGGTGATCGGAGTCCGAAACAGAGTGACCAGACGTACAGGTATCTCTATTCCCGACACCCAGAGACGAAGCACGATGCCCGAGTTTCCGTATCAGGAACTCGGGTTAGGTATAAAATATCTTCTTTAGGCGCTAAATTCAAATTTTTATGGTCTTTCATATTTTAGCTCTTGGTCAAAGGGTAAAAAATATTTACTCTTTGTGTGCACGGATAAAAGCAGGTGGTCCACACTCGGGGGATGATTAAAGCATAAAAGGAACTAATTCTGAGGGAGCTCCCCGGCGCCTGACTCGCCGTGTCAGACGCTGCCACCAGTGCAGAAGGTCAGGTGCAGCGTTACAGAGCCGTATGCTCGGCTAAGTGGTGTAAAAAGACGAGGAAAATAGGTAAAAAGCTCTCGAGCAAGCCATACCAGGTCAAACCTGGTAATTCAGACCCGGTTCAACTAAGGACGCGGATCCCGGTATCCAAGCCTGGGCTAGTAAAAGTCTATAAATACTATCATATTCTCTTCATAAAAAGGATCCGGAACTTTTAGCTAAAATTACTTACACTATGCATATTTCTCTCGAGACTAAAGCCCCATCCCCCCCTCCTCACCACTAAATTTCTTCCACTATACTCTTAGTGATAATCCGCGGTATCGTGTTTTTCGAGGCCTTCACGTATTTGTTGATTGTGCAGGAGCGAATCTTTCCAGTGATTATTTAAGAAGACGAAAATTCTCTGAAACACATATGGACATGTATGGATGGATGGATGAAACCATGTTGTTATATATGGTTAGGTCTTGAACGTATACATATATAGCCACATGTGTTTATTAGTATAGCATAATTACAGAATGAATAAAAATAAATCATAATTAACAATTAGGAAAAATATTTGTATGATTAATTAACACTCTAAGCTTATGGTAATACATAATTAATTAAGAGTATAGATTAATTAAGGGTTGCTAATCACGCGGTGAATTTAGTCTCTATAAAAGGAGTAGCTCACCTTCCACAACCTTCAATATCAACTCACCACAACCTTCTCTCTTATACTCTCTCACTTCTTATTTTATATTCCTCTCTCTAGCTATATATATATATAAATATCGATCGTGTTTATATATAAATATAATTTCAATAAAGAATAATTAATAAAATGGAGAAAAGAGGAGGAGGAAGTAGTGGTGGCTCGGGGTCATCAGGAGAAGCAGAGGTGAGAAAAGGACCATGGACCATGGAAGAAGATCTTATTCTTATCAACTATATCGCCAACCACGGCGATGGTGTTTGGAACTCTCTCGCCAAATCTGCAGGTGTCATTTAATTTCTTTTTCAATTATAATTTAATCACTAATAAATAATACATATATATTGCTTTTACGTTGTATGTTAATGAACTAGGGTTTCGTCATAACATGCAAAGGTATATATCATACGAGAAACAATGCTTTCTCTTGCTTTCGTTTCTTGTATATATAGATATATACACATAAGAATCATATTATTTTACCTGTAATTCAAAATTATTATTTAAAAATCGTATAAATACTTATATTCGTTCATTGTTAAACAATCGATCTAAATCTAAAGACGTTTTCATGTGTTGTGTGAAGTGTGATGCCTTTATAATGGCCTGATAAATTAAAACTATATATGTAAGCATACATATATACACACACACATATGTGCTAGTTATAATTATGTGTATATATGTGGATGTACAAGTCATTGATTGTGATGATTGATCATATGAATGTAT
Organism: Pseudoturritis turrita; assembly: GCA_900406555.1. Classification (NCBI taxonomy): domain Eukaryota; kingdom Viridiplantae; phylum Streptophyta; class Magnoliopsida; order Brassicales; family Brassicaceae; genus Pseudoturritis; species Pseudoturritis turrita. The sequence continues at coordinate 154,955 of OVBL01001058.1, read as the reverse complement.
AGGTCTAAAACGCACCGGAAAAAGTTGCCGTCTTCGGTGGCTGAACTATCTCCGCCCCGACGTACGACGGGGAAACATCACGCCGGAGGAGCAACTTATCATTATGGAACTTCATGCTAAGTGGGGAAACAGGTAAGTTTAAATTTTACATATATACATGTAGATTATATATATTATATATGCATATACACACTGTGTAACGAGAGAACAAAGGCAAAATCTTCCAACTTTGAATCGTTTATATATTCTTGAGTTGAGGCTCAATGCCACGTAGATCTTCGGAAATACAATAAAGCAAAACATTACGTGACTAAAGCAATAAGTCTTTATTTCCTTTGTGACAACCTTGCTAAAAAAAAAATTTTCTTTGCTAAAGTTTGTGACAACCTTGATCGAAGTTTGTTTTCAGTCGGAAGAGTTTTTTGCACGTGTTGCAATTTCCTAGCCACTTACATTAAACCTCGTGCTTTTTTATCAAAAACAACATCAAAAGCTCGTGCCTATTTCTCCCAAATTTCATGGCTACATTTTCCCGATTTTTTTATTTTTTTATTTTATTTTTTTATAAAGAATAAGTGTGTCAAATTTATTCAAGTGATTACCCACGTTTCTGAAAGATGTACATACGCGAATTTATTTCATTGTCTGTGTGTTTTATCCGATTTCTACTTTATTTGTTTTATATGTATAGAGCTGGAAAATATGGCCCAAGGTTAAAAGGTACATGCTTTTCTAATTCAATAAATGGTATCGTATTTTATTTGATGTAAGTACGATTTTTTTATATTGTATATGCATTTAAGTAATGACGAAAGAGATCAAAAATATCTCAGGGGATCAGTTTGAATATTTTCCTAATTCTTTAATTAAAATTTTGAGTTTTGAGTTATTTTCTTTGTTGGTTTAATTTAAACTAGTTGCATTTTTTTTATTCTCGACAATTATATTATTAGCTATCTTTTACTGTTATCCTAAAATTACACTTTATAAACGCTTTTTTAAGAAAACAAACAAAACAGTAAAGCTTTTAACAAAGGAAGAAAATATAAAAATAATAAGGGTTATAAGAAAAAACAATATCAGGAAAATGAAAAAGATCCAAACATAGTACATGTAATAATAGTACAAAAGTGTAAAGCTTCATGACAAAAAAAAAAGCAGAATTGAAATAGACGTAAACCATAATGTTTTGGCTTCATCTAGGCATACCTTTTTTTTTTTTTTTTTTTTTTTTTTTTGTTAAATCATCTAGGCATACTTGGTCCGATGCAGTCACGGATTAGACCTCTAACCCCACAAACAATCATTAGCTCATCATATTAAACTAGTTACACACTTACACTAATAATTAAAATAATAATGTCACTAATCAATTAACTCTTAATTATATAATATGATCAGGTGGTCGAAAATCGCCAAGCACCTTCCAGGAAGAACCGACAACGAAATCAAAAATTTCTGGAGAACAAGAATCCAAAAATACATCAAACAAGCCGATGTAACAACAACAACAACGTCGTCCGTTGGATCTGGATGTTCGGAGATCAACGATCAAGCTGCAAGCACGTCGAGCCATAATGTCTTTTGTACACAACAAGATCAAGCGATGGAGACTTATTCTCCTACAACCACGTCGTATCAACACACCAATATGGAATTTAACTACGGCGGTAACTATTCTGCAGCGGCGGCGACGGCAACTACTGATTATCCGATACCGATGACCGTTGATGATCAATCCGGTGAAAACTATTGGGGCATGGATGATATTTGGTCATCAATGCATTTACTGAATGGTAATTGATTAATCGATTATAGTCTCGATCGGTCGACAAAAATATGGAATATTAATTGAGTATTTTCTATGATTTTTAGGAGTACTATGATTAGTACGTGACATGTATATGTTTTTGCCTCGTTGTTAGAGGTTTGGGGATATGATTAATATATAATATTATTTATCTTGATATATATTTCGAACCTTATTGAACCCGTTTGATGTTATACATAAATAAAACTGTTGAAGGGATCATTTCTTTTTCGGATATGTTTGTATATTAAAATAGTTTGTCTTATTAATGTTCGTATCATGTATATATGAGAGCATCATTTAGTTTTTTTACCTATGATTAATTCATTGTAGATATAATTTTTGTTATTTACTATATCTTTTAGAGGTTTTAACATATATAAAATATCCGAAATATCTAATCTTTCCTCAGATAATATATTTATTAGTTTTAAATATTGTTTAGTTACAACTAAACATTAAAAATTAATTATATAAAAGCGGTTTTGAAAGTATCTGTTACAATTACATAAAACTAACAAAACATCAATTTTCGTAAAGCAAAAAATAAGTCTACAACATGATCAATCTGAGAATCTAAAATCAGTTAATTTCCGTAAAAAGTAATGATTGTAATATAAAAGTTTGTGTGACACTGAATTCAGCGCAAATGATTGCACCAACTTGTAACATGTAGAATTTTTCTTTTAACTTATTAAAAGATATTTATTCTTCTAATTTCAAAACCATAAGAAAATTTGGTGGATCTACTAAACAAAAAGCCTTTATCCGCATATCTAACGTCGTCATACTCGACCGATACAATTATATATCCAATCCATTAAACAATTGATATAACCACATTTGAATCTATAGTTAACATATTCATACGAATTATATACAATGATGTTTATGTAACGTTAAAACAGAGCAAGACGTTAAAAAAAAAAGAGAAAACAAAGCAATCACTTTAAGCGTATGGTGAAATCGAGAATCATCTTGATTGTTCGATCACACATATATAGATGCAGTATGCAAAGACATTTACATATGAGTTAGGCGTGTGTATACATATACATGTGGATCGATGTATGTACATATCACATGACATACTCATCATGAAACATAGAGAACCTAATCTTACCAATCGCAATAAGACACGTGTCATATGGAGGCTAAAAATAGATAACTTTCGGTACAGTTCTCGTTGCCTTTATTCAACAATTTTTATCCATTTTTGGGCATCGCCATTCAACATGTAGAACTCGACGTGAGCCTAACTTCACGAGCCAAAACCACAACCTTTAGGACGAAGATATCTACATATTTTAAATAAAAGGTAACAATATATATATATATATAATGGTTCACTTTCATTGGTTGACAAAAAAAAATGGTTCACTTTCATTGATATATCTATCCATACTTCAAAACCTTAAATATTTATACTTACATAAAAACCCAACATGGGATGAAAAATATGAGCTAGGAACGTGAGCCGCAATTATATAGATTGATATGATGATAAAGCCAAGAAGAGTCGACTATATGACATATTTTCGTAGAAATGTGTATATTTATTAATTGTGATAATAAATTGGGTAGAATAATTGGAAATTGGGACATGATGTTAGGTTTGGAAGTGTTAAGCACTATAGCAAGACGGCAAAAGCATTTAAGCTTTACCAAACTTTTTAACTTTAAGTCTTTAGCCCAACGACACACTTTGTCCGAATGAAGCATGTGTAAAGGATAAATCCAAACTCCACTTCCTCTTCTCTATGCATTGGCTAGAATAGGAATAAATAATAAACGAAAAAATAATATTCCAATTATTGTTTTTTTAATTAGCAACCATGTTTTGTATATACTTTTTCTGAAATTTAAAATTGCTACGTGTGAAATTTAATGTAGGAAAAAAGAGTGAATACGATCAAAGTTAAGATCTCTTTAGTCTAATTATTTTTTAAACTAAATTTTTAAAATGCTGACAGAATACAAAGTAAAGTGGATGGAACAAATAAAATAGCATAATCAATTTATGATGGTTTCTCAATGCAATTCAATTATGATTGGCCACTGTTGACGTTTTGGATGGCAAGATAATTCAGTTCTTCTATATATATTACGGATTAGTGTAGATTTTGGTTTGGAACCCTTTAGTTATCTCAAGATTCTATCTCGAAAATAAATGAGAATAAGTATAGTATATCCAGATTACATATTCTTATACTTCTTGATGTGGAAGATAAGGAAACTACTTCATCTCATTCTTAGATTTTATATCAACAACTAGTGACGCACTGAAGCTAAAATCTTGAATTGCAAATGGATATGGAATTGGGCCACATGTTTATTAATTTGATTAGGCCAACGTGTTTATCATGTGGGAATTGTCGACTTCCCATGTGAATTATAAAGGAAAAATCACATGGCAGGTCGGTCACAAACATACAAGTGGTTTATAATTTACGAATAAATAAACGTGGAAGAATTGGGTTTTTTATCTTCTCTTTTTTATTTTTATTGCTTTGCTTGTAGCATTTCTCTAGCCTTATGCCTTAGCTGTACTTTCTATATATAGCACAAACCATTTTCTTCCCGTCTCGATGAGTTTGACATATCTTTTAACTTTATTCAGTTAATGTGAAGTCGGCTCATCTATCTAAGGAGATTTTGGTTATTGTCGAGTAATTAGTTAGATAAACGGGGATCAATGATTTATTTATTTATTTTGCGACTATTACTGAGATCCGAAAAAAATCAGAGAACTGTAAACACAGAGAAAAGTTAAAAATATAATCGAGAAAAAAAAGACAAGATACGAGATGTCTGTTACACATATGTCACAGATTGTTCCAACTCAAAAAAATTCTTCAACCACAACAGTAAATCACTAGTACTAACATAAAATTTTCAACAATCATTATTGTGACACTTCGAGCAACTAGAAATGATCTTTTATTTGCACTCCGAGATTCACACTTCATAGACTATTCATTAACACTATTAAAAAAACTCAATAGCTATGGATTTTTCCGTGGTTTCCTTGCCACGAAAAAAATCACTTCAAAAACCATGGCTACATAGCCACAAAATAAAAATGGTCATGTGACCACCTAGTTACGAGTTAAAAATGACATTTTCGTGGCTAGTTAGCCATGATTTTGGAAAAAACTATTTCGTGACTAAGTGTAGCCACAATTGTTTGCGGTTAATCGGTGGCTTTGTAGCTACAAATTTTTTATATTTGCGTCATAGCTATAGTAGATACATATTTTTAAATGACTAGACAGCGGTTTTTACGATAAAAATATTTAAAAATCAAAATATTTTATTTTTATTAAAATTAATAAATAAAATAAAATTATTTAAACTATAATCATTAGAAAACAATACCAAAACCCAAAATAAAATATTAATAGTTTTTAAATTAGCTTCACATTCAAAAGAAGTCCAAAAAGACATAATGCAAATACATAATAGTTAGGTTCCAAAAGAAGAATACAAAAACATAACACAAATGAGATTTGATCAGTCAAGTGACTGGCACCACTCATCAAGATTGATGTTTGTACCGATTCTCTCAGAAGAAACCGTGCCAAAAACCGGAACAGTAACCGTAACAGTAATTGTGGAAGGTACCAGTCGGAGGGTAGTAGGATTAATTCCCAGATTTTGGAAGCCTTATAGGTTATAAACAAAAAAAGAATGAGGTGTGTATTTTGAAAGAAATTATCGTCGCCGAGATGTCTTCTTTGACTGCCGCAGCATCGCCTTTGGCAGTTGTCATATCATCCTTCATCGCTTCCACGTTGTTGTTGATAGTTTGGTAGTTAGTCTCCAAACCAGAGATCCGCATTTCCATGTCAAGGTTACGGGTGAGAGAAGCATGGACAGTCTTGGTCGGTGCGACATCACGATACTAAGTGCTACCGAGTCCATAAATACGCCCTTTGTATGTTGTGCAAAAGGAATAACTATAAGTATTTGTAAGAGAAATGAAATACGTGAATTTAAATTAACTTAATTTTTTTACCTGCATATTTGCTCGGTTGAGAATGAGGTGAGAAGGAACCGCAGTAGATGATGTCTGGCTGGAGATATTGAGAGATCCATCCGAAATTGAAAGTTTTTTTTTTAAAAACTTTTCCATTAAACTAATTTTTTTGGGTTTTTTGTTTGTTTATGTTCTTTAAAGAACTGGGCCTAACCAACACTTCTCAGGATGGGCCTTGTTAGATTCCTTACACAAAATAAATAATGGGCCAGACCCGCAACTAAACCTAAAACAAACGAGAAGCCTAATTTTTGGAAAGAAAATGCCACCAGAAAATAGGAGCCGCCGCTGCTGCACTGAACTCCGGTGGTCACAGAGACCATCGGCTAAGAAGGTGGACCGGTTGAAGAAACATAACCAAGCCACAATCGACGGCAAAAGAATGGAGAAATCCGTACAATACTCACCAACCAGATCGGAGACCCTGCATGCCGAGAAGGTCATCCTCATCAAGAAGCGGGCCAACTAAATAGACTGCCCTAACCTTTCGATTGCGGTAGAAGATAGATCAGCAACCCCACCTAGCGTAGCAAGCCAGGGAGAAGATGCACGATGGAACAGAAGACCTCCATCATAGGCTGAAGCAGATCCAATGGACCCATTAAGAATCTAAATGGTTATCCAAATTTGCAGAAAAAGAAGAATGTGAAAACAAATTCACAATTGAATCAAAGTTACATGATCCTCATAAGAAACCAACGGTGAATAATTTGATTGGGGAACACGTTGGTAATGACAGACCCATTGAAGTTTTATATAGGGACCCTCGTTTCACCACTAAAGGAGAATGCCCAAAAGAAATCATGGTTGATCAGAAAGCCTCTGATCCGCACTTGGACGGTGGAGAAACGATCGAATAAGTTACATGAAATTCAAATTCCTTAGCAAATATTTTTCGCACCTAAAAACGGCAAATCCAGTTGAGCTAAACGATTTTAAATAAACACGCTTAGTGGAAGACAACCTACTGGTAAGTTTTATTTATTTTAAATTTTTAGGATTTTTAAAAATATTTTTTGGAATTTTAAATTTCAATATTATTCTTAAAAAACAAAAAATAGGGCTGATCGATAAGTATATTTTTTTCAAATTTGAAAAACTCCGCAGATCAAACCCGACCTAGGATCCGACCCATCCGGATCTACCCGCGAAAAACAATTTTTTCCCTAACCCACACGATTTTGGATCAAAACAACATAAAAATCTTTGAAACCTCGTAACTTCATCAATTATCAACGGAATTGAACGATTTTGGTGTCTGTCCCACACGATTTTTTTAGCGCTATCCATCTATACTAGTTTCATCGTCGATCTTCAAAGTTATGACCCTATTTTATCGTTTTCCAGTCCTAATTTTTGGGTTTAAAAGACGGTTTGTGTGTTCTTTGCTTTATGATGCGAATTCGACTTGATTTACTTTTTTTTTATGTTAGTTACTGAGATGGTTTGAGCTTGATTATCACTGTGAATGCGCTAATTTAGAAAGAAATTTGGATTTTAGAGCTGTAAGTGGATATTTAAGAATTTCAGTGAAGAAGAACGAATTTTAGAGAATTTAGGTATTTGTTTTGATGATTTAGTGATTAATAACTGTTTTTTTTTATTTTGAAGATAATTCATGCCAAAATTTTCACTTGCTTCTATGATTTTCAAAATTTCATATTTTCGGTTTATCGACTTTTCAAAAAAGGTGAATTTTGAGGATAAATAGTTGAAATTGGTGTTGTTGATGATGGATCGGTGTTTGTTTGAGTTTAATATATCTTTTTCAATACCAAATTATCTGATATGTGATGATTTTAAATCAAATAATTATTTTTCAAAATAAATTCGGTTTTGCTGAAAATGGCAAAGACTAGACATGCTACGAACTCTCAAGTTCATAGTGCATACCAGTATGTACCAGGAGAGAGGGAGAGTCATTCCCTGGTATCATGATAAAGACTAAGGCAGAGCTCAACAGAGGCAAAGAGTACTTGATGAGAGATAGGAAGAAGTGGGACGACAACTGTTCTATTTTCTACAATGGACTACTTGACATCGAGATGCAGTGTACCAAGATATTATTCCATGCTGATTTAGAGAAGGTGGGTATGCAGGAGTGGGTTGCTGATATTAGCAACAGTATGGGTATTGGCACCATTACGACTAGGTCGTACCCGTACTTTCCATACTTGATACGCCAGTTCTTGGCATCTGCAGAGTTGTGCTACACAGCGAACAAGACTGGGATTCAGCTTGCTAGTGAGGGGACACTCTCATATCTAGCTCATGGGATCTACCACGAGATTTCGATCCCTAATATGTGTGAGTTATACAGGTTCGATCATACACCAAAGAGTATTTGCTTTCCTTATGATTTTGTTTGGGGCTTGATTGTGTAGGGGCTATACTCGCCAGGAGGGGCTAAGCAGTCCAGGATCAGGAACCCGATGATCAGGATTATGTCCAAGGCCCTTAACAACACCTTGTTTGCTAAGGAAGAGTCTGGAGTATTCAGACACGATGAGATCATTCTCATACATCACCCATTAGTGCTCTCACCCCAAGCGAGTTCCATGGACTGTACGAGCCCCCACCATAGGTGAACCTGGAGGCCATTTTTGCTAACATCTTGCAGGAGAGGAAGTTCAAAAGGCTTTCAGACTCAAGGAAGTCCTAAGCGGAGTGCATAGGGAGTCTCCTTAGTCACATCTTTGAGCACCACATGGTAGTCTACTCTCAGATTGATAAGAAGAAGAGCACGGTCTTCATGGACATCTCATACTTAATTAACTGCAGGATCCTTCTGAAGGATCAGATTTACATGTTTTATGACCGCAGCGATCAGTCTTTCCACTGCAGATTGCCCCACTAGGGACTTACATTCCTCACCAGGGCAGACATAGAGTTTATGTCTGATACGGTACATCTATGTGATGCACCACCACATGTTCACAAGCGTAAAGGAGTTGGGTCAAGATTTAAGCTAGTCTTTGATTTTGCCACTCAGGGGGAGACTCAGACACAGTTTGGGACGATTATGCATGCAGTCACTAGGGAGTATGAACTTTTCCTCCTACGGATGTTACAGATGAGATGACTTACCGTCGTTGGATAGTAAACAACCACCAGAGGACCAGCGGGCTAATGCATAGGATCTGGCATTCAGTTGCTAGGATCAGAATCCCGACCGAGCTTCATGTTTTCGCGCACTAGCAACTGAGGAGCGCAATGACGAGCCACATGGCTGAGGAGGTAGACACCAGTGGCACACATGTAGTTTCAGACGAACGCCTAGGACGAGCTAGGAGGAGCCGAAGCTACAATCGGAGCACCAGTCCAGAGCATCATTGAGGGCAATACCATTTTCTTTTTATTTGTTTTCTTTTCTACTTTTATCTTCTTTTATTTTATTTTATTTTGAGATTGTATTACTCCTCTCTCGGTTGACTGTTATCACTTTGGGGACAGTGTGGGCGAGGTACTATCCATACTGACGTTATTTTTTGGTACTGGTGTTTTCTTTTCTTTTTGATGTCTTATTTGAGTCATTTTTATGTTTTTATTGAGTCAGTTTGTTTTAATTGAGTCAAAATCTTAGTAGGAGATTATGATCTTTTCCCTGAACTTATGTTTTAATCATTTCTTTAGTGACCATTATTGCATGGATTATTTGGACATGCAAATTAGATACACCACGACCGGAGTCCCTCCGAAATATTTTGTCTTGCATTAATTCTTGATGGATCTGACTTTGATTCTGTTTCATTTGAATGCTCAAATGACTTAATTATTTCTCATTAAAAGTATTAGATCAGGAAAACAAATCATATGTTCATGACTTTTTATTCTATTTACCAGTCTTTTCTCATTTAAATGATTTAATTATTTCTCATTAAATCGCCAGCTCATTTTTAGTTGGTACCCCACATTTAGCCCCATGTCTTTGCAGACCTCATGCACTCTTTTTTTTTTCATTGCCACATGTGCATATATGTGCAAAAACGTCGGAGAAAAAAAAATCGTCGCAGTTTTTCAACCACTGTAGATGCAGGGATTGAGAAAATTTGGTATAGTACAGAGATTTGATTCGAGAACTTGGTTTTTCCTTGGAGTTAATCAAATAAAGGTAAAATTTCGTGGTTTATGAGATATGTGCAAAAAGACTGGTTTCCCTCTTTAAAAAAAAAGGTGAAAAATAAGAGAAAATGAACCAGGACTTTATAAAAAGAGTCCCACAGCTAAGAAAAACTCCAAGGAATGCCATGGATAAATCTAGAGATAAAGTTCAAGTGATTTGTAGTAAATCGCAGTGATTTCCGGAGAAATATCTAAGTCTGGGGGAGATAGGCATCAAAGAAGTGGTTGGAAATTGTGGACATCAATAAGTTCATTATCTTTTGCGGTTTGGCATCATATCTTGCATCCTTCGGAGCATGTGGTAACTCTAAACACTTTTAACCTCAACACCAAGTTCAACCCTTTTAATTCATAGTGCCGTCTACCCTGAAAGATATCCTTCAATGAGAAAGATCACGTAAAATTAATAAATGTAGAGAGTCAAATGATATGAAGTTGAGGTTTTTGCAGGATTGGCATTTTGGACGAAACTTAGTGGTGGAAGTATAGGGATTGTGCTCTAACCGATGTGTTATGTAGTATGTGGATTACATGTTGTGATTCTTAGTGTTGGGGATAAAATAATACCATTTACCTTAGGCGAATCTCTTAGCACCACGTGTATATAGTTTAGGCGAATCTCTTAGCGTTATTGTGTATTTAACCCATTGGGTCAATCCTAGAGGTATTTGGGCATGATCCACAACGGCCCATATAACTTGATGGATAAGGCCACCTTCGACCGTCCCCCATCCCGGAGAGCGTGGCCATGCTACCGGGGATGATCTGGGTCGAGAAACGAATGGTAAAATGTAGCCACAACTTTCGGGCTAGGTATGGATTTCTTCCCTTAAGCGCGAAACACACAACTCTTTTAAATATTATAGTCCAAGTCTTTGGTCAAAAGAGTAAAAATACTTTCACCTTATGCATGTCTAGGGTATAAACAGGGTAAAAGCAAGTGGACTATGCTCCACAGAACAATTAAAGCAGACAAAATGGATTCTGAGGAGCACCCCGGCCCGACAGTAGACTCGCCGCATCAAATGCTACGACTGGTACGATAAAGTAAGGGTTCAGTGTCCCAGAGAAATATTTTCGGATAGCTAGCAAGTGAAGACAAAGGTGGTAGGAGAAAAATACTCGAGTGCATCGTATCGGGTCCAACCCACGAACCAAAACCGAACCGATTATGGATGTGGAGCCCGGTATCCGAGCCCGGGGAGGTAAAACTCTGTAAATACCCCTTTATCCTTTCGCATAAGACACAGCGATCTCGCTATAGAAAATACCAAGTCCACTCTTTCCTATCGAGACTAAGGTCCATATCCTTGGAACTTAGTCTCTTTCGACCGATTAAGGTCATCTTCTTAGCCCATCTTGGCTTCTCTTTTCCGGTCGTTCTTTGACTTTCTTCTCTCAAACACTCTGTTTTTCCTCTCTGACTCACCCTCGGAATTTCTCTCTTCATACTTTCTAATAAACCATGGGCCATTCTTTGCCCGGCCTTGTGTCACTATTTCCACTATTTTCCTTTGTTTTCTTACACTTTTTCCTGCTCTCCATGTCTTCTCCGTGGTCTCTTCACTTCTCTTCTTTTTGCTCATTTTTGACTTGAGCGTCGGAGAACCGTCGGAAAACATCTCCCAATCGTGTTTTCCTGGTCTTCACGTATTTTTTTATTGTGCAGGAGCCTGTCCTCCCAGTGGTAGTTCGTAAGAACCAAAAATCCCCAAAAAATTTGACTCTAGAAGGAGGGGGCATCTCTAAAAAAATCAAAGCAAAAAGAAGAACAAACAAGAATGGCGAGAACTCAGGAATACACTGCACCACAACCGACCCGGGAGGAGAATTCCAGGTGAGGAACCGAGGATAAATCCCATCTGCTCAGGGACGACTCGACCGTGTTGCTAGTAGGAATGGAACGCGGGGAACCCTTACTACTGCAAACCTCGCATATCTACATGAAATTCATGAGAAGTATGGCGGATAACGCCCAATTCAGGGAACAATTGCATCACCTCGCCCTTCAAGTCATCGTATCGGAATCACAGCAAAGGGTACCCTCCAATCCAGACATGGTATAGACCACCCAACCCGTCAACACCCACCCAAATTGAGGAGGTTTCCATGGAGCCTTCATGGCCCCACTGTAAACACGAGCCTCGCTGATCCCCAGAGAGCCCATCTGAATGCGACAGCCAGTTTTTGAGACCGAAGAAGTTAGACACGGCTACCCGGTACCCCTGCCATTCGGGGGACGGGGAAACGATGATCCTAGCGAAGCCAACTCCGAACACCGGGGAGGATATGATGTTAGGGTGGAAGGGGCAAGACAAAACGGAGCCAATCCTGCCGGCCTGAGAGAACAAATCCTAGAAGAACGAATAATTAACCTGGAAGCTGTGCTCAGAATAAATCTAGGATTGTCGCCACCATCCAAAAGGGCCGCTCGAAACTTGTTCAACGACTGGCTTTTCAGCGAGGAAATCAGCGTAGTGCAAATTCCGACGAATTTCAGCTTTCCCACCATTCGATTCTATGATGGGACACAAGATCCCGACGAACGCATGGCACACTACAAGAAATAGATGATGGCAACGTTCATGGCATACCAAGTTAGGGAGGCATGCATGTGCAAGAGCTTCAGTTCTAGCCTCGTGGGTCCAGTGCTTCAATGGTTTATTAACCTGTCGGGGGGTAGAATGTCTTTGTTTGCTCAATTACACGACGCCTTCTCTCAACAATTCTCTAACAGTAAAAAACCAACTAAAATATCTGACGATCTGTATGAGGTAGTGCATGCCCCTAAAGAATCCCTATGTAACATGGTTTAACTATGAGATGGTTTCAATCTCGAATTACAACATATTTACCGCCCTATCGGCATTCAAGAGAGGCCTACTTCCAGATGGGGCCCTCTACATATCTCTAACAAAATAAACCCCAATCACGATGGAAGACGCCATGCTAAAGGCGAATGCCGAGATCAAATGGGAGGGTGACAAAGAGCAACGGTCAGCTACCACCTTATCCAATCGACCGGACACAACGAAGAAGTAGCAGTACGACAAAGGCGATAAAAAGGATGGATCATGCACCAGTTACGACAAGAAGTACGATGACAAGTCCCACTCTGATACTCAAAAAAATTACTCCAGCAATCGCCGTTACGTTATGGTGCACGAAACCGAAGAAAACAACTATCCTGAAGAAGGTGTGCCAGATCCACCTACACTCGGGGAGATGGAGCTGCATATCCACGCCACTCAATTGATTTGCAACCCTCAAATCCTGGGAGACCATGTTCGATGGCCCCAGAATAAACGGCCGAAAGGACCACCAAAGGGAGGATCCCGTTGGTGTGACTATCATCAATGTGACGGCCACCGCACGAAAGACTGCGCGGCCTTGAGAATCGAGGTACAATACCTAATCCAGAAAGTGTTCCTGAAGCAATACATATCATAAAAGCCGAAAAGATGATAGATGAGCACGAGAAGCTTGGAAAAGGCCCCGCAAAGGACGATCAACAACCAGCAGCCCCTCACCCAAAAATAATCATCAACTTCATCACGGTCAACCCTACTGAGAAACATGAAAAGCAGCATGTGGGGGCAATTCAAGGCAAAAACAACTCGAGGGGAGTCTCATATCACCCGCCGACTTCAGGTGAAAGTCCCATCATCTCATTCGAGACTCCACCCAGAAGAAACACTGACCCCTCGGGTGACGATGCCCTCATGGTCACCCTTCACCTCTCCGATTACTTGGTTAAAAGGATCTTGGTATATAATGGGAACTCCAGCAATTTGCTATTCCTGCAAGTCTTCAAGGAAATGGACCTCTTCAAAGATCAGCTTTCCCTGAACATAACGACTCTAAAGGGGAGGCGACCTGATCTATGGGAGAAATCACGCTTCCAGTCTATGCGGACGGAGTTGTCAAACAAACAATGTTCACCGTGATAGACTGTCCTTCCAGCTATAACTTGTTGTTAGGCCGACCATGAATCCACGCGATGAGGGCCGTGCCGTCCACCTTCCACAAAATGATCAAATTCCCCGCAGAGAGTCATGTAAGACAGATATACGGGGAGCCGTGAGGAATCCCCCCCCATTAATGATACAAGATGTAAACGCAGAGATGGAGAAGTACGATATTGAACTTAGGCATGACCCCAAGAAAAGGCCCCGAGAATCCCCTGACATTGGAGCTGGAAAAGAAACCAGATGTTAAACATGGCCTACCCTCGGTTTGGGAAGCTCGGCGTACAGAGACAGCAACCTCGTCTCAATGACCCCCTATCCAAACGCGGAGAGGAAGGATACATCATGAACCTGACCAGTCCTGCGAGGAGTAAGGAGGTACATCGTTTCCTCGGTAAGGCATGGTCTGACGTTTTTCAAGTTTTACCTTATGACACAATGATCTTGCTGCAAGTGCACAACGATCAATTGTAGTACTTAAGGGTCGAATCCACTGAAAACTAAAAGGTTACGCTATAAGTTTATGGAAAAAGCGTTAAGCTAGGACACAATAAGAGGATTGGTTTTGTGTTTTTGCTTTTAAACTAAGATGCAAGAAATTAAATAGCGATAATAAATTAAATAAAACGAATATTGGGTGTCAGGAAATTATCTAGGATTCATGGATTAAGCTATTCAGGTGCTAGGCAGGAATATTTAGTAGAGTATTCAAAGCAGTTGTAAATTAATCATCATGTTCTCATATCAATGATCAAACATGTCTAATAATCTAATTCACTCAACAATCACGAAGGTAAAAAGGAAAGCATGCCGCATAAGTATATACTTATCTTATCTAGTACTAGATCATATTGATTTAATCAAGTTGTCAATAAGAAGAGATCAATATATAACAGATCACAAAGTTGTCAATCTAAGTAATCATGTATTAAGCATAGCTGAGTTCTATATCCTTGTAAATCCTAATCAATTCCTATTTGTCAAGCCATGAAATCTCCTTTGAAAATCCTTAAATCCAAAAATCAAACTACTCAATCATGAAAAAGTAAATCAAATCAAAAGCAATAGATAAACTCATAATCATTAAAAACAGTAGCAAAAGGTTTAGAAAACTTCTCTATGGAGATACAAAGAGGTGATATCTTCTCTCTTATCAAAAAAATTAAAGAAAGAACAAAAGAAACTAAAATATTTTATGGTGATGAAGAGCTTTGGTGGCTATGAGAGCCTACTGATTTTTGTGGCATTTCTGATGGTTTTATAGATGTGGAAGTCGGCTAGGGCAAATCCCTATGGATTCAGGAGATAATCTTCAAAAAATATGGAAAATTGCATGTTTTTAGGGACCCGATCGATTGATCACCTCCCTGCGATCGATCGATAACCTATCCGCAGTTTTCACATTCTGCGCATGCTTCAGCTTCGAGACTGCACGACCTGTCTTCAGTAAATTGAGCATAACTTGAGATAGGACCGTTAGATTTTCACGATCTGGTATGAAAATTGAAGCTAACACTCCCAGATATCCTGTGGACAAATTTGAGCTTGATCGAACGGTAATAATATCTCCATATGATGCGAAACATTTGATGCTCATAATCTGTCCAATCTCCAAAATACTTGTTTTGCATCCTTTTTCCCCCTAATTGCTCCAATTTCCTGTAAAAACTATAAAAACTATAAAAACACCGATAAAATACAAAAAACAAGTAATTTATTTATTAAAAACATAGTAAAAAGAGGTAAAATACGAGGTATATCAACTCCCCCAGACTTAGACTTTTGTTTGTCCTCAAACAAACAGAAGCCCAAGTTCAGAAAAGAGGTTTGAAAATCATGGAAACTTACATATCCTTGAGATCATAGCTTTGATTCATTAACCTCTGATCCACATGCAAATAAAGTTAATTCTGAACATCCTCATCTTATCTCACCATGACATTCGCAAGCCTTGTCCATACACTAAATTTCAAGCCTGAAAAAACCTTAACTTCACATCATTTGACTCTCTACATTCATTAAGTGTTGCGTGAGCTTTCTCAATAAAAGATGTCATTCAGGGTATACGACGCTAGGAGTTAAAGAGGCTATTTAGTTGTGGAGTTAAAAATGTTTAAGATTACCAGACGCTTCGGAGGATGCAAGATATTATGAAAACCGCAAGATAGAACGGACATGTTGATACCCACAGTTTTCCAATCACTAGATGTCTAACTCCCCCAGACTTAGATTTTTCTCTGGGAATCACTGCGAATCACTGCAAAATATTCCAAGTATCTCTCAATCGATCCATGTCTTTTCTTTGGATTTTTCTTGGCCTTGAGACTCCTATTATTGACCAATTTCCTTTCCTTTTTTCAAATTTTTTTTTTAAAAGGGGGAAATTGATCTTATTGAAACATGGAGTCTCAAAGGCACGAAAATTATCATGACATATGCAAATTCCAGGAAAGAACCAAACTCTCGAATCACAATCAATGTACTCCACCAAGTATCCTCAATCCCTGCATCTGCAGTGACTGGAAAACTGTGTCGAACCTCTTTCTCTCCGATGTTTTTACACATATCTGCACATATAACAATGAATGCGTCATGTCTGAAAAGAGGTAAGGGTTTAAGGTGGCCATTCCGGATCAACATAGAGTGGTAAAAGGAATAACTAGTCCTGAATATTTGGTTTGTTTCTCCGATATAACACCTTTAATTTAAAGAGAAAAATTAAGTCAGGTTAGAAGTCTAATAATATAGAGTCAAAATCAGATTCATCAAAATCAATGCAAACTGAAATTTTCTGGGGGAGTCCAGTCATGGGTTTTCTGAATCGTCTTTCTGAATAACTCTGCTGCAATGGTCACTGAACCTCAAAATCAAAGCATTTGTTCCTAGAAAATGTCATAATTTCCTACAAATTTGACTCAATAAAACGATTTATCCTAAGAATTTTTTTAAATTACTTGATAAAAACCAAAAGCAAACCAAAAGAAAGCAAACATCGTCAGATAACAAGGAACCCTTCCCCAGACTTAAATCGCACCGTCCCGATGTGAATTTAAATTGGAGAAAGTCATAATCAAATTGAAGAATATTGAAAAGGATGGATAGTAGATTATACCTCGATGACCGTCAGAGATTGCATTCCGATGGTGACACAAAATTAAAAAAAAATTGAAATCATAAAAAGTCGAATTTCATACCTGTAAAAGCGATCGATAGATCTGATAGGAGAGATCGATCGATCAATGATGATCTGCCATGCTCTATTTTTATGCGGATGCGTGATCGATCGATTGGTGATGACCGATCGATTAATCAATGGGTCGATCGATCGATTGTTGAGCCTTTTACCTTTTTCAATTATTTCCTGAAACACTAAGTAAATTCGTTAAAAACCAAAGAAATAAACTAAAATTAAATACTTACCAGTGGGTTGCCTCCCACTAAGCGCTTCTATTTAAAGTTTTTTAGCTCGACTTGGATGCCATTTTTCTAGGCGTGAAGAGGAGTGGTGTTCAATGCTGGATTAAGAGGTTCATGTTTGATGTCCAACTTGTTCATGTCCTTGTCCCTTAGCACTTTATTCTTTCATGTGTCTCCATTGTTGACTTGAAAAACACCTTTGAGAAATGTCATTATGTTGTCCAACTTCTCTTTGATAGATTCTTCATCTTTTGCCTCGGGAAGGGTGGTGGTTCTGAACTTGGAGTAAGGTCTTTTGCGCTTCGCCTTTGCCTTCATAAGGTTTCCATCACACATTACAGGGATCCATGTCGAGTGTTGATCACATGGAACCTTCTTTCTCTCAGCCTTTGGCGGCTTGATGTCTTCTTTTGGTGCGATAGGAGCATCTTTTTCAAAGATGTTTGAACATTCCTCTTGCTGCCTCCTGGGTCAAAAATCTTTTTCTCTGCCTCATTCATAGTCATACAAGATATCTCTTTGATAGCAACAGCAGGGTAGAAGACTTACTTTTCATTGTTGTAAGAGAGATTCGCCGATTAGGGATATTATTAACAGCTCCAACAGTTGCAAAGAATGATCTTCCACGAATCAATGGCTTGTTATAATCATTGCTTGACTGTAGAATGTGAAAATTAACAAGAAGAAGACATCTTCTCACTTCAATGATTAGATCATGAATCACGCTAAGTGGAATCTTGGTTGAATGATCTCCAAGTATGATTGGTATCTAAGAAGGCTTTATATCCACAATTCCTAACTTCTTTGCAGTGGTTGGATCTTTTTGCTTATGTAACTTCTTTTGATGTGGTGCTTCTATTCTATTCTTAGCCATTCAAAACAAATCAACAATCTATCAATGGTCGATGGGGTAACTTCTTCCTTGCCCTCAACATCTATGACATTAAAAGGTATCTCAGGGTTCACCTCGTCTTCTCCATGAGGAGACATCATCTGGTTAAGAACACCATCTCTTACCAGTATACCGACTTGTGTTTGGAGATCATTAAAATGATTAGAGAGATCAAGGATCTTTGCTTTTAACTGCATATTCTCCACAAGGAGATGGTTTTGATCTTCTAAGACCTGCTGCAACAAAAGCTCAATTTTGTTCTCTTGAGTAGCTACAACCACAGGAGCTACATCCACATAATCTGCAAATATTTTCTCTCATTTTTTGTCAAAGATAATTTTTAGTTATGAGGTTCTCTCTTTCAAATTCAGCTACACGGTCCTCATAGTCAGCTTGACAAGCCTTAACTTCAGCTTCACTCTGGTCCCTGGTAAATATTTTCCAAACCTCATATCCCATCCCAGGGATGATAGAAATGAATCGATCGATTCCAATTATGAATCGATCGATTCCGTCTTTGTTGCTGGGCAAATCGCTTCAAAAGCATGGTTCTAGACTTGATTTTTGGTTTTGCTTGATGTTAATTATGTGCATCTCTGCTCTTCTTCAAGTTGTTGGACTTGGTGGTCTATCTTCTGAAGATGAGCAATGAAAGTATCGGCCTTTCCAATGAAATCGGCATGTAACTTGCCATTTTTGGCATGAAACTCTTTCGCACTTACTTCTTGGGACTCCAAGACTTGGCTCAGCAGTTGTGCAATTCTTGCTTGGTACTCCACATGTGCTGGAGAATGCGTTCCACTGCGAGATTCATGTGAAGGTCGAAGCCAACTGGCTTTGCGCCAAGTTTCCATAGCACTCGAATGGTTGATTGACGAGTCTTTCTCCTGTTGAGATAGTCTATTTTCTCTCAGGTTTGGTACCTGAAACACAAAAATAGACAAAGAAAAAGAAGAAGTTAGAAAGCGAAATTAAAATAAAATCCTAAACTAAACTCTTATCTCAAACCTATAGGCAATACTATCAGTCCCCGGCAACGGTTTCAAAAACTTGACGTGTGTCAGGTTTTATCTTATGACACAATGATCTTGTTGTAAGTGCACAACAATCAATTGTAGTACTTAAGGATCGAATCCACTGAAGACTGAAAGGCTACGCTATAAGTTTATGGGAAAAGAGTTAAGTTAGGAAAAAATAAGAGGATTGGTTTGTTGTTTTTTTTAAACTAAGATGCAAGTAATTAAATAGCGATAATAAATTAAATAAAACAAATGTTGGGTATCAGAGAATTCTCTAGGGTTCATGGATTAAGCTATTCAGGTGCTAGGTACGAAGATTTAGTATAGTATTCAAAGCCAGTCGTAAATTAATCATCAATGATCAAACATGTCTAATAACTTAATTCACTCAACAGTCACGAAAGTAGAAAGGCAAACATGTCGAAGAAGTTGATACTTATCATATCTAGTACTAATCAAGTTGTCAAGAAGAAGAGATCAATATATAACCGATCACAAAGTTGTCAATCTAAGTAATCATGTATTAAGCATAGCTGAGTTCTATATCCTTGTAAATCCTAAGCAATTCCTATTTGTCAAGCCATGAAATCTCCTTTGAAAAACCCTTAAACCCAACAATCAAACTACTTAATCATGACAAAGTAAATCAAATCAAAAGCAATAGATAAACTCATAATCATTAAAAACAGTAGCAAAAGGTTTAGAAAACTTCTCTATGGAGATACAAAGAGGTGATATCTTCTCTCTTATCAAAAAAAAAGTAAAGAAAGAGAAAAAGAAACTAAAAGAGTTTATGGTGATGAAGAGCTTTGGTGGCTATGAGAGCCTACTGATTTTTGTGGCATTTCTGATGGTTTTATAGGTGTGGAAGTCGGCTAGTGCAAATCCTTATGGATTCAGGAGATAATCTTCAAAAAATATGGAAAATTGCATGTTTTTAGGGACCCGATCGATCGATCACCTCCCTGCGATCGATCGATAACCTATCCGCAGTTTTCACATTCTGCGCATGCTTCAGCTTTGAGAATGCATGACATGTCTTTAGTAAATTGAGAAAACCCGATATGTAAGTGGAAGCTAGCACTCCCAGCTATCGTTTGATAAAAGTTGAGCTTGATCTAACGGTGGGAAGGTCTCCATCTGATGTGAAATATTTGCTGCTCAGAATATGTTCAATCTCCAAAATACTTGTTTTACATCTTTTTGGCCCAAATTATTCCAATTTCCTGTAAAAACTATAAAAACTACAAAAATACTAAAATCACCAATAAAATGCCAAAACCAAGTAATTTTTTCATTAAAAACATAGTAAAAAGCGGTAAAATACGAGGTATATCAGGGTCCTACAACAGAAGCATGTCCTTCCTGACCGAAAAGCTATTACCTTTCACCACCGGGTCACCACCACGCTAAGGAATTCCTGAGAAAGAAGTTGCACAGACTCAGCTGCAGAGCCACATGATGACACGGCCTCGATTGGTCGTACCGAGTGAACAAAAACCACTCAACATGTACCTGCGAACGACCAAGCAAACGGTATGTGTGGCGATGACGAAGAAGGACGGAGAATGGCAAGTGTCGGTCTGCTACACCAGCAAACTGCTATCCCGAAAGGAGTCCACCAAGCAGGAAGTTGGCGCTCGCCCTGGCCTCTGAATGTTGAAGGATGAAGCCCTATCTATATCAACACCCCATCACTGTGGTCACTTCCTCCCCGATAGAACTAACTGGACGAAGCATTTCGTCAGTAACCGGGATATCGGAGTTTCGAGGAGAATTTGATAATTTAAGGCTCGACTTCACACTTAGGAAGGAAATTGACACCCATCCCCAAGAAGGTTTCGACCAAGACTTCGACAACGAAGCCATCGACACATGCGGGCCTAAGCAGCTATCCCAATAAAAAATGGCTAAGTCCCCTATCCCAATTATCCCTATTTCCTTCAATATTATTGCAAGTTTTATAGAGTTTCATGTGTCGTGTTTTGAGATCATCCCGGAATGTCGGGTGTCCGTTTTAAAAGTTAGGGAAATTACCATAAAAACCTCCAACTTTTCATTTTTCCAACTTAAACATCCAATTTTTTGCGTTTTCAGAACAAACCTTCAACTCAATTATTTTTCTGAAATAAACCTCTAAGTGACCAAAAATATATGCATTCAAAAGTTGACCAACGGTCAACGACAACTCCGTTAAACACCAATAACGCCCGTTATAGCTCTTGATTATTTTTTGTAAAGTTTATGATCTTGGTTTGTTATCTTTTATTTCTCTGTTTGTATATTATAATAGAAAATATATTATAATCACAACATCCACAATTCGTAACTCAATTAAAAAGCGACTGTCGTTAAACATATTTAAGCCCTCCCAGGTCTCCATACTTAGGCAAATACCTTCAGAGATCTCGTGCCCACAGGTCTCTGGACTCAGGTCATCACGACCTTCGAGGAGGTTCTCATTGCATTTCCATGTCTCTGGACTCAGCTCATTGCGACCTCCATTAGGGTTCTCATGCTCTCAAGTCTCCGGACTCAGGCTCTGGCCTCCATGGAGGTTTCCATAACTCCCAGTCTTCCGGGCTCGGTAAAATTTCACCATGTTTGATGTTTCAGGTAGCAAAGACAGGAGATCATGTTGGCGATCTAAACTCCATACATATGTTATGTCCTTGAGAGGTTGAATCTCACTCTTAAGGACGCTCATTTATTGCCCGAGTCCGACACTCAGACTCGAGCAACATGGGGCAATTATTGGGGATAAAATAATATCTTTTAGCTTAGACGAATCTCTTAGCGTCACTTGTATCTAGTTTAGGCGAATCTTTTAGCGCCATTGTGTAGTTAAACCATTGAGCCAATCCTAGAGTTATTTGGGGCTGAATCCACAATGGCTCAGATAACTTGATGGATAAGGCCACCTTTGACCGTCCCCCATCCCGGGGAGCGTGGCCACACTACCAGGAATGATCTGGGGTCAGGAAACGAGAGGTCAGACGTACAGGTAGCCATAACTCTCGGAGAGCGACACACGGAGCCCGAGTTCCCATATCGGGAATCCGGGATAGGTATGGATTTTTTCCCTTAGGCGCGAAACACAACTCTTTCAAATATTATAGTCCAAGTCTTTGGCCAAAAGAGTAAAAAGACTTTCACCTTATGCATGCCTAGGGTAAAAACAGGGTAAAAAAAAGTGGACTCTGCTCCACGAAACGAGTAAAGCAGACAAAGCTTATTCCAAGGAGCACCCCGGTGGTAGATCCGCCACGTCAGTCGCTGCGACTGGTACGATAAAGGAAGGGGTCAATGTCGCAGAGCCATATTGTCGGATAGCTGGCACATGAAGACAAATGTGGTAAGTGAAAATCACTCGAGTGCATCATACCGGATCCAACCCAAGAACCGAAACCCGACCCGATTATTGACACGGATCCCGGTATCCAAGCCTGGGCAGGTAAAACTCTATAAATACCCCTCTATCCTTTCGTATAAGACACACAGTGATCTCGCTACAGAAAATACTAAGCCCACTCTTTCCTCTCGAGACTAAGGCCCATTTCCTCGGAACTTAGTCTCTTCCGACCGATTCAGGTCATCTTCTTAGACCATCTTGGCTTCTTTTTTCCAGTCGTTCTTTGACCTTCTTCTCTTAAACACTTTGTTTTTCTCTCTAACTCACCCTCAAAATTTCTCTCTTCATACTTTCTGATACACCGTGGACCAGCCTTTGCTCAACCCGATGTCACCATTTTCACTAATTTTCTTTATTTTCTGACTCCTTTCTCTGCTCTCCACGTCTTTTCTCTAGTCTCTTCACTTCTCTTCTTTTTGCTCTTTTCTAACTTGAACGTCGGAAAGCCGTCGGAAAACACCCCCCAATCGTGTTTTCCCGCCTTCACGTGTTTGTTGATCGTGCAGGAGCCTATCCCTCAAGTGGTAGTTCGTAAGGACCAAAAATCCCCGAAACACTTAGCATTGTTTCAAAGGATTTTTTTGAGCCTCCACGATTTCAAACCTCTTTTCTGTAATTGGATTGATTTTTTGTTTGATGACAAACAAATGATTAATGGGGGAGTTGATATACATCATATTTTACATGTTTTACGTATGATTTTTTATAGATTTTTATTAACTATTTCTAATGTTTTTGGTATATTATTGGCATTTCAGTGTTTTGTAGTTTTTAGAGTTCTATCAAGAAATTTGGACAAAAATATTGGATGAAAAAATGATGCAAAATGGACATTTTGGAGATTAGACAACTTTCAAGCATCACAAGTTTTTCATCAGAATAAAAACTTCCCACCGTTGGATCAAGCTCACTATTGGACACATACCTTTCATTTCCAAGTGGTTTCATGCAAATCCAATGGACGGATCTAAATATATGCTCATTTTACTGAAGAATGATCGTTCAGCCTCGAGATGAAGCAAGCAGAGGAAGAAAGCACCAATCGATCGATCACCCCTAGGTGATTGATCGATCACCTATTCACCAGAATCACTGCCCCGAAAAAATAAGGCAATCGATCGATCACTTCTCCAAAAATAATGAAAATTTTGACTTTATCTGGAAATCTTCCTAAATCTTCAAGGAATATACCCTCACTACAAGAAAACAGGAGATGAGTGACTCCCAAAAGCGTCACAAAATGGTCGCAAAATCGCAATTTGCGACTACTTAGAGACTAAAATAAGTAGTCGCAAATTTTTGGTCGCAAAATACAATATTCGCAAAGTAGTCACTTATTTCGGACTACTTTGTGACTACTAAATTTAGTCGTAAATAAGCGACTACTTTGAGACAACATTTAATAGTAGTATATTAAAGACTAAATAGTGACAGATGTTGGTAGTCATATTCCTGAGACTAATTTGTAACTGTTTTTGTATTCGTAGATGTGCGATTTTTTTGAGACTGATAAGTTAGAGGCTAATTAGCAACTTGTTTGCAACCACCTTAATTACTATATATATATATATATATATATATATATATATATATATATATATATATATTTTTTTTTCCCCAAATTTGAAAAGCTGAAATTAAAAAGAAAAATCGAATGTTGAAACTGTTAAACGCAAAATATACATCACATACAAGATCCATAACTTATGTTCCATAGTACTACAAACATGGAATAAAATATAGCATAAGTTCATGTTCTAACACAAAAAGCATTTAAAAGAAGGGAAAGGATAGATTTCTACAAAGTGAACAAGTCCAGGTTACAATCAGAAGAAACCTTGAAAATGGCAGCCAGAGCTTCCATCACACCAAGCAAACGAAAGTGGTTCATGACACTATCTTCCTTGATAAAACGTCATGTGTCCATTCAAAAAAGCTGAAACGGAAATGCCACAATACAACAAAGAAAAGTAAGTTCATCCATTCAAGTTGAGTAATTCGTACAGGTTACAAGGGTAAAGAGCAGTTTATAAACAATTTTATTGTAGTCAAGCATTCACAGTTTTAGCACAATGGAATGGATCATGGCTTTATTTATCCAATGATGAAATAATTCAAGATAAGGAAGAAAATTTTCTCACCTCTGGCAATATTTCTATGCAATGATCATGCCCAAAAGCCTGAGACTTGATCTTCTGCCACTTGCAGACTATACTCTCTGCAGTCCTAGCATCCATTCTGGGAAGTGCTTCTGAATCCTCGGATTTCATTGACCTTAGACAAATAAAAAATCGAAGGAATGAAAAGTTGGACAACCCACAATAGGACAATTTTGCATCCTACCTTATCCTAAACAGAAATGTCAAATACAGAGCACTACAGCTTCAACTCCCTGCCTACAGTTTGATCAAAAAATTAAAGCAGCATAAGTACATGTTGAGAGTGAAATCTACTCAGTAACTATGTTAACCTCGATATCAAATACTCGGGATAACTTTTGGGACATGTATCAAGTAAACGAATTAGTTTCTTTCACGTTAAGGAATTGTAATATTTTGAGCAACTCGAGTGGAAAATTGTCAATCATCTAGCGAACTACGTTCTAAGCTCACAAAACATGCTTATTTTGAGCCATGAAATTGCATAAAGTTGCATCATTTAATCATACATATGGTAGTAATATCATATGCCATAGACGAAGCCATATCCTTGCGTTGAAGAGATGAGCTGCTCTTAAAATTGATTTGTCCATTTGTTCTTGTTTTCTGAGAATTTCTCCACTTGTTGTGACAGAGTCATCTGCAACAAAAAACCATTCAAAGATCTATAATTTAACCTGGCCATTAAGTGATGGCGAAATTAGCGATTAATCGGAAAAACTGACCGTCTCTGGTAGGAAATAGAAAGCGGTGGAGTCGGTGATGGCAAAATTAGCACCGTGAGAGAAATCCGCCGTGATTTGAACAATCGGAGGGATTTGAGGTATACCCATGAAATTAGCTAACCCAGAAAACAAAAAGGAAAATTTTCAGATTTTGAAAACACAAAAACGAATCAAAACCCCTAAAACCATGGATTTTCAGATTTTACCGAGATAATCAGGAACAATCGGACCACCGTCAAGTTGCTTCTCCTACAGTAACTCCATACGGAGGAAATATTGCGTCGACACGATTGAAGAGAGAAACTGTTTGTTTTCGGCGTCGTAAAGACCATCGCCGAACACGAAAAGGTCTGAGCCACCGGTCAGGTGGAAGACGATGGTGAGAACTCGAGCAATAAATCGCCTATCACAGCGGCTAGGGCGAACAGACGACGGTATCTTTCTTGAGAGCCTTTCTTTCTCTCTTTTTTTTTTTGATATTTGGTTTTTTTTTTTGTTATTTGTTTAGTAGAGTATTATTTGCATATTATTTTTGGAAAATATAAAAAAAAAATTTCAAATTGGTTGCAAATTATTTTTTTGGTGGGATAAATAAGCGCCTAAAATTTTGCCCAAAACTCAAAAAATTTCAGAAAATTTTTTGTTTTTGGAAAGTAGTCACAAAGTAGTCAAATCAAATTGGTAGCAAATTAGTCGCAAATTGGTATGAAAGTCTCAAAGTAGTCACAAAGTGTAACTGTTTTGTGACATAATTTTAGGAGTCACAAATAAATACCCTAAACCCTAAATATTTAAAGCCAAAAAGTGATACATATGCATTTACAATCAATCTTTATTCTATTTGTAAAGTATATGTTTCAACATTTAGAGTAAATCAGTGGTAATTAAGAAAATTTTGAAAAATCTAACACTTTAACTAACTTTGTAATACAAACACATATCTATCCCTTAAGACATGTTATGAAAAATGAAAACATGTCTTCATCAAATTGAAAATTAATTTAAAGTTTGAAAGATTTTACACTTTAACAATCATTAGATTGCAAACATATGTAATTTAAAGTAAAATGTTATGTAAGATGAAAATATTAGATAAGTTAAAGTTTATGAAATTGTAAGTTAAAAATTTTCACTATTAGATAATATATTTAGTGTAATAAGTAGTTAAAGTCTATGTAGATACTTAAAACTAATCTATTTACCATTATCTTTTGTTGAATTTAAAAAAAATCATACAGATGAGTTTGTAATCGTAAGCAAAGCAGTCACACTTTCAAACTACCATTGCGAATTAGCCACAAATTAGTCCCAATTTTGGAACTATTTTGCTGCTACGTTTTCTACTAATACAAGAGTCGCAATTTTGAGACTATTTTGCTACTATGTTTTCTGATAACAGTAGCAAAATAGTCACAAAATGTAACTGTTTTGTGACATTATTTTGTGAGTCACAAATCTAAACCCTAAACCCTAACTATTTAGAACAAAAAACTGATACATATGCATTTGCAATCAATCTTTGTTCTATTTCTTAAATATATGTTTTAGTATATAGACTAAACTAATACTAATTAAATACAATTTTGAAAAATATTCATCTTGAACAAACATTAGATTGAAAACTTATGTAATATATCTAAAAACATGTTATGTAAGATGCAACAATAGTTCACCAAATTGAAAGTTTAAAGTTTTCACTATTATATAATTTATTTAGTGTTAAAAGTTGTTCAAATCAGTCTAAATACTTAAAACTAATCTTTTTACAACTATCTTTGTTGAATTTCCAAAAATCATACGGATGAGTTGGTAAACGGTAGCAAAACAGTCACAATTTTGGGACTGATTTGCGACTAAATTTACTGACTAATAATATAGTCGCAAAAGAGTCTCACTTTGCGACTACATTTAAACAATCGAATAATAGTCTCCATTCAGTCGCTAATTTAGAACTACTAAACGACTGAATAATTTGGTCTTAAATATGCGACTGATTTGCTTCTCTATCTTCCGTAGTTGTTCATTAGTCGCAAAGTGGTCCCAAAACAGTCGCAAAATTTTGCGACCGAAAAACAGTCACAAAAAGTAGTCACTCATTAGCTGTTTTCTTGTAGTGCCTAGCTAACTTCTTCTACTATAAAAACACAGAGAGGAGCCACAAAATCAGAGAGCCATAATCACCATAGATACACTTTTTTTAGGGAGAACCTCACGCTCAAACTCCATAGTTTTAGGATTTTTATCCAGTTTTTTACGTGTTGTTTCAAGGGAGACCTCACGCTCAAACTCCATAGTTTTAGAATTTTTGTTCGGTTTTTACGTGTTGTTTCAAGGGAGACGATTTTCTATCTTTGTACCAGCAGAGAGAAACCTTCTAAACCCTTTTATTTACGAGATCTTTTTATTTTATTGTTGTTATGGTTTCTCTTTTCATGATTGAGTAGTTTGTTTGTTGGGTTTACGGATTTTTGAAGGGGTTTCATGGCTTGATGAATAAAAAATTTGTATAGGTTCATGAATTTAGAAGAAGTTCTTTGTCTATGATTTTTTCTACTGCATGTCGCTTGTTTGACCAACTCGTGACTTAATTTAGATTGATTATTTCTTCCACACTACTTGATTAATCGATTTGACATAGCATTAGATGAACTTAGCGTCATATAACCTGCGAGAGTTGGGTTATGGAGTTAGTTTAACATATTAAATCTTGATCTTAAATATTGCATGTCTATCTCCCTATTTATCAAGTGTATTTGAGTTTGGAATCATACTCCGCTGAATTTACATGCCTGGATAAATCGATCCATGAATCCTAGATTTTTTATCGTTTATTTAATTATTTCGATTTTAATTTCAGTGACAACAACCAACCTCCTTATTTTTTCTTAGCTTAATTCTTCTCGAAATTTTTTTATAACGTAACATTTCAGTCTCCAATGAATTTGACCCCTAAATACTACTGCGTTTGTTGTGCACTCGCAAAATTAATATTCAAAGATTAAAACTCTGAGCACATCATAACAACGAAACATGTCTATATACAAAGACGTTTTCAAATTTATACTATCATCATATATGAAATCTATGAAGAGAAGATTATATTTATCTTTTTTATGGAAGATTGTGTCACTGCACTCATTTTCATGTTTTTATCCCAATTAATTTTTTCATGATAATTTTTTTAACAAGACAGTACACGATACATCAATAATAATAATGATAGATACTAAAAAAAGTATTAAAAGTATTTATGATTATTCATCACTTTTTCAGCACTTATTTTTATCCTAAGTAAAATTACTTTAAAAATGAAGTAATTACTTTTACCCTAAGTAAAATTATTTCAAGAAATGAAGTAATTTTTGTCTCATTGTTATATCAATAAGTATATATATATATATATATATATATATATATATATATATATATATATAAATATCCTTTTGTAGTATTTTTTCCATATGATTAATATTGATTTTGAATGGATTATATCATAGAAGAGAACTGAGAGATAAAACATTAAGATAAACCAACTGTCTATCTTGCACAAATATTTTAATAAGAACATATTTATTTGATTACATATTGGCGATACCAAGACAGTCTTATTCCGAATCTTAAGAAGATCAACCAAAAAACATTTTTACACGGCATTAATTAAAGACGGGCTTTTAACACTTTTGGTGATAACACAATAACAATTTTCATGATTTTGATAAGTCTCCTTCTTTAGTTGTCGTTGTAGAAGTCGTTGTTAATTTTGTTCCGGAAAAATTACGTTCGGAAAAGCCCGCTCTACGCACCGTCGAACAAACACGGCATATAATCATATACATCTTTTTATAGTATATAGTTCTTAACATTGATCACCAATGCAATATACCTCCCTTTTTTAATTTTTCTTGTTTTTGTTGTTTTCTTCACAACTGCTGTATTTTACTTTCATGCCCTGCATGTGAGCGAAGGCCCATCTATGCTGCTAAAAGAGCCCAAAAGGTAGGCCCGATTCAGTATTTATAATCGGAGGAGTTCTGTGAGTTACTTTTGTCTTTTTTCTTTCTTTTTTGACGGCTGTGAGTTTCTTTGTCTCTAAGCCTATTATCACATAATAATACAATACCCAGTCCAATAAAAAGCCTACAATTACGTTAACGTGTTTCTTTTTCCATCATACATAAATGTGTTTAATATTAAGAAATACAAAGGATCAGAAAATTATTGGTTTTTATTTTGAGTCCAAAAGAAAACATTATGGTTTTGTTTATATACCGTTGAATCACAAGTTTATATTATTTCATGTTCGTATTAAAAAAAAAAAGAGGATTAGCAACTGTATGAGCCACTTGGCAGAGATATGGAGCCAAAACTCCAACTACAAGTCTACGATTAATTCGTATTTTTCGATTTAATTCTCGGGACATCATCCTCATCTCGACCACACTTCCCAATACCAACTACCTCATGGTCTTGACACGTGGCTAACTGTAATTTATCATATTATTTTTTAAATCTAACATCAAACCTTCGAGAGAACATAACTAGTTTTGGTTTTTCTTTAATAAGAAAAATTTGTTTTTTTTCAAATAAAAAAAAGTAATAAAATACGAAACAAAAAAGTTTTCTAGGCCACCACAAGTGAAAACATCTAAATCAAAATCCAAACCTATTTGTCACCACTTGCAAATTTTATACATAGTTAAATAAAATTTAAAATTATAACAAGTTTACGCTTTTAATCATAGATCCAATATTATTATGCTATTTTGAATAGAACCATTTGAATCATTGAAATTTTAGTATATTGATATACGATAATAAATTTTTGTGAAAATTATTTATCCAATACTTCTTTCTAATATGTAATCTAAAATTTTTGATTATTGAAATTAAACTTAAAATATTAATAATTATTTTTTAGGTTATAAATAATTTACAATAAGATACCACCAACTTATTATTTACTTTATGAAAAATTTTGAAAACGAATTTCATAACCGAATTTGTTAGTATATTTTTAGATAAGACATTAAATACATTAACATTTGAAATTGTTTAACAATCAAAGTTACATCACATATTTTAATAATTATATTTTTATAATAAATATAAATATTTTTTCTATTGATTTATGAATATTTTATTATCATCGTTACTTTTGTGTCGTGCAATCAAAATTCTAGCTGATGCATCATTGAATTATTTGTTTGATATCTCTACAAATATTAGTTTTCAAGTTTTCTTTAATTTGATGCACCTAAAAAACTATTTCCTCGTCGTTATCTTTTATAATATAAGATGTTTAAAACTAAAAACACAAAAATTAAAAAATTAATTTTTTCAAAAATTACCATTTAATATATAAAATAAAAATAATTCAGCTTATTATGAAAGATACCGCAAAATACTATTGGTCACATAATATCCAATAAAATTAAAAATTGCATAGAAATGTAAAAATATCTTATATTTTGAAAAGAAATAAAAATTCCTAAAACATTTAATACTATGAAACGGAGGGAGTATCATTTAATATTATTTTGTATTTTGAAAACTTGTACTTACAATTTTTATGTAATTTTTTTATTATAAAATATTTTTTTTAAATGTTAAATTTATTAATCAACAAAATGAATAGTTATTAGTTATGTACAAAGAACAATGTGAAACATAGAAACTCGAACACGCCTTAGTTGATATTCCTCGATTGGAACCACCTTTGGAGTAGTTCTTATCGTGGGTTTGTCCGTTGACGCAAAGACGATATTCTATTACGTATTGTTTTGTCTATAAGCCGAACAACTGACACCGGTTGTTAGCAAGTTCCTCTATGTTTATGATCATTTTGCTGACACTCTATCACGTATTGTTTTATATATCCAACTTATTTTCACTTAAAATCAATAAATAAAAAAGGTTCAAGAATCTATAAAAATATAATTTATTTTTAATTAGCCTGAAATGTATTTGGGATAGAGATATATTCAACAGAATGGCAGTATGGAGATATTAGAAGTAAAGTGTCAAATAGAAAGTCTCTCTCCTTTATTCGGAATTTGAAACTTGAACATGTACCATGTGAATCATAATTTTCCGAAAGATAATTGTTTGGATTCTGAGACGGATTATTCGAAACTATTTAAAATGTTGTAGTTCTCTAAAAAACAAAACTAGTTATGTTCTCTTATAATTTATCATATTATTTTTTAACATCTACACAAGCCTACAATTTGTTGAATCTAACGTCAAACCTACAACAGAAAAAACTAGTTTTGTTTTTTAGTTTAGAATCGGATAATCAGCTTTCGACGAAACTCATAAGTAAAATAAGTATATTCTTTGATAAGAAATTTTCTAGATCTCCACAAGTGAAAACATCTAAATCAAAATCCAACCCCCATGTCACCACTCGCAAATTTTATACATAGTCAAATAAAATTTGAAATTGTAAAAAGTTTACGCTTTTCATCATAGACCCAATATTTTTGTGCTATTTTGAATAGAACCATTTGAATGATTGAAATCTTAGTATACTTATATATGATAATATATTTTTGTGAAAATTATTTATCCAATACATCTTTCTAATATGTGATCTAAATTTTTTGATTATTAAAATTAAACGTAAAATATTAATAATTATTTTTTAAGTTATAAATAATTTACAATAAGATACCACCAACTTATTGAAAAATTTTGAAAACGAATTTCATAACCGAATTTGTTAGTATATTTTTAGATAAAACATTTAAATACATTAACATTTGAAATTGTTTAACAATCAAAGTTACATCACATGTTTTAATAATCAGATTTTTATAATAAATATAAATATTTTTTGCTATTGATTTATGATTTTTTTTTTATCATCATTACTTTTGCATCGTGCAATCAAAATTCTAGCTGATGCATCATTGAATTATTTGTTTG
Organism: Pseudoturritis turrita; assembly: GCA_900406555.1. Lineage (NCBI taxonomy): Eukaryota > Viridiplantae > Streptophyta > Magnoliopsida > Brassicales > Brassicaceae > Pseudoturritis > Pseudoturritis turrita. The sequence continues at coordinate 122,465 of OVBL01001058.1, read as the reverse complement.
ATAGCTCTACAAATATTAGTTTTCAAGTTTTTTTTAATTTGATGCACCTAAAAAACTATTTCCTCCTCGTTATGTTTTATAATATAAAATGTTTAAAACTAAAAACACAAAAATTAAAAAATTAATTTTTTCAAAAATTATCATTTAATATATAAAATAAAAGTAATTCAGGTAATTATGAAAAATACCGCAAAATACTATTGGTCACACAATATCCAATAAAATTAAAAATTGCATAGAAATGTAAAAATATCTTATATTTTGAAAAGAAAAATAAATTCCCTAAAACTTTTAATACTATGAAACGGAGGGAATATCATTTAATACTATTTTGTGTTTTGAAAACTTGTACTTACAATTTTTATGTAATTTTTTTATTATAAAATATTTTTTTTAAATGTTAAATTTATTAATCAACAAAATGAATAGTTATGTACAATGAAAAATGTGAAACATAGAAATTCGAACACGCCTTAGTTGATATTCCTCGATTGGAACCACCTTTGGAGTAGTTCGTATCGTGGGTTTGTCCGTTGACGCAAAGACGATACTCTATTACGTATTGTTTTGTCTATAAGCCGAACAAGTGACACCGGTTGTTGGCAAGTTCCTCTATGTTTATGATCACTTTGCTGACATTCTATCACGTATTGTTTTATATATCCAACTTATTTTCACTTAAAATCAATTAAAAAAAAGGCTCAAGAATCTATAAATATAATTTATTTTTAATTAGCCTGAAAATGTGTTTGGGATAGAGATATATTCAACATAATGGCACTATGGAGATATTAAAAGTAAAGTGTCAAATAGAAAGTCTCTCTCTCCTTTATTCGAAATTTGAAACTTGAACATGTACCATGTGAATCATAATTTTCCGAAAGATAATTGTTTGGATTTTGAGACGGATTATTCGAAACTGTTTAAAATATTGCAGTTCTCTAAAAAACAAAACTAGTTATGTTCTCTTGTAATTTATCATATTATTTTTTAATATCTACACAAACCTACAATTTGTTGAATCTAACGTCAAACCTACAAGAGAAAAGAACTAGTTTTGTTTTTTAGTTTAGAATCGGATAATCAGCTTTCGACGAAACTCATAGCTAAAATAAGTAGATCCTTTGATAAAAAAATTTCTAGATCTCCACAAGTGAAAACATCTAAATCAAAATCCAACCCCCATGTCACCACTCGCAAATTTTATACATAGTCAAATAAAATTTGAAGTTGTAACGAGTTTACGCTTTTCATCATAGACCCAATATTTTTGTGCTATTTTGAATAGAACCATTTGAATCATTGAAATCTTAGTATACTTATATACGATAATATATTTTTGTGAAATTTATTTATCCAATACATCTTTCTAATATGTGATCTAAAATTTTTGATTATTAAAATTAAACTTAAAATATTAATAATTATTTTTTAAGTTATAAATAATTTACAATAAGATACCACCAACTTATTATTTACTTTATGAAAAATTTTGAAAACGAATTTCATAACCGAATTTGTTAGTATATTTTTAGATAAGACATTTAAATACATTAACATTTGAAATTGTTTAACAATCAAAGTTACATCACATATTTTAATAATAAATATAAATATTTTTTGCTATTGATTTATGAATTTTTTTTTTATCATCATTACTTTTGTATCGTGCAATCAAAATTCTAGCTGATGCATCATTGAATTATTTGTTTGATAGCTCTACAAATATTAGTTTTCAAGTTTTTTTTAATTTGATGCACCTAAAAAACTATTTCCTCATCGTTATCTTTTATAATATAAGATGTTTAAAACTAAAACACAAAAATTAAAAAATTAATTTTTTCAAAAATTATCATTTAATATATAAAATAAAAATAATTCAGCTAATTATGAAAGATACCGCAAAATACTATTAATTACACAATATCCAATAAAATTAAAAATTGCATAGAAATATAAAAATATCTTATATTTTGAAAAGAAAAATAAATTCCCTAAAACTTTTAATACTATGAAACTAGCGAGTATCATTTAATACTATTTTGTGTTTTGAAAACTTGTACTGACAATTTTTATGTTATTTTTTTATTATAAAATATTTTTTTAAATATTAAATTTATTAATCAACAAAATGAATAGTTATGTACAATGAACAATGTGAAACATAGAAATTCGAACACGCCTTAGTTGATATTCCTCGATTGGAACCACCTTTGGAGTAGTTCGTATCGTGGGTTTGTCCGTTGACGCAAAGACGATACTCTATTACGTATTGTTTTGTCTATAAGCCGAACAAGTGACACCGGTTGTTGGCAAGTTCCTCTATGTTTATGATCACTTCGCTGATACTCTATCACGTATTTTTTTATCCAACTTATTTTCACTTAAAATCAATAAAAAAAAAGTTCAAGAATCTATAAAATATAATTTATTTTTAACTAGCCCGAAAATGTGTTTGGGATAGAGATATATTCAACAGAATGGCAGTATGGAGTTATTAGAAGTAAAGTATCAAATAGAAAGTCCCTCTCTCCTTTATTCGGAATTTGAAACTTGAACATGTACCATGTGAATCATGATTTTCCAAAGGATAATTGTTTGGATTCTGAGACGGATTATTCGAAACTGCTTAAAATGTTGCAGTTCTCTGTTGAGTATATGATGCAGCGTAAATTTAGGATAATTATGATTTATTTATATTTTTATTATATTAATTATTTTAGAACATTCTAGAATATTCTATAGATTTTTAGGGTTTTATGCTTTATTATAAATAAGCCGTTTAGGCCTCCTATTGTATTCAGTTTATGATTTGATTAATAAAGAGTTTTTGCTTTTAAGGGAGATTATTCTCTATCCCTTGTGTTCGGTAGATCTTGAGAGATCTCAACGAATTCAAGAAGCAGGTCCCAAACGAGGATTCCATTGAATCTCTTGGATGAGTTGGCAGGTTCCAATCGATCATTTGAATCTATTGGTTGAACTTGTTACCATTGCTTCCGCTCTATCAGTATACCCTTTCTCCAATCTCTTGACGAGTTCAGTTAACTTCGTATTCAGTTTCATTCTTTTCTTAATTTAAATTCTATAAATTGGTTGATTGTTTAAATCAGATTTTCGGATGTTGTTATAAACTCTTCTCATTTAGATTAGACAACCAATCATAGAGTTTTTATTTTAATTTAATCGGTTGGTTAAAAAAATAGCGTGAAATTGTGTATCCTTATTACACATATGCTCCTTAATTTAGTAATTTTATCCTATCGATTTGTTCAACATGATATTACCAAGGGTTGACTTCGCTAGACTTCCTCTAAATTAGTAGTCCAATCTATTTCCCCCCAAACTACTCACCACATCGTTAAACCCCCAAATTTATAATTTTAATCATTAATCCACATAAACTATTTTATTTGAGTTAATTCTACTTCTGCAATTAAAATTGGTAATCGTGTTTCAATCACTCAAAATCACGTTTAATGAACATCAAATATCCGATTAGAACGCAGATTAGACTCGACCCGACACTAAACAACCCGATTCACTAAAAAAAAGACACTTAACGAGAAAGAAGGTTTGAAAATCAGAAATCATAATTGATTTAGGGAAAAATAGAGTTAGGGTTCATCAATTTTATATATTAATCGACGGTAACAGAGGAGAAGAAGAGCTCCCTCTTTAACTTTGTTGTTCGCAAGTCAATTCCTCTGAAATACATAATAAGTTATGAAGACTAGGTGAACCAAACCCAAATGGAACCAATGTAGAAGGGAACAAATTAAAAAAAAATTCATGTCAATGATCCAAAAAGCTATAAATTTGAAAACATACTACAATAAAACAATGGAATTATACACTGTATGAAGGATTATTTATTATCTTTCAAAATTCTGAAAACCCAAAAAAGAAAGTTATGTTTTTTGTTGATTCGGTGACTTCATCTACCAGAGCAAAATGTTCTTGATTTTATATGTAAGTATATGTAAGCTGTAAAAGAGTTTCTTGATTTTACAATTAAACCCAAAATATTAAGAATACTAAATCAAACTTTGCCCCAATTAGATTTTGGCTATGAGGAGAGAAGAAAAATATGGATTTAACGGGTCGAGTTTTTGGATTTAATGTCAGGTCTGATTATTTTTAAAATTGGATTCTTCAATCGCAATTCATAAACGTGATTTATGAAAATTAAATGCAATTTAACATATTTAATTGCATATGTGGAATTAACTCTAATAAAATAGTTTGAGTGGAGTCGCGATTAAAATTATAAGTTTAGAGAATTTACCGAAATCAATAATTTAGGAGGAAATAAATTGGGTTGCTAGTTTAGAGGGTTGCAAGCAAAGTCAATCCTATTACCAATGATGATGGCCAAGCAAGTCGTGCAAGCAAAGAGCTATACTGGGTCCCACTATCATAACTTGTTCAGAAATAGACGGACCAGATCTAATCTAATCCTTTTTAGAACATAATCTTCACCGTTGGCTAAAAAGGAAGTCAAAGAGGGGCACGATTGTAAATGAACAATTTACAATCGTCGAATATCATTCACTGGTGGAAAAGATCCGATAACAGAAGTTGTTTTTTTATTCTGTGCCTCAAAAAAAAAATATTTTCTCGGGAAAATTAAAAAAAAAATCCAATCACTAAATAACATATTTGATTTGATTTTCCCATGTATAGAATTTTCTGGAGAAAGTAAAAGCGCCATGGGAAGAGCGTTCGTGTATGTAATTCTCGGAGGAGGTGTTGCTGCTGGTTATGCAGCTCTCGAATTCACCAGGAGAGGTGTCTCCGATGGCGAACTCTGCATCATTTCCGAAGAACCCGTAAGCACTCGGAATCTCTCTCATGAACAGATTTGAAATTTTGTTGTTTGATAGCGAGAAGTGATAATATATGATTTTCCTTTTCCTTTTATGGTGATGATGTTGTTGGTGTGTCCTGAAATCGCTCATCCTGGGAACTATTTATTAGCTTTCTCACCTGAAAATTTCCAGTGACTCTGTAGTAGGAATTTTTAGTGTTGATTGGAAGGTTTCTTTTGCCCTCGTTGTGGATTTGATGAGTATTTGATTGAAATTGATTGGCTTTGTCTTCTTCTTTTTTGGCAGAGCTTCTGATTCTTTATTTAGAGTGTATAATGCTTTTGTACGTATTCAGTGTGGATTTTCTTTAGGGTTTTGCTCGAGATTTTTGAAATTCTGTGCATGAGTTTTTATTGCTATTCATGCTTAGAATTTTGCTATATATACGAAATTATCAAGGTGAATGAATCCGAGTCCCGAGATATGGATTGGGGTCTTTTGGTGAAGTTACAGTACTTCAAGAACCAATACATGGACTAAATATGTGAAGTATTGCCCAGTCTCATAGCACATGAATGCATTGTTTGCGTATAACCTCCAAGGACGGTATTATATGACGTTTTGCCATCTCTGGATATGCTTGATCGATTAGTTCTAGACAGTCCTTGACTTGATATGGCAGCAATTCTTCCAAAAAGATCCTATGTTTGTTTCACTCTGTCAATAATTAGCTTTCGGTATTTGCTTTTTTTTTTTCTAGGTTGCACCATATGAGAGGCCCGCGTTAAGCAAAGGTTTTCTGCTGCCAGAAGGTAAGAGAAACCTGGTAGCTTGCGGTTTCTGCATTTGGAGTTAGGGGAAGCTAAGATGTATAGACAGTTTCTCAAGAAATAAGGAATTTGGTTATAGTTCACTCATTAGGCTCTGTAAGGATTAACCACGATCTTATCTGCAGCTCCTGCACGGCTTCCTTCTTTCCACACTTGTGTTGGAGCTAATGATGAGAAGCTCACCCCGAAATGGTACAAGGAACATGGTAATTACATTTGCACTTTTGATTTTGAGAAAAGTGCTACTTTACTTGGGCTATGACTATGAGAGTAATTTCTGACAGTTTTGTGAAATACTTTTGTCAGGAATTGAATTGGTCCTTGGAACTCGTGTCAAGTCCGTTGATGTGAGGAGGAAGACTCTTTTATCGAGCACCGGAGAGACTATAAGCTACAAATTCTTGATCATTGCAACAGGTGCCAGGGTATGGATTGCACAATAATATATATGATTTCGTTTTTCCAAAGTAAGAGTGTGTGCGGGTGAGAAAATGCCATTAACGTATGTGATAAATTACTGGTTCTCACCATCATTTTATCGTCCTTGAGATTTTACAATATATTATTACTTATTACCATTAAAGTCTTAAACTGACTGAAGACAATGGTTTTTGTAATACTGGAACGTCTGTTAGACGCTGTGAACATTGATATGGCGAATCAGCTCACTCCCGAACATTGTTAAAGGAATTTCTGCTATTTTAAAGCTTAGAACTGCTAAAGCCGTGGCCTTATTCTTGTGATATGTGGCCTGTGCAACCAGGCGTTGAAGCTCAAAGAATTTGGGGTGGAAGGATCAGATGCTGAAAATGTTTGTTACTTAAGAGATCTGGGGGATGCAAATAGGCTTGCCACTGCAATTCAATCAAGCTCCAATGGGAATGCTGTTGTTATCGGCGGTGGCTATATCGGTATGGAGTGTGCTGCATCTTTAGTGATCAACAAAATCAATGTGACGATGGTTTTTCCGGAGGCTCACTGCAGTAAGTTCTCTCGATTATTACTCAACTTACGTGTAAAAGAGAAAGCTTGTGTATTTGGCTTGACCTTTTTAGTTTTCCGTAACAGTGGCGCGTCTCTTTACGCCCAAGATAGCAAATTTGTATGAAGATTACTACAGGGCTAAAGGCGTGAAATTCATAAAAGGAACGGTGTTGACATCATTTGAGTTTGACTCGAATAGAAAGGTTAGATCTTTTTTTGTAGCTTGCGATTCAACTCGAAAGATGTCTGGTACTTTGCATCTATGTATAGAAGTAAAAGATGGGAGAATCAATAGAACAACGGATCCTCTTTTCGGGATTTCGATTTGCAGGTCACGGCGGTTAATCTCAAAGACGGGAACAATTTACCAGCAGATTTGGTCGTGGTTGGAATCGGAATACGACCAAACACAAGCTTGTTTGAAGGACAGTTAACAATAGAGAAAGGAGGGATAAAAGTGAACAGCAAAATGCAGTCAAGTGACAGCTCGGTGTACGCAATAGGCGATGTTGCTACATTTCCAGTGAAACTATTTGGCGAAATGAGGAGACTGGAGCACGTGGACTCGGCTAGGAAATCTGCACGGCACGCAGTTTCAGCCATCATGGAGCCAGAAAAGACCGGAGAATTTGACTACTTGCCGTTTTTCTACTCAAGGGTCTTTGCCTTCTCATGGCAATTCTACGGAGACCCTGCAGGTGAAGTTGTGCACTTTGGGGAGTATGAAGACGGCAAATCATTTGGAGCATATTGGGTTAAAAAAGGTCACCTTGTTGGGTCGTTTCTTGAAGGAGGGTCTAAAGAAGAATATGAAACTATCTCGAAGGCGACACAACTGAAACCAGCTGTGCCTGATTTGGAAGAATTGGGAAGGGAAGGACTCGGTTTTGCTCAGACCGTGGTGAGTCAGCAGAAAGTTACGGAAGTGAAGGATGTTCCGAGCTCTGAGATGGTGAGACAGTCTTCAAGAGTGGTGATGATAGAGAAGCCTTTGCATTTATGGCACGCGGCGACTGGCGTCGTTGTGGCTGCTTCTGTGGCTGCGTTTGCGTTTTGGTATGGAAGAAGACGCCGTAGATGGTGAAAACCACAATTGGGTGTTTTGGATTGATTGGGAATGAAATTTGCTGTTGTTTGTAGCATTGGTGGGAAAATATAGAAGGGAGACTCTGAAACTACTCAATGTGATTACATTGGTACACGATGATATAATATGCGTCTTTTGAAATACAGAAATGGTTAGCTACAAACTTTGATTCAAAGTCTTTGACGCCATTTCTTGGTATTGGTTAGAGTTAAATAAATGGTATTAATTACTCATAAAGGAATATTATAATGATAAGAGCATTTGTGACAAGAAGGGCATTTGGTCTAGTGGTATGATTCTCGCTTTGGGTGCGAGAGGTCCCGAGTTCGATTCTCGGAATGCCCCTTTTTTAAAAAACTTCTCAAGGGTATTGTCGTCAAAAGACAAACTGTACAACTTTGGATCTAAATGGTAACATATATCAATTCAGTCAGTACCATTTGCAATCTAAAAAATTCATACATAAATATATTTAATTTAGATAGTAGATATGCAATATATTTTTTAAATTTAGTTGGATAATACATATATGATATATATAATTTAAGATATATAAAATTACCATCCAAACGGATAAAGATAAGATTCGTGTGATCCAAATGGTAACATATATCAATTCAGTCAGTACCATTTGCAATCTAAAAAATTCATACATAAATATATTTAATTTAGATAGTAGATATGCAATATATTTTTTAAATTTAGTTGGATAATACATGTATGATATATATAATTTAAGATATATAAAATTACCATCCAAACGGATAAAGATAAGATTCGTGTTGGGTAATTCATGTAAGTACAAATAACTTTTATGTAAAAAAATTATATTTACAAAACTATATGAACATATATTTTGGATATCTTTTCTCATAAATTAAATTATTATTAAAACTATCAATATCTAATTTTAATATTATAATTTTTAATATAAAAACTAGTAAACTACATAAATTAAGAATAATTATTTTTTTAATAAAAATAAACAGTTAATAATTAATTTTGATAACTTATAATTTTATATGATAATAATTTTTAATAAAATTATTAAATATATTAACTTCAAATTATGTCAATATTCACATTTATTTTCTTACGAATTGCAAGTTTTTCGTCAAATTATGTTGTTATCTTATGCTTAATAAAATTATTAAATATATCAAATTTAAAATTTAATATTTTATTAGTCTATCTACTAATTTTATTGACAAATAATATTGTTTAATTAATATTTTCATAAATTTAATTAATTTATTTATTTTTAAAAATTCAGCCAAATTCTCTCAGATTCTGGCTGAAGTATACATAAGATAACAACATATCATTTGAAGTATACGTTATTACGTCAGAGTCTAAAAAATTATCAAAAATGTCAAATTCTATAATTTAGTCACGTTAAGCCGGATTCAGCCTTTAGACCATTTTATCTATGTATAAAAGCGCATGATAGCAGGCGTACGCATTTTTTATTGTCGAAATTACCCCTTATCCTTGGTTTTTCTATCCTCATCTTCTTCTTCATCTCTCGTACAATTAAGCAACACACAGAGACAGACACACAAAACAAATCCGAAGAGAGAAAATGGCAGCGACGACTCTTTCAATCGCAACCACGATCCGTTCCTCATCTCATCCCAGTCCTGCCTCTGCCCATTACTTCCCTTCTCGACCCACCGCAATCGAATTCCCATCTCGCCTCGGTGCTTCATCTTCCACACTCAGCCACCGTGCAACCCACCTCCGTCCCATTTCCGCCGTCGAAGCTCCGGAGAAAATCGAGAAGATTGGATCCGAAATTTCGTCCCTTACCCTCGCAGAAGCCCGTATCCTCGTCGACTACCTTCAGGACAAGTTCGGTGTCTCGCCACTCTCTTTGGCCCCTGCTGCAGCGGCTGTGGCAGCTCCGGCCGACGGTGGTGGCGCGGCGGCTGTGGTGGAGGAACAGACCGAATTCGATGTGGTTATCAACGAAGTACCCAGCAATGCTCGTATTGCTGTGATCAAAGCAGTAAGGGCTTTGACTAGCTTGGCGTTGAAGGAGGCTAAGGAGCTCATCGAAGGGTTGCCGAAGAAGTTTAAGGAAGGTGTGACCAAGGATGAAGCTGAAGAAGCCAAGAAGCAGCTCGAAGCAGCTGGTGCCAAGGTTTCCATTGCTTAAGTTTTTTTTTTTTTAAATGTGTTTTTTCGGAATTTATGGGTCTTTTTATTGCGTTGTTAGCATAGTTTGCGCCTGGAATTGTTGATTAAGCTTTGAGAAATGATTGTAATTTGAATCAATATGGTTTCCCACAACCGATTTAGCCTTTGGCGCGTACTACGTTAGCTGCACATAACGTGTTTGTTGAAATGCCTAGCTTGAAATAAGAAATAAGACGGTCACTCACTGACATACTAAGTTAGGAGGACATTTAGAGAGAATAGTAGGTGATTAACTGCTAATGCTTTCATTTTCTTTTTCGTGTTTATGTTCCCTAAAGCTTGTTATGTTGGATAAATGTATTAGAACTTTCAAATCGGGTTTTGGTCTCAGAGGAGTAAGGGAATATGTCTAATGGTTTTGTTTTAAGTTTATGATTTGAGTTTTTTTTGGCATTTGAGTTTGATTACAAACTGATTGGGTAACATAAATTTTATTAATTGGTTATTACTAAAACGGATCAATGTGTGAGCATCTAAATGGATGGAGTTTAGAAAGTATATTGGTCGCAGCTACTTCTAGGGATGTTTACACAGGTAAAATAATTCGGCCCGGTCCGGACCCAAAATAGGTCCGTCCACCTGAAGTCCGGATTTGAGAAAACACTAAATATTAAGTAATAGTAGTTAAACTCGAAGAAAACACTGCGGATTTTCAGTAGATGGAATCATTTTCCAAATATCAACTTAATAAAAATGTCCACTATGATATCAATTTGTTTGACAAAAATATCCAATATCATTCATTAAATGAATATTCGAGAAACAATTCATAATTGTTTTGCGTTTAGAAAAAATACATTCACAAGATTCTGTTCACTCTTAAGTCTTTTTCAAATAAAGTCGGAAACGAACAAACACAAAATACCAAAAAGCCTCAAAGAGCAGCAAACGTTTCATGCTTTATATTTTTTAACCAGAGCTTCCAGGATGAGATGTAAAGCCTGCAAGTGAAAACAAATATATAAGAAACTGAAGAAAACACAATTGGTTGGATTGTCTGAAGAATCAAAGTTGATTTGCCAAAAAACTTTCGTCGTTCTTTTGTAAAGTAACAAAAAGTTTCTTAATTTTCTTACCTTATATCTCTAAACTACTTGCCATCGTTGTAGTATCCTCGATTTCATCATCAAAGTTATCTTCAATGCCACCTAAAATTTGAAGATATAAATTAGTCAAATAAATTTTTTATTACAAAAACATATAAACTACTTTTGATATTTACTTTCAAACTTTGCAAAACAACGTAACCAATTGCGAGTGCAAAACAATGCTTAAACATTTTTTGCAAGGAGGCGGTTTTTGTATGGATTCAGCACCCGGCCTCCAACACTAAACACTGACTCTGATGCCACTGTGGTGATTGGAATACTGAGCAAATCACTTACTAAAGAAGCAAAATCACTATGGTGTTGCCCGTTGTTTTTCCAATAGTTTAAAACCTCTAAATCTATGAAAAACCTCAAATCTAACATGTGTTCATCCAAATAAATTTCCAACTTCGACTTTGTATTGCTCCTCTCAAGCTTAAAGATATCATGTATTGTAAAGACACACTAAATTAGATAAATATGAGGATTACGATATGAATTTATCATGTAAGAATGGAAAAAATACTTACACAATTAAAATCATTTTCTAGTGGTGATTCAATAAGAAGCTCATGTGGAGATGGTGTTGTTCAAAAATTAGAAGAAAAAATCTCAGATTTGGTCATATATTCTTCATAAAACAACTTCAAATATGTCTTAACAACTTCAATTTTTTTCAGAAGTACTGGGATGCACTTTGTCATACACGGATTTAAGTATTTGCAGCTTCAACCTCAGATCTAAAACAACTCTCATAGCTAGAATGCCATTGTACTTATCCCAATACTTTGCAACTTAGATTGTAGACTCTTAGTCATGTCTTTCACTTAGTATCATCACAATTGGCATATTTTCTCAATAGACACTTAATTTTCCACATTTGTAGGAAATACACATTAGATGTTGGATATTTTACACATGAGAAATAAGTGATGATGGTACTAAAAGACTTCAAGAAGTTACAAATTCTCTCTCCAGAATCCCATTCAATTTCTGAAGACAATGATTTGTAACTTCTGTCACACTCTTTCAGCCTAGCAAATGCCTTACGAAACTTCAGAGTTCTAGCAATCATATCATAAGTCTAATCCCATCGTGTAGATACATCTAAAGATAATCCGGTCTCACTCTTAATCCTTACACTTTCAACGCATGATGCAAATGAATATTTTCTTGATTCAGATGCTTTCACAAACTTGTCATTGTCTCAAATATTTTTCAAAAGACCAGTGGCTAGTTTCAATCCTTTTGTCACTATGAGATTCAAGATATAGGCACAACATCTAACATGAAAGAATTTCCCATCACACAATAACCCATTACCACTAATCATCAAAAGATGATGCTTAAGGATTCTTTGCAGCCTATCATTAGAATCATTACTAGTACCATTATCCGAAGTCACATAAAATATTTTTTCTCTAAACCCCACTCCTTCAACTAACCAAGAACTTTATTAGCTAACTCTTCACAGTGTGTAGAGAGGTTTCAAATCACAAAAGCTAGAATTTTGTCGTTCAACCTCCAGCTATCATCATCATAATGAGCATTTAAACATCAAAAAGACGTAAAACCTACAAACTTGACAATCCAATTCCACCTTGATTGCCAGAAATTTGAGCCTCCAATAATATTCTGTCGCTAAACTTTGGAGAAAATGCATTGGTTTTGTCAGATTTAAGAATTAGGGTTCGTTATGTTTCAATTAGTGCTCTTGATATTTCTTAGAATAGGTTGAGTTAATTATGGAATACATAACATTTGTGTCTAACAGTGTGCTAATTAGTGTTATTTTTTTGGTAGTACTAAATCATAACAAGGGGGATTCGTCAAGGAGCTTATAGTCCCTCTTCTTTACTGTCTAGGGTTCTTAAGGCTCGATATTTCTAAAAAATATCGCCTCTGAAAACAAGATTTGAAACATGACATTTATGTACTTGAAAATGTATTTATACTAAAATAAATCATTAAGATACGTACACAGAAGATGTGTAAACATACATTCATTTGGACGGATCCCTGGATCCTTACAGTACCGTTAAGAGCTCCAAAAATACTAGAAAAATTAAAGGATCCGAATATAAAAGTGGTAGCCCTTTATATGGAACCGTATAAGAGATCAGTGCCAAGAAGCTTTTAGTGCTTGAGTAGAAAGAGAATGTATTAAATGGAGTAATTCTATTAAACCTAGAGGAGTTCTTACAATTGACAATTTCAAGCCAGATTTCACAAAATCTGGCGAGTATTATGTCAAATCTAATTACTAGGTGAAGTTTCATTGGTTTTCACAATAACACATAGGAGTACAGTGTCACACCCATGATTCGTGCTAGAAATGGAAACTGAAAGAAATAAAATGGAGATTGTAGAAATGCAGATTTCCGATGTTTATTATATATGCTTCTTCTGTAGTGAAGAATGTTATTATCACTACAACCTCTTATAGTCCGATGGTTTTTGAAGATGTTTTTGCAACTAATAATTGGCGGAGACAAATATGAAAGAGAAGGGCATTTGGTCTAGTGGTATGATTCTCGCTTTGGGTGCGAGAGGTCCCGAGTTCGATTCTCGGAATGCCCCTTTTGTTTTTGAACTTCATCTATGTGTGTGTATACGCGCATGATAGCAAAGCGTACGCTATTATCTTTATTCTCCAAATTACCCCTTATCCTTTGTTTTTCTATCTTCATCTTCTCTTACAATCAACGACATACACAGAGAGAGAGACAACAGATACGAATCCGAAGAGGCAGGGGAAGGAGAAGAAGCTAAAGAGCGAAAATGGCAGCGACGACTCTTTCCATCGCAACCACAATCCGTTGCTCTTCTTATCCCACTCTTGCTTCAGCGCATCACTTCCCTTCTCGACCCGTCGCAATCGAATTCCCATCTCGCCTCGGTGCTTCATCTTCCACACTCAGCCACCGTGCAACCCACCTCCGTCCCATTTCCGCCGTCGAAGCTCCGGAGAAAATCGAGAAGATTGGATCCGAAATTTCGTCCCTTACCCTCGCAGAAGCCCGTATCCTCGTCGACTACCTTCAGGACAAGTTCGGTGTCTCGCCACTCTCTTTGGCCCCTGCTGCAGCGGCTGTGGCAGCTCCGGCCGACGGTGGTGGCGCGGCGGCTGTGGTGGAGGAACAGACCGAATTCGATGTGGTTATCAACGAAGTACCCAGCAATGCTCGTATTGCTGTGATCAAAGCAGTAAGGGCTTTGACTAGCTTGGCGTTGAAGGAGGCTAAGGAGCTCATCGAAGGGTTGCCGAAGAAGTTTAAGGAAGGTGTGACCAAGGATGAAGCTGAAGAAGCCAAGAAGCAGCTCGAAGCAGCTGGTGCCAAGGTTTCCATTGCTTAATGTTTTTTAAAAAATGTGTTTTTTTTTTCCGGAATTTATGGGTCCTTTTTGTTGTGTTGTTAGCATAGTTCGTGTCTGGGAATTGTTGATTAAGCTTTGAGAAATGATTGTAATTTGAATCAATTTGGTTTCCCATTACTGAATTAGCTTCCGATGCGTGCTTCGTTTGATGCACGTAACATGTTTGTTGAAATGCCTAGCTCAGAAGAAGATATAAAGAGAGAACACAACGAGGTATATAGAAAAATGGGTTCGAGTTGGATTTTGATGTCAAAGGAGTAAAGGAATATGGTGTTTTATGTAAAAGTCTACGATTGAGTTTTTGTTTGGATATTAATAAATCTGATATTTTTATATATCTAAATCGTAAATCCAAACGCAAAAATCGGATTTGAAACAAAAAGAGAGGTAGGCAAATCGTTTGACGTTTTTTCTGCATTTTTGAGTTAAGATTTTTGTAGATGTCAGAAAACAAGAGTTTAAGAGTTTGGTAATAACGTACGATGAAACGAATATTGAAAGATATCAGAAGATAATAAGATAAGCAAATCTAAAGTATTAACCACAAATCACAAATCAGAAATTTACCTTTTTTCCTCGTTTTGATATTTTCTCTCGAGAGAGAAAAACGAAAAACTTTGTGCCGCAGGAAACGAGGAAGAAGGTGTTTGGAGCAAACTTAGCTCAAAAATCGAAACCCTTTTCGTTTTCTTTCTTCCTCTTCTTTTTCTTCAGGTAATTTTGATTTTCTTTTTCTTCTCAATGTGTAAACTTTGCGTGTTTTCTCATGAATGTTTGTTTGAAGTTACTTAGGTATGTTGATTTTTGATCATTGTCGTTTTTCTGAATGTTTGGTTTGCTTTTGCTCTAGTCTAGGTTGTGTTGAGAGAAACGATGGGAAATTTTGTAACGACCGTTTCTAGGGTTTCTGAAAACGAAGAAGGAGCTGTTTTAGGTTATTTGAGCGATGGCTCTGATGAGAAGATGGAGATTGTTAACGACTCTGGACCAATCGAAGAAGATCATGTGATGAGTGAAGGTGTTTCTTCATTGCTGAATATGAAGCGAGAAGATTTGGGAGATAACTTTGAAGAAGAAGAAGAAGAGAATGGTTTCCATGTGGGAGATTTTGTTTGGGGAGAAGAAGTCAATAGTCATCAATGGTGGCCTGGTAAGATTTATGATTCTTCAGACTTGGCTTTGAAGAAAATGCAGAAGGGTAAATTTCTTGTGGAGTATTTTGGAAATGGGAACTTTGCTTGGTGCAATCCGTCGCAATTGAAACCGTTTTTGGAGAATTTCAAAGAGTTTTCGAAGATGAGCGATTCTAGAAGCTTTCTCAGTGCTGTGGAAGAAGCTGTGGGGGAGATTGGTGAACATGTTGAGCATTTGTTGGTTGGCAATGAAGCTCTGGTTAGTCATGTAGCTTTGAATTCTGGAATAAAGGAAGGAGTTGTTGTGGCTGATGTTAGAAGAGAGATTGTATCTTCTTTGTTGCTTCAAAAACCCGGGATAGTTCTTGAAGACGTTAAAAGCCTTGCGAAAACGGTTAGTTTTAGTGATTTGCTAGAGATTGAGGTTTTGAAGAGGAAAATATCCGCTTTTTATCGGTCTAAAGGAAAGTTTGATTTAGCTTAGTATGATGAGCATCGATATATCATAGGACTTGAAGACAGAGAGGATGAAGATGCGCTGAGTTTTGACAAGTCTTCATGCCAGAGATCATTAAGAAAGTGTTCAGGTTTTGCTAGGAAAAAGAGGAAATATGATGATGAAATTAAGGGTAATATTGGTGATGTATCAACCACTGGTTCTACTACTTTGAGGAGAAGGGTGAGTGGAGTTTCTAAGATTGAAAACGCTTATCTCAAGCAAGTGGAAGATATTAGCAATGGGAAATGTTCATCGTCGAGGAAGCGGAAGAGCAGAAAGGGTTTGGAGGATGATGATGATGGGACTGAGAAAAGAGTAGAGTCAAACGACTCAAACCATTTAGAAGAGAGTGAGAAGAAAGAGGGTTCGAGTATCGAAATAGTTGTTGATTTGTCAACTCCATTGGCTTCACTCTGCAAAAGGGTAAGGGACAATGGAAATGGTGAGACCATTGTGCAAACAGGTAAAAGAGAGAGGAAGAAAAGCAAGTATCTTTCGCCCGAATACTTGACAGATTTTAGTTGGAGAGGGAGAAAGAGTAAAATAGAATCTGAATCATGTCAGATCCGAGCAGCAGAGCGAATGACCGCCAATGCTACGCAAAAAGGCATCGATTTTGTGAGATTTGGAGCTACTAAACCAGAGGAAATCCTGGATCTAATCCGTGCAGCTGCTCTTGGCACACAGTGTTTAAAAGACTATAATAGCTCGTGTGACATGATAAGAGAGTTTGTGTCCATTTATCGAAGCTTTACTTATCATGATGGGGACAATAACAAGAGAAACATTTCAGATGAAATGAAGCAGCAAGTGGTGGATAAGAAAGAGCAAACTGGAAATGAACATAATGAGACGGTGGAGAAGAACAAGAGAGATGCTGAGAAGCAATTTTCAGGTGTTGAGCTGTTTATTACAACTGATTTTGGTTGTGCTCTGCCTTCAAAAGATGATTTGATGAAAATATACGAAAAGTTTGGAGCTTTGGACAAAGAGAGAATCTATATGTTCAACAACAACTCTTGCGCACGCGTTGTCTTCTTGGATGTATCTGATGGAGAAGAAGCTTTTAACAAGTCATTAGAGAAATGCCCATTTGTTACTACTGCTTCTGCCATTACATTTAAGCTAAAGTATCCTTCTTATGATTCACTTGAATACCCTAATGAGAAGAAGGAAGGTGTAACCAGAAAGGGCGTAATGGAAATCGAGTGTTTGAAAGAGAAGCTCGAGGTGATGAGATCATTGCTGGATCAATCAGAGGGAGAGATTACAGAGGAATTGAAGATGAAACTTGAAGATGAATCAAGAAACTTGCTGGACAAGGTAAGCAAGATTATTGTTCGTTCGTCTTTAATTTAGATGGTCTTTTTTTTTTTTTAAGTTCAAGATTTTTGCATTTTTAGGAGACAAAACAAAAGGTTTCAGAACCTGAGGCTGAGACTATTTTTTCTTTCTTTTTCTACATTTGAAATATTAACTATTACAAATTATGAAAATAATTATATAGATGATTCTATAACGGACAATTTTATTTTTGACATGCGGAACCACGACGAAATGCTCTATTTGTATAATGCTGGAAATATTCTGTATTTTTTTCCTTCATTAATTTGCATAAATAGCATTTCGAAATTTTGAATTTTGGTGTAATAGCATTAATGAACCTTTAGTCAAACCACTGGACTAACCGGCATTCCACAGAAAGACTATGTGCACAACAATAAACAATGGGCCTTTTGTTTTGTTATGTGGTTCCAATTTTAGATCCAATGGACCTTTAATCTTAAAATAAAATTCCGCAAATCTTTTATTATATAAAACACAAATAGAGAGAATCACTTTCCATGTGAGATCTCACCATTTCATTACGTGTTATTACAAAAAAATTACAGATTTTTGTTTTCATTCCCATTTTAACAGCAAAATTTATAGAAATTTTAATTAAAAAAACCAGAATTTCAATTTTATATAACTTCTATCCACGTTTTCAAGAAGATAAACCACCTTCCAATTAATTAGCATGCCGTATATTTAAAACACCTTGAATTGAAAACATCATCATTTACTCTCATGGTGAAAGACAGTCTCTTCAATCCACAATTGATGGACATCATGTCGACCTTCTATTGAAGAATGAAGTTCGCCGGCACGGATGAGATTTTTTGGAGAGATGATGTAAATCTTTATAATGTCAATTTCAATTTATATCTAATACTATATTTGTATTTTGAATATTCATTTCCAAAAAAAAATCTAGCTCTTAACTCTTTTTATTTATGAACTCATTTCAGGGTCTACGTTACATCACTACATGCACTAGAAGGACACTCCAACGACAAAGAGACAAAGAAAACTTGAACTCCTTTCATACAACATATATATGTTATATAAGGTGGGTGGAGAATACGAACACTTCGAAAGCCCAACACGTGAACACCGACAATGTGTAGAGGTAACCGAATTCAAGGTCAATGTGGGTTATTCTCTTCTTTTTACTGACACAAATGCCTTCTTGCTCGACTTGAAATGCCCTTACTCGACCGAATCGAAAGAGAGTTTTGATGCTGGTGATTCGGACAAAACGGCAGGCCGGGATTTGTCACCGTCCAGTGGTTTTCGTCGGTTTTTGTTTCCGGTTCAACCGATTTTTATCTGATTCGAAATTGTAATCCACATCCAATTTCCGATTTTGGGTCAAATTAATATTTAAAAATATATGCTTTTTTGCTATCACTGTTTCATCTACCATATCTCTACTATCACCATTCATCTACTATATCTCGACTATGCAAGATCAAGTGCAAAACCATCCCGTCAATAGTTTTCTTTCTTAATGCATCATCTCTATATTTTATCTCTGTCGTGTTAACTTTCAGTTTTTGATAAAAATTGTAGAATTATTCGTCTAACAATGTTATATTACTATATATGCTATGTTTTTGTGTTCTACAATCCTTAAAAATTAATAACTAATGTAACTTTGTAGAACCTCTTCTGTTGAGTTTAATAAGAAAATATGGTTCATAATCATCCGTTGAATACAATAAACATAAATTAGACCATACATTTGTGACTTTAACTCTTTAGCAAATCTACACTATCATACACTAATTAATTTTATAGAGACTGAATTCATTCGCTATAAATTTTTTTAAAGAAGCATATAAATTCAATCTTTAATTTGGAAATGCAATTATATGAAACACTCAAATAATTTCATAATACTAGTAACCTAATAAGTAATAAGATAACCCGCTAAATGAGAGGCACAGAGGGTTACGCGAGAAACACTTTTAATGGGCCTAATATGGAATAAGCCCATTGAGTATCTATAAATAAGGATCATGATTCTACAAGTTTTCCATCATCCGAGTTAAACAAAAACCCTAATTCTTATGCCTCTTTTCTCCGCCGCTTCTATCTTCTCTTTTTTCGCAAATTAGTTTTCGTATTTAAGATCTCTGTGTCGTTTTTCGTTTTCTTTGTGTTTTTGATTTTGAAAGTAATGATCTTTTGGCGAGGATGAATAATGCTTAATATTTCTGACACCTCTTGTTTGAGAAGAGTCTGATAAACTCTTCGTTGAGCACATTATGCAAAACTCTGAGCCTCTTTTTTTTTTTGTTTTCTTAACAATTTCATTGATTTCTTCTACTTATCCTTTATTTTGTTTTTGAGATTTTGCGGAATTTGTTTGGAAGAGAATTTGGATCTGAATTGGGAAATTTGGTGCGATGATTGTAAAAGTAATTCCTCGTACTGAAAGCCATTGGCTTGATAGACTCACATTACACCCATAGAATATGAGCACTACCCTTTTCTTCTTCTTCCAATCAATTTATTTCTTTTTGATCTGTTTTTTTTTGGGAATATATCTGTTGGATGATCTGTTAATGAGATTTTGAAGCTACTTCTACTGATGTTGTCTTTCGTATTTTATAAGATCCATCTTTTTTTTTAAATAATTGGAATTTTGATGGTTATAATGCTTTTGTTCTGTTGTGGGATTTGGAATAATTGGAATATATAATGTGTGATTGCTCGTCCAATATGCCAATTTGTTTTGAATTGTTGGAGAGCCTTGAAAAAAACCAGAGTTAGAGAGGGTGTAATGGACACTGAATTTTGGATTGAGATTTTTGATTGTAATCTTTTGATTTTGATTTTGAAAGAATTGATGTTTTGGCGAGGATGATTATTGCTTAATTATTTCTGACACCTCTTGTATGAGGAGAGTCTGATAAACTCTTCGTTGAGCACATTATGCGAAACTCTGAGCCTCCTTTTTTGTTTCTCTAACCTATTCGTCTAGTTTGTTTTTGAGATCTGGATTGGGTTGGCTGCGATGATTGTAAAAGTAATTCCTCGTACTGAAAGCCATTTACAATGGCTTGATAGACTCACATTACACCCATAGAATATGAGCACCAACCCTTTTCTTTTTAATTGCATATCTTTCTCAAGATCTTGATTTTTAGATTCAGAGAACACATGAAAACAATGAAAGTTGGTAAAAAGATAATATATTTCTTCTACGGTGTCTTAATCTTTAATTATATACATCATCGACTTCTTACGTAAACTATATATATATAAGAATCGGACTTTTAAGTGTGTAAGCCTATAATGAAAGTATTTAGGTTGAATATATATATATATATATATATATATATATATATATATTCCATTTTACAAAAACTATAGTTTTGAGCTAATATTTGCAAAAGATATTTTCTGACCACCAAGTTGATTTTTTTATAAATAAAGTGTCGGTTTTAGTATATAAGCAGTAAGACGTGGAAGGTAAAGAAGAGAGCTCACGGAGTAACCAGAGACACCGGAAGGATCTATGAAGCCGGAAGTGTGGAAAACACCGTTACACCCGTCAAATGCATCAACTAAGCTCTCCATTTTCGTTAACTTTGCGGTCACTACTTCGATTCTCCCGTAAACCATATCCGTTTCATCCCTCATCACTCTCAATCTCTCAAGGTCATCTACATATGGTGCATATCGGGAAAAAGAATTTATTGAAAAATATGTTAGAAATCTTACATCGAAAATTAAGATGAAATCTAAGTAATATATAAGAGATATTGGTTAATTCACTCATTGTCAATTGGTTTTGAGCTGAGAATCTATGAAACTTGCCACTGATTCTAGAGTGGGATTCAGTTCAAGATGGGACGGAAGATCTATTATTTCGAGAGAACGTGTTAAGAATCACACATCGGAAAAATTAAGATTGGACCTAAGTAATATATATTAGTGACATGGACCAATCCATTCATTGTCAATTGATTTTGAGTTGGAAACATAACAAAATATAATATACAAACACAAAACATAAATGGTAAATATAAAACATTAGTTGGTATTTTACCAACACATAAACTAGTTTAATAATCTTATCAAGTTATCATTCATTTCTTTATAACAATTAAATCATGAATAATAAATCCTTAGGGTTTATATTACCTGGGCCATTGACGATGACGCGGATGGTGTAGCCATGGAAAGAGCCGTTTTGTAATGGCTCGGCCGAGAAATGTGAGACCGTCAGTTATACAGACAACCTTAGCATTGTCTTCGTCGAGATCGTAACCATAAACGGGTTTTGCTGACCCCTTGAACCATTTTTCATCTTCATTTCTCCTCTTGGCCACGGTGGAGACAGCAATGGAGGAGCTTAGCTCCGCAAGCTCGGCTTCGTAGGTCTCTTTTTTAGGGATGATTCTCATGTTTATTGTTACTTTTTCCTCTCTTTTTTTTGGGTGAAGCTGAAGTGAAGAAGTTGGTAGAAAGGATCCAAATTTAAAGGTGAATAAATGATTGAGTTTAGAGATTTACGTCGGTCTATTACAAGTGGCTGTATGGGTCGGCTTTCAGCTGCGGGTTTTACGGTCAAATAAGTATGTTTTAAAGGAAAAAAAACAAAATCTCTTTTGCCCGTGCAGTGCATGCATATTACAAGTAAAGCCAGACAAATTATAGATCCGTTTTGATTTAGTATTCGATTTAATTTGATCAGAATTATAGTATCGTCAGTTCAAAATAGAAAAAACCACATATACCAATTCTATATTTTTCGGATATCTCTAATTAATGCTGTTAGTATGATATGTTTTTTTTATTTTTATAAGCATATGAATATCATTAAGAAACGAAGGGGTTTGTAAATAGTAGTGCTTAACCAGCCTAGAGAATTAACCTTGCCAAAAAAGTGGAAAAAACAAGATAAATCCTAAATAGAAGAAGGCAGTAGGAACTATGAACTAGAGAGCCATAATTGCTGTTATGATATGTTTCGTGAGAAGAGAAGGTTTTGAGCCATTTTATTCTCCATAAAACTCGACATCTTCTTCGCTTGGAGAAGATCCGATTTTTCGATATCTCTTTCCGCAATCAAACACTATTTTTCCGATATAACAAAAATCAACTTCTTTCTTTCTATTTTCACGAGAAAAATACATACGCCGCAAACCAACTTTCCCAGCCCGACATATCTTAGACTATATTTCATTCTGTTTTCCAATTCTTTATGTTTTCGATCAAGTTTTGTAATATAAATTAAGCGTTAGAAAATCCACAGAAAACACTGCACCGGTGTAAGCTAGCGTGTATTTTCATTCGCATGTAATTTTCCTCTGAAAAGCAAACCATTCGGAGCAATTTTTCCGATATATAATTTTTTTTATCTCTTTTTGTGTTGATATCATTTTTTTATCAAAATATATTATTTGCACAAAATATATTTAATAATAAGCTCAAAATGAAAGATATTGAGCCTAATCCTGATTAATTTTCTGAATCCAAACGTTAAGTATTTTATAATTCGAAATTTGTTATATAAGTTTTTTCATAGATCTAAATAATCTCTCATGCGTTGCAACGTTTCAAAATATAACTATACGTAAAAACAATGCAAGATTATTCGATAAATATATAGTAGATACGTATATATTTTAACATTGAATTATCAAATCCAACTCCCATGCAAAATTTTATGTGAAGTTGACCATCGCTTCAAAGTAGTCAATTAAATCATTCTGCCACTGTGCAAAAAAAAAAAAAAAAAAATCATTCTGCCACTTAAAAAACGAGATATAATGCGATTGGTCAAAATTTTTGTACGATCCAATTTGTTAGAACTCAAAAATAATTTAAAAGTTAACGGTAAATTGGTCAAAAACATTGCAATAAAAAAATTAAAATAAATCTTGTTAAGAGCATCTCCAACCATTGGCGGACCTAGTAAGGGGGAAGATAGGTCACTTGACCTGGGGTAATATCTTTAAATATAATTTAGTACATAGAAATCATTAAAAAGGCTGTAGCATAACTGGTAGTTTCTTAGGTAGTGACATACCATAAACCAAATATCGAGTCTTTTAGCTTACAATTTGACATAAGTTTTTTTTTTTTTTTTTTTATTGACCCAGGTAAAAAAACATCCTGGGTCCGCCACTGTCTCCAACCTCACACCAAATTTGATTTTGGTGTAAAATCGTCTCCAATCAAATACCATTTCAAACATCAAAATAGTGTAGACCCATTTTTTACACCAAATATGGTGTAATCTCATTTCTTACACCATTTTGCTGTTAATATTTTTATTTATAAAGGATCTTTCAAAATTGATTTTTTTTGTTTGTCAGAAAGCTGCTTTTATATCATCATTGGAGTGTTACAAAACTCAAGCTCAAGGCTTGTTTAGCTTCCCCCCCCCCCCCCCCCCCGGATACACTTAAAAGAGATAGCATCGAAGTAGTAAATTGAGGATCTAATATCCGATAATATGGCATCGATGATTCGAGAGGAATCTGATTCAACTCTTAGTTTGTTTATACCTCCAGAGCTTCCTTCACTGCAAGACCTTCCGCCATGAGAGGTGAAGTTACGTGTCGTGCTGCCTTATTCGATGTGGTGATAGTTCCAAGCTCTTGGTTCGTGAAAATCCATCCTAGTCCCGCTGTGACCCGATCAGATCGCCAAGCTGCATCAGTTCTACAGAGAATAATATTGTTAGGAATAAGATTTGGCCTCTGGTCACTTTATTTAGCTAGCTTTATGGCTTTTAATATCACTTCTTCTGGAGTGAAACTTCTATCATTAAATAGCCGGTTGTTTTGAGTTGTCCATATAACCCACAAAATCCATGGGGTTAATGTACCAGATGAGATTCTGACCGGAGGTAAGCAGATGAGGGACTTTATCGAGTTCCAACTTGTCACAAAGTCTATTACTCTTCTTGGGTCCATATTGGTGGTGAAATGAGCCAATCTCCAAACTTTTTGGGCAAACTCACATTGGAACAATAAATGAGGGATGGATTCTGCTTCTCCACATCTTTTTCAACGAGGGTCTATGTTAGTATGTCTTTCCGTTAGCTTCTCTCCAACAGGCAAAGCTTGATGTGCAATTTTCCATATAAACATCTTGACTTTTGGAGCTGTATTTATGTTCCAGATATCCGGAATCCACTTGATGGAGAAAGAGGGTCTCCTTGTCTAATCCCTCGGGTTGGCTTCACATGTCCCCTAGGTGATCCATTGATGAGAAAATAGTATGAGACCGTGCTCACGCATTGTAGAATCCATGATACCCACCGAGGCTGAAAACCAAGTCTTGGAAACACAACCCGAATAAAGTCCCATTCTAAACGGTCGTAGGCTTTACTCATATCTGTTTTGACTTCCCTAGGCAATGTTTCTTCGCACTCGAAGTCTTAAGGTAGTGGAGTACTTCATGAGTGATGAGTATGTTATCCGATATTGCCCTTTTGTGGATGAAAGTGGATTGAGTTTCCGAAACAATACTTGACAAAGCCGGTTGCAACCTTCTAGTGAGCAATTTAGAGATGATCTTGTAGTAGAAATTGCACAAGGCAATATGTCTATAGTCCGCCACTTTCCTCGGTCCATGCACTTTTTGTATAAGCCTTATGTGTGTTTCATTGATATTTCTCCGTAAAATACCGGATTTGAAGAAGCCTTGAATTTCTTTCACTATTTCATCGCCTATAACATTCCAATTAGAATGAAAAAATCTTGCGGAAAACCCGTCTGGTCCCGGGCTTTGTCCGCATGAATAGAGAACACCGCCTCTTTGATTTCCTTAGGAGCATGATATGGTATTAGCCTCGAATTTTCCTCCTCTGAGATTCTTGACTGTAAAGCATAATGGACTGTTTCTTCTCTGTGACCTTCGGTTGAGGTGAAGAGGTCACTGTAATAGTCAACAATCACCTTTGTAATTTGTTCGTCTCGAAATATACTTCTTTCATTTCAGTCCTCCATCACGAAAAACTTATTGGCAACTCTTCTCCCCCGTGTGATAGCATGGAAGTATCCCATGTTTCGATCTCCCAAACTAAGCCATAACAAGCGGCTTCTTTGTTTCCAGAAATCTTCTTCAGCTTTGTATGCTGTTTTAAGTTGTTCATTTATATTCTGGATTAGAGCTTCATCATTGAGAGGACTTAACATTGCCTCTTCCAAATATTTCTTCCTTTGTTCAATCTGTTGCCGGCTATTTTGATATTGCTTTTTAATCCATTCTCTCAGAGCGTTACATACCAAGTTGATTCTACCATCGATAGCCTGATTTGAAGCTTTCTGCCACGTAACTTTGACAAGCTCTTTTACTTCTATGTTATCTTTTAGCCTTCTGTCGTATCTAAACATGTCTCTCCTCTTTCTTCGATTTGGTTCAAAATAAGAGATGATTGGTTTATGGTCAGAACCTTTGAAATTGAGGTAAGAGCTCCTTTCATTAGGGAAAAATTCAGCCCACAAGCTGTTTGAAAAAGCTATATCAAACCTTATCAGGTATTTGTATCTCTTACCGCGCCATGAAAGTGGATCTCCAGTGTGTTGTATATCGAACATGCCACTCTCAGAGAGGAAAGTTTTGAAATCGACAAATGTACCTTCCGCTCGTGTTGGTCTACCTGATTTTTAAGAGTTGTTAATTAGTGATATCATTGAAGTCTTCGGAGAGAAACCATGAGGCTTCCTGAATTGCTGCTATAGCTGAGAGGTGATTCAACAAATGCTTTCTCTTAGTTCAATCTGTACATCATATATGAATGTGCCATAAAAGGTTTTGTCTTCAAACTCAATCCGAGAGTCAATATAATTTTCACTAGATGAGAAAATTTCCAAATTGATTTCTTAATTCCAAAAGAGGGCAAGTCCTCCTCTTCCATGACCGTGAGGAGGCACAATAAAGTTGTGTGCATAACTCATCCAACTAAAAATTTGAAGAACAAAAGAGTCGGAGTTCTTCGTTTCTGAGAGGAAAAAATATCAGGAAAAATACTAAGGCATATTTCCCTTATGCGATGAACTATCATAGGGTTCCCCAGCCCTTGGCAATTCCAACATGAAATTACTAAGGAACTTGGGCGCATGGATTCTGAAAATCCATCCTCCCCTTGACAATTTTGGGGATTAGTGCAACTCTTGGGGGTTGATCAGTTCGAGAGTGTTCTTGGGCCCTTGTAATTGTCTCCCTTTGTCCTCGGGCCCGTGAAGTATTAGAAATATTCTCCTCATTCCGAGGGATTGTTCCCCTATATAGCTTTCTCTGAGGTGAAGCCTTAAAATTCAGATTCCTCTTATGAGAGCTAGTTCCGGGTAATAGTTTGGACTCCTTATTTGTTTCTTTATGAGCGGAGGGTGGCCTCTCCTCTTTATTGTTGTTCTTTGAGTTACAGGTAGTTCCGGGGTCGAGTTTCTGCTGTTAAGAGGTCCCAGTCTTTCACTCAAAAATTGATTATTATATATAAAAAATGCCCCCCCCCTCTTCGGAAGTTTCGTTTCCTACTTCATCCACACACACTTTGGCCCTCTATATAGACCCACACATTCTCAAAGTTAAATTTATCCAACCACACATAACCAAAGTTAAATTTACCCAGCCACACCGATTTTGAAAATAGCATTTACTGTTCAAATTGTGATTAAATCACGTTTAGAAATCGAAAACCGTAATTAACCGAACTTAAACCATATTTAATCGACCCTAAACCAAAATAAAAACTTAATTGATAATCCGGATCCGAAAAAAACCCGACCCGACCCAGAAGATCGGAAATTTCGAACCAGATCCACACCTCTAAAGAAGATCAAGTCGAGGCCGAAACCAAACCGGTCAGGATTGGTAAAAATCATAACTAGGGATGTTAATGATGGGTAAAAATCCGTAGGGTACCCTAAACTCTCTGAGATTTTATATCCATGATCGCTCTTTTAGTTTCAAAAATTTGAGGGTTTAAAGCGGGCGGATCTTGTTTTATAAATTATTCTATCGGGTCTAGGGTCTTCGATGAGTTTTTTTTTAAAACTTATATCTAACCTTAAAACGACTGTGTTTGTAGGAGAACTAAGTTATCTCTCTCTCACTCGTCTCTAATCCCTCGATCCCAATTCATCTCTCTCTCCCTTGTCTCTTCCTTCGAATCCGATACTTTTCAACGTTTTTTTTCTGGTTTTCAAAATCATGGTTTTTTCTGGACGATTTTTTTTATCCATGACAACATTCCTACTCATAACGAAAAGACTGGATCTAGAAAAGCTCAATGAAATAAAAATGTTTGTCGCTCACTGCAACACCGCTGACTCAAATGGGACTAGCGCCTCCAAATCGTCGGGCAAAGCTCCGCTGATGCTGATCAAAACGACCACTTATCTCTGGCGACCATGATATCCAACCCCAACATGTTCAGGGGCAGAACCGAGAACTACAACAACAAAGATTAAAAAAACATGATGCTAGAGAGACGATTGGACCGGCGCCAGCGCTAAAGAAATCGTCGGATGCCGGCCGAACCACTGATGTCGACGGTGACGCTTAGGAAGTCGAAAGGAATTAGGGTTGTTTTTTTCTTGTGAAATTACAAGAAAATTTTATTAAAAAGATACTACTTTTTGTTATAACAATTCCCCCAAAAGAGCACATATAGCAATTCTCCCAAAAACATATATTTGAAACACTAAAAAGTCTTGATTTCGAAGAGCACAGAATGATAATAGTTCAATCACTTAATTAGCAAACATAATCAAAGAATTATGAGTTTGTTTTTAGTCTTAATGAAGACAACTACTCGGCGGTTTTGACATTAGAGAAGATAGTCTGCTGTTTGACAAGCTAAACGGTGTCGTGGTGTCTCTGTAGCAATGGTAGTAGTACTTGTCTCCTCTTATCTTTTTTAGACTAATCGCTGTTTCTTTTGCCAATTCCTCTGCTTCGTATTCTTGCGTTATAACCTTGTCGAAACAAATGTACCTACCATACGCGGCCTTATTCATTTCCTCGTATACTCGCACGTGCGCTTTTGCAAGCGTGTGAACATCCACAGTCGCTAGTACTCCATTTCCATACATCTCTTCGGCTCCTATTAAAAAAAAAAAAAAATTGTGAAAGAAAAAGGAAAATACTATTTGGTAGGTACATGTAGTTAATTAATTAGTCTTAGTTAAAATAAGTAAAAAACTAATTAATTACCTTTGAGATAAGCAATTGTAGGTGTAGGATTGTGGTGAAGTAAATTAGGGGCAGTGATAAGAGCAGCACATATTGTTGAGAGTTTGAATCCTTTATTTTCTGCAATTTTCCATGCTCTTTTCTCTGCTTTGAGATTTCCTAATGCATACCACAGCTTCACAAATATTTCCATAAATCGGCCAGCAAATTCATACAAAGCAATCAAATTGTCTATAAACACCATAAAAGAGTCTGATTAACTACCTTCTTGTCCTTGCAGTGAGATTCGTCGCTCCAGCTAGAGTGATCAATCACAGAAGGGGAGTCGAACTGCGTGCCGTTTTGCCACAGACAAGCTAATAAGGAAGAAGTCATTAAGCATCTCCTCACCGATTGCGTCATTGTACATGCATTCATCACGTTCTCACTAACCTTCTCTTCTATCTCAGCCATATATTTCTGAAAACATAATTTATAGTTACTTTCGTTTTTAAAATTGTATACTTTAGCTTTGATAAAATACATGCTTACGGTGTCTTAATCTTTAATTATATACATCATCGACTTCTTACGTAAACTATATATATATATATAAGAATCGGACTTTTAAGTGTCTAAGCCTATCATGAAAGTATTTAGGTTGAATATATATATATATATATATATATATATATATATATATATATATATATATATTCCATTTTACAAAAAATATAGTTTTGAGCTAATATTTGCAAAAGATATTTTCTGACCACCAAGTTGATTTTTTTATAAATAAAGTGTCGGTTTTAGTATATAAGCAGTAAGACGTGGAAGGTAAAGAAGAGAGCTCACGGAGTAACCAGAGACACCGGAAGGATCTATGAAGCCGGAAGTGTGGAAAACACCGTTACACCCGTCAAATGCATCAACTAAGCTCTCCATTTTCGTTAACTTCGCGGTCACTACTTCGATTCTCCCGTAAACCATATCCGTTTCATCCCTCATCACTCTCAATCTCTCAAGGTCATCTACATATGGTGCATGCCGGGAAAAAGAATTTATTGAAAAATATGTTAGAAATCTTACATCGAAAATTAAGATGAAATCTAAGTAATATATAAGAGATATTGGCTAATTCACTCATTGTCAATTGGTTTTGAGCTGAGAATCTATGAAACTTAACATTGTATTAGAGTCCGAGCCCGAATTTGACCCAAGAAAGGTATCTTGCCACTGATCCTAGAGTGGGATTCAGTTCAAGATGGGACGGAAGATCCATCATTTCGAGAGAACGTGTTAAGAATCACACATCGAAAAAATTAAGATTGGACCTAAGTAATATATATTAGTGACATGGACCAATCCATTCATTGTCAATTGATTTTGAGTTGGAAACATAACATAACAAAATATAATATACAAACACAAAACATAAATGGTAAATATAAAATATTAGTTGGTATTTTACCAACACATAAACTAGTTTAATAATCTTATCAAGTTATCATTCATTTTCTTTATAACAATTAAATCATGAATAATAAATCCTTAGGGTTTATATTACCTGGGCCATTGACGATGACGCGGATGGTGTAGCCATGGAGCAAGAGCCGTTTTGTAATGGCTCGGCCGAGAAATGTGAGACCGTCAGTTATACAGACAACCTTAGCATTGTCTTCGTCGAGATCGTAACCATAAACGGGTTTTGCTGACCCCTTGAACCATTTTTCATCTTCATTTCTCCTCTTGGCCACAGTGGAGACAGCAATGGAGGAGCTTAGCTCCGCAAGCTCGGCTTCGTAGGTCTCTTTCTTAGGGATGATTCTCATGTTTATTGTTACTTTTTCCTCTCTTTTTTTTTGGGTGAAGCTGAAGTGAAGAAGTTGGTAGAAAGGATCCAAATTTAAAGGTGAATAAAAAATTGAGTTTAGAGATTTACGTCGGTCTATTACAAGTGGCTGTATGGGTCGGCTTTCAGCTGCGGGTTTTACGGTCAAATAAGTATGTTTTAAAGGAAAAAAAACAAAATCTCTTTTGCCCGTGCAGTGCATGCATATTACAAGTAAAGCCAGACAAATTATAGATCCGTTTTGATTTAGTATTCGATTTAATTTGATCAGAATTATAGTATCGTCAGTTCAAAATAGAAAAAACCACATATACTAATTCTATATTTTTCGGATATCTCTAATTAATGCTGTTAGTATGATATGTTTTTTTTATTTTTATAAGCATATGAATATCATTAAGAAACGAAGGGGTTTGTAAATAGTAGTGCTTAACCAGCCTAGAGAATTAACCTTGCCAAAAAAGTGGAAAAAACAAGATAAATCCTAAATAGAAGAAGGCAGTAGGAACTATGAACTAGAGAGCCATAATTGCTGTTATGATATGTTTCGTGAGAAGAGAAGGTTTTGAGCCATTTTATTCTCCATAAAACTCGACATCTTCTTCGCTTGGAGAAGATCCGATTTTTCGATATCTCTTTCCGCAATCAAACACTATTTTTCCGATATAACAAAAATCAACTTCTTTCTTTCTATTTTCACGAGAAAAATACATACGCCGCAAACCAACTTTCCCAGCCCGACATATCTTAGACTATATTTCATTCTGTTTTCCAATTCTTTATGTTTTCGATCAAGTTTTGTAATATAAATTAAGCGTTAGAAAATCCACAGAAAACACTGCACCGGTGTAAGCTAGCGTGTATTTTCATTCGCATGTAATTTTCCTCTGAAAAGCAAACCATTCGGAGCAATTTTTCCGATATATAATTTTTTTATCTCTTTTTGTGTTGATATCATTTTTTTATCAAAATATATTATTTGCACAAAATATATTTAATAATAAGCTCAAAATGAAAGATATTGAGCCTAATCCTGATTAATTTTCTGAATCCAAACGTTAAGTATTTTATAATTCGAAATTTGTTATATAAGTTTTTTCATAGATTTGAATAATCTCTCATGCGTTGCAACGTTTCAAAATATAACTATACGTAAAAACAATGCAAGATTATTCGATAAATATATAGTAGATACGTATATATTAACATTGAATTATCAAATCCAACTCCCATGCAAAATTTTATGTGAAGTTGACCATCGCTTCAAAGTAGTCAATTAAATCATTCTGCCACTGTGCAAAAAAAAAAAAAAAAATCATTCTGCCACTTAAAAAACGAGATATAATGCGATTTGGGAAAAAAATGGGGGAAATCGATTTAAAAAAAGCTTTTTAATTCTCGGTCGGGTCGGTTGTTTTTGTGGATCCAGATTATCAATTAAATTTTTAATTTGGTTTAGGGTCGATTAAATATGGTTTAGGTTTGGTTAATTACTGTTTTCGATTTTTAAACGCGATTTTAATCACAATTTGAGTAGTAAACGCTATTTTCAAAATCGGTGTGGCTGAGTAAATTTAACTTTGGTTCTGTGTGGCTAGATAAATTTAACTTTGAGAATGTGTGGGTCTATACAGAGGGTCAAAGTGTGTGTGGCTGAAGTAGGAAATGAAACTTTTGGAGGATACAAACCGACCACCCTAAAAAAGATAAATTTTAGATGTATAAAATCTATGTACAAAAATATATATTAGGTGAATATTTACACCTTTTTTACTTTCTTATTATTTCAAAAATTTATTTAAATAAAAATTTATATAAATCATATTTTTTTTGGAAAAAGAATGTGTTACATGACATAATGACTACAAGTGTAATTTTACATAACATGATAATCGAATATGAGCGCGATCTCGATGCACCAATTGAAGTTGGAAGAGAAGCTTCACCTCCGGAGGTCAAAATTGTCGAAGATGATAATATACGGTTCCAATAATTTTTTGCTCGATTTAGAAAAATCAAAGATAAAGACGCTCATTTTTATACTTCGAAATGCATTAGTTGATCACTTATGGAAAAAATATATAAATGGTGATGATTAAACCAAAATTTAATATGTTTTGTTATTTATATGATGTAATGTATTTTTATATAGTAAATGTTAAATTTAAATAATATCATAATTTATAGAAGTTAAAAATAAAAAGTTGGGACAATTAGTAAATTTTAAAAATAAAGTGTATTATTAACAAATAATAATGTAAAATAAAAATAAAATATACTTAGAATGTTCTTTTAGTGTAAAAATTGGTGTAATACATTGGAGAGAAATCCAACATCATTTTAAAAATACACTATTTTAGAGTGAAAAATTGTGTAATACATTGGATATGCTCTAATATCAACCAACTTCAGCTGAGCCGAGCATAAAATAGGGCCTCACCTTTTGAATGACCACTACCTCCGGTGGTAGGTGCCAATACGTACATAGTTGGTATGCATGTGATATAGTTGTTAAAACCAATTTTGACAAAGTGGATTCCGACTATTTTTCTGGTGATTTATGATGAAGTCCTTCGTCATAATGAATTGTTTATGAATATATCGGAAACACTGCAGTGAGTATTTGGGCTATTGGCCCATTCACAATACCCAAAATTATAAACAATTTTGAATAAATGTTGTGGGTTTGACAGAGTCTCACGCATTGACAGAGTTTACCTCTCCTTAACCCGACAAGACCAAGTATTACTCGTCCACGTGTGCCTCCTTTGCTGGTCTGAAACTGATTCCTCTTCTGGCTATAAATACAACCTTACATCTCATTCATTTTACACCGTTATAAAAAACGAAACATCTCCAACAATCTCTCTCTAGATTTTTTCTTCTCTCTTCTCTAAATGTAAGTGTTTTATCGAAAGTATACGTAGAATAGACCGTAGATTCTGATTTTCGAGTGTTGCGAAATTAGTCTCATCGCGATTGTATTATGAGATTCATGATCACCATTACCGTCATACTACAAATAATTTATTAAATTAAAAATAGAATATCATATCTTGCCTTCACAAAACCTCTTTATTTTTTCTTTTGTTTCTGATTGAATTTCAAAGTCGTTTCATTGCATTACTGTTTATAAATTTTTATCGTAATTTTCATATTCGTGATTTGCAAGTTCTACAATCTTAATAAAAAAATATGTTTCTTGCCTATAACATTAATCGGATTAAAATTTGTAAATTTTAAATGCTTTTACGCGATTTAACAAAAAAAAATCAAAACGATCTCAAACATTTTGATGAACGTTCTATAGCAATTCTGCAAAACATTTTCGAACAAAATGTATTTTTTTGTAAATCGGTTAATGGTTTTGCGAACGCTTATTAGTGATTCTCCAAAACTTTTTCAAAGCTTTCAACGTTTCAGTGAAAATTTTATAACGATTTTCTTTAAAAGTTTTTGAACAAAATTTTTTAATTTTCAACCGTGAAACACTTTCCGAAAACATTCTTTAGCGATTCCGCAAAATGTTTCTCCAAACGATCTCTAACGTCTCTGCAAAATTGTGGAACGTTTCTGAACGATATAAATTTCATGTTTCCGCGAACGCTTCTTAACGAGTTTGCAAAATGTTCTAAACACTAAAATCAAACTTTTCCGCGAACGTTTTTAGCGAGTTTGCAAATGCTTTTCAGTATTTATAAACTGTTAGGCTAACGCTACCTAACGATTGAGCGAAAAATATTTTAGAGTCATTTCTATCCATGTGGAGAATTGTTGGAACCAATGTTGACAAAATGAGCTCCAACCATTTTTTCGATGACATTTCCGGTGAAGTCCCTTCTCCGGAATGAACGATTTATGTGTGCGTTGGAAACATTACAGTGCATTAACATGGCAAACACATTCGTCAAAATTGAACTTGGTTTGAATGAAAAATGAAGGTTCAAATAGAACACTTAGAAAACTTGAAAATTTTGGCTGTGATAAAAATATAAATGTGTAGACACTTTGTTAGATGAAAAAAAAATACTAGTATAAAAGTGAAGAGATAGGCCCAATTACATATATGTCCGTTCTAGCCTTTCAAAACGGATCTGATTGGGCTCAGATTTGGTTCTTGTCCTGGATTTTGGGAATGGGTCAACAATCCACAGATGATTTTTTTGGGGGGCAAATTTATATGAACATTTTGATTCATATTTTTTGATTAAATGTTACGGGTCACATTAGGAGGGAGAAATGAGCAATTTTCAACATGTCCTATTTCGAACGTGCGTTTTTATATTTTAATTTGATATTTAGCTAAATTTAATCGGATCAACGTATTTATTCAAATTTTTTACATGAACTTATATTCGTTTAGCCAAAATCAACATTTACCGAAATGGTATTAGTCAACCGTTAATTTTTGTTGACTCGGATACCACGCTAGCAAGAAAACTTGATTTCCTATACCCAAACTGACGAAAAATGACCATTTCAACCTGAACTATTTTAAACGTGTATTTTTATACCCTAATTTAAATTTTTAATAAACTATTGAGCTTATAAATAAAATGTGTGCTTTTAGTTTGTGGACTATAACTTATTATAATCCAAATCTTTAATATAGGTATCATATTATATATATTTTTCTTTGATCCCAAAAATAAAATAAAAATTTACACTATTTATATTTTTCAGTATCCAAAGTCTTTCATTAACACCATTTCATACATTAAAAAGAATGAAATAATTAATTAATTAGTTTTATGATATAAATTATATTTGTCTGGTGCTGGATATAAATAAGGAGAATTTCAAAAATACTACTTTTAAAATATCATTTTGTAAAAATACCACCACGAGTTGTCAATTTAGAAAAATGCCACAAATTAATGATTTTTCAAACTCTAAACCCTAAATTTCTAAACTTTAAAAATGTTTTGATCCTAAGAAACCTTAAACCTTAAAAACTAAACTCTAACATAACATAGTTAACCCAAATATCAATGATATTTTGAGTAAATGATATAATATTAGTGGTATTTTTAAATTTTTTTTTGAAAAGTGGCATTTCTCAAAATTTCTCATATAATTAGACATTTTTATCAACAAATATAATTCAAAATAGACATTTTAAAAAAAAAAAATTATTTTTGTGCTTTATATTCGAAAATACGATAACATTCAAAATTTTCAATATACCACATATTTGTATTTTGGACGCTTGTTAAAATTTACCAACTCTTACTAATTTAAAAAAATTTGTGTTATTTTTGAAATTTAAGAATTTTGTTAGTAGTTTTGGATATAAACCATACAAATTTGCAGTTTAAGAAATTTTCAAAAACACAATTATATCTGATTACTCAAAAATTCTTCAAAAAATCTATATATATATATATATATAATTATAGTTTTTTAAAATTCCAAATTGGGGTATAAAAAATGTATATTTAAAATAGTTCAAGTTGAAAATGACAATTTTCGTTATTTTGGATATATAAAATTAAGTTTTTTTGTCAACGTGTTATCTGATTTAGCAAAAGTAACAGTTGATTAATATCGTTTTAGTCAGTGTTGATTTTAGCTAAATAAATACAAGTTTAATTAAATAAATACATTGATCATGTTTAATTTGGTTATATATTAAAATTGGAGTATAAAAACCCAGTTTCCAAATTTACTTTGGTTCAGGAAACCTATCACCGACGTTTATCATGTTGGAGCGAACTAGGAGAAGCCACGTGAGAAAGAGCAAGTGGGTTTAATGGGCTTGGAAAAACCTGCTGTCAGAATCTGAAGCCCACTAAAATTAAATACCTTTTTTGTTTATTTATTTTTATATAAAAAACCAAAATATAAATATGTAGCAAATTCTTTCTGGTTTATTTAAAACTAGATTATAATTCGTCTAATACACAGGCTTTTAATTACAATTTATATATAAATGATAAAAAGTAAAGTAAAATTTGGTGATCGATTAAATTTAATAAAGATAAACTATATGAAAATGTAAGAAATATATGTTAAATCTTGTTGATGTAAATATTTAGATTTTGATTGGTCACTCGCATATTTATTTTGGATGTGGATCACACTTATTTTGGATGTTGATTCGTAACTTTTTTTTAAACTGGATTTCAACTCCGCGTATTTCATTTCGCAATACAAATCATCTACTTCTTCCATCATATTAAAACCATATTTTTATTCCGTATTTCTTGTCAATCAATAATACCCAAACTTTTCATATCAAAATAATATATGCATAATGCATTCTATCAAAATTATTTCTATATATGTCATTAGTATTAAAAAAATAGTAAGATAATTAACAAAATATTTTAGTAAAAAAATTAAAAATTTGACACATGTTGTAATCTTATGAATATCAATTTTTTCATATGTCATACTAATACTTTTAGAAATTAAAAATAATTTATCTTATTTTCCTTTTTAGTTTTTTTTATTTATTATTTTTTTTATAATATGTCTTTTTTATTATTATTTTATTTTAGTTACACTATAATTAAAAATAATTTGTTTTATTTTATTTTTTTTAGTTTTTTTTTTTTTTTTTTTTTTCAATAGTATGTCTTATTTTTCGTTTTTAGACTATTATTTTTTTTATTATATTGAAATTTGATTTAAGAAATTAATAATGTCAAAAATGAAATTTATATTTATATATTAATATATTAACATGTGTCATCATCTCAATTAAAATGACACATATCACAATCGTGTGAAAAATTCACTTACTTATCATGTTCACATCCAACACATTCTCCGCTTTGTAGAGTTATAATGTTTCGTCTTTAGAAAAATTAATTAACAAATAAATTTATTATTAACGATTAGTAGACGAGCCTGGTAGGTGTAAATCCGTGTTACCTTTAAAATAAAGATAAACTCCATAATAGAAACATTTTCTACTTTATTTCTCCAATTGCAACTTACGTGAGCTTATTGCATTTTATCTAATACTATTTTTTTTTGTGTTATTTTTAAAATTATTATCTTATTGTAAAAGATGGACCAAACCGAATTTGTGACCACTACTGATTGTACAATTTAATCAACAAATTTCCTTACGAAAAAAAAGTCAACAAATTTCCTTAAGTGGAATTGAAAACGGTGCGGTGCTAATCTACATCCAATAACAGAGTTACATTTTTATAATAATTAATCAGTAATACTGTAGTATATCGCCACGTGTCATAATGTCACGCTAGACTCGTCGAAGACCGACAAATGTCAGTCTTCAACAAAAAAAAAGTACGGGAAAGACAAAAACAACAGACGAAAAAAAATAAAAATAAGATAAACACTGAGAAAAAAATAAGATAAACACTGAGAAAAAAATAAGATAAAAAATAAGATAAAGACAGGGAAAATGTTTAAAATAAAAAAAAGGAAGATTTCTCCTATGTTCTCGTCTCGTCGTTCTCTTCACTGTCGTTTACTTACGAAAGAGGCAAAGTTGAGTAGTGCTGGGAGCAAGAACACACTCTCTCTCTTTAGGATCTTTGCTTTATTTTATGGTTTTTTATCTCTCTCTCTCTGCAAGGAATTAGATCTTGGGAACATTTGGGACCAAGTAAGGGATCTTTCAGACAAATGATCTTGTTTTTTTATAATATATATATTTTATTTTTCTTGATTATTAGATTCTAGCTGATTCTCCTCAGCTACACTACATTTGGCGATGGAGTTGTGATCTGTTGGGTGGTTTTTGTTGAAATTTGTGTGAATATTCCAAGAAAAATGGTATTTTTCGTGTTGAGAACGAAATTTCCTCTAATTCGTTTTGGGAATTTGAGAAAACGAGAAGTGAAAAAGAGAATTTGGGTTCTTGTGTTTGATTTGTAGAGAATATTTGTGTGTTTTGAGTGGAGAAGAAGATCTAATATGGCTGGAGAGAGGAGAAAAGGTTTGAGTTTTAGTAAATTATATTCTTTCAAGTGTTTAAAACCTTTCTCTAGAGAAGATGATCCTCAGATTGGGACAAGAGGTTACTCAAGAGTTGTGTTCTGTAATGATCCTGATAATCCCGAGGCTATTCAGCTTAATTACAGAGGGAATTATGTGTCAACCACTAAGTACACAGCTACTAATTTCATCCCAAAGTCTTTGTTTGAGCAGTTTAGAAGAGTTGCAAATATATATTTCCTCGTTGTTGCTTTCGTTTCGTTTAGCCCTTTGGCTCCTTACACCGCTCCGAGTGTTCTTGCACCGCTCTTGATTGTCATCGGTGCGACAATGGTTAAAGAAGGAGTTGAAGATTGGAGGAGAAGGAAACAAGTATGGCTTTATTTTTGTATTTTGGATATGATCTTTTTTAGATTAGGAATCATGATTTTTTTTATGTTTCTTTGTTAATAGGACATTGAAGCTAACAATAGGAAAGTTGAAGTTTTTGGTAAAAACGGGACATTTGGCGAAACGAAATGGAAAAATCTCCGAGTTGGTGATCTTGTGAGGGTTCACAAGGATGAATATTTTCCGGCTGATCTTCTTCTTCTTTCATCAAGCTATGAAGATGGGATTTGTTATGTTGAAACAATGAATCTCGACGGAGAGACTAATTTGAAGCTAAAGCACGCGTTGGAGATCACATCCGATGAAGAGTCAATCAAGAATTTCAGGGCCGTGATCAAATGCGAGGATCCCAATGAGCATCTCTATTCCTTTGTAGGAACACTTCACTTCGAAGGAAAGCAATATCCTCTCTCTCCTCAGCAGATACTATTGAGAGATTCGAAGCTGAAAAACACCGATTATGTTCATGGAGTCGTTGTTTTTACGGGTCATGACACCAAAGTGATGCAGAATGCTACTGATCCTCCTTCCAAGAGGAGTAAGATTGAGAAAAAAATGGATAAGATCATTTACATCCTCTTCAGTATCTTGATTGTGATAGCCTTTACTGGATCTGTGTTCTTCGGGATTATAACGAAAACAGATCTCAGTGATAATGGGAAGCTACGTAGATGGTATCTTAGACCGGATCAGACTACTGTTTTCTATGACCCACGGAGAGCGGTTCCTGCTTCGTTCTTTCATTTCTTGACTGCTCTAATGCTATATGGTTACTTGATACCGATATCATTATATGTGTCAATTGAGGTTGTGAAGGTCTTACAGAGTATTTTCATAAACCAAGACCAAGAGATGTACCACGAGGAAACAGACAGGCCTGCTCGTGCAAGGACATCTAATCTCAATGAAGAACTTGGTCAAGTCGATACAATTCTCTCGGATAAAACAGGTACTCTGACTTGCAATTCAATGGAGTTTGTGAAATGTTCGATTGCTGGAACTGCTTTTGGGCGTGGTATGACGGAAGTAGAAATGGCGTTGAGAAAGCAAAAAGGTATGATACCTCAAGAAGAAGTTGATGATGATTCTTTATCCATTAAGGAGAAAAAAGCGAATTCGACAAAGTCGGTTAAAGGTTTTAACTTCTGGGATGAGAGAATAGTCGACGGGCAATGGATTAATCAACCGCATGCGGAACTCATACAGAAGTTCTTTCGGGTATTAGCTATTTGCCACACTGCTATCCCTGATGTAAACAGTGATACTGGAGAAATCACATATGAAGCCGAGTCTCCCGATGAAGCGGCTTTTGTCATAGCTTCTCGAGAGCTTGGATTTGAATTCTTTGCAAGGTCTCAAACTAATATTTCCTTGCACGAAATAGACCACATGACCGGTGAAAAAGTTGACAGGTAATCGAAATGCGGAATCTTTCTTTTTGGCTAACATGAGAACAACATTTCTAAAGTTATCACATTTTCTGAAATGTTCAGAGTATATGAGCTGCTTCATGTCCTAGAGTTCAGCAGCTCACGCAAAAGAATGTCGGTAATTGTGCGAAATCCAGAAAACCGGTTATTGTTGCTTTCAAAAGGCGCAGACAGGTTAATGCTTATTCTTTATGGAGAAGCTCAAATCTTAAAATTATCACAGATGATTCAATGGAAATGTCTTCTTCTGTCATGTGTTACAGTGTAATGTTTGAAAGACTTGCAAAACACGGACGCCAAAACGAGAGGGAGACAAAGGAACACATCAAGAAGTATGCAGAGGCAGGTTTAAGAACCTTGGTGATTACATACAGAGAAGTCGATGAAGACGAGTACAGAATCTGGGAAGAGGAGTTTCTGAAAGCCAAAACTTTGGTCACTGAAGATAGAGATGCTTTAATTGATGCAGCTGCCGATAAGATTGAGAAGGATTTGATTCTTCTTGGCTCTACTGCAGTGG
This sequence comes from Pseudoturritis turrita, assembly GCA_900406555.1. Classification (NCBI taxonomy): domain Eukaryota; kingdom Viridiplantae; phylum Streptophyta; class Magnoliopsida; order Brassicales; family Brassicaceae; genus Pseudoturritis; species Pseudoturritis turrita. The sequence continues at coordinate 81,879 of OVBL01001058.1, read as the reverse complement.
AAGACAAACTGCAGAAAGGTGTAAGTATAACAAAAAGAAGCTCGGTTACTTTTTTCAGTTTCTGTTACTTTAGCATATCAGTTGTTTTTCTTTTTCTTGTTACAGGTTCAATATTGTATTGAAAAGTTATCTCAGGCTGGGGTCAAAATATGGGTTTTAACCGGTGATAAGACAGAAACCGCAATAAATATCGGGTATTTTCGGACTTCTCATATCTTCTCTTGATTATCCTTTTTTCTGTTAAAAGTTAAAAATGTATTAAGCTGTGATGTTATTGACAGTTATGCTTGTAGTCTCTTAAGAGAAGGCATGAAAAAGATTTTGATAACTCTAGATTCGCCTGACATTAAAGCCTTAGAAAAACAAGGAGACAAAGATGCTGTTGCAAAGGTAGTTTACTTTTCTTGTTTTGTTCGTCCACCTAACTTTTAAAACTTATGACTTTCTATGTTTATGGGAAATTGGTGAGAATTGTTTTCTTGTTTGTTTGTTTGTCAATAGGCTTCTTTTCAGAGTATTAAAAAACAGTTACGAGAAGGAATGTCACAAACTGCTGCAGCAACCGATGATTCAGCTAAAGAAAATCCGGAAATGTTTGGTTTAGTGATTGATGGAAAGTCCTTAACTTTTGCATTGGACACGAAGCTGGAGAAAGAGTTCTTGGAGCTTGCGATTCGATGTAATTCTGTTATATGTTGCCGGTCTTCGCCAAAACAAAAGGCTCTCGTAAGATTTGTGTCACCACTTCTCATTCTGTTTTCACATTAAAGTAATCTGATTGAAAGGCATAGAATATATAATATTATGTTAGGTTACAAGATTGGTAAAAAGCGGGACAGGTAGAACAACACTGGCCATTGGAGACGGCGCAAATGATGTTGGAATGCTTCAAGAAGCAGATATTGGAGTCGGTATAAGCGGTGTGGAAGGAATGCAGGTAACAGATTTGCTTAGTTTTTCTTCTATTTACTATGAAATGATCATTAAAGCCCTGACGTTTTCTGTTACAGGCAGTGATGGCTAGTGATTTTGCGATTGCTCAGTTTCGGTTTCTGGAACGTTTATTGCTTGTTCACGGACATTGGTGTTATAGAAGAATAGCAGTGATGGTAAAAAGCTTTAAAAACTAAACTTATTATTTACTCGATTCTAAGGGTGGTGACATTTCGATGTGATTTTTCGGTTTTCGGATTATTCGGTTCGATTTGAGATAAGGTTTTGGTTTCAATCTTATAAAATTATTTGAAGGATTTTCAAAGAAATTTATATAGGTTTCAATAATTTTCTTTTCTTTTCGGTTACATTTCGTTTGGATATTGAAAATCTGAAACCGAGACAGTTTATTTTTTCTTAGTTCGGCTTTTATTGGTACATTTCGAGATTCGATTAAACCGGATTAGGCACCCCTGCTCGATTCTTCTCATTGCATTATTTAAATTAGAATCTGCGTTCGTCATTTCTGATTGTATTTCTGTAACATTCAGATATGCTACTTCTTCTACAAGAACCTCACATTCGGGTTCACGCTGTTTTGGTACGAAGCCTATGCTTCTTTCTCTGGAAAACCGGCTTATAATGATTGGTACATGTCGTGCTACAACGTCTTCTTCACTTCACTTCCCGTCATCGCCCTTGGAGTCTTCGATCAAGACGTCTCTGCTCGCCTTTGTCTAAAGGTAAAGATTTTCCCCTCTCTCTCTTTCTATTAAAACCAATCAGTTTTGCGTATCTTGATTTTGTTTTCCGCAGTATCCATTGCTGTACCAAGAAGGAGTACAGAATGTATTATTCAGCTGGGCACGGATCCTCGGTTGGATGTTGAACGGAATCATAAGCTCAATGATCATTTTCTTCCTCACAATCAACACACTGGCAGCTCAAGCTTTCCGGATCGATGGCCAAGTAGTTGATTACTCGGTTCTCGGCGTGACAATGTACTCTTCCGTGGTCTGGACGGTGAATTGCCAAATGGCGATTTCGATTAACTACTTCACTTGGATACAACATTGCTTCATTTGGGGAAGCATAGGGTTTTGGTATTTGTTTCTTGTCGTCTACGGTTCTCTTCCTCCGACGTTTTCCACAACCGCGTTTCAGGTCCTCGTCGAGACATCTGCACCGAGTCCAATATGTTGGCTCACTCTTGTCCTCGCCGTGTTCTCTGCTCTCTCACCGTATTTCGCTTACAGGGCGTTTCAGATCAAGTTCAGACCAATGTACCACGATATTATTGTTGAACAGAGGAGAACGGAACGGCCGGAAACTAGGACGAGTGCGGTTTCCGGCGAGCTTCCGGTGCAAGTTGAGTTTACTTTGCATCGTCTTAGGGCAAATTTGTCGAGAAGAGATTCTTGGAATTGATCCGTAGTTTACGCAACTTAGCTTCATATATATATTTTTTATTTCTTTCTGATATTGTAAGTATTGAGAGTGAATGTAGATTGTAGTGTGACTACTTTAGTACGTCATGATCGGTTTGATTGTAGGTTACATCTTCTCTAAACAATCGATGTATGATCAAAATTTAGCACCAACACATACAAACCAAAAAGTGTAGTATAGTGTCACGCAAAAACTATTTAATAAAATTTTAAGCAAATCCACCAAATCTAAAAGCAACAAGAACACGATAAAGAAACAAAGCCATTAGCAATGGTCAAAACAAAAGCATGAATGGTTTACAGTTTTATCAAAATGAGCTCAGTCGATTACGCAAGAAAACGTATGAACTAGGAACCGTAAGTACAACATTAGCCCACTCGATGTTTCCCCAGACTTGATCACCACCATTGCGTCTTTCAAGCGCAATTACAGCACACCAAATATTTTTTGTTTGACGACGACCAGGATGCACAAACTTGTCCCATAAGATCAAGAGTTTCCCACGGTAGTTAGCTATTTCAAGAAAACCGCAACGACGATTCCTATTCAACACGGACAAACCTCTAACCACTCTCCATTCTTTACGCTTTGTGTCATACCACATGCAACTTTTCTTATCACAACCATAACGTACATTCTCTATCACACACGTCATGAATCTTTTTGCTGCAACGTCCCATTCACCGTGTTTCGGATCATAAACATAAGTCTTCCTTCTCGTAGCCTCGAACGTAAAGCTTTCCTTGGACCACCTCTATTGTTTTAAGTTTAGAGAAGCGGATCTCGATGCCAGGGTCAGGTAAAGGTTCCCAAGTTTGAGTCTTTGTGTCGAAAACCTCAGCCCAAATCCCGGATTCAGTTGCCTCGCAACCTCCCATTACGTATATTTTCCCATTGAGGACACCCGCAACGGGACTCTCTCGAGCTACCGTCATGTTTGGGGCTCTACGCCAAAACAATCATTGGTAGACGAGGATAATATGAAGAGGGTGCTGGTACCAACAGAGTATTTCCTGTAGATTTCTTCTTCTTGTCGATTTCGTTGGTTAGGGTTTGATCAGGTTTCATCCAAAGGCTGAACCAAGAGGGACCAAGAGTATTGGACAACTGTAAGCGGACATTAAAGATACTCTCGTCGGTTTTGAGGTGAAATCGTGCCAGGCAGAACTCATTGCATAAGACGAGAGAGCGAAAAGTGTTGCATACGAGGGAGAGTTTCGGGTAGTACGATCTCGATATGCGGGCTAAGCAGTTCACAATGATTTCATCTGGAAGGGACGTAAACGACAGAGATGGATTCGTTTTCTTCTTCTTTTTCTGCGGTGATTCGACTTCGTAATTCATAGCAAAACTAAGAGAGGACGTTCCTGTAAAATAGGGTTATTAGCTAGGTTAAAATCAAGATTATTGGACTCCGCGGCTTACTTGTAACTAAATTGATGTTAAAACAATACGCGACTATAACCATAAAAAATTGGGATATTACTATGACTTTGGTAAGTAAGATCTAACTAAAAATACCTTAATATTTTGCCAAAAGATTTATAATCCTATTTTAAACTACGTATTTACAACTTGTCCCATTTTGATTTATTTTTTACAAAAAAATATATATATATAAAACTAAAAAATTCCATTGTTGCTTTCATTTCTCTTTTTTCCCTCTTTCTTTCTCTGACGACGGCGAGTTTCTCCGTTGAGTCCTCTGGCAAGTCTTTACCACCACATCTCTTTACTTCCGATAAGAATCAAAAATTTGTCTCTTACTCTCTTTCTTCTCATCTTCATGCGATCTTGTGTATATATTTATGTATATATGTATGTTTTACGTAATTTTGATGCTAGATTTACAGTTTATGATATCTTGTGTATGTCAAGTATACAAAACCGTGACATATTTAGTGGTTTTTTTGATGAAATATGTTGCAGAAACTTATCACATGAAAGATGTTCGATGAAATGCATGAATGAAAAATAAGTATGCCAAACTTAATTTCACTGATAAAATAAGTCTGCTATGACGCAAATAGATATTTTTAACGACGGATGACGAGACGTTAGCGTTAGCGACAGATGACGAGTCTTCCAATATCGTTTTCGCCGCTAGTTTCGTCGGGTTTGTGTTAGTTGTGATTGATTTCATTTTTGATTTAGAAACAATTTGAAAATCCGATATTTTTTCTACAGATTTGTTGTAGAAACTCGTTGCATGAAAGGTGTTCGATGAAATGCGTGAATGAAAAATAAGTCTGCCAAACTTAATTTCGCTCATAAAATAATTCTGCGACAACGATGCATAAAGCATATAAAATAAGTCTGCTATAATTCAAATAAGTCTGCGATAACAATGCATAAATCATATAAATAAGTCTGCTATGATTTAAATAAGTCTGCGACAATGATGCATAAATCACATAAAATAAGTCTGCTATGATTCAAATAAGTCTGCGACAACAATGCATAAATCATATAGTGACCGGTTTTGATCAAGACACGATATTATTTGATTGTAATCACAAGAAGAACAAGAAGAAGAAGAGCATTGTGGATGTTTCAAATGAGAGATATGTTTGGATGTTTATGAGCATGTTTGATTTCAGTCATTGTGGATTTAACTAGAAGTTGGTAATGGATAAGAAACATTGAAGCAAAAAAAGCATGGCTTTATTTTCTTTTTTCTTTGGGTCATAAACATCATTAAAAAATAGAAAGATTCTCATTTTTCACGTAATGACATACTTGTTTAAGAATAAACAGGATTTTTTTCTTCTTCTCGAAAAGACTGAATCAAAGAAGTCAACTTCCTATGCAATGCTTTCATGTGGAAGAAAAACATATAATACCCACCATTTAACAAATGCAGCATGAGATATATCTCATACTTATTATTTTTTCATGACAGATAATTTGCACGTAATGACATACTTATTTATTTGATGACATAGATGAAATGTTAGAGACGTGAGATGTAAAAAACATAGTTCTTAAGTTTGTAAGAAAATGAAGTAGTGATGAGGAATTGTAGAATAGTCACCAAACCATGAGGAATTGTAAAATAGTCACCAAACCAAGAATGTTGTATCTAAAGTGCATATGTTGACACCATTGATCAGGACATTTATCTTATCCAAACGGTACATAAAAAATTGAATTCAAAATTTAACATGCGATCATTACTATTATGGATCAATATACGCCCATTTTTAAGTTCATGAATTAAACTTACATGAAACTCAAACGCACAATGTTGTCCATAAAGTCATCATTTAAAAATAGGCATTGGTGTGTAAAAACGTAGTGGACCATTATTATATCCATATACGCTCATTTTTATCGCTATGTAGTTATCTCTCTGTCCCCTAAGATCTATTCCCATATCAACCTTATACATACCGTTCACTCAAATTTTGGCTCATTGACTTTTCTCAAATTTTTGCTAAGTATTGAAAACAATCATGTCATCGATGAGCTTAATCATTCATCTCTCATCCCTAACATTAATTCGTATCTTGTCGAGTCGATGAGTACTAATCATGTCAACAAGCTATGTAGTTACAACATTTCATCATGGAGTTCAAATACATGGTGTAGTCGATGATTATATCTTACAAAAAAAATTGATATGTTGAAGCATATTCATGTCACTATTGCCGCAGACTTATTGGTATTGATGCGGCAGACTTATTTATGAACCATGGTTTTTCCCGGGACAAAATTGAAATTTCACAAAATCGTTAGAATTTTGATGAAGAAAATAAATTGTCAATAAGTCTGCCCTTGTGGTTAATAAGTATGCCAAACTAACAAATCTGCCACTTAAAAATCTGCCACAACACAAATACATAAGTCTGCCAAAAAAGGTTATTCTAGTAAGAAATAAGTTTGCTGTTAAAAGACGACATAACTCTGCTATCAATACGAATAAATCAACTGTAAAAATAAAAATCTGTCATCACTAAAATTAAATCTGTTGTCACTATAAGTCTAGTCTAGTAATAAATATGTTTGTATTAGTCCGCCACCCATAGTAAAAAATATGCGACGATTTAATAAATCTGCTACCAGTAAACTCAATAACTTGGCCAATATCCGACAAATCTGCCGTCATTATTAACAAGTCTGCCAAATAAATATGTCATACATTTTAAATTTGCCAGACATAAAAATATCTACCATATCGTAGCAAAATAAATCTGCCGTTCACTAAACAAATCTGCTGCCCGACGAACAAGTCTGCCAATTGAAAAATAAATCTACTAAAAAAATAAGTCTACTGTCAAAAAAAATAAATCTGCGAAACAAATATACCGTCATCTAAATAAATCTACCATCCTTAAATAAGTCTGCCATTTTTACATAAGTCTGCCACCATTGGAACGATAGACTTATTGCGGAGACTTGTTGTGATCCGAAAATTTCAATGGCACCCTCCGTAATTAAATGACAGATTTTTTCGTAATTAAATGCAATTTCTACTGACGTGAAAAAAATAGTAATAACAGTTTCGTAAATACGTTTTTCATAACAAATGGTTATAAAGGCATAATAGGCACGAAAAACATTCTAGTAATTTTATAAAAATGAAGTTCAATTTAGTTATTTTGATACATTTCAAAATTATTATAGTAACTCATCCTTTTTTTATAATAACAAAATATAATTGCCTTTTGTGTTCTAAAATTGAAAACCAATGAAAATTATTTCAAGGTGTATTTATTATTTCATATATTGTAATCCTAATATAAGTAGAAGTTTTCCCTACTTGGATGTGTTTTTAGATTGACGATAAAAAAATTCACAATTTAGATGTGATTGGTAACATGAATTATCATGTGTTAAGATTGAGTTATATATGGGTGTAACTCATAGCTAAATGTTACCAATCATAAATTAACTTAGAATTTTAGAATTTGAGTTTGAATTATAATTAATGTATTATGATTGATTTATAATTTTGAGTTATGTCATTTAAAAAATTGTTAACTCAACATCGTGGAAAATCTCATGTGTTAGAGATTGAGTTAATATTTTAAAAATATTAATAATAATTCCAACTTTCCAAACGATTCCAATACTTTTTTTGGTTTTTTTTTTAATTATATTTTAATCATTCAATTATTGTAATGATTCTTTTATTAGTCATAGGTTTTTTTTTAGTTCTATTTTAATGATTCAAACAAAGTTGTTTTTTTTTTTTTTTTTTTTTTTTTTTGGTCACAAACGTACTTTATATATTGATTATTCAAATACATTGTTTGTATCCGTCAACCAATAAGGAATCGAAGTGCCAATAGTAGAGAAAACTGTTTTTCTTAAGCTAGCATTCCTAGCAAGTAGATCTGCTTTTTCATTCTTTTCCCGGGGCGGTGAATTAGAACGAACTCGGGAAATGATTTCCGGAGCTCATTAAATTCATCTAACTCTGGTTGAAAACGTGGCCATTCCTCTGGATTTGACATCATGGATATCAACTCCTTTGAGTCTGTCACGAAAATAGAACAAAATCGTATTTTTCTCTGTAGACTAGCCATGGCCCACAAAAGGCCATGCATCTCTGCATGCAAGGGGGACAAACCACCTCGCATTCCTCTGAGTCCTATCAGGTCTGTTGTAGCGTCTTGCAGTTGTAGCACCCAACCAATCCCACTCGTGGGTTCACCTTCTTTCCAAGAACCATCCATGAAGCAAGTGAAAATTGCGGTTGGCAGCTCGTGCTGGGTGGATATCCCCCCCATGCACTAAATTCTCTCCAACCGGCTGTTAGCCAAGTGCCATTCTGTAGCCTCTTTCCTAGCGATCTCAAGGGTCTCTAGTGGGGTTCTATCGATATTGTTGAAAACTTTGTCATTTCGGGCTTTCCATATGTACCAAACAATCCAAGAAAATGCACGTGCGAACTCCTCTACTTCTGCTCAATTAGGAATACGCGAGAGTAGAAAATCTATGTTCTCCCAGACATCATCTGTTGGGAAGCTACTCGGGGGTACTAGGGATATTTGATAGAGCCCAACAATGTAGTGCATGAGGACATGTGAAAAGGACATGATTAATGGTTTCCTCCGCGTGTTCACATCTAGGACAATTCCGATCCTGTTGTAAATGCCTGTGAGCGAGACGTTCATTGACGACTAGCGCTCCTGAGAGGGATTGCCATAGGAAATGGCGGATCTTATTAGTCGTAGCAACTTTCCATACCCGTTCCTTGAGTGGATTTAACGAAGGTTGCTGAAGAGAAAACTGAATCTCCGCATCAAGGTCTCGTCTGGCCACCTCATAGCCCGATCGAACGGTGTATAAGCCTGGCTTTGTATAATGCCAGCAATATCCATCATTGCTCGCAATCTGAGACGGTCGCAAAGTAAAAATTAATGGAATATCTCTCGAGGCAACATTCTCCCGAAGTTTTGCTAGATTCCATGTCTTAGCCTGATTATCAATCAGATCTGATACCCGCAGGTTTGGATTATCGGCTGGCAAAACGCATTTAGCGCTCCGTGGGTCCTGATCTGGGATCCAGTTATCCTTCCATACCCATATTTGGGTCCCACTACCTATGGTTCGCCGCATTCCTTTATCAATCAAAGGTTTTGCACTCTAGAGGCTCTTCCACCCATACGAAGGTCGGTAATGTTTCTTTGCATGGAAGGGATGTGAATATCTGAAATATTTGCCTTTTAGAACCCGAGAGACCAAGGAATTGGGATATTGGTGTAGTCGCAAAAGTTGTTTTGCCAATAAAGCCTGATTAAACTCTTCGAAAGACTTGAAACCAATACCCCCCGCACTCTTAGGAAGATACAACTTCTTCCACGTGATCCAATGTATTCCTTTTGAGTTACTCTTGGTTCGCCACCAAAAATTAGCTACGGCACTCGCAAGTGTCTGACATAGCCGCTTTGGTAGGGTAAAACTTGACATCACGTATGTTGGGATTGCTTGCGCCACCGATTTAATCATAACCTCTTTTCCTCGTTTTGAGAGAAATTTGGCAGACCATCCGTTGATACGTGTATTTAAATGATCCTGAACATAGGCGAAAATCTGAGCCTTTGATCCCTGTAACTGTTCCGGGATTCCTAGATATTTACCAGTGCTCCCCTCCGTTGGAATACCTAATCTGTGCTTAATCGCCATCCGAGAATCCGCATCAACCTCCTTATGTGATAACTGATTTGTCAGAATTTATTCGTTGATCCGATGCGTTACCATAGATATTGAGGATCCGGAGGATGTTATCATACTGATTCATTGTTGCCTTGCAGAAGAACAAGCTATCGTCGGCAAGAAGGAGGTGCGATAGGGGTGGTGATGCTGGTGCCACTTTTATACCTTTTATACCACCTGAAACCTCCGCCGTCCGTAGATTTGCAATTAAAACTTCCGTACATAAAATGAATAGATACGGTGAGAGGGGATCGCCTTGTCGAAGTCCTCGTGAGGGGGTAATCGCCCCCTTAGGCTCTCCATTTAGGATGACTCGATATGAGACAGAATTGACGCAAACCATAATCCATGAAATCCATGCGTCAGCAAAATCCATTTTACGCATAAGAGATGCAAGAAAAAACCATTCAACTCTGTCATATGCTTTGCTCATATCTGTTTTGATGGCCATACACTCTCTTTTGCCCGTAGCATTTGTATTAAGAGCATGAAAGACTTCCTGTGCTAGGAGAATATTATCCAAGATTTGTCGTCCAGCCACAAATGCGGATTGGGTTTCCGATACCAATGATGGAAGGAATTTTTTCAATCGCTGGCATAGCACTTTGGAGATTATCTTATAGCTGACGTTACACAAGCTAATTGGTCGGAACTCTTTCATTGAGTGCGGCCTTTCAGACTTGGGGATCAGGCATATGTTTACCTCATTGCATTTTGGATCTAGAATGCCGGTATTCATGAAAGTCCTCACCATCTCCACCACTTGTGGTCCAATGATATGCCAGAACTTATGATAAAACAATGCCGTCATTCCATCCGGTCCAGATGCCTTCTCCGGATGGATGGAAAACACCGCCACTTTTACCCCAGCCACTGTAACCTCTCGTAGTAGATATGCATTCATTTCCGCGGTTACTGAACTAGTGACGTGTTGTAGCGAGACTTCAAGGTCTGTGACTGCAGAGGATGAAAAAATATCGTGGAAGTATTTAGTAGCAGTTTGTTCAATTTCTCCATCCCCCTCTGTCCACACCCCTGCGTCGTTGAGGATACCGATAATCTTATTACGGGCTCGCCGTTGCTTGGTAGTCGCATGGAAATTTTTTGTATTTTTGTCTCCTACCTCAAGCCAGCTAACACGGCTCTTCTGATGCCAAAATGATTCCTCTTCCACCATCACAGCCCGTAATTGATCTTGTAAGACAATGATTTTCTCCGCATAAGTAGAATCACTACTTTGCGCCTCTTCAACACGAGTTTTCAATCCCTCAATGACCTCTGAGGAGTTGAGTTGATCTCACCTCCTCCATCATGAGATAAAAGTCCGACAATTAGCAATGCATTCCCCCAAAGTAGGTTCGGCTGCATTCCTAATTGTTGACCATCCTTCTCTGACTATTTTTTCAAAGTTCGGCTTAGATAACCACCGTTTGTCAAACCGGAACTTTTTCGTGCCAAACATCTTTGTCGTGATTTGCGTAAGGATTGGTCGGTGGTCTGATCCCATAAAGCGCAAATACTCAACACTTGTGTGAGAAAACAAGTCATACCAATCTTCGTTCCCCATTAAACGATCTAGGCGACATCTGATGACGTTTTTCCCCCTCCGTCCAAAACACGAGAGACAGTTTCCCGTGTATGGGAAGTCGAGAAAAGAATTTTCAGTCCTGATGCGACCCCCCCCCCCCCCCCCATTTTTTTCATGGTGGCCCGTTATTTCATTGAAATCACCCGTCATAAGCCATGGTCCAAAACTTGGAGTACTAATCGGGTTAGGCGTTCCCAAACCAGATTTCTGTTTGAAATAATAGGTTCTCCATAAACAAAGGAAATAAAAACTTTATTACCATGAATGGTGGCCATTACATCGATGACATTTTTATTGGAAAAAATAACTTGAACTTGAAACTCGGATAAAGCCATAACGGCTAAACCGCCGCTAAGACCACAAGGGTCAACAGTGAAAAGAAAATCATAATCTAAGTGAGCTTGCAAATCTTGAAGAAAATGGTGATCGCGTTTAGTTTCCATGAGAAAGAGCATCCCCGGGGATATCTTCTTACGAAACTCTCGCAATCGGCGAACTATCAAAAAACTTCCGGCTCCTTGACAGTTCCAACTTAGGATCATTTAATCGATTGCCGGTGGTTTCCCCTCAACCACAGGGACTTTTAAATTCTTCAAAATTTCCTCATTAGGAGGATCCGTCTGCGAAGACAACGGAAGCGTCTCATCACAAAAAGTCGAATGATCCCTAAGTGATTTTTTTAATGCTACATATGCTTGTTTGTGGACCTTTGCGCCACGAAAAGGGCTGTGCCCAATCTTCTTCCTAACTCCCAACACTTTACCGATGTTTCAAACAAAGTTGTTCATATTCTCTTATTGTTGATTTTATTTGATACTTAAAAAAATCAATTTAAACTCACATAGAATATACACGTACTTATAAAAATCCTCTTCATAATTTACTATGTTTTTTTTTATCGTCTAGATTTATGATTTATTACAAATTATGAGGACTGTTACAAAGACGATTCTACCACGGAAAATTCAATCTGACCCTTACAGATCCACGACAGACGGTACTTCATGCTCCATACTTATGATGGACACCCTTTTACATTTAATTCGTGAAATTATGGCGAACGGCTCTACTTTAAGTTAATATTAATTTAAAAGAATGAAGTTTGTAACAAATGTTATTATTTATTAATTTTAAATTTAATTTATTTTTAATAACACGTATTACAAATTATACATCAGAAAAGTTACCAGTCAGCTATTCAGACAAAAAATGCTAACTCATATTTCTCCAGCAAACTCACCACATAAATCTGCAGTTTCTATCATATAATCTGCAGTTTCTACCACATAATCTGCAGTTTTTACCACATAATTTTTACAGCAACTTCCATCAAATGATAACATCTACTACAACTCAATTTTAATGCTACCTGTTACCAGTCTGAATCAAAAGGTGTGTTTACTATTTCCTATATTGTTTTTCACTTTTGCATCGTCTTCATTTAGAACCAAAAAGGTTTATTGTGTTGTCATTGATTTGTAACAGTTATGAATTGGGAAAAAGAATGTATTGTATTATTTCACATAGAAAAGTATTTATACAAGTACATATGTTATACCTAATCCCAATAGGAATATATAAAAAAGATTACATCGAATATATTATACTATATTAGGACCAGCGTGAAACTAATTTTTCTCATGTCAGTTGATTTTTATATTTGAATAAGAAATTTGGAAAAACTCTTCTCTCGATTCTTATTAATTCAAATAATAAATTTGGAGATAACTTCTCTTTCGACTCTTATCAATTCTAAAAAAAAAATCTAAACAGAACTAAGACACCTTTAGTTAGGAGAGATACAAATGTAGTTAGGTAAAGCAAATAGCATAATCGATTCAAACAAGGAAAAATCCAATAAGCTTATTCGAGAAATGAAGTACCAAAGTTGCATTGCATCCATGATCGATCGATACCCATTTCTACAAGTTATCTAACCGATATGGCTAGACAACGCATGAACTCATATGAATTGGGGACCGTAAGAACAACATCATCAAACCCACTCATGATTTCCCCAAATCTCACCTCCATGTCATTTTTCAAGTACACTGTTTGCACATCAAAGATTCCCGTTACGAGTTCGACTAGATCTGGGAAAACCCAACCTCGTCCCAAAAATTCAAAAGTTTTCCACCATAGTTAGCTCAAACTGATACGAGAGATGGGTTTAGGAGTTTTAAGAGTTTTAGTGTTTTTCTTTTTTCGTTAGGATTAAAGTTTTGGTGTTTTTCCTTTTTTTTTTTAGGTTTAAGATGCTTTTTCTTTTTGGTTTAGGGTTAGGATGGATTGTACCTAAGCCTATATAAGGTTCTCTTATGATCAATAAGAAACTAACTTCCAAGAATTAACCTTAATCTCAAGAGAGACTAGGATTAAAAGGAAGCTTAAGTTCAATTTATCCTTCTCGTTAGCTACATGTCCGATCACGCGAGCTAAAACTAAACTTCAGGCTCGTATCAATTTGGAATCAGAGCCGACCGATCCAATGGAACAGAGACACTGATCCTGTTATGACACAGCTCGCCAAACTCATGCAGATGATGAAAGACATGAAGCAGGAGTTGAAGCAGGAAATCAACGACCAGTTGGCTTCGATATATTCAACAATCAAAGAGCTTCAGGAGACAACAACGACACAACAAGTTGCACTTGAAACTACAGCAGCATCACTAGCCACAAACACAGCAGCACAGACAGAGGAACGTGAGCAAACAAAGGTGGAGGTAGCTGAACTTCGCAAAGAATGTACAACACTGCTTGGAAACTTGTTGGAACAAGCTGTTGTAGTTAGAAATACAGAGGAGCTGTCCGCCACGGATATGCGGAGTGGGACCATCGATGGTAAGGGGTCAATGATGCTAGTCAAAGAGACAAAGCACGACAACTTGAAAACAGCTAGTGGTGGTGCGAATTTGACACCACAAAAACAAGGTGGTGATTTAAAACCAGTGGGTGGTGGAACGGATGGAGTTGAGCAAAAATTTGCTTTCTCCGGTAGACCGTGGCAAGCACGAGCAGTGGGCAAGGAACGAGGCCACCGTTGAATGGATGGAGGAGGTGATTGGCCAGTTAGACCGATCGGGGCAACATTCAACGAGACTCACCAAAAATACTCACGAGGAGACTTTCGGGTACAAGATGAAGTTGGCTAGGAAGGGGGTTATGAAATCAAAGACGATGGAGGCAGTGGTTCAGTCATGTGCATAGTGCCACTATCAAAGATGGAATTTCCACCTTACGATGGTATCACAAATGCAGTCGAATGGTTGCAAAAGTGTGATTATTATTTTGCCGATCAGAAAGTGTTCAATGATGATGCTAAAGTACGCCAGACAACATTCGTACTAACATGACATGCATATCATTGGAATAACAATCTCCGGCGGTTGGTCACTCACATGCTAGGATGTGCCAAATTCAAGAGAATTTGAAAAAGTCTTTTCGGAAAAGCAGATACGGTTAATCCGGTAGAAGATTTGTCCAATTTGAGGCACACATGAACCGTAGATGAGTACTGCAACTAGTTTGAAGAATGTTTGGGACGACAAACCAGACTGACTGAAGATCAGCAATTGTGGCGGTCTTGTGCGGGACTAACAGATAGTTTGCGAAAGAAAGTCTCATAAGATCAAAAGTTTCCCACGGTAGTTAGCTATTTCAACAAAATCGCCACGATGATTCCTATTCAACACGGCCAAACCTCTAACCACTCTCCATTCTTTACGCTTTGTGTCATGCCACACACAATGTTTTTATCACAACCATAAAATGTATTCTCTATCATACACATCACGAATCTTTTTGCTGCAACATCCCATTTACCTTGTTTTGGATCATAAACATAGTCCTTCTCCTCGTTGCTTCTAAGGTAAAGCTTTCCTCAGATCGCATTTATTGTTTTAATTTTAGAGAAGCGGATCTCGGCGCCAGGGTCAGATAAAGGTTCCCAAGTTTGAGTCTTTGTGTCGAAAACCTCAGCCCAAATCGTGGATTCATTTGCCTCGCAACCTCCCATTACGTATATTTTCCCATTGAGGACGCCCGCAACGGGACTCACTCGAGATACAGTCATGTTTGAGGCTCTATGCAAGAGCCAACCCTCCTTATTACAGACCCACAAGACAGGGGACGGAACATTGGATTGGGTTAGTCCGTAGTATTCTGAACCAACCGTAATGATGGATGTTGGTACACGAGAATAATATGAAGAGGGTGCTTGTACCAACAAAATATTTCCAGTAAATTTCGTCCTCTTCTCCATTGCGTTGGTTAGGGTTTTATCAGGTTTTATCCAAAGTCTGAACCAAGTGGGACGAAGAGTATTGGACAACTGCAAGCGGACATGAAAGATGTCCTCTTGGGTTTTGAAGTGAAATCGTGCCACGTGGAGTTCATTGGATAAGATGAGAGAGCGAAAGGTTTTGCATACGAGGGAGAGTTTCGGGTAGTACGATCTCGATAAGCGGGCTAAGCAGTTCACAATAACTTCATCTGGAAGTGACGAAAACGACGGAGATGGATTCGTTTTCTTCTTCTTTTTCTGCGGTGGTTCGACTTCGGAGTTCATAGCAAAAGTAAGAGAGGACGTTCTGTAAAATAAGGTTAAAAAAAAGATTAGCTAGGTCTTCATGAAACAAGCAAAGTAGCTAAATAGTGTTGAAGACCAAAGTCTGTCTACGATTGAGACTTGGAATCAGAGCAGTTCATGAACAATTTGCTATAATTTTATGGCCGAAACTATACGTTTGAAGCAATATAACGTTTGTAGCAAATTGTCACAAAAGCCACTGTAATTCTGTTGTACTTTTTTGAATCAAAATAGTTACAACTTTGTTCGTAGTAAATTTGTTACAACTTCGTTACAAATTACTTGTGATAAGTTGATACAAAATTCCACAAAATAGGTGTAGAAAATACCCACTAATACGACAAAATAATCGTGATAATTACCACAATTAGGTCCAATATTTTAGTAACTAATAACCACATTTAGTTACAACTTTCCTATAACTAATAGACACAAAAGTTACAATGTGTTTGTAACTAATAGCTATAATTTGCGACAAACATTTCATTGCCAATTACCACAAATGGCTTCAAAAGTTTCGAATCTAATATGCTACAAATTGTTACGAATCCACTGTAACTAATAAAAAAATAAAAATAAAAAACATTATCTGATTAAATGAATATAATGTAATATATAATAAAATTATATTTAAAAAACTATAAAAAATAATAAAAACGTAAATAAAATATAAAATATGAAAATATATACATATCATAAAACATAACTTCCAAATTTCTAATCACCTAATTTCCAAAATTCTAATCAACTAATTTATAAAGTTTTAAAAGCCTAACTTCCAAAATTCTAAGAGCCTAACTTCTATGGTATGTTTGACAAAACGTCGGGCAAATCGGTAGAACTTCTTCTTGAAATATGATGTGCTTAGGATGGATGCTAGGTGTGGTCCAGTTCTTGTCCATGAGTCGAGATCCTGAGGCAAAAAAAAATTAGTTAGTTTTTGGTAATAAAAATAAAAAGACCTCTCATGTAGAATAAATTGAAAGGTCAAAAATATCAAAAAAAGAAAGTTAAAACACACATACAGACGATTTGTAAACGAAGCTCTAACTCAGAGATTTGGACTAGATGATTGGTTTGAATAGTTTCATAATTTTGAGTTAAGCTAGTTAAATTTGGATGTTGTGTAGATGAGTCATGATAAAAGATAATCTAGCAACATTTGGACAAGTGAAAGACCATATTACCTGACAAAAACATATTCTAGCTCTGTCAACGACATCTTTTAGCACCATCCATTGCTGCTTCAGTGAAACCATAGAAAAAAGATGTTCTTTCAAATCAAAACAAAAAGAATTTGACTTATAAAAGATTGAAATTGATAAGTAAAATAGAGAATGCATACAAGATCCATAAAACCATAATGTCTTGCTTATCGTGAGTGGCTGTCTCAACTTACAAATTCCTTGTTCTAGGCTGAATCCCCTTTGCAGATGTTATCTCAACTCCACGTCGTTTCGAAGCACTTCTCATTCTTGGATCTGCCACATTCCCCTTGTAAAAAAAAAGCAGTTTCACAATCAACATGAATTTCAAAGTCTCACTGCTCTTCACTCCCACCAAGTTACATCACCAAAATCCTAAAAACCAAAATCAAGCTATTTTATATCTGAAAGCATCATTCCACTTATTGTGTTTTTCGCTTTGCTCAAATGCAAAAGAATCGTAATAGAATGATAATCACCTCGTGATAATCGCTGGTTCTAGCGGAATCGATGTTGAATTTGGAATCAAGCCCCTCTTCTTTACATTATCTCTGAAGACACCTTCAGCTGCTGGACTCCGACAAATGTTTCATCATCTCGCTCAACCCAACCTATAGAAACATGTAGCAGAGACCACAACCTACACCAACGGAGAAACCCAATCTCCTAACACAAACCAAATTCTATAGAAACATGTAGCAGAGACCACAACCTACACCAACAGAGAAACCCAATCTCCTAACACAAACCAAATTCTATAGAAACATGTAGTAGAGACCACAACCTACACCAACGGAGAAACCCAATCTCCTAACACAAACCAAGAGCCTAGGATGACTAGACTTGTTCTGAAGAAAAAATTGGACGATGAGCATAAACCATCCAGACACAACGAAAACCAAACCGCTACAAGACTGAAAACCAAAATCCAAAGAAGACCCTAAGCTTTTACCTCAACAGAATAAAAGTAGATTTGGATCCATGGAAGGAAATCAAGATTAATCTGGTCTCGTTCGAAGACAACGGCGGCGGGAGCGGAATTGTTCGCGACGGAGCTTAGAACGGAGGAGACGCAGGAAGTGACCAATCTCAGATATCTCTGGTGAGTTCCAATGACGGAGAAGGTGGTGGAAGGAGACAGAGAGAGGAGCGGAGATGAAAGTGAGATTGAGATTGGAGAGGAGAAAGACGAGATCGAGATTGGAGAGAAAGAAAAGCATAGAAAGAAAAAATCGTAGAGTTGAAATTTTGCCACGTCATCGATCCGGGTAATCTGTTTTTATTGGGACGTCCCTTTTTATTGTCTTTAGATTTTTCTCAAAGTTTAATCCATATTCTAATTTATATCTTTTCTCATGTGTGTTTGAAATGTTTTAACATATTTCATTTAGTTTATAATGAATAATATTTTATATTTATGATTTTATTATTTATTTATTTTTCTTCTAATTTCTAGTTTTCTACTTTTAAAAATTTGAAGTTATTAATAATGATAAATTTTCTATCGTATATCAAAAGTTATGTATGTATTACGATACCTTAAACCCTTAATCAAAGAGTACCCATAACCTTTTTTTTAATTGTTTATTGAGAAAAAAAATTAATTATGAAACCCTAAACCCTAAATCAATCATTTATCTATAAAAGCCAAAACCCAAAAAGTTATGTTGTGATACATAAATCCTAAACCAAAAGAATCATACAAAAATTTAGTTTGGTGTTTAGGGTTTGATTTATACTATATATTGTCATTATTTTATAATTTTCTTTAATTTAATTTCCAAAAACTTACTTAGTAATTTAATTTAGGGTTTAGGGTATGATTGTGTGCCATATTGTCATTCTTTTTAAAATTTTAAAATTTGTTTTCCATATACCTACACAATAATTTAGTTCGGTGTTTAGGGTTTGATTTTATACCATATTGTCATTGTTTTTGAAATTTTCTAATTTGATTCTCAAAAACTTACTTAGTAATTTAGTTTTGGGGGTTAGAATATGATTTTGTGCCATCTTGTCATTGTTTTTGAAATTTTATAATTTGATACATAGTAACTTAGTTTGGTGTTTGTTTGATTTATACCATATTGTTATGGTTTTATAATTTTCATTTTGATTCCCAAGTCTTACTTAGTCATTTAATTTGGGGTTTAGGGCGTATGATTTTGTGCCATATTGTCATTATTTTAAATATTTATAATTTGTTTTCCAAAAACCTAAATCAATTTAGTTTGGAGTTTAGGGTTTGATTTTATACCACATTATCATTGTCTTTGTCTTGTAAACTTTTATTTGATTTTATACCTTCGATTTTTGAAACTTTTAAGAGTATATGATTTATCAAATAATCATGCAATTCGCTAATCATTTCGAATTGCCTGATCATTTGATAAATGATTAGCGATTTTTGAAATATTTGTTCCCACAAATTTCTATGAAAAACTACAAAATGTTTGTGGCAAAATTAGGTGACACCTATTAGCCTCGTTATTTTATAGGTCGTAGATATTTTGTAGCTTTTTGTAACATCTCCATTACAGACTACTTTATTAGTTACACGAATTTCGTAACAAATTGTAATAAATTAGCTACAAACATATTTCGTAATAAATGGTAACTTTTGCGACAAAATCCATTGTAGCTATTTTTTACTAATACACATCTTCAATTTTTTCTTATTTTTATTGTTATCATTTTTCCACACTAATTTTGAACCAAACTGTAGATTTCGTTACGTATTTCTACATTACGTATTTCTACAAAAAAATTTGTAGCAATATTACCTACAATTATATCGTACCCATTTGAAGCAAATTTGTCACAATTATACATTCGTGACAATTTGGTAACAAACTATCCACAAATAGTTACCAATTTGCTACAATTTACTTGCTTCCAAAAATAGTAGCAAAATTATATCGATTTGTAGCTAATGTTTGCTACAAATCGATTTTGTCACAAAAATTGTGGCTATATTGTCTGTTTCTTGTAGTGAATGTCTTCTAGTGCGTTTTTTAATTGTATATATAAATTGTTAAGTCATTTTTAAGATAATAACACAAATTTTTAAATATAATTATTTATATCTAAAGTGAAAAACTTCATTTAAAACTTTAACATATATAGAAGTTTATTTTTCCACAAAATCCTTGCCTTTTTTTCTGTAAAAAATTTGTTAACTAATGGTTAATGGTCTTAAAAAAAAGTCTCTAGTTTATTTTTTTGGTGGAGTATGCACATTGGTGAATGTGTTGCTAAGGAAGAGCCGATGAGTGAGAAGAAGTACATATGAAGTCTGGGAATGATGCATGTACCAAAAGTTTTTTTGGTGGAGGATACACATTGGTGAATGTGTTGCAGCCTTGCAGGGCTGTTTTACAATGGAAAAAACACATCATGAGCTCGAGTTTTGATGTGAAAGAATATGTAATATAATGTCTCATGAGCATCACATGGTTTTGTGAACAAGAGACATGGTTGAAGAGTACAAGCATTGAGTCAATCACAAGCTGCTGATACCGATCAGTTTACTTAGTGAATTGGACAAGGAATTTTTGTCAAAAGTATTCTCAATAAGGTGAAGTTGTGAGGCGTGCTCCGTTGACTTCAACAGTGGTACAAGTTGGATTCAATGCTGAATTAGTAGAACATAGGACTGTTTGAATCAGAGATTGGTTATGTTTGAAACAAGTATGTTTATGGTTTTTTGCATATGATTCAATAGTGATATTTATTTTAAACTCAGTGCATATGAGGAAAATCAAATTGGTCGACAAAGAAGTCAGGTTTGCAGAGAGATAAATGGATCCACGATATAAAGATCAATATATTATCAACGATGAAATTAAGCTTAACACACGTCGTGTTGAAGCTGGTTTTGCAATTTCAAGAGACATGGAAATCTTAATGGCTCGGGGAAAAGCAGTGTGTTACACCTCACAGTTGGAGTTGATTGAATTTATTGTCTGTCCATTGATGGTTGATCAGGTGTTTGGAATTTTGGTTTTGCCAAGGTTAGAGTTGGGTTTAAAAAGTTCTAAGTGGCAGATCAAGGAAGTGTTCAAGTTTGAATCAAGTTTCAAGAATCTCTTAGGTCACTGAAGCTCGTCCAAGGATAAAGGACAGAGGTTGCAAGGTTTAGCACTGGTGTAGATATCATGAAGAGAGAAGAGATGATGGACTGTCGCCAAAGGTGGAAATTTGTTGGATAACACACGTCGTGTTGAAGCTCGTTTTGAAATTTCAAGGGACATGGGAATCTTAATGGCTCGGGGGAAAAGCAGTGTGTTACATCTCACAGCTGGAGTTCATTCAATTTATTATCTGTCCATTGATGGTTGATCAGGTGTTTGGAATTTTGGTTTTTCCAAGGTTAGAGTTGGGTTTAAAAGGTTCTAAAGTGGGAGATTAAGGAAGTGTTCAATTTTGAATCAAGTTTCAAGAATCTCTTAGGTCACTGAAGCTCGTCCAAGGATAAAGGACATATGTTGCAAGGTTTAGCAATGGTGTAGCTATCATGAAGAGAGAATAGATGATGGACTGTCGCCAAAGGTGGATTTTTTTTGGATATTGGCTTAGTCCATGAGATACTCTTAGTGAAAGAGAAGGTTTAAAGTATTAAAGTATAAGAGAGACTTTAATATGCTGAGAAGGTTTCAGTTTAATTGAAGAGAAAACTAGTATGCGTAAACTGGAAGAGTTAACCGAGCTGGTCTAGGATTTTTTGTGAACTATTTAGGCTTCAGAACAAAGCGCTAAAGAGGATAATAATCTCTCTAACAGAAGAAGAGATAAGAAGTGAGTCTCGAAGCTTTTTCGTTTTTCCTAATCTTTTTCTTCTTCTTCTTCTTCCTCTGAAACTCTCTTGGATGATAGAGCTTGATTCTTTGTTGCATGAGCTCGAGATGTAACACCTGATGTAGTGGATTACTGGATCCGATGCCATTCCGAGAGATGTGAGATGAACACGATCGATTAAGCGAAGTCTTCTATGATAGATTATGGGAATGATTTCTTAACAGTTATCACTTTAATATAAGACACCTTTAGTTATAAGAGCTACAAATTGGAATGTAAATAGTAAAGCAAATAACATACTCGACTCGAACAAGGAAAAAAAAAAAGCAGAGGTGCAACCATTTAAATCAAGTTTTCGAGAGCACCACATACTTTTAATTGGCATATCTCTAATCTAAAATTTCCAATATGCAGGATCTTTGTTTATGATGTACTAATCTTTTAAGCTTTGATGGATGTGATGGCGGATAAAAAAATAAGACCTCTTTTTTATCTGAAGATTCCAGAGATCCAATAATTATTTTAGAAAACCATTAGTTTTCAAATGAATTTCAACATCTAAAATGTATCTCAAATATATAAAAAAAAAATCTCGTAATATTGAGTGTTTCAAACTCGAGTATCAACAAATTAATGGATGTGATGGCGGATAAAAAAAATAAGGCCTCTTTTTATCTCATGATTCGAGAGATTCAATAATTTTTTGAGAAGACCATTGGTTCTCAAATCAATTTCAGCATCTAAAATATGAGATGAATATATTTTTATGTATTGAGCAAGAAGAGTTACATGTGCATTTATACAGAGACTTCAAGTCTAAGTTTAGTAAGAGAATATATACGGTTAATGAGAATGATATGAGGAGATGATGTAGGGAATCACATATCTCCTTTACATAAATAGATATCCTTGATACGTCCCCTCAAGATGGAGGTACCGAAGTGACTCCAATCTTGGCTCTAAGCGTTTGAAACATGACTCGAGAAAGGGGTTTTGTTAGGGCATCAGCCAGCTGATCCTTTGTAGAGACATGAGCTATATGGAGTTTGCCAGTTTGAACGAGCTCCCGGATGAAGTGATAATCAATGGCTATGTGCTTCATACGGGAGTGAAATACGGGATTGGCGCAGAGATATGTTGCTCCGATGTTGTCGCAGTAGATGGTTGGGGCAGCATTTAGACGAAGACCAAGTTCAGAGAGCAAAGAGCAGAGCCAAATGATTTCTGAGGCAGTGTTGGCAACGGCTCTATATTCTGCTTCAGTAGAAGATCGAGCCACGCCTTTCTGTTTCTTTGAAGACCATGATATTGGCTGTCCACCCAAATAAATGATATAAGCATTAGTAGAGACACAATCAGTAATATCACCTGCCCAGTCAGCATCCGAAAAACCATGAAGCGTGAGAGGGTTGTCGTTTCGAAGGAAGATTCCGTAGGATGGTGTCCCGGCTAAATAACGCAGAATGCATTTGGCCGCTTGCCAATGATCAACTGTTGGAGAGTGCATGAACTGGGAGAGGCGGTTCACTGCATAGGATATGTCCGGACGGGTGAACGCAAGATACTGCAGACTGCCGACTAAGGTTCGATATTCAGTTGGATTTGAGTAACTTTCACCAGCTGCAGTAAGTTTTGGATGTGTGGCCATTGGAGTCGTGACAGACTTTGCATCTTGCATCTTCATCTTGTTCAAAAGATCTTGGACATACTTTCGTTGATTTAGGTGAAGACCATTTTCTGTGTGAATAGCTTCAATGCCTAGGAAGTAAGAAAGATCACCCATATCTTTGACCGAGAACCGAGACGCAAGATTTGCAAGAATTTGTTCCACAACTGCACTATTGTTTCCTGTGACGATGATGTCGTCCACATAGACTAGAACATATACCAAGAGTTGTGCTTGAGAGAGAACAAATAATGAGGCGTCCGAAAGAGAATTTTTGAAACCAACACTTACAAGATATCCTTTAAGCTCCATATACCAGGCTCGTGGAGCTTGTTTTAGTCCATAGAGCGCTTTCTTCAGATGGCAGACATAAGATGGTCGATCTGGATCAACAAACCCTTGTGGCTGTGAGACATAGACATCGTCGTTTAGAGTCCCTTGCAGAAAAGCATTGTTGACGTCAATTTGTCGAATTGGCCACGAGGAGGAGACAACAACATTCAAAACGAGATGAATCGTTGTTGACTTTATGACTGGGCTGAAGGTCTCAAAGTAGTCAATCCCTTCTTGTTGATTATACCCTTTTGCCACAATTCGAGATTTATACTTGTCGACATTACCATTCGCGAGAAACTTAGTCCGAAAAACCCACTTGGTGTCGATGACATTATATGATGGATCCGGAGGGACAAGATGCCATGTTTGATTGCAAACCTGGGAATTGAACTCGTCGGACATGGAGTGTCTCCATCGTTCATCTTGCAGAGCTTGGCTTACTGTTCGTGGTTCAACATTGCTATCAGTAGGTATGATTGAGGTGAGGATATATTTGGTGTTGGGTTTGGTTATGTGATTTTTGCTTCTGGTTTGCATTTGGTGGTTATTTTGCGGTGGGGGAGCTGCAGGTTGCAGTGATGGTGAATTTGGATTAGGTTGGGATTCTTGTGTCGATGATGAAGGAGGAGAAGGGTTGGATGGTGTTTGGGCTGAGGATAGTGGGCTATTTGGGCTTTGGGATTGAGTTTGGTGGCTTGGTGGGCTTAGTTGAGGTTCATTGATGGATGTATTTGGGCTTGATTGGGCCTTAGTAGAGGAAGACAAAATATCAGGAGAGGGAGACGATGGTGTGTGTGCTAATGGTGAGGCTCCGATCGTCATTTCTGGCTGTATCTCTGGTGAAGAATCAGAGCTCAGGGGTACCGACGGTGATGACGGAGCGACTATGAATGGCCGTGATGTTGTGGGTATGATTGAAAAAGGAGCTGAAGATGGTGTAATTGGTGATTCGTTGGAGGTGGAAGAGGCTGGAGAGGAAAGATAGGCAAAAGGAAATTGGGTTTCATCAAACGTTACATGTCGCGAGACATACAGTCGATGAGATGTAGGTTCAAGACAGAGGTAAGCGCTTTGGGTTAAAGAATAGCCAAAGAAGATGCAGGGTGCGGATTTAGGTTGGAGTTTGTGAGTGGTGTACGGTTTCAGCCATGGAAAGCAAAGAGAGCCGAAGATTCGAAGCTTGGTATAATTGGGGTGATGACCGAACAGTTTGAAGAAAGGAGTTTGGAAGGAAAGAGTTGGAGATGGCATGCGATTGATTAGAAAAATGGCAGTGGCAAAGGCATAAGACCAGTATGTGTTGGGAATTGATGAATGGGTGAGAAGAGCTAGTCCGGTCTCAACGATATGACGATGTCTTCGTTCAGCGAGACCGTTATGCTCGGGAGTGTGTGGTGGAGATGTTAAGTGGCTAATGCCGTGAGTGGAGAGAAAGGAACGAAGGCCGATGAATTCGCCTCCGTTGTCGGAAAAAAGGGTTCCGATGCGAGAGGAAAAACAGTTTTCAACCAGTGATTTGAAAGCGATGAAGGTATCTCGTACTTGGGATTTTTGACGAAGTGGATAGAACCAAATATATCTTGTGAAATGGTCTACGATAATGAGGTAATATTTGTATTGATCAATGGAAAGGACAGGAGAAGTCCAGACATCACTAAACAAATACTCAAGAGGACGTGAAGAGGTAATGGAAGTTTGCGAGAAAGAGAGTTTATGACTTTTATTGATTGAGCAATCACTGCAAGGCAGTGGCTTTGACGAAATATCAGAAACAGGTAAAGAAAAATCAGAAACGATTTGCTTAAAAATAGAGTGAGAAGGGTGGCCAAGACGAGAGTGCCAATCGGATGTGGTGGTTTTGAGTTTATTGGTGGAGGTGGAATAGGCTGAGGTGGATTGTGGTTGTAGAGGCCATTCATAAAGCTCATTCTTGGTATGGCCTTGGAGTAATGAGACCCCCGTGCTGAGATCCTTCACCTGAAAAGAAGCCGGAAAAAATTCGACAGAGACACGGTTAGCATTACAAAGACGGTAAACTGAAACGAGATTCTTGTGGATGTTGGGAACATAAAGAACATCAGGTAAGGACATATGGCGATATGAGGAAGGGAGATAGGTCGAACCAGTGTGGGTAATGGCGAGACCTTTACCATCACCAATTACCACTTCTTCACCTCCTGTGTAAGGTTGATGGGAGGAGAGATTAGCCAAGTCTGAAGAGATGTGATGTGTAGCACCAGAGTCAAGTAACCAAGAGTTGGAAGGGGACTGGTTTGCAGCCGTGAAGTGAGCTCGAGGTTGCCATGGAGGAGGAGACGAAGGTGCTTACAACATCTGGGAGAGTTGAGAGCAGCGTTTTGTGCTATGTCCTTGAAGGCCACAGATTTGACACTTGCCTAGGTAAGGCCGAGGAGTGTAGTTTTGTTGGCGTGGAGCAAACTGTGATTGCTGCCAGGTCTGATTTCCGCGGTTGGTAGACTTGTTTTGATAACGAGGATTTTGATTGTTACCTCGGTAAGTAGCAGCGTTGGCCGTGACTGGAAGCGACGGAACTGATGTAGCAGTAGCTTGGAGTTTAACCTCTTGATTGATAAGCTTCTCATGGACCTCTGTTAGAGAAGGAGGTGTCTCACGTCCTTCAATCTGGTCGATGACGGACTTGTAGTCATCCGGAAGACCAGCCAGAATGTATTCAATCTGGTCTTCATGTTCGATGGCTGCACCAAGAAGAGCCAATTGATCGAATCTGGTGGTAAAACCTTGGAAATAGGTGTTGATGGATTTGGTGCCTTTGTTCCATTGTTTTAGCTGATGTTTCAGTTGACGAATATGACCGCGGGATGGCTTTGCGTACGTGGATGAAAGCTTTTCCCAGATCTCGGCAGCGGTGGTTGTCTTGGAAAGCAGAGGTTGAAGATTGTTGGTGATAGCGCCGAGTAAGGCACTGTAGATGAGTTTGTCTTGCCTTTTCCACATGGTGAAGGCGTTATTGACCGAGACAACGCCGTTGGTGGTGACAGTTTGTGGTGGGATGACTATCGATCCATCGAGGTAACCTGCGAGGCCATAGCCGTCGAGAAGGGCATGAACTTGGAGACTCCACATTAGGAAGTTGGAGTCGGTAAGTTTGGTAACATTGGTCATGTTTATGTTGAGTAGAGTATGAGAGGCAGAAACAACGATTGTTTCTGTGGAATTTTCCGTAGGTGCAGTCTGAGACATGATGGAAAAAGAAAAGAGAAGAAGAAGATTTTGAAAGAATGAAAAGGAAAAAAAAAAAAAAAGTGGCGACCAAATTTTCTAGGTCTAGG
Organism: Pseudoturritis turrita; assembly: GCA_900406555.1. Taxonomy (NCBI): domain Eukaryota; kingdom Viridiplantae; phylum Streptophyta; class Magnoliopsida; order Brassicales; family Brassicaceae; genus Pseudoturritis; species Pseudoturritis turrita. The sequence continues at coordinate 54,839 of OVBL01001058.1, read as the reverse complement.
AAAGCAGCTCTGATACCATATGAGATGAATATATTTTTATGTATTGAGCAAGAAGAGTTACATGTGCATTTATACAGAGACTTCAAGTCTAAGTTTAGTAAGAGAATATATACGGTTAATGAGAATGATATGAGGAGATGATGTAGGGAATCACATATCTCCTTTACATAAATAGATATCCTTGATATAAAATGTATCTCAAATATATATATAAAAAATATCGTAACATTGAGTGCTTCAAACTCGAGTATCAACAAATTAGACATAACTTATATATATTGAAATTAGTAAACATAAATATCAATAAATATACTAATTTCGTTTATTTTGTATATGGTGACCATGTCAAAATTGCCGAAAGTTGAGTTTGAAATTCTTAATGTACTCTCATTTTCTCTTTAAATAATTACAGAATAATTTTTTTTTCTTTTCTCCCTCACCAGTCAGATCCAATGTATTGTGAAAGTATTAAATATTGAAATTTGCAATCATTGTTATAAGATGAGATGTGAAAGAGAAAGCTTTGTTTTTTTTCATGTATTTTTGTATGTTTTTACAAGAAAAAATCATTTCAATTTATAGAGGAAATACAAGTCAAGTAACTCAAATGCAATTACTACAAATGAAGTAACTCAAGAAATTAAAATAATGTTACTTATAGAAAATAATTATTTATAGCTGTTACTTGCGATGGACATTAATTGAATTTGTAACATAATGAATCTAGTTGTTGACTTTGCTGCCTTACAATTTTTAAGATACTCTCTCCTCTGTCAACGTTTTCTTAATGCATTTGATATTGACAATTACGCAAAACAATAATTAATTAATATTAGCAATTCTATAATATTTGATCCGTATAGTGTGACGATTTGGTCTAATGGTGGAAGAAAAAAAGAGAGAGTAAAAATCGTCGATTCGATTTTTATAGCGATATACAAGTCTCTTTAGCTTCGCTCATAAGACTTCGTCAAGAAAAGTGATAACGACATCTAGAAGTATTATTATACGTATATACACATGTACATGTACATATACGTGCCCATGTGAATCTTATTTATTCCATTCAATTATATATTTTGCGTAACAAAAAGAAACAATTTCGAACCTTCATTTTCTAGAAGCTAATATTACCCCAACAAACAAAAAATCAATTTGACGCAAGGGAGCAGCCATGATTCATGAATCCGGCTTTGTCAGCAATTACGCATGCATTTCCTTATAATGGGCTGCTTGGACTACAATTCAACTTTGGAGACACACACATACATCACATAAGAAAATCAATTATTAATATTTCTTTATCATGGCTGTTGAGCTAATTAGACGTAAGCGATGATTTATGTTTAAGTTGACGCCATATTTATTATGAAAATATAATACTTATATATTTAAAAATAGAGTTATTTAGGTAGCTAGTCTAATTATAGGTATTATTTCCACACAAAATGGGTGACAAAACCTTAAACGAAGTAGTGTTTTTTCGCTGATAATTTTAACAAATAGTATGGATCATGTATAAATTATATTATGTTACGAAATAGCATGTCATATTAAAAAACATTGTTAAAAAAATATATAGCGTGATCTGAAAAATTTGTTAAAAAAACATTACATCCGAAGAAAGAAAAAACGCATAACTTCTCACTCACTGATGATATTTTGTTGTAAATTTCAAATCAATACCAATTTGCTAATTTATGAAAATAGTAAAATCATTTACTGATATTACCCTTAAAATATATGTAAAACGGTTTTAATCGTCAAAAATATTAGAAACTAATTTTTGGCGAAAATTATTATGTGGATATTTAGTTTCTCCACTACAACAAGTGATAAAAAAAGGACAATTCCAAAAATGCACCATGAATTGTCAATTTTTAAAAATGCCATTAATTAAAGATTTTTTAAACCTTAACCCCTAACAAATACTAAACCCTAAAAACTAAATTCTAACATAAGATAGTTAACTCAAACCTAAATGATATTTTGAATAAATGATATAATTTTAGGAATAGTTTTGAAATTCTTTTAGAAAAATGGCATTTTTGAAAATAGATATTTCAAAAATTGCATTTTTCAAAATTTTTTTAACAAAAATACTAATTCATCTAAACTACAAACTTCGTCGGAATAATACACAATCATTGTGGAAATTAATCAATGGATTCCACCAATTGTTTCTATAATTAAATTACTGTTTAAAACCAAAATATAAAACATTTCAATCGTAATATTATAAATCAAGTGTTCGTGACCTTGGTTTTCCTTTTTATTTATTAAAAAAAACCAAGTGTTCGTGACCGAATGCTTTCGTTGGAACAAATCCTCTTAGCATAAAATTTAATTATATATCGTTTGGCCATTTATAGACGTTTTTAATGGCAATAAAACTCAAATATTTATAGGTTTTATAGATTAGTTTAGATTTCGGTCTATAATTTACTCCAATTAAAAAAAATCTATTATATTATAACTTACAAAGCATAGCACTAAAATCTCTTGTTCCAATATATACTTTCGACCGTTTAGAAGGATTCTTCTACCATGGGTCACGAGCTATGAAAAGATGCATCAGGTATCCCACGCTTCAGTCCAATCATCTGAAGCCAGTTTCCATTCTCGCAATGATGGAACTACAGAGATCAAGTTTGACAAACCGCGTTCATCATCATCTCAAAGACCGTTGTTTACTCAATTCACAATCCAAATTGATGACACGGAATTTTATGGACCACCTTCGACATCTATCCCACTTCAACCAATCTCTTTTGGCCAAGATGGAACGGTCACATATCCGTTCATGAGTGAAGATGGACATATATACTGGGATGTTTGTTCATGCACTGCTTGTATGAACGCAACATTGGACTCAGACGACGACGACCGACGACGAAGACGAAAAAAGAAAGATCCGCTTTATAAGCGATATCTCGACGGAGATCCCACTGTCGGCCCGCTTGGTGAAGATAACTACGACTTTATAGTTCACTATTCGGACAAAAGGGAGGAGCCTAAACAAATCATGATGATGCGCCCAGACGATTTCCCTCCACCTGAAGACTTCAGCAGGGACAATATCGCGCATAGTCCAAAAATCCTCACGAGAGCCATCAACTCTTCCGGACCAGACCAACTAAGTCAAGGAGAAAAGGTCCTCAACTGGCAAACGGAAAATGCCCTCGCTCAAAACCTTTAAAATTGTATGATTTTTTCTTTTTTTGGCTAGTATTTTATTTAAAAACTTTTCTGCAAAAAATGTTTATGGTGACGCAATTTTACCTGTAACGTCTTAAAAATACTAGTAAATCTGCCACCCATGGAGCTAACCATAATATAGTTTTCGATCGTATATAAATTATAAGAATGATATAAGATGGTATATAAGTTATTAAAATTATGTATTAAAAAAAAAACTCATTTGGGATTAAATTCACCCTAATTTTTTTTCTCTCGCTTAGACCGCTGCTGCTCGTTTTGACCGGTGTGCGGCGATTTCCTTAACGCGGACACCGGTCTTCGTTTCTCTTCATTTTTTAGTCCTTTGTCTTTGTCGGAAATAGGTTCTCGGGAAGGTTGGCCTGGTTCGAGCGATTTCTGTTGGAGGTCCGATCGTATCTTTATGGCGACTCCGAAATCTAGGCAGCCGCATTTGGTGGTGCCGGTATCATGTGATATACGAGCGGTCTCCGAAAATGCCTCCATCTTAGGTTGGTATGTCCTAGTATCCGGTGGCAGATTTAATTTCATCGAAGCATCAGATTCTGCTGGTGGTGTTAGTTCTCAACCATCTTCCATTTTTGGTGGACTCTGTCTCTTTCTGGCAGAGTGGCTTTGTCTCCTTCTTCGCTCAAGTCTTCTCCTCCTCAGATCCAAAGGCTTAGAGGTTTGGGATACCGTCCCTGGTTCAGGTAGTTTCTCATAGAAGCGGTTTTAGTTGTTTTGTGACTTCGCCGGCAGGCTCCTTCTCTTGTCCTTAAGGTGCTTTGGTTTATCTCCGGTTCGATCTTTCGCTGAGCTTGTTTCGAATTGTGGCGAGGAATGTTTTTGGCTCTTTTTTCTACATAAAAGATCATATTGATCTGGTCAATTCAAAAGGTTTTCAACGAGGCGTTGAAAAAGTTAAAATTTGTCCGACTTCGCCGCTTCCGGAAGTTTGGTGTGGATCTAGACTTATATTAGTTTTGTTTCTCTGCCGAAATAGTTTCCTAAGAATCTTTAAATGGGAAGTAGTCTTGCTTCGGTATTAAAAAAATCGGTTATTTGTGTGTTTAGGATTTATTCATCCTCACCGATTGGCCACGTTTCAAAGTCTTCAAAGAGCTAGGATTGTTATCAGGCTTAAGTTTGCTTAACTATACCAGTTTTAAGATGTTGCTTTCTTTGTTTCAGTTTAGGACTTTGTTCCAAGCTGTTTTAAGTCTTTGAATTATGTCTTTGCTTTTGTCAGATCTTTAACATTTAGGCTCCAAAGACATTAAATTGTCCGCTGGCTTAATTTCGGGAACATTCTGTTGTCCGCTGGCTTTTAGTTTCCGGGACTTTAAATGTGTGTCATTTGGCTTTGTATATTTACAAGCTTTTCTAATATATAATCCTGATGACAAACAAAAATTATTAAAATTATGTCATTTTTTACATTTTTTTAAAACATCATAATATAAAATAAATATTCGAATTCAAAAGGCAAATCCACATATACCGATATACGTTATGTTGTTGTGCTGTTTTGAGTTTAAATCTCTATTTTTATATTATGTTTTTTTCTAAAATTGTCTTAAAATATGTAGTTTTGATCATATATATAAAATTTTATTACTGCTTTTATAATTTATATACGAACCATAGCTATATTATGGTTTAACTATTGGGTGATGTATTGATCTGCATTTTTCCAGATGTTATGGATAAAAGGCCTGGACAAAATACCCAGATTTAAAGATCAAATCGTAATCGAACCGAATTTACCCGTACCAAACAAAATTAGATAATATAAATATTCGAATGGGTCGTTGTTTAAAATATTTTGGTACCCAAAATATAATTATATATTCAAAATTTTTAATTATATGTAGATTTGAATTAACCAAAACATCTAAATATATAATTATAAACCCGAAAAAATTAGTTATGTTTAGACCGAAATAACCAAAATACTCAAAATAACCAAAATACTCAAAATAACCAAAATATCTGTATGTTATTAGTTATATTTGTCAAAACTAAATTTTTTTTTTTTTGCAAAATTGAACCAAATTTCATTAAAATTATAAATAAAAAAAATTTGTTTTTTCGGGTAATTCAGATACTTTCGGATAAACTCGGTTCCAAAGTAACCAACCCGATAAATTTTCGGGTATTTGCCGGTTCTTAACAAAAATATCTATACCGACTCGAACCGATTTTTATAAATACCCGAATGGGTCCTAAGGAGGTATATCCGAATTACTCGAAATCCGAAAAAACTGAACCAAATCCGAACGGATGCCCGAATGCCTAGGTCTAAGTAGAAGTGAAAAACCGTTTCACCTGGAGGTTTTTTATTCTTTTTTTTAGAAAACCTTTTATTAGTCCATAATTTATATGTTGAATTATATTGTTGGAGCTGGATTTATCACAAATCAGGCCCATAAAAGCACAAACAAAATAACAGTAAAATCTAGGTCTGAGTTTATGTTTTAGACTCAGATTTACTAAAGCCTAGGTACTACGGATGATCAGGTGAACATGTCAGCTCATCACCTCGGCGTCGAATGGGTCAAATGTATCTTTTGACTGATAAAGATGGCGAGATATGCGGAGATCTTCCGGGCACGTGGGCCGAGATATGCGTAACTACTGGACGAGCTGGACAAGTCTATAAATAACGAAGATCAACAAGAGAGGGGGATCATCTTTTTACCTAGGAGAACACTCGGCTCTACGAACTAGTTGTTAACACATCTCACTTGAGATCTCTTTGTATATTCGATTATATTTAATATAAATCCAATTCGTCAAACTCATCTCATTGTTTATCATACTCAAGCCCGTGCCTATGGGGTTAGGAACGAGGAATTTGCTTCAGGGCCCCAATAATATATAAATTTCGGGGTCCCAAATTTACAAAAATTAGTCATAGTGTAGTGCTTATTAAATCTTTAGTTGGGCCTCCTCTCCGGTTACAACCCAAATTCGAAAGTTTTGGGAAGGTTTTTTTCCAAATTTTATTATTTGTTTTTTTCAGTTTTATTATTTTTTTATTAAACCCTAAAGATCCTTAAAAAATTTCCTCACAGCCATCGACACCAACGGCGACGACGAATTGAAATCAGAATATTGTTGTTTGTTTACTGCTCTTATTATATTAATGTTACTTATATTTTAATATGTGTTTCACGTTTCTATTGGTTCTGTAAAAAAATTTAGAAGATGCTTTCATGAAAAAGATATGACTCTGGAGCCAAAAAAAAAAACCAAAAAAAAAGATTAGAAACACTAAACAGATCTCAAACAAATGCATTGCACATACATTTTAAAAAACCTAAAAATCTTGATGAATATGTGGGTATTAATGATGAGTTTGATGAGCAAATAGATGATGAGAATAGAAAAAATGATGGGAATGAAGAAGATAATGGGAATGTGAATCAACAGAATTTTGAGGAGCAGGATATAGATGAGAAGTTTTCAGATTTTATCTATCATTTTTTTTTGTTTTAATAACTTCTGTTGTTTGAAATTACCATAAAAAAAATATTGAAAAAGTCCTATTTTGAAACTCATTTCAAACCTCTAGAAATTTTGACACACGGCACTGATCAAACTTATATAGATTATCTAAAATTCGTTTCTCCGATTTACATACAAATATTTAGATTTAGAAATCTGCTTCGACATATCATTATCAAATTCCGCATATATCATTTAAATTGATAAAAATGTGTGATCAAGTAGCGGGATACGCTTCTAGAAAGTCCACGTTATGCTATTGCTTAAATCGTTGATGCAATGACACATTAAAGCATTTACTTAATTAATTACTGAATTGCCATTTCCATGTGCCCCACCCCAACCGCTTCTTCCTATATATACGCTTGTTTACAGAACAAGACAAAAAAAAAACGCCATTAAAGAAAACGCTCTTTTCGTTTGTCAACTGTAAAACCCGGAAGAGATAGAGAGACGATTCCAAGCTCCTCCGATGGAGAAAGATGATGATTCTAGTGTCTGCACGGCGGCGGCGTCTTTTTCACCTAGCTTCAGTACTTACTCCGGCGATCGACTCGCCGAGATCGCCGAACGAGTTGGTCGGAGATTCGCCGATGATTATGAAGAGAAAGGAGACGAGGATTTTGAGTTTGCGATTCTTCAAACGGCGTCTGCTTCTTCCGGCGACGAACGTGGACTCGTGTTCCCTGTTTTTGATCAGAATCTCGTCTCCGAAACCTCCGCCGTGGAACCTGAAGCGGTTTTGACTCCGTTAAAAGATCTGTTCCTCCGCGAACGCATCGATTCACCACCGCAACAGACGTATTCGTCGTCGTCGGACGAGGATGAGCTTGACACGATCCCGAGCGAGATCTACTGTCCATGGACACCAGCGAGATCCACGGCGGAGATGTCACCAAGCGGAGGTTGTAGAAAAAGCAAATCAACTGGATCGTCTTCGACATCGTCATGGTCGACGAAACGGTGGCGTATTAGAGATCTACTCAAGAGAAGTCATAGCGATGGGAAACAATCACTGAAATTCCTAAATTCAAGCTCCATTAGAGAGGAATCTTCGAAGAACAAAGAGATTGTGATGAAGAAGAAGGAGAAAGAGAAAGTTTCTGCACATGAGAAGTTTTACTTGAGGAACAAAGCGATCAAGGAAGAAGACAAGAGAAGATCATATCTACCGTACAAGCAAGATCTCGTTGGACTTTTTGCAAACATTAATCGATACGGATAAACTTTTCCTCCTTTCTGATCTCATCAACAAACAAATGGATAAGTTCTCTCTTCACTCTCTTTGGATCTATCCGGCGAAATTATATTTTTTTCTTTTTGTTTTTTAATCAATTTTACAATCGTATCTAATAAATTATAATATCTCATAGCTTAATAGAAAAAAAAAGATGTAGATGGGTTATTTAATAATAATTACATCTTAAGCCATACTTTTGTTCTAGGTTTGTACACAGTTTTTTATTTCATCATGTTGTATTTTTTATATAATTTGGGTGTAGGATTTGATGTAAATGTAGATGCAGATATTTTTATTCAATTAAAAACGAGAATGAAAAAATGTAGAAAAACGTTGCAAGTTGCGATGTTTTGTTGGGGAAGATAATGGACACAAAACACGTATGTAAATGAAGCAATAATTAAACTATTTATAGATGGGACAATATCATAAATAATAAAATGACAAGTTTACTTTATATATTTGGATTTTTATTTCTAAGGGATAAATAATAATGGACCGTGTTTTCGTAAATGCCATCTACTAACTGCCAAGGACAAGTTCTTGATACCTCAAATAATTGTATCTTAGAACATCTCCGAGAACACCTCAAATTTGAGGTTTAAGGGCGGAGAACTTGAGGTTTAAGGGTGTTGTTCTCCGATGGTAAAATTTCAAATTTAATCTTAAAAAAAATTTTTTTGCATTTGAGTCCTTCCTATTAATCAAAATTAATAAAGATCATATAACTTTTATAAAGAGCTATACATCCATTAAATAGATAATATAAATAACATTAATTGATAAACCATTATATTAGAATATAAAATTAGATATAAATAATAATAAAACACACGGAATAAACTATATATTACAAATAAAATACTAAATTACTCAATAAAATTATTTCCGTAATGCTCCCAAATATGATCAATCAATGCATTTCGAAGTGATAAATGAGCCTATTTATTTTTTATCTGTAGATTACAAGATAAAAATTATTGAAATCGGGCATTTTCATTTATTGCTATTTCAACTGCGGCCTCTGACGCTGATCTTGCATCTCTAACCGGTGCATTGATATCACGTTCATCCTCAATTATCATGTTATGCATTATAATGCACGCTGTCATTATATCATGCAATACTACTTTCTTCCAATAATGTGATGACCCTGCGATGATAGCAAATTTCGATTGTAGAACTCCAAACGCACGTTCAACATCTTTTCGACATGATTCTTGTCTTATTGCAAACAATTTTTTCTTTGGACCTTGAGGAGCGCTTATAGTTTGAACAATAGTTGACCATTTCGGATAAATACCATCAGCTAAATAATAACTCATGTTAGTATTGTCGTAGTATTTTAATTTGTTTAATATTTATATGTTCATGTAATTTTTATTTTCTTGTGTTCTTTTATTTTGTATTAAATTTGCTTAATGTAATATTGTTGGTGTGTAAAATTTGTTTTTAATATTATATAATATTTTAATTTTAATTTTAAGGTGATTATTTAATTTTATATGTAGAAATTAAATTTATAAAATATATGTAAAATATTTATGAGACATAAACTTGTAAGGATTAAAATGATAAAAAAAAAAATTAATAAGATTATTTTTAAGATATATGTAATTGTAGGGACTAAAATGCAAGAAAAAGATGAAACCTCAAATTTTGAAGTTTTGAAGTTACTCTTGGAGAACCAAAAACTTCAAAAATGAAGTTTTGAGGTGTCTCTTGGAGATGCTCTTAGACTAGGGTCATCCGTAGATAACACACCATTCCGTAGCCATGTATCATACACATTCCAAACTAGGCGATCCAGAATTAGCAATCAGAATCTTGTTAGTGTACTTCATAGTGTAGTTTTTTTTTCTCCGGAAAATTTAAGAAATAATATAAGAGTTTCATTACAACCATTTCATAAGATCATATATATCTATCTTTCTATAGCAGAAAATTCTTATAGCTGTCTGAAGAGATAGATAAATCAAAAGAGCACCTCAAAACCAACAAAATGTCAAGTACCACTTCTAAACCAACAATCTTGTTAGTACCAATCTTGTGTAACACTTTGAGCAATGAGATTTGCCCCTCTATTAGCTTCCTTGAACTCTTTAACTAGCTTTCACTCAGCTAAACCAAAAGCAACAAAATCAATTTTCGATACTTGATATCGAAAAGATGACCATGCTTGAGGCCTATCAACCGCATCCACCAGATCACAAGATTCAATAGCCACCATCACCTTTGACACCCTATGACTCTTCATACTATCCAGGGTCCAAAGTAAAATACAGAGTTTAGCTTCATCAAGGGAGGAGATGTTAGAAAACACCGTCTACTATGTAGCATAACCAAACATTTGTGGTCTCTCAACACCTATGAGCCTCCTGCAATTCTATTTTGCTTAGACCAGGATACTCCAACATTACATTTGATCTAGGGTTCAGGAGGGAGCTTCCACTTCTTTTGTATCTTCGGTTCCTCATATACTCCCAGGCTTGTATTTCTTTTATTTCCCATGACACGTGCCTCAAACCATTGGATTGTCTCCTCATTAGCCTTGCTAACCACATCTAATGCTGAAAACTGTTTGCCTTCAATACAAAAGCCATTTCTATTCTTCCAAATATACCAAAGTAACCAAAGGAAACTTCTTCTTATATTCAGGGAAATTGAAATCAGCTTGGATACTCTCACTAAGTAAGAAAAGTTTGGCATAATAGCAGCCGGATCAAAGCCACATTCAGGGGATGGAAAGGAGGAGAGTGCCCACCACATGGATCGCCTCACTTAGAGCTTTCCACATTAAGTTTTTAATCTTTGGAGAGGTTTGTAATTGCCACACCTGATTCTTGAGAACATTTGTTGAAGGCAACATCTGAACTTCTCTTATAAGATCTCCAATGTTCTCTGTACAAGCTTTCCAATAACCTGATTTGACAGAATAATCTCCACTTTTATTAAGTTTCCATGAACAAAAATCCTCTCTAGTAACCACTGGTTTCATAGCAAGGATATTGAACACATCTTCATGGTAGAACAAGTCATTGAGTTTTCTTAAATTCCAACCTCTGGAGCCTACATCCATTAGGCCAGACACCTTGAGATTAAGATCAATGGTGGCAATCCTGATCAAAGGGGCTATCATAGGTTGGCCTTCTATCCACATATCAGTCCATACGCTCAAAGTTCTTCCATTACCAATCTCTTTTTCCATACCTCTTGTCAACATATTCCTACCATGTAACAAACTTTTCCAACCAAAAGAGGGTCTTTTCCCTTCTGAAGCCTCCAGGAAATCTTCCTAATTTAAGTATTTGCTCTTCAGGAACCTTGCCACTAGAATATTAGGAAACTGGATTAACCTCCAAGCTTGTTTCCCAAAAGAGCCTGATTAAAACACTCCAATTCTTTGAACCCTAAACCACCAAGATCTTTAGGCAAACATAGTTTACCCCAACTAAGCCAGTGTATTTTTTTTTTTCTCTTTTAAGTTCCACCAAAAGTATGGCACTAATCAACTTGGTAATGGTGGCTTTAGAGAGTTTAAAGCAGGACGTGGCATAGATAGGCCTGGACAGAGCAATAGCCTTAACCAGAATCTCTTTCCTTGATTTCAGCTTTTCATGTATATAGGCTAACATGTCTATCTTAGACCCACTAAAGCACTCTGGAAGGCCTAGGTATACCCCTGCTTCTCCCTCATTCAATATACCAGAGATCCTCTTAAGGTTAAGTTTCAAATCATCCTCAACTCTGCTACCAAAAGTCATAGAGGATTTATTGAGATTGATTATCTGACCCGTAGCTTCACCATACATCTTTAAGATATGGAAAAGAACCCTAACCTCTTCTTTCTTAGCCTTGGAAATGAACAGGCTATCATCAGCAAAGAGTAAATGGTGAATGACTGGTCCCTGATGAGAGAAACTAAGACCATTTAACCATCCAGCAAGAGCTGCTTTATTCAGCATGTGGCTTAGGCTTTCCGTGCACAACACAAATAGGAAAGGAAAGAGAGGATACCATTGTCTAATTCCTCTACTAGGCTTTATCACTCCAAAAGACTGGTCATTGATCAACACAGAGAAGGTAACAGAAGATACACAGAACATAATTCACTCAACAAACCTGTGATGAAATCCCAGGGCACCCAATAACCTCTTAATATAGTTCCACTCCACCCTATCATAAGCTTTAGATATATCAGTCTTGATAGCTAAAAACTCAGAAGAAGCAGAATGATGAGTTCTTAAGTTGTGCACAATCTCATGAGCAATGAGATTGTGCACAGATATTACCCTTTAGAAACGAATGCAGATTGGTTGGGAGAGATTAGAATAGGCAAAAGGGGTTGTAGTCTCTTTACCAGAATCTTAGCAACAATCTTGTAGTTCACTGAACAAAGGTTGATATGTCTTAAATCAGACATATGAGTCGGTTTAGTTACCTTGGGAATTAGGCAGAGCTGAGTATAATTCCAATCCTCAGGGAAGACACCAGAAGTGAAGAAAGCTTGGATCTCTCCAGTCACTTTTACCCTGATAATCTCCCAATACTTCTGGTAGAACAAACCCGACATCCCATCTGCACCAGGCCCACTAGAGGGTTTACTAGAAAACACCGCTTCTCTAACTTCATCCTCAGTCACCAACTTAATCTGATCAGCATTCATAACCTCATAAACTCTAGGGCTAAAACCTAAGAATAACTCTTGGAAGTTAGTTGGAGAGGATGAGCTAAAGAGATCCTGAAAGTATTTCATAGCAATATTGTTGGCATTGGATTTCGTATCAATACGAAATCCTATTTATAGAGATAAATCAAATTCGAGATAAGGAAACCAACCGGCAACGTGGAAAACTGTTGGCGTCGGATTTCGGATAAGGAAAACCAACCCAACAACATGGAAACACGACAACGTAGAAAACTATTGGCGTCGGATTCCGGATAAGGAAAACCAACCCGGCAACGTGGAAATGCGACAACGTGACATGGTGGTATCGGGTCCAACTCGCGAACGCGTAAAACGAGCCAAGTTAAGTCACCTAAATCGGGTAAAAATTATTCTTGTTAGACAAGGGCCTAAACGGCTTGGGTAATCAGGAATGGACCTCGAGATGGAGAGATCCGCGAGTTGGGAAAGTTGGGAAGATGAAGAGTTAGACTCTGAAATTTGAACAATGTAACGTCTGAATCAAAGAGAGTTAAGAGAGTTATAAGATGTTAAATGTGGAGCGTGATTGGCGTGTTGTAGAGAGTATATGTACGAAATAAGTCTAGAGAAAAAGGAGATATTCCAAACTCTCTAGCAAGATACACGCAATTAAACTCTTTTTTTAAAGATTTATCTTACTTTACATTATATTTGTATTCCGAAAACTCTCTATTCCGATTACACTTTGATTTTCGATTGTCATCTCTCATCGTGGGATCTTATTCCAATTACACGTTGATCTCTGATCGGCATCTCTCATCGTGGGATCTTTTTCGATTACGTTGATCTTCGATTATCATCTCCCATCGTGGGATCTTATTCCGATTATACTTTGATTTTCGATTGTCTCTCATCGTGAGATCTTATTTCAATTACACTTTGATTTTTGATTGTCATCTCTCATCGTGGGATCTTATTTCGATTACATGTTGATCTCCGATTGTCATCTCTCATCGTGGGATCTTATTCTGATTACGTTGATCTTCGATTGCCATCTCTCATCATGGATCTTATTTCGATTACACTTTGATTTCCGATTGTCATCTCTCATCGTGGGATCTTATTCCGATTACATGTTGATCTCCGATTGTCATCTCCCATCGTGGGATCTTATTCCGATTACGTTGATCTCAGATTATCATCTCTCATTATGGGATCTTATTCTGATTACACATTGATCTCTTATTGTCATCACTCATCGTGGGATCTTATTCTGATTACGTTGATCTCCGATTGTCATCTCTCATCGTGGGATCTTATTCTGATTACACGTTTATTTCCGATTTTCATCTCTCATCGTGGGATATTATCTCGATTACACATTGATCTCCGATTTTAATCTCTCATCATGGGATCTTATTCTGATTACGTTGATCTCCGATTGTCATCTCTCATCGTGGGATCTTATTCCGATTACGTTGATCTCCGATTGTCATCTCTCATCGTGGGATCTTATTCCGATTACACGTTTATTTCCGATTTTCATCTCTCATCGTGGGATATTATCTCGATTACACATTGATCTCCGATTGTAATCTCTCATCATGGGATCTTATTCTGATTACGTTGATCTCTGATTGTCATCTCTCATCGTGGGATCTTATTCCGATTACACTTGATCTCCGATTGTCATCTCTCATCGTGCGATCTCATTCTGATTACATTTTCGTCTCTGATTCTTTATCTTTTTGGTGTGATCCGAATCATACCAGATTCAGGACTCAAAAATATCACCCTTTGATGCCACAAATCTCTGGAAAAGGCCATTCCCATCCTTTAATTTCTTAATCATGTTCTTTCCTCTATTAGCTTTGACATAAGCATGAAAGAACTTAGAGTTCTTATCTCCATAAAGAAACCATTGATCTCTACTCTTCCGCCCCCAAAAGGCTTCTTCCTCCTTGTAGGCAAAACACAACTCCCTTTTCAAACTTCTCACTAGGTTTCCAACAGGAAAGTCATTCGATTGTTCAGACTTTAGAGCAATCTGAATCTGAGTAATTTGATCCCTAGAGTTGAGAGTATTAACTTTCTTCCATTTGCTAAGGGCTCTTCTGCAATTCCTCAAGCTTTCAGAGACAGTGTATAAACCCATTCCTCTTTCTTTAACCATATTCCAACTTTCCATAATGGTCTCCTTAACCAAAGGTTTTTTTAAAATCCTCTTATCAAACCTAAAGCTACCTTTGTAAGAATCATTAGAGGACACCAAACTAATGAGGACAGCTCTATCATCTGATCCTCTCTTCTCTAAGAACAACTTATTTGAAACATGAAACTTCTTATGCCAGATCTTGTTGCCAAAACATCTATCCAGATTCCATTGGATCCACATATCATATCTCTTTCCTGCCCAAGTGAAAATGTTCCCAGAGCTGATCAATTCCTACATTTCAC
This sequence comes from Pseudoturritis turrita, assembly GCA_900406555.1. Taxonomy (NCBI): domain Eukaryota; kingdom Viridiplantae; phylum Streptophyta; class Magnoliopsida; order Brassicales; family Brassicaceae; genus Pseudoturritis; species Pseudoturritis turrita. Next base: position 39,783 of record OVBL01001058.1, on the reverse strand, counting down.
AAGCTCTCATCTTCTCATTAAAAGGCCTATAGACTTCATCATTTCTACTAGCCCACCCACTTTCTCTCCATTATGCAGGATGTTATTAAAGTCCCCAACCATACACCAATATTCCTTCCTATTTACTCCAATCCTAGAAAGTCTTTCCCAAAGGTAAGGTCTTAAAGATCCACAAGGATCCCAATATATACAAGAAACAAAAAAAACTACCATCTCCTAAGTTCACCTTCAAGTCAATCAGATTCTTATCCGCAAAAAGAGCCTCCACTTCTATATTAGATTTCCAGAAAATTGCTATCCCACCACTCCTACATATAGGGTCTATAGTGAAAACCCTTTCATACCCTAGCCATACCTGTAAATCCACCAGAATATTCCTCTTATGCATAGTCTCCATCAAGAACAAAAGCTCAGGAAAATGCTTTTTACGCATTTCCATGAGCCTGGGAATCACCAGATTTTGAGACCGTCCCAACCCCTGGCAATTCCAGCTCATGAAGCTCATTGGGGGCTGGACAGTCCCTCATTTGGGACTATCTCTGGTTTACCAAGTTTAGGAATCTTGCTGATCCTGACAATCTCTTTCCCTGCCCTTTTGTTCTCTGTAATTCCCACTTCTGCACCCTTTTTCATCTTAGTTGATTCCCTGTTCAACTCTTCATCCATCCCTTTTGGTCTTCTATTACTTTTCTGAGGTCTCTTTCTCGGTTTTCCTCTTTTAGGCTTGATCGGGGAAGGACTAGCCTCATATAGGCCAATCCTATAAACCGTTGAATCATCTAAAAGAGGGACAAAGGGAATAGAACCCCCAAGATTGCAACTTTATGTCTGAAGAGAATCAGCACTAGATTTCCATCTCATATCCCTTCCTGAATTAATGGCCTCATTTAAGAGTAATTGATCCTTGGTAGCCACTAAATCAGTTCTGGATGCAGATCCAGAAGACTCATAACCAAAACAAGTCTTATACCTTTGTCTAATTTGGAAGAGACAAAGGGGCTCGCCTCTAACCTCAATATAGTTTATTGAGACATAGGGTCCTTCTCTACCTCCTTGATTGAGTTCTTAACTTTTTCCACTCTGATTATCCTCTCAGCTCCTTCTGCTACCATCAGGTATTGCCTCATACCCTCTAAGTTTGCCATTCTCAGTCTTCCATTAGCAGGGTTAATGCCAACATAATCTTCTCTTAAGACTCCCAAAAAGGGGTCATCTTCTTTAATCACCAAGGGAGACTTAGGTTTTTCAACACCACTCAAGTTCTTCTTAATATCAGCCCGCTCTTGTTGATCTCTCATCTCCAGAGGACATATTTCCTTTTCATGAGTCAATCGTTGACATCTATAACATCTTTTCTATATCCTTTCATAATCAAATAAAAGGTTAACAGATCTAACACCACGAATATTGACAATTTTAGATCTTCTCAGAGGTCTTGAAACATCAAACTTCACTTGCACCTTAACATAGTCTCTGGTTTGAGCAATGGTAGGATCAAATGGCACCTCTGTAACCTGTCCTATGAGCTCCCCAAAGGCTTTAATGGTTTTGACTGTGTAGTTATTGACAGGGATGTTCCGAATTTGTACCCATATAGGAACATACTGCAAGAAGTCAATCGGCAGATGCTCACTCCACCTCTCTAACGCAATAGCCCATTCATTGTAGGCATGAAATCCCTTCTCCAAAATCCGAATCTTATCATGTTCATATCGGAATATGAACTGAAACATTTCTTTAGATAGAGCAACGCCTCTTACCCGACTCATGTTTTGCCATTTCCTAGGAAGATCAAGGATAAGGCTCGCCATCTTCTAACAATCAAGATTGAGAAGCCTTCCAATCAAGCTTAACACATTGGAAATCTAGTGCTGGTAAGTCAAAAGGCACATCCTCATCATCATCAACCAACTTCATCTGCATCATCGCTTTGTCCATAGCATAAGCCATCCTAAGATAGCGATGCAGCGTATAATTAATATAATTATTAATAGGTTAATTATGTATTATTTCTATTTTATGTATTTTGATATATTTTCTATTTTAATTAGTATTATGGGTTTCTAGAGTTTTATGGTTTTCTTATAAATATCCTCTTAGGTTTTGTATTTCAGGAAGTTGTTGATTGATTAATAAAGAGCTTTTCTTTTGAAGGAGATTATTCTCTATCCCTTGTTTTCGGTAGATCTTGAGAGATCTCAACGAGTTCAAGAAGCAGATCCCAAAGGAGGATTCTATCGAATTCCTTGGTTGAGCTGGCAGATCCCAATCGATTCCTTTGAATCCATTGGTTGAGCTGTTTATCGTTGCTTCCGCTCCATCAGTTGGTATAAGAGCTGCGTCTCTTTGATTTCTTAATCATAGACCGATTATGGATGTCATGTTGAGTGGCAACATCTATCCTTTTGAGGACGAAAGTCTTTTTGTCGAGAAAGAATATCCTGAGATCTACAGAGAGATCTATGGCGATCCCATCTACGACATATATGAAGACGATGTCCAAGTTATCGACTTTGTCTTCGAAGAAGAGGTTTTTGGGAATATGATTCGTGCAAAAATGGGGCCAAATCAGATTCGTGCAAAAACTGGAGGAAATCAGATCCGTGCAGATGTCGTGCAGAATTCGGTCTGTGCGAAATTCGTGCAGATTCATGTTTATGAAAAATCCCTGCAGAATTGGATTCGTGCAAAATCCGGACATAATCAGATTCGTGCAGATCCAGTGCATATCCAAATTCTGCCAAAGAAGTATGAAGTTGAAGATGGATTTAAGAAGTCCTATTTGATGCCAAGAACGCAATTGAAGATTCGATGACGAATCTTTCTTGGCCGGCGAGACCTGATGCATCGTATAATTAATATAATTGTTAATAGGGTAATTATGTATTATTTCTATTTTATGTATTTTGATATATTTCCTATTTTAATTAGTATTAGGGTTTTCTAGAGTTTTATGATTTTCTTATAAATAGCCTCTTAGGCTTTGTATTTCAGGAAGTTGTTGATTGATTAATAAAAGAGTTTTTGCTTTTGAGAGAGATTATTCTCTATCCCTTGTCTTCGGTAGATCTTGAGAGATCTCAACGAGTTCAAGAAGAAGGTCCCAAGCGAGGATTCTATCAAATCCCTTGGTTGAGCTGACAGGTCCCAATCGATTCCTTTGAATCCATTGGTTGAATTGTTTATCGTTGCTTCCGCTCCATCAGATAGGAACTCCTTTCCGCTTCTTTCCCTTATCGACACAACCTCCAGCCTTTAACAGACTGAAAACCCAATGCTAGGCTGCTTCTTCTTCCGACTAACCACAGCACAAACCCTAACTGTTCACTCTTCGAAAACCACCGACCAAAGTAAGAACCCAAACCTTAATCGCTTCGAATCCTACCAACCTCAACCTGGAACCACTGGAGATAACCGAACGAAACTTCAACTACTTAAACTTCAAGCCACTTTTCGCAAACTTCAAGCCTTTGTCCACAACCGCCGTCTTTCGGTTTTGTCCACCACCGTCTCTGTCTCTGTTCACACATTGTCCACCACCGTCTCTGTCTCTGTTCACACATTGTCCACCGTTTCCGTCCATAACTACCGTCTCTGTCTCCTTCTCTGTCCACAATCCACCACCTTCTTTTTCATCAACATATGTGAGGATCCGGCGAGAGATTGGGGAAGATGTGTAGAAAAAATAGTAGTTTTTAAAGATTTGAAATATTTTTGTAATTTTCTTTTTTTATATTAAATATTTAAATTTATTTTTTCTTAAAATTATTTCCTTCTTAAATATATGTGTTGGTAATTGTGTAAATTTTATCGCAATTCCGCAATATATATCTAATCACACAAATAATTTTATTATGTGGCTTTTCATTCTGCAGATTAAATTTATTTTGTGTCATTTTTCGATTACGCAGTGTTACCCACCAGAGTCTTGTTAGTGTAGTTCGTAGTGTAGTTATTATAGACGTTTTGTTTACGGTCTATTTTAGAATATAATAATAAGAAATCCTTTATACCACTATATATATATATATATATATATATATATGCAGAGACAATAATAAGAAAAAAGAATAACATGGTTTTATTCAGTACTATTTAAATTATTAAAGTAACTAACAATATATAAATTCAGTACACATTTTATTATTAATTATATGTTTATATGATTAAAAAATAATAATTTGAGAATTTGCTCTATTATAAACGCTATTAGAAAAAACTTCAGCAAAGATCAAATAAATATAAACATGACTTTATGCATAATCATAATTTAGGCATAGGTTTGTAAAAATACCATCTCTGTTCATTTCCAAAAATAGGTATTGCATTTTTGCAAAATTCGAAAATTTAGACATAGTATGTAAACCATTTCATGTGTTCGTAAAAAAAAAAAAAGTTTTCGAAAGAAATAAAACACCCTGATTTGAATTTTATTTCGGTGAATCTTTATCATCCTTCTTCTGCCACCTTTTAGTTTAGTTGAATAATCAGTTTTTGTCTGTGGTCTTTTTTAGTCGGTTTTTGTAAAGCTTATTTTTTTGTGGGATGTAAAGTTCTAGATTTAGACTCTTTATGTTGAAGATTAGATGGATAGAAATTTAGATTTTTGATTGTGGTTTTTTGCTTTTGTTAATCGTCGTATTTGGGTCTATTTTTCGCGGTTTCCCCTTGTCTGCTACTCTTTCCGCACTCTCTTTTGATTACGAGTGTTTTTTTATATTTCTGTGTTTAGTGGTAGTTATGTTTTCTAGATATCTCAAAATTTTAGGATTTTGCTTCCCAATAATTTTTCGAACTTTTTTCGGATAATCTTTCGAGTTTTGTTTTTTGGTAAATTTTCGGACTATACTTCTAGAGTATCCGACTTTATAATTCGACCCGATTATATATATTAATATTCTGACGGAAATTGACACACCCTGACTTGGATTTTCTTCCTGGAATGGACAATATCATTAATTTCTCTAGATTTTTTTTTCTATCCAAAGGAAAATAATGATGTTTTCGTAAATGCGAGCTACTCGAAGATAATTTCTAACGATAATTTCTTGATAAGGTAATTGTTGCTTAGACTAGGTTCACCTATAGACTGTAGATTAGATACACCATTCCTTAACCATATAAGTACACATTCCTAACTGGACTACGTAATTATTAAAGATGTAGCTTAGTTATCATAGACGAGTATTCTTTATCATTGTATTATCACATCGAGGTATATATATATTATACAATGAAGTCGTATATGTGCAAAGTCCTATGCGCAATTGGAATCGCGTCCAAATTTGTGTATTCTATTGTGAATTTAGTAGGTCTGGACATTCAGGTATTCGGTGTGGTTCCGAATTTTTTTGGATAGAAAGGTTTATGATCCCATATAAGTACCAAAACAGTTTCTGTTCGGTTTTGGTTTGGTTCCAATCGATTTCGGATCGATTCGGTTCTTAATTCTGAAAACTGATAATTATCCGAAAATTTTCCTGTTCGATTAGGTTCCGGATATTTTTTACTCAAACTATCTGAAAAATATCAAAAAATACCCGAAAAATATCTTAAAAATAAAAAAAAAACAAATCTGTCATCATGTCGGTGTGACATTCGGTTCGGTGTGATTACTTGTTCTTTGTTTATATCCCTACATTTTTTGGTGTGACATCATTTCGAATTATGCTGACACCATGCTTCAACTCACTACTTGATCTTACTTTTTAACTTTTTTTTGCTTAATTATTAGAAAATAAAATTTACAACGATATTATGTGGATTCATCGATGTTGAAACAACTGCATAATCAGTTTTAACAAATAACGATTATACGATTTTTTTGTCGGAAAGCTTTACTTGTTAACGGACTAAAAAGTATGTTATATTTTTTCTTTATCGATCTCAACGTGATACGAGTTTTATTGTTTGGCCATTAACCATTCGATGAAACTCCAAGATCCTTATTGCAAAACAATTTGAAATTGATTTTTGGATTTCTTTCTTCTTTCTTTGGATGTCTATTTTAGACTTTGAAGATTCTCTTCTACATGCTTTAATTTGTCTATCAATTTCCGTATTGAATACCAAGGCGTTGTTACTCCTAACTTCAGATGCCATTATTGCTTCATAATAACACACGTCATGTGATATCTTTGGTCTGTCATGATGAACCAAAAGGTAGATATTGGCCAGCGTTAGAACTGGGCACGGAACGGATATCCGGAAAAAATACAGTATTTGTGATCCGATTTGTTTTTGCCGGATATCTAGATTTCCGATTTACTTTGCTCCAAAAATGCGGATATCTGGATTTTTTCCGCATATTTGCGGATATCCGGATATTCACGGATATCCATTTTAGACCCAAAAAAATAATCAAAATACCATATATTTTTTTAAAAATTTGTTGTTTTAATATAATATTTAAACTAACTAGTAAATAAATATATTAAATTACATAATTTTATCTGATATAATTAAATAAAAATGAAAAATGGAAGATTAAGATGGTGAAAAATGAAACATGTGTTTTTTATTTAAGAAAAAAAAAATCTATTTTCAATTAAAAGCTAGTATCTATCTACATATTCTTACTATAAATATTTCGCCAAATGTATTTAAAAAATCTAAAAATGCAAATATACGTTATAAACCTATCATATTATATGTATATATAAGTAATATACGGATCGGAGCGGATATTCGGATTTTTAAAATTAGTATTTGTGATTTGCTCCGTTTTAGACGGATACTAGATTTTACTATTTACTCCGCTTTGATTCATAACGGATATCCGAATTTTTCGAATCGAATCGGAGCGAATCTAACGGATAATTTGCCCAGCCCTACCTCGCGTATATCAACACATGCTTCTTCTTTGATATTCTCTTTCTTCATTTGTTTCCTCTACGCCTCTACCCATAACTTTGGAGATCGACCATAATTCACCCTTGATGTAGGGATTTTTTGATCAATACATCATATGATGTTTACACTTGAAAAATCAATTTTTGGCTTTGATTCACGATACAAATTAATTTCGGGCCACTCTCTAATATTTTTCATAAAAGATGGGCCATTTTGCTTAAGTTTTTTTATAAAATGAAGATGGACCCAAGGCCTACACACTTCTGCCACACCCAATTGGGTCTGACCCACCGCCACAATAGCAAGGTGGTTTATGAGGGAGAACATTGTTTTCATGGATTGGTTGTTTGTAAATGGAATCATGAATGGGAGAGAAAAACCAAACCAAAAATCATCACTCGTTTAATAAACACATTTGTATCATGTAAGTACATATACCATATTAATGAGAAATAGAAACTGTTATAAGATAAGTGACAACACTGTTTCTTATCATAACAATTCACATTTATTTTCATGACAATGAGTCGCGACCAATCAATCTCACAAATGATCAAGAATTGCCCTCACTTACTTACCTTGAAGTCTTAGTGTAAATGCTTGTAACGAGACAAGGACTGCTTTTAACCTCTCCTTAGCCGCTTCATCGATCAAGTTTCCTTCTGCATCGAATTTCTGAGGCGGCTGAAACGCATTGAGAGTAAACTCGGGTTTGTTGATGAAATGAAGATCAAGGAAAACTCCGATTTGTCGAAGATGATATTGCGATCTTCCTCCACCAAAACCTCCACCGGTGCTTATTATGGCAGCGGGTTTGTCAGCCCAAACATTAGGTGATCTTGAAGCCCAGTCGATCGCATTCTTAAGAGGAGCTTGAATATGAATCAGGAAAAGATAGAGTCAGCAGGTCGAAAGAGTTTTCAATTCTATGTTCCATACAATACAAAAGCTTGAACTAGTTATAGGGCATGTCGCAATCCTCAACACTAAGCAAAGTCTACAAGGCTAACAAAAAAACAAAACAGAGCCTGCATCAAATCAATATAGCTCGGAAGTAACATAAGAAATGTCACAACTTCCCAATCCCATAGATGGATATTTTACAAGCAAAACGAGACATATGAGATTCTTTCAATCCCTGGAACAAAAATTGTGAGATTCATTCAACATGAGCCTAAGTTAGGTCCCATGAGTTACACTATTAATCCAAATCAATGGTTCCAAGATCACCTTGTTATTGATATTTGCATATGACTAAGACAGAGATGGACCATGGTTTACAGTAAATGTCTTATAAAATCCAAATTGACAAACCAAAATCCTAAGCTTTCCAAACCTAAACTTTCTCTGTAGAGAAGATGTCCCTCATGATATTGCTACAATCTTACTACTAACGAACAAGACAACGATAATATCATCTTACAGCAAACCAAATCCATGGATTTCTATAACCAATTCAAACCAAACATACATGATCCAGCTTGACAGTGAAAATCGATATGAAGAAAGAAAAACCATTTTGAAATACCTGAAACAGAGAAATTGTACTCAGGGGAAGCGAACAGTATACTATCGGCGGCAAGGATTTTCTGCCGGAAAGCTTCAACGACCGGAGGATAAGTACCGTTGATTTCCAGATCCGTATTGATCAACGGCAACGGAGATAAGTCGATATACTCAATCTTCATTCCCGTCACCGATTCCTTCGTCAAGTCGATCGCTAAAACAAAACAGCCAACCAAAAGTTGAGAAAACGAAACCCCAAAATTGACGAGAAGAAGCAAAAAAAAGGGATATACCGGCACGGAGGAGAGCAGTGTTGTAAGAGCCTTTACGGAGGGAACCGGAGAGAGCAGCGACTCTGATCAATGGCTTTATCGCCGTTACTGCCTCCATTTTCTCCGATTAGAGCTTCACAAAATGTTTACCCAAAGAAGAAAGGATGAGGTTTAGGTGAAGGAAGAGACAAAAGAAAAGACGATTCCACTAATCTAGCGCTCAGGCGGCCTTAGACAGGCCTATAAAACTCATTATATTCTATAACAAGTCTTATAATAATGGTCACTCACTAATAATCACATCACCTCTAAATGTCAACAATATTAAATCGTAAATAAAAAATAAAATACAATCGTTTATCACTTACATTCCGAATGGTGACATATTAAACGATGTAAGTAATAAAAAAAAAATGTTGGGTTTTCAGAGATTTTTAGGGATTCATAGTTTGAATTATTCATGTATTGATTCCTAGAGGCAATTGATTCTAATCTTATTTCATTTTAAAACCCAAACACTATGATAAACTTAACCATACTCTCGCAGCGAAAACCATCTATGACAAATCTATGCTATCAATCAACTCTCGCAGTCAATAATATAAATAGCACGCAATTATTATCAAGTTCAATTGTTCATCTAACGTAATAACTCAATTTTCGCAGGCTTAAAGGGTTAGACTCATCAAACACCATGCTCAAAATAATAAATCAAGTGATGTTCAAGCAAATATTGTTCTAAGATCAGTTTCGAGATTATCAAACAAGAAACATGCAATAAAATCAGATCTAGATGAAGGATTACTTGATTAATCAAAAGCGTCACTCTATTTATCAATCCTATCTATCGAGCCATGAAATTCCCCTTGAATTACTACCCCTTAGAACCCAACAAAACACTACTCAAACATAGACATGATAACCAAAGCAAAAGTAGTAGAAACCATGTATATATAAAGAGTAAGGGTTCAGGAAACTTCTCCAATGGAGTACAAGGAGGTGAGATCTTCTCCCTTTATCGAACAAATAGAAGAAAACTAGAAGATTTTGGTGTGAAAAGAACATAGATCAATCTCCAAAAGAATGATGAAAACTTAGTATTTTTGTGGCTACTAGAGGCTTTTTATAAGTTCGGGGTCGAGTTAAGGCATTTCTTTGGGGTTTTGGAGAAGATTGGGAAAAAAGGAAAATTCCTTTTTTTAGGAATGGCGATCGATCGATCCCTTGGGACTGATCGATTGATCGCCTCACAATTCCTTTTCTCCAGCCAAAGTTGCAGATGTTCGATCAATCGATCCCAGGGAGGTAATCGATCGATCATGCTTCATCACCTGGGCTTGCTTTTGCTCGAACCTTCATCGACCAGTCTTCAGGAAATCGAACATAACTTGAGATCGCACCGTTGGATCTCCACATTCTGATATCCAAATTGAAGCTAACATCCCCATCTATATCATTGGAAAATATGAGCTTGATCCAATGGTGGGAAGACTCCATCTGATGAAAAACATTCGACATTCAGGATATGTCCTATTTTCAAAATGCTTGTTTTCCATCCTTTTTGGTCCAAATTGCTCCAATTTCCTGTAAAGATTCTAAGATCAACAAAAACACTAAAAGAAACCATAAAATGCCAAAACCAAATAGTTTTTTCATTAAAAATCTATTAAAAAATTATAAAAAGTGGTAAAATCTAAGGTATATCAACTCCCTCAGACTTAAACCTTTGTTTGTCCTCAAATAAACGGCAACTCAAGTTTAGAAAAGAGGTTTGAAATCATGGGAACTCACATATCCTTGAGATCATAGCTTTGATTTCTTAAGCTATGATCCACATGCAAACATTGTCATCTTATTCCACCATGACCTTCGCAAGCCTTGTCCATTATAAATTCCAAGCCTGCAAAAACCTTAACTTTACATCAATTGACTCTCTACATTCATTAAGTATTGCATGAGCTTTCTCTTTAAAGGATGTTATATCAGGGTAGACGGCACTAGGAGTTAAAAAAGCACGAAAATTACCATGATATATGCAAATCCCAGGAAAGAACCAAGCTCTCGAATCAACATCAATGTACTCCACCAAGTATCCTCAATCCCTGCATTTGCAGTGACTGGAAAACTGTGTCGGTCCTCTTTCTCTCCGACATTTTTACAGATATATGCACATATGACAAGGAAGACAAAAATGTGTGAGGTCTTAAAAGAGATAAAGGTTTAAGGTAGGGTACCAACTAAAGATGAGCTGGCCATTGAGGATCAACAGAGAGTGGTTAAAAGGAATAAGAAGTCATGAATGTTTGGTTCGTTTCCCTGATCTAACACCTTTAAAGAGAAAATTTAAGTCAGGTTAGAAGTCCAATAATATAGAGTCAAAATCAAATCCATCAAAATTAATGCAAACTGAAATTTTATGGGGGTAGTCTAGTCATGGGGTTTCTGAATCGTCTGTCTGAACAACTCTGGTGCAATGGTTGCTATGTCTCAAAATCAAAGCATCTGTTCCTAGAAAATGGCATAATTTCCTACAAATTTGACTCAATAAAAACAATTTATCCTAAGTAAAAATTTTAAAATTACTCAATAAAAGCAAAAAAAAAAAACAAAAGGAAGCAAATATTGTCAGATACCGAGGAATCCTCTCCCAGACTTAAATTGTACCGTTCCGGTGTGAAATTAAATAAGAGAGAGTCATAATCAAATGAAAGGTATTAAAAAGCATGGATAAAATATGATACATCGATGATCGTTGTAGAGATGCATTCCTATTGGTGGCTTTTTTTTTCCAGAATCAAGGAAATTCGAATTTAATACCTATAGGGGTGATCGATCGATCGATCGATCGATGAAAGAATTGCAAAGGCCATATTTCCCCGGATGTTCGATCGATCGATCGCTGGGTCGATCGGTCGATCCGAAACTCTGCAATTTTCGCCTTTTCGATCTTTCCTTAAACACTAAGTAAATTCAAAAAAATAAATAAAAATAAACTATAATTAAACACTTACCAGTGGCTTACCTCCCACTAAGCGCTTCAATTTAAAGTCGTTTAGCTCGACTTGTTTGCCATTTTTCTAGGCGAAAGGTGGAGTATCGAAGGAAAATGGTGTTTCTTTAGATTCTTCGATGATGCTTCTTGCTGGATAAGGGGCTTCGTGCTTAATTGTCAGCTTGTTTATGTCCTTCTTCTTTAGAACATACTTTCGAAAAGTACATTCTTTGTCAACTCCACCATTCGTTTGATTCTTCATGGGTTCACATCTTTCAACTCAGGGGGCATTCTAATTCTGAGGCTGGCAAACATTCTTCTTTTTGTTTTGCCAACGTCCTTGATCATCTTGATCTCTTCTTTAGCAGTCTTAGGAGTGCTTGTCTTATCTCCATGATCCACATCCATCTTTTTCCCAATGCTAGTTGTTCCTGTAGGAAAATTATCTAAAGAAACTATAGGGTAAAAGACATGTTTATCGATTTTCTTAAAGGATATCCTTTGATTGAGGAAGGCAATGACAGCCCCCACAACAGATAAAAAGCTTCTTCCAAGTATCAAGGGTCTATCTTCTTCCATTTCCAAAACGTGGAAATCAGCTGGTATGCAGGTTCTTCCGATTTAACGTTGCAAATCTCGAATAACACCTTTTGGGGTCTTCATCGAAAAGTCTCCAAACACTAATATAGTGTTAGAGGGTATGAACTTATGGAGTCCAAGCTTCTCTGCAGCCACTGTAGACATAACATTAACGTTAGAACCAGAATCACAAAGAGAGTTAGGGAACTTATTGCCTGCGATTTTGCATGAGAAAATAAATTGTCCCGGATCTCTTTCTTTGAGAAGTGTCCTTATTGGAGGCTTGGGTTTATTAGCCATGTTTCCTCCTGGTCCTAGGTTGTTGATTTGGATTTCTCCTTCAGAATCTAAGGACAGAGATTTGTCATCCAGCATCAAGCATGGATGAAGGGCCAAGACGTGATCTATGGCATTCCAGTAGTTCATCTTCCACCTTCCCTGGAAGTACTCCATTTTGCCTCTTGACAGCATCTGCGGTTTGAGGAACTTGAACATCCATTTTCTTCACATGTAGAAAAAATGCTTCGAACTTTCCATTTAACTCGGTGTATATGCCTTCAACTCTAGTATTAAAATCATTTGTCCATTGATTTTGATTTGCAATGATTTGATGCAGAAATATTTCCATCTTGTTGGCTTGAGAAGAACTCGCCGAAGTTCTTGGTGCTTTTGGTGCCTGGAAATTGTTAAAAGATGGTTTTTGCTGGACATTGCTTTCGCCAAAGTTAGTACTACGGCCAAATGATGGCTGCTGAAAATTATTCCCACTTAGATGGTCCATGTCCATAAGAGTTGCCTTGATGTTGGCTTTTCTCTTGTGGAGGATAGAATTGATCTTGTGGATTTTCCACATTAGGATTTATGTAAGACAAATAAGAGTTATTCTTAAAGTTATTAAAGTTTCGGTTTTGGAAGTAACATTGAGCTCCAATGTAGTTGATTTCTTCTTCTTGTCCTTAATGTTCATCATTGATGAGTCCTTGTTGATTTTCATTCCCCATCTCTTTGAGAGTTTCACAGGAATTGATTGAACGTTGCTGATTTTTCAGAAGTTGGCTCATAATGATCTTTAGCTCGGCAATCTGCCTTGATTCGCTTTCATGGATTCTCGTCGTCCTGTCAAAATTGGTAGCATTGTTACTATTACTAGCAGCAAGATTATCAATTAAAGCTTGACCTTCTTCAACCGTTTTGGTTGTGAAATCCTCATTGCTAGTTGTATCGAGCGAAAGCTGATATTTCTTATCAATGCCCCTGTAAAAGGTACTTAAAAGATTAGTTTGTGTAAATCCATGCTGTGGAAAATCTCTTAAGTATTCTTTAAAGCGTTTCCAAGCATCGTGGAAGCTTTCAAGAGGTCCTTGTTGAAATCCCTGTATCTTATTTCTCAAGAGGTTAGAACAAGATTTAGTGTAAAAATGATTGAGAAAAGCAAACTTACAACCTTCCCATGTAGTGATAGAGTTTGGTGGTAAAAATTTAATCCACTTATGAGCTTTTTCGGAGAGAGAAAATTGGAAAAGCTTACACTTTAGATAGTCCAAAGGGACTCCATTTTGCCTTGTTGTAGAGCAAATTTCCTCAAAAACTCGACGTGGTCTATAGGGTGTTCTGTTCGCCGCCCATGGAACTGGTTTTGCTTGACCAAAGTGATGATATGCAGCTTGATCTCGTAGTCGTTTCTTTGTGGAAGTTGTGGACGTATAGCTGCCCGATCATAGAAGTATTGATCAGGTGCATCACAAACAGCAATTGTCTGGTGGAGCTGAAACCGGCGCTCATTGTTTGCTATAGGTGCAGGTGGTGCTCCACCAATGCGAGGTTTCCGTGCATTCCGATTAGCAGCGCGTTCGACAATGAAGGTTTTGATTGCCCTCCGTGTCAAGAAGTGGATGTCCATGCTCGTCAAGTTAAGGCTCTCGGCCTTGGAGATTAGCGACGTTATCGTTGTTAGCCATTTGTCCTTTTCTAGCTAACCTTCGATTTGTCCTACCAAGTCTTTCGATGTCTAACTCAAGTGGGATCAGATTGTTAGAACCTTGACTTTTGGTCATACACCTGAAACAGAAAGACAAAGAGAAAAGGAAAAACTAAAATTAAATATCGAAGAATAATAAAGACTTAGACGAAATTCTTAATCTAAAACTAATGGCAATGCAAAAGTTCCCGGTAAGGACACCAAAAAATTGATGTGCTAGATAAGTTTTACTCAAACCTAACAATTCCTAAACTAGAAGTGCACATCAAATCAATTATGGTATTTGAGGTATCGATCCCATAGAGACTTTGATTGCACAATAGAAATACGAATTAAGATTTAAGCTAAGTTGAAACAGATTTTATGGGATTTTGTGAGCAAGTAAATCAAAGTAATAAAATAAAACGATATAAACAATAAGGAAAAAGCGTTGGACTTTCAGGAATTCTCAGGGATTCATAGTTCAAATTATTCAGGTATTGATTCCTAGAGGCAATTGATTCTAATCTTATTTCATCCTAAAACTCAAACACTATGATAAACTTAACCATACTCTCGCAGCGAAAACCATCTATGACAAATCTATGCTATCAATCAACTCTCGCAGTCAATAACATAAATAGCACGCAATTATTATCAAGTTCAATTGTTCATCTAATGCAATAACTCAATTTTCGCAGGCTTAAAGGGTTAAACTCATCAAACACCATGCTCAAAATAATAAATCAAGTGATGTTCAAGCAAATATTGTTCTAAGATCAGTTTTGAGATTATCAAACAAGAAACATGCAATAAAATCAGATCTAGATGAAGGATTACTTGATTAATCAAAAGCGTCACTCTATTTATCAATCCTATCTATCGAGCCATGAAATTCCCCTTGAATTACTACCCCTTAGAACCCAACAAAACACTACTCAAACATAGACATGATAACCAAAGCAAAAGTAGTAGAAACCATGTCTATATAAAGAGTAAGGATTCAGAAAACTTCTCCAATGGAGTACAAGGAGGTGAGATCTTCTCCCTTTATCGAACAAATAGAAGAAAACTAGAAGATTTTGGTGTGAAAAGAACATAGATCAATCTCTAAAAGAATGATGAAGACTTAGTATTTTCGTGGCTACTGGAGGCTTTTTATAAGTTAAGAATTGAGTTAGGGCTTTTTATTTGGGGTTTTGGAGATAAGATTGGGAAAAAAAGAAATTTCCTTTTTTTAGGAATGGCGATCGATCGATACCTTGGGGCCGATCGATCGATCGCCTCACAATTCATTTTCTCGCGGATGTTAGATCGATCGATCCCAGGGGGGGTGATCGATCGATTAGGCTTCATCACCTGGGCTTGCTTCTCCTCGAACCTTCATCGTCCAGTTTTCAGTAAATCGAGCATAATTTGAGATCGCACCGTTGGATCTCCACGTTCTGATATCCAAATTGAAGCTAAAATCTCCATCTATCTCGTGGTAAAATATGAGCTTGATCCAATAATAGGAAGATCACCATCTTATTCAAAACATTCGACGTTCATGATCTGTCCTATCTTCAAAACGCTTGTTTTCCATCATTTTTGGTCCAAATTGCTCCAATTTCTTGTAAAGACTCTAAGATCCACAAAAAAAACCATAAAATATTAAAACCAAGTAGTTTTTTCTTAAAAAAATCTATTCAAACATAATAAAAAGCGGTAAATTCTAAGGTATATCAACCACACTATCACCATTCAGAGCCATTTTAACAATTTATTTTATGACTGTAATACGATTGTAATTTAAAAATGAAAATAATATCATAAAATATTTTGCATTGCCTCTGATCATTTTGATGCTGAATTGCACAATCATCTCCCCAACTCACACAACTAGTAAGGGAGACAACCCCGACCTATTAAGTGACAAGCAAAGTAGAGAGGAAAAATTCTTTTGAGGAGATGTCACACGCGACAGAGTCATATGTCTTTCATTTGGAAACTATCATCGTTGTGCCACGAGGCAAGCACCACGACTTGGGAGCTCCGATCCGAAATCCTAGGTTACCTCGTACTGACAAACGGTTACTTAGGTGATGGGCCGAGTAATCCGGACCCAACGAAAGCGCGCCCTAGCTAAGGCTGGACAAACACCTAGTACAGTCGTTAAAATCCCTCGGTGAGAGTATCTAGTTCAGAACCCATAAAGGCAAGAACTCTTAACCATATTCTGTATGAATGTCTGCATTAGGGAATCATGAGCCCTATCCAAGTGCAACAAAGCTCCACTCTCCGCCTTTCATCCAACATGAACAAGACTGAGAGTTCAGGGGCAATTGTTAAGGGTATAAGTTTTACATCTCCCAGTAAGAGACCGCCACATCGGTAAGGAGCACAAGGTGTCCTGTTTTGAAGCAGATTAGGCTTGCTCCCGGGGTGTTCGTGACAATGTAGACCTGCTCCAGAGTGTCCCTGACAGGTTATGCAAAGATTAGCTCTACTACCGCCGTCCGAAATAGTGTTGGCCAGTCTACGGAAAGCATGGGTGAAGTGACAATGCAGCGAGTCCTAGCCAATCTAGGGGTCAAGGTAAGTGCAATCCTCCTATAAATATTAATCAAATGACCTCCAAGAAGGGGAGGGGGGGGGGGGCAGTATGAGGTTGGAGAGCAAGGCCTTCAGAGTTGTAGGTGTAAACTTTAAGACTCAAGTGAGAGGATGGAGAAGGAGTCGAACATGCTCTGACAACCCCACCAACGGTTTATTCTTCCGGAAGCATCCCTAGAGAACCTAATCCCTTCAGAGAGTTTTAACCCCACTCTCCATGGGACTTTTTTCTTTCTCCACCTCCTTTTCATAATAGTACATCAGACGATGACCATGATCCTCGGGCGTGGCATTAAACTAAACCTATTCGCACTTTCCGAAGAAATTCGCTCTCCAGTGGTAGCCTGATTCGGACGTCGGAGAGTTTTCGGGAAAAAAATCATTTCTCGTCCTCCCGAAGACCAACCTGGCGGTGCTATATGTGCAGGTATTACTGTACCCCGACCGACCAGCATTACCACCCCTCAGAGAAGGCAAAACGACATGACGTGTCTCTTATCCTTCCAGAGGACGGAACTCATACCCGATGCTCTCGAGGCTATTCCCAAAAGGCATCACAATATCTAATGCATGAGATCTACAACCCTTATACGGAAGATCTGGAATTTGACCCGAACATATATATTTAAGATTTTTTTTATATATTGTAACAATTATCAGAAATATGTTCATATATATTTACATGATCTCTATAATTGTTTTCTGAAAAAATTATATAAATGTTGTATTGGTTTATATACAAATTAGACTTATTTTTTAGCTAATTTATCAAAAATGAAAATATTTGAGATAAAAATATTTTCAATTTGAAATACAATCTTCATATTAATAAAAAATTTCTTTTAAAAAATCAATTTATGTTTTTTAGTTTTAAATCTGTATATCAAGCGAATCCTATAATTTAATATATTATATATTATAAGAACAAAGTTAATATTTGTGGAACTTTTAAAACGGTCGAATTATTCCTCAAGTATTTGTAATTAACATTTTTATTCTCCAACTATCGTGATTGCACTTTTTGACTTTACAAATTAAAGACTAAAAAAATCAATGTTGAATAGTAAACTCCCGCCTTTAAATTTAATTCTAGCTTGTGTTATATCCTTCATCTTTCCAATTTTTTCCCCCAAATCATACCAAAAGAACCCTATATCCAAACCAGAACATATTCTTCCCCAAATCGATTTTGATCTAACTGGAGAAGTAAATATCGAAAGTATGCTTTCAGTCGAGACGGGTTTGAGAGAGCTAGCGTCTTAAAGGTATCTACCCTTGTTTCTGAATTCAAGTTTAAATGATGCCACCTAGCTTACTTCATTTACAGTCATAAGGTTCCCCTTGCGATCTCCAAGTACACTTTTTAAGTTCTATATCGCAATGAATTTTAGGTTGGGGATGTTGTTAATGCTTGCATTCGCCCAGAAGAAAACACCGAGTTTGGTTCGTCAAGGTATGTATATATTTGCAAGTTTTATCATCTATTATTACACAAGTTTTATCGTCTGTTTTTACTAGATTTCTAACGATTGATAGTCACTTTTCTATTTGCAAGTTTCTCATTCCTATAAACGCTGCACATTCATTTTCATATTCTAAAGAGCATAAAGAACTCAGATTTGTAGAGACATTAGGTAAGAGAAAAAGTCTCCCTACTCATTCAGAGACAATGGCCTTGTGGATGAAATTCTTAACCTTAATGAGTTTTGATTAAACTCTTAAAGTTATATATGCAGGCGTGGCTGATATACTTCTGGGTAGAGCCAAGTTGCACGGCGTAGAAGAAGACATTGTTGATGAATGTGAGTGTTGAACGTGATTAACAAAGGCTCATCTATGGCCTTTTTATGGCATTGGAAATTGCTCATTATTATAGCAATTATGGAGAAAACGTAAGTTACGTATTTCAAATTAATGTTTGAATTTAAGAGTCCTTTTAATGCTTTGACCTGATTTTATATGTTGTATTGATCAGATACTAAAATAAAACCAAGAAGTAAGAAGATAGGTTATCAGGCCTTCGGTCCATTTACCCAAACCCAACCCGAGTACGGCCCATCTCGGCTCGGCTCGACATGCGTGGTTTAGCATAAGTTTGCTCTTCTCTCCATAGCATAGCTTTGAACATGAGTTAAATTTACTTTGAATTTCTAATGTGGGACAATTTTTTTTATGTCCAAATTTGTGCTTTTCAAACACTAGACTTTGGACATCCATTTCTTATTTAACTGAACTCTGATTTTGACTAGTGAATACACTACGTTATAGTGCTCACGGCGACGACTCCATCGTGTCTAAAATCCAGTTATTCTAGCGAACGTCTTCACAGAAAAACTTATCGAAAAGTGGTTAAAACCACTCCGTCAAAAACGAGTTCCAACAATCCCCCACACGAATAGAAATGATTATAAACAAATGAAGACTCGAAAAAGACTCTTAAGAGTACAAGCAAAAAATCCACTGTATATGAGTTGGTAGCATTTTTCAGCCTTGAACCAGTCATTGTTAATAACTATCAGATTTACTCGACCAGGTGGTGAATATGATATTTTGAACCACCCCGGCTTTGATGTAAGTCAAGACAACAGCTGTCACACAGCTTAATTTTCTCACAGAACTAGGTTCTCTATTGTGTTCATTGTGGCCTTGAACATGCCTGGTTTATCATGAGTGAATTTAGAGAATATAGTCTTTCGTTCATTCTCCTAGAAACAGCCTCATTTCACACTCACTAGGTGATATTCCATTAGTCTTTGTGTTATGAAGTATTATGTAGTACTCCACTGATATATCAAAGCTATGGTTCATATCATTAAAAGCAATGCTTATTCTTTTTATACAGAAAGCACTGTACATCATCTTAGGAACTGGGTGAGTTTCCGTGCTTAAGCAGATTTAGTTTGATTTAGTTGTCCCTTAGAACCTACATCTTGGGATCTCCAGTCACGTAGGTGGAGTTTCCACAAACTGCATCCTAATTCATAGGCTTCAAACCCATTCCTTTTGATGATTTAACCACTTGATCTCTTGGCAAATCTTTAGTAAATTGAGCAGCTAGGTTATCTGCCGATTTTATATAATCTACTATGATTACACCACTTGAGATCAAATGTCTGATGGTTTTATGTCGTCGTCTGATATGACGAGATTTACCATTGTAAAGAGTATTTAGTGCCCGTACGATAGCCGATTGACTATCACAGTGTACACGTAGTGTCGAGACTGGTTTCTCCCACATTGGAATATCTTCCAAAAGGTTTCGAAGCCATTCTGCTTCTTCTGCAGCTTTGTCTAACACTATGAATTCAGATTCCATGGTTGATATAGCCAACAGAGTTTGTTTGCAAGATTTCCAGGACACTGCTGCACTGCCTAGAGTAAAGACATATCCACTTGTGGATATATAGTTGGAATCAGATATCCAGTTTGCATCACTGTATCCTTCCAAAAGTGCAGATTCTTTACCATATTGCAAGTCATAACTTTTAGTGCATTGCACATAGCTCAATACTCTAGTACATGGACTGAGTCCGCCGATCGGTTAAGTACTTTAGAACTTCGATCACACTTGAATAGATCTTAAATCTCTCAAGTATCATTTTAGCATAATGAGCTTGATATGATTATTCCATTGGAATATCTAGTGATCCTAATCTCTAGAATCACATCCATTCAACCCAAGTCGTACATGTCAAACTTCACACTAAGAAAAATCTTAGTTTGTTCCACAATGTCTTTATTGCTGCAAACAATGTGATTTACATACAAATAGAGAAAAACGTATCTGTGCGTGGTACTTTTGATGTATATAAACTTATCATATTCATTGATGCTAAAACTGTTTGGCAATGTCCAATATTTCATGCTAATATTTCAGAGCTTTTGTAAGCCCAAACAGAGACTTCACAAGTCTATAGACTTTGTGTCTTTTCGACTAAGATATAGAGTTTCGACAAAAATCCATTTACACTTTAGGACTATACGCCCTTGTGAAAAATCGATTATCTCCCATATACTTCATAATGGAATCGATGTCACTAATGAAGTTTTCCTTTCACGAAGGATTGTCTAGTTTAGACATGGCTTTAGTGAAAATTTACGGTGCATTCTCTCGCTGAAAGACCATTACAAATCTTTACCAAAATATTTACAGATTCTTCTGCATCATCTCACAATGTGCCAGAAGTACTAGCCTCAATTACAGAGGTGAGAAAGTCTTTTTTCTTCACGAGTTTGTTTTGGATTTTGTTTATTCTTACACTGAAACACGTGTTCCAAGAAAAATACATTTCTTGATTCGATGATTTTATTTACATAGATATATGGCACGTTTGATTTATAAACCAAAAACCGATAAGCATTATTTTTATGTGTATATCCGATAAAATACAATCTGCCATTTTGGTCCGATTGCGACCTTTTTAGGAGGTGGCACTGTGACTTTTGCCAGCACCCCCACACTTTCAGGTATTTGTACGAATGTACTTTACCTCTTCAAAAGTTCATATGGCGTCTTGCCAATGACTTTATGTGGTAAGCAACGCTTCTCCCCATATTTTTTGAGACAACTCAGAATCATGGAACTTTGCATTCATCATCTCTTTAAGAGTTTAGATTTTTTTTTCAACAACTCCAATAGATTCAAGTGAATAAAGGAGGCATTATTTTTGATGAATGATGCCATTTTCTGTAAGAAACGCATTTCATTGTCATCAACCTCGCCTCCTTTATCACATATAACTATTTTCATAGTTTTTCCAAGTTGGTTTTGAATTTCCATCTTATATGCTTTGAAATTTTTCAAAGCCAGATTCTTGCTTCTTAGCAAGTATACATATCTATTAAAATAGATATCAATGATGGTAGCAGCGTAATGCCACCATTCCATTCGATTGTTCCACACCTGGTTGACTTGTGAAACTACACGTGTCTGTTTTAGTCAGATTGGTCTGGGATTTTCCATTGTCTCTGCATGTCAATCTTACTACGACATTCATTAGCATTGCTATGACATGCGTTTCACCACTCATAATGCCACAATTGGGACTTTTTTTTTTCCCATTGAACTTTTTTAAAACATTATGATTTATGAAGCTAGTGGAGGCTTTCATAGAAACCTTATGTTTCTCTTTGTTCTTGTGTTCACATATGTGAACACCATATGTTTTACGATTTGTAGATTCAATTCACTGCCTGACAATCAAGTCTTCAAGGCTCTCAACCTTTCCCTTAAGCTAGAGATAATTCTTGAAATATTTCCAAGCTAGTGGAAAATTTTCAATTAAACAACAGACCTAGTATGTCAAAGTAATTGACATCCATGCGGTCATTATCTCATGCATCAGCAATCACAGTTTTTTGACTTTTATATGATGAACTTAGAGCCCACCAATTTAAAGTCCAGAGTTTTCGTCATCGCGAATTTTTTAGAACGTGTGTTCTTAGACTTGTACTTCATCTCAAGGAAACACGAATTCCTTAGAAGTATTAAACTCACTGTAACCTTATACAGTAGTTGCCCATGCGGCATTTATCCAACCTTGCATATAACATTCTCAATGGTACAAGATTCAACACTGACTAGAGTTCTAACGTTAGTATTCTCAAGAGAAAGCATATGCTATCCTCTTTGAGTTACTTCTCTAGTTTCAGCATGGTCAGTGAAATAAACATTTTATCCTGCCACATAATAAATCGAGTTCCATCGAATTTGTCTAGTATTAGTCATATGTTTGCAACATAAGGTACTAACATGACTATCTGGTAAAAATCAAAATTTGGCACAGTCACACGTGGCAAGCCACTACCAAACTGAATTTGGCGCGTTGACTCACTAGACTTGTGACCATAACACCTTCATCGCTATTAGGATCTGAACATTCCGATAAATATCAGACATGTAGTCTGTATAATACACAAGGTCATAGGTGGCAGACCATTCCCAATATGGGTTGTCGACTCACCATACCCGTTGCCATCTCAAATGTTTATCTAAACATTTTTTTTTTGTTAGATAGCCTTTAAAAATCGGAAATATAAATATATATTTAATACATATGTCCGATTTAAACTGCTAATTCAGTGATAGTCATACTTAAAATTAAATCTGTTCAAAAGAATTAAGATCAAATTAGTACACTAACACAAAAAGTTCAATCAGATTTATACTCAACAATTTAACATATATCAATAAATTGCAATTAAAATTAAATTTAAATTTTCAAAATTAATAAATTCCAAAAAACAATTTAATTATGCAAACGACGATACTTGTGCAATTGAAATGACACTAGACAATTGCATAAACACCTGAAAGAGATTTTTTTTTCAGAGATGACAAATCTGAAAATAATAATAATTAAATAATAGCCCAAGACTTGATCCGAAGATTTGCTAATCAAAAGACAAGATTCAAAGTCAAACCGGAGTCTTAAACCGGATAAACCAGAAGCAAAACCAAACCGGAAATTGTAAATCCTTTTGGTGATGTCACAAACAGATCGACAACAAATTTTTGTTAATTGATTTAAAAAAATTCAGAACTATTTATCGCCACAGGCAAGCGATAAACAAATATGCAAAATAGTATTAATAAATTGCAGAAAATAAAAAATAAATTAATTGAGATAATTCAGTAATTAATTGAAAAATTACTTAATTTTTAAACATTGATCCGAGAATAATTAGATCGGATGAGATCGATTATAAATCATACAGAATTTTTCCATTTTTGTTTTCATGATAAAACACTTCATAAAAATTAGTTTTCATTAGTGCAATAATGCATAAACGAAAATTTTCAGAATTAAGATTGTATGAATGCGATTTCTACAATATGGACAAACTGAATACTAATAAAAAAATTGCATAAAATAAATCGATAATACAATAAAAATATTGATACAAGAATTTGGAAAAAAAACGGATTTGCAGAGGCGAGACACTCTTTCTTTAATTCTGAAAACGTATGTAGTGTGATAGTTGCATGGCATTCCGAATCTCATAATACAACTGCATAATTCTTATGATTCGCATCACTCAAAATCATAAGCTTTCAAATCTTTTTCTGTGTAATACTTTCGTGGAGTAAAAACCAATTGTGCTTTTCAAACACTGGACTTTGGATTCCATCGTGCCTAAAATTCAGTTATTCTGGCGAACGTCTTCGCAAAAAAACCTATCGAAAAATGGTTAAAACATCTCCGTCAAAAACGAGTTCCAACATTTTTCACAATGTTGTTTACGGTAATAAGCTTATTCCATTTTAGTTTCCCCCTTTTCCTACGTCTGATTCTAATATCACACATTAAGGCTAAAACTTGTTCTCTTTCCAGTGGCACGAGATTTGTTAGAGCTATGGAAACTAGGAGTAGAGCAACGATTGTGGGAAGCTTGTAGCAAAGAAACCAAACAGTTTCTTCCATCTTCTTCTCCTACCTCTACTCTCTCAAATCATAACCTCGACTCCTAATTTGTAGATATTAATATCGCATTCTGTTTTGTATAACAAAACTTGGGAGAAACAAAACATCTTAAATTATTGTAACAAACCCAAAAAACTATGAAGCTGCTAAAACCAAGTTCTTGAGTATCTCCTTGATCGACTCTCTAGTCAACTTATCCGGCCTTTTTGAAATATCTACACAGAACCTCAAACATAACAACCCTATGATTTCGAGTGTAGTTGCTCCCAGTCTCATCCCTTGCTTGCTCTGAACCAGACCGAATAGCTTTTTCTCATCTTCGTCTAGACCACCCACCAATGATTTAGTCTCCGTCGTTTTCGTTTACTCATTTTTTTTCCTAATCACAATGAAAATTACAAAATCCGAGTGCAGATTTACGAAAAAGACTAATTTACCATAAGAGGTCGATTTTGATTTAGGGAAGAATCAATTTTGTCTAGTTTGGATCTTATTTGGAGAAAATTTTATGGCCTGAGTTTACTATTTAACGTTGACTTTTTAATCTTTAATTTGTAAAGTCAACGATAACTTTGAGATTAGTTGAGAATAAAAATGTCAATTACAAATACTCGAGAAATAAATCAATTATTTTTCCTCTAAAATATGTGATTTTATGGAATGGATTAAGATTTTGTACTTTTTCATTAAAAAATAATTTACATTTTATGAACTTGTTTTTGCTTCACAAATAATGTTCTTTTACATGTTAAAGCAAATCTTATAAAGAGTTCGAGTTTAATATTTTTGAAGTAAACTTGTTATGTAGTGAATAAAAATTAAATTCATAATTATATCAAAATAAAATATCATTGATTTTTCTTACTATTTAAAGAACTTTTGAAAACGATGTTTTTTTTTCCTCAAAATGAAGAATACTGCGCTATCATAAATTCGAGAGTAAATTGGTTAAAAATGAATTGGATAAAAATAAATGAAAAGTAAATGATATAAGAATGTTGTGAAAACAATTTGTTACCAAGATTATTACTTTTCCAGAATTTTAAATTTGAAAAATAAAATATGTGGTACAAATCAATTATTGATGTTACCCAAAGTAATTGTGTGTCCTTCCTTGTGTTATTTACTGTCATACTCAGTGTAGTAAATGTTGACCTGTACGCAGATCAATGTGGCCTGTGGGTAGACAGTGAAATATATCCAAACAAAATACCAAAAATACGTATCACAACTTGGTTGTTAGCTGATAAGTGGAACAGTGGAAGTATAAATTTACTAAAGATAAACATAATATTAATCCTTTAAAAAAGAGAATTAAATTAATCTATTTCTATCTGTCTTTTTTTTTTTGGGGAACAATTTATTGATTTTTATCAAAAAATTTTTTTATTGATATTATAGAAAATGAGTAAAATAAGAAAAATTGAAGTAAAAGGTAAATATAATCTCAAGTTTGCCTAAATAATAATAATTATTATTATTATAATTTTCATTTATTTGTGACAAAAAATCATGAATTGCATTGACCGAACCATTTTAGATACAAAAAATCAATATTTTAAATATGTTATTAATGTTTATTTTGGGAGAAATTTCAAAAATACTCATTTTATATGATAAATTTTGAAAAATGTCAGTTTTCAAAAATACAATCCTTCTAAATTTTTTTCAAAAATGCAACTAAAATTATATCATTTATTCAAAATATCATTTATGTTTGGATTAATTATTTTATGTTAGGGTACATTTTTTTAGGGTTTAAGGTTTGTTAGGGGTCACAACCATTTTTAAGGTTTATGATTTTAGAATTTAGAGTTTAAAAATCCTTAATAAATGACATTTTTGAAAATGGACAACTCATGGTGGTATTTTTGAAAATTGACACACCAAAAGTGATATTTTTGAAAAATTCTCCATTTTATGATGCCCTTTTCAAAAATATTCCTTGTTGTTGTCCATTTTCAAAAATACTATTTTTATAAACATTTTATACAGTTTTATAAGATAATATATAAAAAATGTAGAAATTTTTAAACATTCATAATAATGTAGTTATGGTAATAAAAGAATGCTTATAAATATTTATAAATATGTTTATAAAAATTTAAGTTATTTTTAATGTTAAAACATAATTTATAAATATTTATAACAATTTTTTTAATTTAAAAGGTTTTATATAAGATATTATAAAACTGTATAAAAATATATTTTTTAAAATAATTTCAAACATGGGTATTTTAAAAAAGTGATATCACAAAAATAGTATTTTTCAAAATTTCTCTTCATTTTTTCTCTTTCATCTTATTTTAACTTGTCTTTTTCATCTTCTTCATTTTAGAACAAATAATCTTCAATTTCAAAGTGAAACTCTAATTCTCAAATCGATATGCAGACGCACTCGATCCAAATCAGAAGAATTCTTGGCGTGAGTCCTAAGTTCTTCAATTTCAAAGTGAAACTCTTTTTTTTTTTTACTTTTTTCAAATCCCAAGTTCTTTCTTTTTGTTTTTAACAGAATTAAAATGTTTTATTTTTAGATTTAAAATGGTTCGGTTAAAATAATTATACTTTACGACAAAAATAATTGATACTTTTGTGAATTATGCAAATTTGAGGTTTTTTCTTTTACATTTCCCCTTAATTTATTTATATATTCATTTATATAGTTATTTTGAATGGACACCACCTTCTTTTTATCAACCGAATGTACTTTTTCTCAGTTATTACAACTTGGTTGTTAGCTGATATGTGGAACAAAAGAAGTTATATATATATAGGAAAAACATTGGAGATCAAAATTGCTAATGTGTCGATATCACAATTTTTTTTATTTTATTTTATTTTTTAGTACTATCCTAATTGCCAAACAATTACTTTTCCAAACAGCACTAATCCCGTAATAAATTTATCTACATTTCCAAACAAATAATATATTTACTAATTTACTAATTGTTTACCGTCGGTTTATATCTATACCAATATATATACCAATTTCTAATATAAACATACGACTATTATCCAAATAATTTTTTATTTAACCGACATTGATAAACTATGAACCCGAAATTTACCATTACATTCAATATTTTTTTATTTTTTATTTAACATTAATGGTACTTCATTTATTTGAGAAATATACATTATATATTAACATGATATAATGAAATTATTAATAATTTAAAAATAATATGATTAGTAAAAAAAATATTTTACAAATATACCAAACCAATATTGACAAAACATTACAAAATTTTACAAACATATTTTAATATACTAAAATATTATATATATATATATGTGTAAATTCAATTAAAAAAAAAAATTTAATCTCGTGCATAATACGGATGGTAACCTAGTATATATATATATATATATATATATATATAATACTAATCAATTTTTATTTGTCTTTTTTTTTTTACAATTTATGTACACAATTATAAAAAAGGAATAAAAGAAGAAAAACTCAACAGTACTTTTGGCTTCCTCAACTAACTTTCCTGTTTCTTATCTGATCCATTGGAATATTAAGGGACAACAAAGTCTAACACCACATGCATCATGGCTCTTCGTGACAATAATGTTTTTGTTTTAATTTTCGTAGGAAAATATTTAATTAAAAATTAAAAATATGCAACTTGGAACTTGGAAGCCATTGTGAAATTAGCTTTCATCCTATACACTTTCAGAGGGTACATTAATTTGGGACTCTAAATATTGCCTTATTGGCATATATAGCATGTTAGGCCCTGACTCCTTTGCACAAGTAAACATTACAATAAAATTTATGTTTATAATATTTACCATAGGTTTAGGTTTAGGTTTAGGCTCACGTTCAGATTCAGGTTCAGGTTCAGCACATACATATTATACAACTATTATTATTATTATTATATATTTTTTGTAAGATAGTATACAACTATTTTAACGGAATAACTACAAATATAAACATTAGAAAAATCTAACGTTTTCGAATGTTAGAAAATGGACTAAATTTACCTGCTTTGATCTACTGTTTGGAGAAATTGTGGATCGAGTACTAAGAACTTTACTGTAATAAAAAAGGAAACAACAAAAATTGAAGGTTCACATCATAACGAACGGTTTCATAATAACGTTACACTTACACCTGAAAAAAATGTTATTGATACCGAAAAACTATTGTTTTATATATCTTCTATTTTGAATCAAACTTTTCTTTCTGTTGACAATGTTTTATTCAAATTTAAGGAATTTGTTTACGATATCTACTCTAAATAATTAGATTTTAACTTTCTGATTTTGTATTAAACTTTTTTTGTTAGACAATGCTTTATTCAAATTGTTTCTCAATATCTTTTTGCATTGTCTTTTCAAACAAATATAAATATATATATATATATATATAGTCAAGAAAGCAAAGCATTGAAAAAGTTTTCTTATATTGATTGTAGATGGCCTCAAAGCTCTATATATACACCGAGGATTGCCTTAAACGACAATGTGTAGAATATAAACATTCCTAACTTACGAACATCTAAATATTCACAACTTATTACAACGTGATATGCAAGCATATCTCAATTATCCTCTCAAGGCGGAGCATGAAGATTATGAATGCCCAACTTGAGAAGAAAGTTTTCGAACTTTTGTCGACCAAGAGGCTTAGTCATAATGTCAGCAAGCTGTGACGTAGTAGAAACATGTCTGGTCGTAATCGTGCCATCAACAATCTTGTCCCGAATGAAATGACACTCAGTTTCGATATGTTTGGTGCGTTCATGGAACACGGGATTGACGGTGAGGTGAATGGCAGACTGGTCATCGCAATGCAACGGGATTGGTTGATCAATAGATACTCCAAGAGAAGCAAGCAACTGTTTGATCCAGATGATTTCTTTCAAAGTAAAATTCATTGCCCGATATTCAGCTTCCGTCGAAGATAGAGAAACCGTGTCTTGCTTCTTTGTCTTCCAAGATATTGGTGATTGGCCGAGATGTATGAACCAACCAGTTAAAGATCGTCCAGTAAGTGGGCAGCATGTCCAATCCGAATCACACCAAGCAGTTAGTGTGAGAGGAGAATCAGATCGAAGAATGATCCCTTGTCCAGGATTGCCTTTGAGATAACGAACAACGCGTAAAGCGGCTTCCCAATGAGCTACTTTAGGACGTTGCATGAATTATGACAAGACATGAATGGAGTAGGATAACTCAGGTCTGGTCACACCAAGATAAATGATACGGCCAACTAGTCGGCGATAGCTAGCAGGATCAGCCAAATCATCACCATTATCTAATGCCAAGCGATGATTTTGTTCAAGAGGAAAACTAACCGGTTTAGTGCCTAGGAGCCCAACCTCCGCAATCACATCTAGAGCATACTTACGTTGACACAAATAAATTCCCGAAGCATACATTGCAACTTCAATCCCAAGAAAGTACTTTAAAACACCCAAGTCCTTCATTCTAAAACACGATCCAAGGTAATCTTTAAAGTCTTGAACCGCCGAAGGTGAGCTTCCACTAATGATCAGATCGTCAACGTATACAAGCACGTGAATACGTGACCCATCTTTGTTATAGATGAATAAGGAGTGATCCGCAGGAGACTATTCAAAACCAATGCAAGCAATGTTGAATTCAACTTTGCAAACCAACAACGCGGAGCTTGTTTCATCCTGTAAAGCAATTTTCAAAGACGAAGAACTTTCGACTTGTCATCAGAATGAAAATCGGGAGAAAGACGCATATAGACTTCCTCATGTAAATCCCCGTGAAGAAAAGCATTGTGTACGTCCATTTGACACACTTCCCAATTCCCAGTAGCGGAAATTTCAAGAAAATATCTCACCGTTGTCATTTTTGCAACGGGTGCAAATGTCTTGTCATAGTCATCACCCTCAACTTGATTGTTCCCAAGTACGACTAGACGAGCTTTATAGCGTTCAATGGTGCCGTCAGAATTGTATTTGATCTGATATACCCACTTACATCACAGTGCCTTTTTGCCTTTGGGTAATGTTTCAACAGTCCAAGAGTTATTATCCTCATGGGCAACAACTTCATCCTTCATTGCAAACTTCCATACATCATCTAGTACAGCCTTATAGTAGTGTTTCGGTTGAACGGTAGTGATGATTGCATTAAAAAAGGCTTGGTGAGAGACCGAGAATCGATCACAACTAACAAAATTCGTGAGTGGATAGAACGAAGTTGATTCTTCGCAAGGCTGCGTAACGACTCTATTGAGGAGGTAGTCATTGAGTCTTATCGGAGCAACACGTTTTCGAAACCTACAGCCAAGTTGTTCCGGAGGCTTAGTAATCGGTGATTCAGTCGGTGGTGTGTCAATCAACGGCTGTTCAGTGACAACCGAAGCCCAACCCTCATCGATAATTACCACATCAGTGATCAGAGAGTTAATAATGGGTTTGTTTGCAACATCTACTTGTACAGGTGGAGGAACTCAACCAGAAACTCATCTTCATCGGCCAGTGGAACCACAACAGAAGGAAGCTCAACCCTTGGTGAGGTAGAGATAGTTTGAAACGGAAAATCATTTTCGCAAAACAGAACATCACAGGAGACTGATATTTTCTTTAAAACCGGATCATACACTCTCCACCCTTTCTTGCTGAATGGGTAGCCAATGAAGATACACTTCAGACTTCGTGGTGCAAATTTATCACCACCATGAGCTTGATTGTGAACGTAACACAGTGAGCCAAACACTTATAGATGATCAAGCGGCAGAGGATGATCATAAAGCATTTTCAAATGGCGTCTTGCCATTGAGTACACTTGATGGAGTTCTATTGATCAGATAACCCGTTGTAAACACACAATGACCCCAAAAATCAATGCGTAAGTGTGCTTGAAACCGAAGAGCACGGGCAACGTTGAGGATGTGCCGATGCTTGCACTCCACACGTCCATATGTTGGGAGTGGCAACACACGAGGTTTCGTGTTTGATTCCTTTGTTCCGGAAGAACTCCGATAAGCATATGAATTCGGAGCCGTTTTCGCTTCTGATGGTTCAAATTTTCTTGTCAAATTGTCGTTCAAAACGTGCTACAAACTTTTTTAAAGACGATGGAGCCTCAAGTTTCGATGGTAAGAGATAAATCCAGATTGCTCGCGAGTAGTCATCAAGGATCATGAGAAAGTATCGAGAGCTACATATAGCAGGAGTGCGATATTGACCCCAAAGATCACAGTAAACAAGTTGAAAAGCATCGGTAGTTTTATTATTGCTTAAAGGGAAAAGATCGCAAGTCTGCTTCGCTCGAATACAAATCTCACATGTTTTGCTATCAAAATAACAAAACCAAAAAAACCATAAATAGGTAGCTTCGATACAGCTTTAGAAGATAGGTGTCCCAAACGCTTATGCCACACACTTGGAGACAACTTCTCAGCATGCTCCATCGCACCAACAAACTCCATTCTTCTAAAGAAGTATAATCCATTTGATTGTTCAGCCGCACCAATCAGGATCCTCGTGATGCGATCCTGAACAACACACAACTTGTCAGTGATCTGGAAAACACAACCACTATCACGAGCCAACTGAGAAACGGATATTAGATGACATCTCAAACCATCAATGAAGAACACATTCTGCAAAGACAACCGACTGCCTAATTTTACTGTTCCTTGTTACCTTGAAACACTTAACCGTCCATCAGGTAGTTTAATCATAACCGGATTCCTACTACTTATATCAGCCAAGTAATCGATGCTTCAAGTCATGTGATTGTAAGTCCTGTGTCATAAATCCAAATGTCAGAGAAAGAGTTACCTGATAGACGCGGATGTCCTTCCACAGTGCATTCTGCCAATATCGCAATCAGTCCTTTCCATTATACATCTGTGAGCCCACTCAAGCCGACCCGATCATCTTCTCCCACCACAGCATGAGCAGCATGACTTGTGCTCGGAGTTGTTGTCACAGCATGAGCAGAGCTTGGAGCTTTGTTTCGAGATCCACTAAGACACGTTCTGTAATTGGAGTCGTGGAGTCACGATTCCTTGGACGATCTCCCCACCAAGGTGGATAACCAATGGTGCGGAAGCATTGTTCAGCCACATGCCCTGTTCTGCCACAACTTTTACACACATCAGTCACAACGCGATTCCTATCATTCGGAGAACCGCGAGTGCAAAGCACCATTTGAGCTGCAAAGCTCACTCCATCAACGCGACTGTCTGGAGTAACAACCACCATTCTGCTATCTTCATCTTGAGTCAGTGTGAGATACACATCATCAAGTGTCGGAAATGGTACTCGAGAAATCAAAGCAGAGCGAAGTTGTGTGTATGAGTCAACAAGTCCTCGAACAAACTCATACACACGATCTTCTTCACGCTCCTTTGCGATTTCAGCACCAATATTACAAGTGCATTGACCACACTTGCACACTTTGAGACGTTGATAATCGTTCAGCGTCGTCCACAATTGGGTCATGGACCCGTAGTAAGCTTCGATAGATCTTCCGTTCTGTCAAGCCATCGCCAAATCAGCCTTGATTTTTCCAATTTTGGCTCTATTTTTCACCGAAAAACATTTTTGAATATGTTCCCACAAGTCTTTGCCTCTCCACTATTTGCAAAGTGGTTCGCAACGATGGATCAACAGTGAGTTTGATCCATGAGACCAGCAAAGCGTTGTTACAACGCCAATCTTCCAGATCTCTGGAGTCGTCGGCAGGCTTTGGAATTGTCCCACCGACAAAGCCAAACTTCTTCCGAGCCATCAGCGAGAGACGTAGATTTGATGACCACTCATCGTAGTTTGAACCACAAAGAAGAGGTTGTGAGATGACACAGCCAGGATTGTCGCTTGGAGACAGATCGTATGGAGAGATGGTTCGTCGGGATGTAACCATTATCTCTTGAGTCACAGCTGCCCCATGTAAGGTTTCGAAGATGTTCATCGTGTTGAAAAGAGGATCGAACTAGGGTTTAGAATTTCAGAATTCCTTAAAGAAGCTCTGATTCCAAGAAAACAGAGTATAGAAAAAAATTTCTTGTATTGATTGTAGATGGCCTCAAGGCTCTATATATACATTGAGGATTGCCTAAAACGACAATGTGTAGAATATAAAAATTCCTAACTTACGAGCACCTAAATATTCACAACTTATTACAACGTGATATGCAATATGCAAGCATATCTCAATATATATATATATATATATATATATATATATATATATATTTTTTTTTTTTCACAAACAAATATATATTTGAACTATAATGTTTTTTCTTATTCCGAGGAAGAATATAAAGAAGTACACGTAGATCGTATTCGTATTAATATCAATTATGCATAGTTTCTATCCATAATTAATCAGAATCAAGAGAGTTAAACACACAATAATTAAAACTAGAGGCAGTAGCCAATATCACCAGAAGCAAAATCCATCATAACGAGTGAACTCAGCTCGAACTCATCGAAGTCAAAACTCGGATCATTAGTAGTTGCCCATACGACGTCGCTTTGTGTCAAATCCAGTTTCGGTTTATTCTCGTAAGAAGCTGATACGACACTGTCAAAGCTCTTGCCTGTAATATTGTTGCGGATATTGTCTTGTTGGTGATGACGAGAAGAAGTTGTGGCGGCGGTGATGAACATTGACGGTGAAGAGTCGTCGTCTCCGGTGGTTTTAACGGCGGAGGAGTAATCTCCGACGAGTTTTTTGCTGAGATGAGTGTTCCAGTAATTCTTGACTTGGTTATCTGTTCTTCCTGGTACTCTTTTAGCTATCAAAGACCATCTGAATTTGGAGAAAAAAATATATATCATAAGATATTGTAAGTAAATTCATAGGATGTAATGAATTTAAATCATGTTGATATATAGATGTGGTCCTGTGGACATGAGTATACAATTCATAAATGAGTAGTGCTATATAGTACACACATGTCTAAATGACACATGTATTATTATGACGGAATGACTGAAAAATTTGTGGTTGAACGATTGAAATTCTTGCTGAATAACTGATAATAATCACGCGGACTAATAAAAAACTTACGAAAAATTGATTTCATCAAATTAATAAATTAATTTTATAAACAAGCAACATTGTAATTTAAAATTTAATATTAAAAACTTAAAAAACATTACAAATTTTATAAACATTATTCTTAAATATATATATTAAATGCATATTAATGTAATCATTTTAGTAAATAAACATAATTTTCTTTATCAAAAAAATAAATTAAATAAACATAATTTTATACATATATAAAAACTAAATTTTCACCCCATGCTCACCTTGTCTTTAATTTCACCAATTAAGCCACTTTTACCCATTTAACAAATTCTTTTCATTTTATCAATTCTACTACTTTTACTCAAATGATGTGAACACATTATTTTTCGCCGTTTCCATCCAGTTCCATAGTTTTAGTGTTACAAGTTACACCCATAAAGAGAGGGAATGAATTGAGAAATTAAAGAAATATGAACATATTATTATGAGTTTAAATGATAACATAGCTTTTTCAGAAAGCAGGAGAAAACAACATTTAAAACTGAAAATAAACATCAATACATCAGTTGAGTTTGATTGCAGAAAAGAGAAAAAATCTTTTGCAAGTCTTTATTTTTACTTTTGCACGTATATATGAAAATCGGACTTTCAACTTAACTGGTTGATTTTGTTTTGCCTACTTTCCACCATTAATTTACATTTTAATGGTTAAAGACTTATAGCCTATATACAAACACATGGTATATATAATATAATATATGTATGTATAGAGAGAGAGAGAGAGAGAGACATGCCTGTTGCCGAGGAGCTTGTGGAGACGGATAATGAGGTCTTCTTCTTGTTCAGTGAAATCTCCTTTCTTCACATTCGGACTCAAATAATTCATCCATCTCAGTCTACAGCTTTTCCCACACCTCTTTAGCCCTAACAATTGATTATACCAAACCAAGTTGAGAGATATGATCTATAAATATATATATATATATATATGTATATATATGTATATATATATATATATATATAGAGAGAGAGAGAGAGACCAGTTTTCCTGACGATGCGGTTCCATTGGCCTTTGCCATGAGTAAGGACATAGTCCATAAGGATGTTGTCTTCTTCAACTGTCCATAACCCTTTCTTGTATTCTTGATTATTCTCTCCTTTCTCTGATCTTCTCCTTATTCTCATCCTTCTGATGATTCTCTGATGATTAGTTCTGTGTTTGTGTCTGAGAGAGATAAAGAGATCAGTGTGACTAGTGAGTGTATGATGGGCTTTCGTGAAACGTGTTTATATACACACACACATATATGCGTATCTTTAGGTATTCATGGCTATACACAATATTTGTATTATTGTATAGATAGCTTTTATTCTCAGTCACCTACCACGTACCTTTTCTTAATAAGAGCCAAATTGTGGCCGTGGGGTTGTATTATGTTTTTGTTTTCCTTTTCTTTTCTGCAAATATAAAAATAACAAATTTTAAGAAATGAAATTTAAACAAAAATCTACTTCGTATGAAGCAGATTCTTTGGGAAATCTTATATTGTATGATTTTGCCGATTTGTATTTGTTTGCTTCAGACTAACCAGTTTGTTTAATCCACTATACTATCATATATATAACTACAATAAATAATACTCGTAACTATATAACTACAATATATACAATAAACTTCTATAAATTAATTATTGATAAATTAATAAATACAATAAAATAATAATTTAACGGTCCCGAGTCAGTGTAAAAATTAACAAAATTTGATAAGATAATATAGAATTTCCTAAGTAAATATATGGTCTCAATAATATCATAAATTGATATGTATATAAATTTATGAACACATAAGTAAGATCATGTATTAAAACATGACTCCAATGTTGTTTTTTTTTATTTAAAATGTAATATCGTTAGAGATTATCTCTAATTTTACTTATTGCATTAAAAATATTTTATTGTATCCAAAACTTGTGAAGA
Organism: Pseudoturritis turrita; assembly: GCA_900406555.1. Lineage (NCBI taxonomy): Eukaryota > Viridiplantae > Streptophyta > Magnoliopsida > Brassicales > Brassicaceae > Pseudoturritis > Pseudoturritis turrita. The sequence goes on along the minus strand of OVBL01001058.1, from coordinate 3,642 downwards.
GTTATAGACGCCATAATTTATTCTTTATACGTAACTACTTTCAAATGTATCATGGTATCTTCTTCAACTTCATCATCAATAATTCAATATTAAAGATAATAGCCATAATTTCTTCTAATTTGAATTAACGAACATGTATCATTTTCACATGAATGTTAAAAGTACACTCGACTATCCATATTATGCATGTGTGATAGACAAAAATATTCATCATAATTTCAAGTTTATACATGTTATTTTCACAAATGAATTCACTTAAATTTTATAATATCATCATTTGAAAAAAAAAACAAACAGTTACAGACTAAACAAATTTCTCTCTATAAATTAATTTATGGATTAATTAATATCTCTATCAATTAATAAATTTTCAAGATCCCAACATTATTAATTTATAGAGATTTTATTGTAGTATACATAACTACCGGAAAAGCTCATCCTTCTGTTTTTCAGCGGTTTTGGAACTCCATCAAGAAAGACCTATTTTCGTTCAATATAACAGCCTTGATGAACGTTTGAACAAGAAAAATATTTGTCTAATCCCAAAGACAGGCCGCCCAAACGAGATGGCTGAGTTCATACTAATAAGTCTTTGCGATGTGAATTATAAAATCATTTCTAAGCTCCTTTGTAACAGGCTGAATAAGACATTCCCGAAGCTAATTTAGGAGACACAGTCAGCCTTGTGGCTGGAAAGATAATCACGGATAATATTCTCATTGCCAAAAAAATTTCCATGCATTAATATCTAATCCAAGTTGCAAGTCAAAATTTATGACAACAAAGATAGATATGAGTAAGCTCATATGATCGAGTGGAACAAAGTTTTCTGGAAGCTCTAATGCTAAATCTGGAATTTGAGGCATAGTGCGTAAGATGAGTTATGAGGTGTATAACTTTTGTATCCTATTCGATGCTCATAAATGGGAAAGCAAAATGTCATATTAAGCCAATTCGCGGGATTAGGTAGGGTGATCCTCTTTCTTCTTTTTATCTATCATTTGTACTAAAACGTTGATTTTAAAATTACTGGGAGCTGGATTGGGGAATAGACTCACAGAGTTAAAAGTAACTCAATCTAGTCTTACCATATCACATTTTCTATTTGTAGATGATAGATTTTTTTTTGTAAGGCGGATAATCGGCAATGTGCAGAGATTATCAAGATTTTGGATTGTTATGGGGCTACTTCAGGTAACCAGTTAAACCCATCAAAATCATCGATTATGTAAGGAAAATGAGTGAATCAGGAGTTACGAATTCAACTCAAAATTATTTTGGGCTCTTATTTTGGTATACCATAACAAATTTGCGGTTCAAAGAACAAAGTGTCAGAATTATATCACAAAATTTTGATAGTGCCAAATTAACCAGTTCAATTGTGACACATGAAAATTATTTAAATTTACGATTTTTTTATATTTAAATAAATTGAAATCCATTTTTTCTTAAATTTGATTTTTTGTAACGTTTAAATAAAATAAATAAATTATTATGTGAATTATTATAAAATGGAAACATTAAGCAATAGTAAAATTCCAAAAAAATATGTAAATGATAAAAATTGAAAAATTGACAAATGATGATAGTAGAAGAAAGCAAGATGAAATGTGAATGAAAATAATTGAAAAATTAAAAATTATGTAGAATTGCAAAATTATACTGGTTATTAAATTTACAATCTAAATAATTATAACAATTATATATATATATATATATACTTACCCGCATATCATGCATATCATAATATAATGTATATATATATATATATATATATATATATATATATATATACTTACCCGCATATCATAATATAATCATAATATAATGTGTGTATACTTTAGTATTACCTAGTCCCAACTAACAAGTTAAGTGGTAGAGATTAAAAATTTAAAATGGTGAATAGGCACAGAAGATTGTCTCAAAATTAACTAATTAATTAATTGGAGGAATAGAAGCTGCTCTGGTCACCTGTCTCCCTGCCACCTTCTTACTCTCCTCTCTTTGGTTCTCGAGCTACCTTTACATTATACCCTTATTATAATATACATATAGTTTCCACTTAACTATATATTTTATATATGTTCTGAAAACGAAATACTTTCTGACCAAATCCAAAATTTGCAAACTATTAGTGGAAAGTCTATTAAAAAATATATCTATTTTCATTATTTCATTTTTCTTAAAAGTATTGTTGTTTTTATCTGTTGTTTTGAAAGTATTTAGTTTAAGTTGCTGACTTTTAGGTAAAGAAACATAATGTACGAGTATATGATTGGCATAGTCAAGCTCTCAACAAGCTATTCTCTAACGAGTCAGTTGGGGAATCGACATGTCGTATATACATATATATATATACACGTATACTATATGAAGATATATTTAATTAGAAATCCACTCCAGAAGCAGAGGACATAATCATTACCAAGTCTGTTGGAAAGTGGTTCTATAATATTAATAGAAATCCCTATGAAAACCCGTGATTTATGACCCCACAATTCCACAAATCCTCAAAGAGTAGTCCAAACGGATCCCTGTTAAACCGGTTTGGTTTAGAGATCAACCCAACCAATTATAGAAGAAAGATCCTTATTACAAGCTTCTTCTATTTATAAATTAAATGCCATGTCAGTGTCTTGTTGGGCTTACTAAAAATGGAAGACAATGAAAATAAATATCACGTGGGGACATCACTGCTGCCATTTGTTTTCACTCATCACGTGCGTGATACTTTATGGTTAAAAAGTTTTCAAAAACTACTTCAAATAGTAACAATTTTTTTTTTTTTTGAAATATATTGTTAAATTAATTTCAAAGAAAATAAACGTTGTTACAGGGAATGCGTCTTTTGTTTGAGAGTATTAAAGGGGTATGTTACACAGAAAACTTAAACTTATTTATGTAGTGTGGGCAAACCATACTTGAAGGCCTTCATCGAAACGGCTTTCTCCCGACTTTCTTAGAGAGACCAAACGGTTTCTTACTTGTTTATCAATGAACTGAAAAAGCTGAGCCATTGTGTTTGGGTCTTCTCCATGCTTTCGTTTGTTTCTTTCCCTCCAAATTGTGTGAATAGTTGTTTGGAAAGCATACCTCAGAAGGAAAGTTTTGATTCGGCCATTGCTATCATCGGAGATGTAGGTGACCAAAGTGTTCCAATCAGTTGTGTATCGATGCCCCAACAGCTTCTTTGTTAGCATTGACCATACTTTTGAGGAGAAATTGCAGGCAAAAAAAGGTGGTCTCTTGGTTCCATTGGATCCGAACAAAGCGCGCAACCCGAAGGTGATCCGACGGTCCAGCTCATCATTCGATCGGCTGTTGTTAAGCGATTTTGACACGCAAGCCACACACATAATGAGTATTTAGGTGTACCATGAGTAAACCAAACTCCCGTAAGCCATGAAACGTTTGTTGTATTTGTCCGAGTATTGTTCCAAGTGTCCTTTGTTATGAAAGTCGGTTTGAAAGTGTCCCCTTTTCCTTTCCATAGCACCTCATCCTCTGTATCGCAAATTCTCTTTTCCTGTTGTAATTTGAGAGTTTCTTCGATTTCCTTGTAAATGTCCGCCCTATGTCTGCGCCTGCGTCGAGTGTCCCAAGCTTCGGCAACCGAGACACGAATATTTATTCCCATGTCAA